>OY728150.1:607752269-608979412 GCA_963277665.1 Viscum album | reverse complement strand
TGTGGAAAGATTTAATTTTGAAAAAATGAATGTTTTCCCTAATGTTCTATAGTAATTCATGTTATTAACATGTTTTAGGAGAATACATGAATAAGGTATTCACCAGTTTAAAATGTGACAACCAAGAACTGCCAAATCAGATATGTGAGAAAATTATTTACAAGAATTATTTTAACTCTTTATAAAGATTTTTTTTTGGAAGGATTGTAATGTTATCCATTTATCGATCGTATAAGTTATTTTCCATTTTATTTTTTTTATATTAACGTATTATCTCACTATATGTGGACTTATGCATATTTGCATACCTGTTCAGAACATTTTTGTTGTGTCAGATGGAATGACCTATCATTCTATCTCATGATCTTATAACACATAAAGAATTAAAAATTCAACAAAATTTCTTTAAATAAGAGATGAAGTGGAAATTTTTCAGGAAATGACCAATGGTGTGACTGTGCTGCAATCAAGTAAGTATTTATCCTTATGAAAAATTCATCAACTTTTGGAAAAAAAATCATGAAAGCACAAAATCTCATCCTACTACATTCTTATCTGATGAATCAGATGATCCCTTAAATGATCAAAAAATTATGGATTTCATGTAGTTTACTTTCTCCAAGCCTTATTTTCTATCATTATCTATCAGAACATGATAGTTAGATTTACCTTCCATATCCATGTTTTTACTTACCACATATATTCTCTTGTGTGGATACCAAGTAATGAGATAATTTAGGCAACTATTATATTTCCATCTTTTATTTCTAAAATGATCTTTTTTTTATTATTTTTTCATGATGTGGGTTTCAATGAATGAAACATTCAAGTAGTAAACCTTTTATAACCCTGACAAATTTCGACAGTGAAATTCATTTTAAGGGGGGTAGAATGTAACTCCTGGAGATTTTAAGAGATATATTATTTTAATTTCAATGATGACTTGTGTCATATGATACATAAAGATTTTATTGTACTATATGAAACACCATATTATCTTGTAGTGTACACAATCCTATTCTTGGCTTCTGTTTCACATAATTTTAAGTTCTTTTGATAGAATTCATTTCATGAAAAACTAAGTATAGATTTTTTTCAATGTATAAATGAACTAATTTTTTATTATGTTATACACAACACTAAAGTTTTTTTCACTACTTGCAACACAGACAAGGCTTGCGTTACACACAACAGCGACCTTCCTCAATATCTTGCGTTGTATGCGATACCGAGTTTCACTAAACAACGATATGTTATTAAAATATTAATATATAATGAGATATAAACTAGCTGTTATGAATTTTATTAACCAAATTTAAAATTTAATATCATTAAAATTTGTCTTATGTATTTTCTATAACATAATATAAGAACAAAATCAATTTTTTGTATAAAAGAAATATTTTTCAAAAACAAATGCAGTTTTACCTCCTTTTTATCCCGAATCCCTTTTAAATTTGGTTTTTTGACACCTTTATAGGATCTATTTGAAAAAATAAACATCTTTATTTAGAATTGGGACACCAAAATTTACTTTGGATGAATTTTTGATATTTTTCTGATAAATATATTGTTTTAATGAATAGTAAAAATACGATAAATTTTAATTGAAAACTATTTTTTCCATAGAGATAATTTATATGGTTAAATAATATTATTTAAGGGTTTTAAATTATACATGGAATAATATTTATCATTTTATCAAATTTTGGTCAATATAAGTAATTTCACTTTTAAATTGGATATAAACACATGTCAATCTTTTGATAGTTATTAATTCTTAAAAACCCACTTTTTGGTTTTGACAATAGGAATTAATTTTAAAATAAGTACTAAATTTTTTTTATTTTGAATGTGGGAAAATGGATTCAAAATTTGGAACCATAAGGTTCAAATTGGTTAAATAGGTACCTTTTTGGATGTTATGAATAGTAACATCAGAAATTATTTTTTTTACCATGGTTAAATGGTAAATCTTGTAAATAATGGTAGATATAATATTTTAATAATATTAAACTACCCTAAATAATTGAATAATAATATTTTATGTGATATCTAAGACTATTGGAATCTTTGAGCTGATTTTGAGACCCCATGGTTTCACTTTGATGGGAAAATTACATTTTATAAGAATTAATATAAAGTAAAGATAGTAATAACCTAAACATATATCTTTAATTAAATCGATTCTAATATATGGCTATATAATATATATCTATGTATATAAATATTAATTAAAAATATAATGAGATTTCCTACATAATTATATTTTATTTATAAAATTTAGACATTAGATAAATATATTTATTTATGACACAATTATGATGTAGTGATTACTTCATTAATGAAATATTCAAATAAATCAATTTATAGATATGAAAATAAATTGAATTTGTATTTTTTATTCAATCCAATAATGTTACGGATTACATTGACCTATTAGGGGTTACATAATTCATTTTTTATGGAATACGGTTTTTATGATATTTTAAAAAATTCAAGTATGAATAGTATCAAAAATTGACATAATTCATAACCTAAAACATAAAAATGTTTATTAAATGATATTAAATTCATAAAAATATAATATTAGGTAAAATGGTAAATATATGTTTAAATATGTCATAAATAAATTTTTCAGGTCGTTTGGCATGATGTGGTATTGAAATAAACCCACACTATGTAAATAACATGATATCACGGTAACATTAAAAAAGGTAAAATAAGTGTTAAACCAAAATGATACGGATACAAAAATCTTCAAAACCTGTCTAAATATTATTGGATAGTGTGTATTTGAACCAATATCATCTTATATTATCATAAAATAAGGTTTGGACCATATTAAATGAAAATTTAATTTATAATAAATTAATGTTTTTAGACATTTTTAAAGTTCCTCGCTCCTCTATTAGTAAAGGAAACCTCTTCCCTCTCCTCTTTACTCAATTTTCGGCCTTCAATATCAACCTAACCCTACCGATGTATCTTATAAACTTTTCTAGTTACATTCTAGCAGTTCTTTTCTTCTCAAAAGACCAAATCTAGTGCCCTAAGAGGAAATTTAAAGGAGGCGCGTCGAGGAAGAGGTAATCTCTTATACTGATTCATTAAAATTTATTTCTTATTATACATCCCCTAAATTAGTTGTTTCATTATAAATTAATAACATAAGTATAAATAATATACTGATGTGTTATTATAAATATTAAAAAACATATTTTCGCTTTCTATCCATCCTATGAAAAATAAAATCAACGTGCGCACGTACGTACGTCTTACTATCTCCATGCTGTGGTGTAATCTGTTTTTCACCACCACCATACTTGGATGGTTATAATAGTGTAAATAATAACTATATATGATTATTATAACATTATACTAATTATGAGGTATTATACACCACCCACTTCTATACCATTAAACAATTATGAGAATGATATTATTACTCGTGGGTACGTATGGCTTACTGTTTCCACAATGTGATAAGATTCATTCCACAAGTTAACCATTCAAGAGTGATTATAAAATATATATAATAAATAAAAATGAAATAAATTAAAAAATAATTTTTCTCGATTTATTTGTGTATATATATATATATCATTTAATTACATCCATTCATTTTAATAAGGAAATGAAAATAGCGTTCATGTGTACGTACGACCGACCATCTCCTTGAATAGTGTATTCCACTTCATTTATCTATCTATTATATATGTCTTTATATAATAAATAAATATATAATATAAATTATCTTTTAAATTATATAACTAATTTAATCATGATATATGTAATAATATCTATAATAATAATTCAAAACACATACGATAAATAAAACGATTATTACTCAAAACATTGATTTAATATAGAATTAACAAATGAACGGGTAATATAAAGTTGTAAGTGAATCATATAAGATATCATAAATATTATTATGGTTATATTACATGTTAATAGTATTTTTAAACCCACTATATAGAAGTTTCAGACACATATGGAAGAAATCATACCAAATGTAAGGGTTAATTTTTCAATCACATTTTTATCTGATATTGCTTATAATCATGTATTTACTAGGGTTATATTTATGATATATATCTAATTTTTCTAAAAAAATTCATAAATTTTTTTGTATTATTCAAAGTATGTTTAAATTCATTTTTAGCCATTTTTTACTTTTATGACATGGTATGGAAGGAATCGTTTTTTTTACCATAAGAGATACATTTGGACTTTTCCAGAAAAAGTACAAGGAGAATGTTTTTAACTTATATATAATGAATGGGTATTTACATAATCGTGAAGCCTCATTTCCATGAATTTTATTCTACACTATTTCATGTTTATTTCTAACTAAATTCTTTTCTTTTAATATTGTGCGACATTTTGACTAAAGAAAACGTTTACAAAGAAGAAAATGATATTTTCATCAAGAACTACATTCAAGTGGTTTATCAAATTTATTTTACATCTAATATAATACTCTTTAAAAAAAATTATGTTTCTATTCATGTTAATAATATAATTTGATTGTGTAAATGATGGAATGGTATTTTATATACATTATGTTATGATGGAATGATGTTTAAGAAAACCAATTTTATTCTTGGGTTATGTTATAATGAATTATTTATGTTTTGTGGCATATGTATGAATATTTTAATTATAAGATGGGTGGGACCTATATCTCGCTTAAATACATAGGGAAATTATTTATATCTCATGAAACACACATGACTAAAATGAAAACTAAATTTGGTTCAGTAATACATGGTTGGAATAGGAAGTAAACTCAGTTTAGTAATGAAATATATCCACTATGATGGTCTAGGTAGTAATTAATTTGATATTATGGAAAAATATTATGTGATTAGTAGTTTTCCACAGTTAAATGTTTTATTCCAATGAAATTCTGTCATGTTTAATGTTTCTTTATGATCTATGCCTTACATATAGTGAAAATTTATTTCAGGAGTCATGATTTTGATGTTTAAACATTATGTTCATGTTTTTACATTCAAATGTTTATGATTTGTTTTATGTTCTCTATGTTTACCCTTATAGAGCATTTCAGCACACCCTTTTTATGTTTTATTTCCCCAAGGAAATAAATAAAAAAAAATTGGTCGTAAAACAAAAAGTGGAAGATCATTATGGGAGATGATGAATATATTTCACAATGATTGGAATATTATTTCCGAGTTTCCAAAGATACTAAACTAATACAGTATTTGGGTGTTCATTTTTCTCATATTTTTAGTATTCTAAAAAATAAATATAATGTCCATGTACATTAGTATTGGGTCTCTACTCCTTTCCTAGATCCATGATCATGATGTCTATATATGCATTGAGATACCCTTGCATGATTTGAATTCTCTTATATGTAAAAGTGTATTATATGAATATTTAAACTGAATGCACACATATTAATTTGTCAAACATTAATTCCTCATGCACTAACTATGATGCCATGAAACCCAACAATTCCTTCTTTAGCTATATGGAAAAAGAGTACTCATAACTAGTTTTCAAATTAATCAAAACATTCCAATGCTTTTTGTATGTATGTGTTCGCTAATGTATCAATTTTTAATCTCTATTTCATATTATAGGAACAATAATTTCCTACTTTTATGGTTTATAAATGCTCTACCTTTAAGGATTAGTCATCCATATCATCCAACTAGACATAGTCACATTATTTTCATCTCAACATTATGGTAGGTCAACTAGGAAACTATTGAATCATAAGAATGATCTCAACGTAGTTGGTTCAATACCCCCATTAGATTTATGTGTCCATATATGACTCATACCATTGTCAAGTAATACATATTTCCCTAACTCATAACATTGACACAATATATATCTCATCTCAACTTGTATCGTTATATTTGTGATCATCACAACCTAACTCATACAACTGGCTTGGTGTGCATCATGTTCCAAATTATAGATATTTACCACTGTATACATCTAATCACTGTAAAAAATCATTCCATATCCCAAAAATCACCATCATGTCTTCTCAATGATATTGTCTTTTATCCTTTAATTATGCTCCCCCTATAAGGATTCAACCAATCACCCATAATAAACATTTCATCTTGATATCAACGGAAAAGATTCAACGAGAAATGAATATAACGACCCATACTTTACATACATTGTTAATACTTCAAAATTGAAGCACACTTATTACAACATATTACAAAACCACAAAGGACCGTATAGGTATAGTGTCTTTAGAAACTGGGAAACATAAACAACTGGTTCATAAATCTTCTACAGTGTCTCCCATTTATTTCATCATATCTAGGGTCCCTTTTAGCATATTCTACTTAATATCCATCTTCCTGGCCTGGGGAAAAGAAAACATAAAAGGGTGAGCTCAAATGCTCAGCAAGGGAAAATAAAGGAGATAAAAATCATATCATATCTTTTTGAAAATCAAAACCTGCAAAAGAGATCATAATATCTTAACATGGAATAAATCATAGAAGTGAAAATGATATCCCCATAATCATAACATAAAAATTGAAACTTTGTGGCATGCACACATAATCATGGAAAATCATTTCTTGTTAGTCATGACTCATTGCCAAGACTATCTTAGTGGACAAAGTCCCTTTCTGAACCGAGTTCACTCCTCGTTTCAGTCATGTATCACTGAACCGAAATAACCTTCTGTTCCAGCCATGTCAATCTCATGAGATATAAAATCTTTACCCAATGCATTGAAGGGAGATATAGGTCCCACCCATCTTATAATGAATCCTTTCTTATGTGTGCCACATAATCATAAAACATACATCATCGCATAACACATGTAACAAAAATGGGATTCTTGAAACATCATGACATCATAAATCAATTCATATAAGATAAAGGAATTCATAAAAATAATTCCATCACAACATGAACAAATCAATGTAATAATAGGGATAAAAACAGAACCCTTTATTTTCTTAGATGGAAAATAATTTTGATAAAACACTTGAACTCCATTCTTGAGGAAAATATCATTTCTTCTTCAAAAACATTTTTCCTTTCATAACATGTCATACAACTTTTAAAATAAAAGATTTTGATCAAAAATAAACTTGAAAACTTGTAAAGGAAGCTTCTTGGAAATAATGTTTTAAAAATTCAATCATGCCGTATAAGTAAAAAAAACATTCTTCGTACTTTTGTCGGAAAAGTCAAAAAGTACCTCGTACGAAAAATGACAAAAGATTCCTTTCATATCTTTTACTAAAAACTCACCGACGGGTAAAATAGGATTTAAACCATTTTAAGTGGATGGAAACAATATTACATATTGAGGTAACATGGATGTGGATGATAAGATACACCCCAGTAAATGGAAAAGTAAAAACAATCTCGGATAAAAATGAGATTGTGATATTTTCCCTTAGCTTAGGTCCGATTTGCTTTGTTCGTGTCCGAAGCTCCTGTATAATGGTTTAAATAATGTTATTGACTTATTCCAGAATCATACATATTGATATGATATCATATATGGTCATATTATTAGATTCTTGTTAGTAATATTTCATTGTTACTTGTTACTCGGGTCTTTATAACTTTTTGTTCTTATGCGTGTTTTGTTGAATAAATTCTTATTCTTATATTTAGGTTATAGATAATTCATTTCCAGAATGGTATTAGTGTAGTATATACCATATTCATTCATTCAATTCATTTATATAATCATTATGAAATGAAGATCATGTAGAACGAGTCGCATCACATCGTGGAGACGGTATTCCGTACGTACGCACGAGTGATGATATCGTTCCTATGATCGTGGAATTGTATTGGAGTATATATATATTATTTCAGTATCAATATTACTTCATAATAACCATATATAGTTAATCATTACACCATTATACCCATCCTTGTAAGGTGATGGTGGAAAATAGATTACACCACGGCGTGGAGACGGTATTCCGTACGTACGCACGCGCGGTGATTTCATTTTTCCGTAGGATGGATAGAAGGTGAATTAGGGTTGTTTCATATTTATAATAACATATCAGTATGTAACTAATACTGATGTTATTACTTTGTCATGAAACAACTAAAGAAGAAGAAGTTGAAGACGAAAGAAATTGAAAAGATCGGTAATGGATATTACCTCTTCTTTGGAACGCCTCTTTGAATCCTCCACTTAGGGAACTAAGATTGGTCTTTGAAGAAGACCAGGACCTCTAGGATTATTATAGGGAAGTGGAGAGGAGAAAATGGCAGGGTTTGGCCGAGCTTGAGTGCTCAAATTGGTGTGAGGAGGAGGGGGAGGAGGTGCCCTTTTATAAGGGAGGAGAGGGGCACCTTAGGAATATCTCAAAATATTATTTTATATTAAAGTCAAAATCGGTTTATAATGGTTCCAAAGGGTCTTATTTCGAAGATAAGGTGGGGATGGGTCTAAATCCTATCAACCAATAAGATTTAGACAAGTTTAGGGTATTATTTTAACCTTATCAATTAGATTTAACTCTAAGTTAAATAATTTAAATTTTACCATGTCTTTTTGTTTTCTTTCACTATATGGTTAATAAACTTACTATAACATGCCAAAAGAACCCCAAATTGTTTATTATTAATATATATATCCTTATATAAGTCATTTGGCCGATCCTTAGATTTTTAGGAATAAAATAACAATTAATAATATAATATTTGATTTAAAAACTATTTTGTGTCAATTTTGACACTATTTGATATATGATTTTTGAGAAAGTCATAATAGAATTATATGTTCGAAAAAAGTTGATTAAATCAACATTAATATATCATAGTAACCTATAAAATTAGTGGAATTCATAAAAATTCTCAAATTACATTTATTTTGGTGTTTATAACATCAATTATTTCAATATTTCATTAATAAGATAATTACTGCATCATCATTGTGTCATAAATAAATTAAATTATTTAATGTCTAAAAATTACAAATAAAATTCCATTATGTAGGAAATCTTTTTAGCTTTCTAATGAATATTTATAGTCGAATTTATCTTATGTATAACCCCATATTAAAAATGATTTACTTATTAAACATTGATTTTAACTATTTTAACCCTTCTTTAAATAAATTAATAATAAATGTCCTAATCTAATCCAAGTGGGCCTAAATGGTCATATTTTATTGCTAAGATTGTTTTTTGGTCGAATTACACTTTTCCAATAGAATTAGGACATGTGTTAGGGTAATATTAATATCATATTTACCCTTAGTTACCCTATTTACTATTAACCGCGGTAAAAAAAGTAAAAAGTTACTATTCACCAAAAAATTATTTTCATCTCATTGAACCACATTTTAGTCCTTGATATTAACCGTGTCTCTCGGATTTTCTAAATTCCATTCACAGAAGCGGTAAAATTAAGTTTTATGCAAAATTCAGTTTTTTAACCTACCACTTAGTGGTTTCACTATTCATCAAAAA
Source organism: Viscum album (assembly GCA_963277665.1). NCBI lineage: Eukaryota > Viridiplantae > Streptophyta > Magnoliopsida > Santalales > Viscaceae > Viscum > Viscum album. Next base: position 608,969,948 of record OY728150.1, on the reverse strand, counting down.
TTGAAAGTTTTCAGAAAAATACCAAAATTTCACCCTAGGCTAATTTCGATATTCTGAGTCCAAAAATGAAGTCCATTTTGAAAAATAAAATTTATAAAATTTCAAAAAGTGGATATTACTATTCATAACGGCTAGTTTTAATAGCATATTGTTGTTTAGTGAAACTCGGTATTGCGTACGACGCAAGCTATCAAGGAAGGTCGCGATTGCGTGTAAAGCAAGCCAAGCAAGTGTTGTGTAAAAAAAGATTCCTTTGATGATTTATATAACATAAAAGTCTCGGGTGTTACATTCTACCCCCCTTAAAAAGAATTTCGCCCTCAAAATTCGTCACTTTGTAACAAACAGATGAGGATACTTCTCGTTCATCATATCCTCAAGCTCCCATGTAGCTTCTTCAAGTTGGTGGTTCCTCCATAAAACTTTAACCAATCGAGTGGTCTTGTTTCGTAGGACTTTTTCGCTATGATCCAGAATCTCTATCGGTTGTTCTTCATAAGAAAGATCTTGCTCCAGCGGTACAACTTCTGAGCTGAGTACATGTGAAGGATCAGGTATGTACTTTCTCAGGAGAGATACATGGAACACATCGTGAACTTGAGAGAGATTAGGTGGAAGCGCCAATCGGTAAGCTACCTTCCCAACACGATCCAGTATTTCGAAAGGACCGATATATCTAGGGCTCAACTTCCCCTTCTTTCCAAATCTCATAACCCTCTTCCAGGGAGATATTCGTAAGAACACTTTATCACCCACTTCAAATTCTAGGTCTTTTCTTCGGTTGTTGGCATAGCTTTTCTGTCGACTCTGAGCTGCTCTTATGTGTTGTTGAAGAGATCTGACCTTTTCAGCCATTTCATCAACGAGATCAGGTCCTAATAGCTTTCTTTCCCCAACTTCATCCCAGCAAGTTGGAGTCCTGCATTTCTTTCCATAGAGAGCTTCATAAGGAGCCATCTGAATACTGGAGTGAAAGCTATTATTATAAGAAAATTCCACCAAAGGTAGGTGTTGATCCCAACCTCCTTTGAAATCCATAGAGCAAGCTCTCAACATATCTTCTAGGGTTTGAATTGTTCTCTCAGACTGACCGTCTGTATGAGGATGATAAGCAGCGCTAAAACTCAACTCTGTATCCAGAGTATGCTGAAGACTTCGCCAGAACTTCGAGGTAAATCTCGGATCCCGATCAGATATAATAGAAAGTGGTACTCCATGCAATCTTACCACTTCCTTTACATATATCCTGGCAAGCTGATCTAGAGAGAAATCCTCTCTAATAGGAATGAAGTGTGCAGACTTTGTAAGACGATCAACTATGACCCAAATAGCATTATTGCCTTTGGATGTTTTAGGAAGTCCTGTGACAAAGTCCATAGTGATGTTTTCCAATTTCCATTCGGGTATGGGTAATGGTTGTAACATCCCTTTAGACTTCTGTCTCTCAGGTTTAACTTGTTGACAAACCAAGCATCGAGAGACATATTCAGCAACATCTCTTTTCATGCCATCCCACCAGAAGTACTCTTTCAGGTCCCTATACATCTTCGTGCTTCCAGGATGAATAGAGAATGATGAACTATGAGCCTCATCCAGTAGCTCCTTCTTTAATTCGGGGATGGGAGGAACACAAACCCGATTCCTGAACTTTATTATCCCATCACAATCAAGGTTGAATTCAGGAACATTTCTCACCTTCTTTTGTAACTCGACATCTTCTTTATGTGCCTCTTTAATCTTCACATGTATAGATGGTTGAACATTCATTTGAGAAAGATAAGATTTTTCCCCTTCCATTATAATTCCAAGATCCATCCTTTGTAAATCCATAAATATTGGATCTTTTGTGATCCTCATCATGGATAAACTAGCATCGTCTTGTCGACTTAATGCATCTGCCACCTTGTTTGCTTTCCCAGGGTGGTAATGGATTGAGCAGTCATAATCCTTAATCAGCTCCAACCATCTTCTTTGACGCATATTCAGCTCCTTTTGTGTGAAAATATACTTTAAACTTTTATGATCAGTATAAATATCACACCTCTCACCATAAAGGTAATGCCTCCAAATCTTTAATGCAAAGATTACCGCAGCCAACTCCAAATCATGTGTTGGGTAATTTTGCTCATGGATTTTCAACTGTCGTGAGGCATAAGCTATCACCATATCATTTTGCATAAGAACACACCCCAATCCCTTCCTGGATGCATCACTGTAGATCACAAACCTTTCTCCACTACAAGGAAGTGTGAGCACAGGTGCACTGGATAACCTTCTTTTCAACTCCTTGAAATTCTCTTCACATTCCTCCGTCCAAACAAACTTAACTCCTTTCCGAGTCAACTTGGTGAGTGGATTAGATAATCGTGAAAAATCTTTTACAAAACGTCGATAATATCCAGCCAAACCAAGAAATCTTCGAATCTCAGTTACTGTTGTTGGTCTCGACCATCTTTCGATAACCTCTGTTTTTGCTGGATCCACAGATATCCCCTCTTTTGAGATTATGTGACCCAAAAATGAAACTTTTTGAAGCCAAAATTCACACTTGGTAAATTTGGCATAAAGCTTCTCCTTTCTCAAGGTATTCAATATAATTCTCAAGTGATCTTCATGCTCTTCCTTGCTCTTTGAATAGACAAGAATATCGTCAATAAAGACTACCACAAATTGATCAAGATAGTCTCTAAAGACTCTATTCATTAGATCCATGAAGATAGCAGGGGCATTTGTAAGACCAAATGGCATCACTATAAATTCATAGTGTCCATATCTTGTACGGAAAGCCGTCTTTGGTATATCCTCCCTTTTGACCCTTAATTGATGATACCCTGAACGAAGGTCAATCTTGGAAAAGTATTGAGCTCCGCGTAGTTGGTCAAATAAGTCATCAATGCGTGGGAGAGGATATTTGTTCTTGATAGTGATCTTGTTAAGTTCTCGATAATCAATGCAGAGTCTCATTGATCCATCTTTCTTCTTAACAAATAGAACAGGTGCTCCCCAAGGTGACGCACTAGGGAAAATGAATCCCTTATCAAGATTCTCTTGGAGTTGCTTCTTCAATTCCTGCAACTCAAATGGGGCCATTCTATAAGGTGTCTTTGAAATTGGAAAAGCGCCCGGTACGAGTTCTATTGAAAACTCAACTTCACGATTTGGTGGAAGACCCGGTAATTCCTCCGGAAAGACATCATCAAACTCCCGTACGATAGGCATATTCTTAATCGTGAGTTTCTCACCAACCATTTGAGATAAATAACCTTCATTTAGTGGAATCAATACCCATAAGATGGAAGAAATTTCCACTGGAAGATTATGTTCATCCTTGCATTGATATACGATCGTAGATTGATCTGTAATATGAAATGTGACTTCCCTTCTTTGGAAATTGATATGAGCTCCGTATAAAGAAAGCCAATCCATGACAAGAATCACATCAAATTCCACTATAGGAAGGATGACCAGATTTTCAGGAAGCACTTTCCCACAAACTTCGATCGGAGAAGAATTATAAACTTTTGATGCGATTGATGTGCCATTAGGTGTTGTCACAGCTAACTCAACATCTAATTGTTGAGGTAATACGGTGATACCCTTAGAAAATTCTTTAGAAATAAAAGAGTGGGTGGATCCAGAATCAAATAAAACATTTGCTACTTTAGAGTGGATGGTAAGTGTACCTTTCACCACTTCATTATCGTACTCCACATCACTGATAGAAATTGCATGTGACTTTCCTTTGTCTTTAGCCTTAAAATTTTGTTGACGTCGACCATCATCATCAACCCTTGGATTTGGGCATTGATTGGCATAATTCCCCATCTCCTTGCACTTGAAACATTGAAGTGTAATAGGATCATTCTGCGTATCCCTTCCTTTGTTTGAATCATTGGACATCTTCTTCCCATTATCACGGCATTCAAATGCCCGATGACCTTCCTTTCCACATTTAAAACATTTACTTGTCCCTTTAAGACATCTCCCTCCATGTTTCTTTCCACACTTTGAGTATAAGGGAAAGTTCATCTTCTTTTCAGTGTGCTCTTTAGATTTTTCTTTGAATTCCATCTTCCTCTTCTTATCAAACCCATGTGACTGATGGGTTACTCCAATCTCTATCCCGACTTTGAGAGCACATCGAACGATTTCCTCGTAGCTATTGAAGTCCCTTATGGCTAACGCCCTTCGAAGACTTGGTTTTAAGCCACTAAAGAATCGATCGATCTTACTCTCAGGTTGGATAATAATACCAGAAGCGTACCTTGCAAGTCTTGTAAAATTTGCTTCATAGGTACCAACAGATTCATCATCCCTTTGCTTCAGTTCAAGAAACTCTTTCTCCATCTTTGTTCGGAGAATACGAGGGAAGTACTTATTGAAAAATAAGTTCTTGAACTCGTCCCATTCCATTGACTCAATTTCATCCCTTTGCCTCGTATTCTTAATAAGATTCCACCATTGATCAGCATCTCCTTCCAAACGATACACTGCTAGGATGACTTTATCATGTTCAGAACATTGAAGAACTGAACATATCTTTTCAGTAGTACTAATCCATTGTTCAGCAACTAATGGATCAGTAGACCCGCTGAAAGAAGGTGGACGCTGCCTCATGAAGGATTCAACAGAATGTTTCTCCCTCCTTTGCTCGTTTGGAAATCCTGCATGATTCATAGTTTGAGAAAGTTGTGTGAGCATGGCTACAAGATTTTGCATTCCAGCTCCCATATCGTTTGGTTGTTCAGGGGGACAATCATTGCATTGCCCATCACATTTTGTATTAACACGGTTCCTTCGGGTTCCAGCCATTGACTAAAACCAAGAAGAATAGTGTGAGCAACACTAATTATAATAGGAAACCACATAATTCAAGAATAAAATTTTCATGCTTAAGGTCATATCCTAGGTTATTAATGGCCATTTCTAAAACACTAAGATTGTGTTCTATGCTTAGACTTATCCTTAGGGTTCTTACTAAGGCTTTCACATCCTAGTTTCCAAAGGTTGACTATACCTTTCCTCTGATACCAACTATAACGACCCATACTTTACATACATTGTTAATACTTCAAAATTGAAGCACACTTATTACAACATATGACAAAACCACAAAGGACCGTATAGGTATAGTGTCTTGAGAAACTGGGAAACATAAACAACTGGTTCATAAATATTCTACAGTGTCTCCCATTTATTTCATCATATCTAGGGTCCCTTTTAGCATATTCTACTTAATATCCATCTTCCTGACCTGGGGAAATGAAAACATAAAAGGGTGAGCTCAAATGCTCAGAAAGGGCAAATAAAGGAGATAAAAATCATATCATATCTTTTTTAAAATCAAAACCTGCAAAAGAGATCATAATATCTTAACATGGAATAAATCATAGAAGTGAAAATGAGATCCCCATAATCATAACATAAAACTTGAAACTTTGTGGAATGCACACATAATCATGGAAAATCATTTCTTATTAGTCATGACTCATTGCCAAGACTATCTTAGTGGACAAAGTCCCTTTCTGAACCGAGTTCACTCCTCGTTTCAGTCCTGTATCACTGAACCGAAATAACCTTCCGTTCCAGCCATGTCTATCTCATGAGATATAAAATCTTTACCCAATGCATTGGAGGGAGATATAGGTCCCACCCATCTTATAATGAATCCTTTCTTATGTGTGCCACATAATCATAAAACATACATCATCGCATAACACATGTAACAAAAATAGGATTCTTGAAACATCATGACATCATAAATCAATTCATATAAGATAAAGGAATTCATAAAAATAATTCCATCACAACATGAACAAATCAATGTAATAATAGGGATAAAAACAGAACCCTTTATTTTCTTAGATGGAAAATAATTTTGATAAAACACTTGAACTCCATTTTTGAGGAAAATATCCTTTCTTCTTCAAAAACATTTTTCCTTTCATAACATGTCATACAACTTTTAAAATAAAAGAAGTTGATCAAAAATAAACATGAAAACTTGTAAAGGAAGCTTCTTGGAAATAATATTTTAAAAATCCATTCATGCCGTATAAGTAAAAAAAACATTCTTCGTACTTTTGTCGGAAAAGTCAAAAAGTACCTCGTACGAAAAATGACAAAAGATTCCTTTCATATCTTTTACTAAAAACTCACCGAAGGGTAAAATAGGATTTAAACCATTTTAAGTGGATGGAAACAATATTACATATTGAGGGAACATGGATGTCGATGATAAGATACACCCCAGTAAATGGAAAAGTAAAAACAATCTCGGATAAAAATGAGATTGTGATATTTTCCCTTACCTTAGGTCCGATTTGCTTTGTTCGTGTCCGAAGCTCCTGTATAATGGTTTAAATAATGTTATTGACTTATTCCAGAATCATACATATTGATATGATATCATATATGGTCATATTATTAGCTTCTTGTTAGTAATATTTCATTGTTACTTGTTACTCAGGTCTTTATAACTTTTTGTTCTTATGCGTGTTTTGTTGAATAAATTCTTATTATTATCTTTAGGTTATAGATAATTCATTTCCATAATGGTATTAGTGTATTATATACCATATTCATTCATTCAATTCATTTATATAATCATTATGAAATGAAGATCATGTAGAACGAGTCGCATCACATCGTGGAGACGGTATTCCGTACGTACGCACGAGTGATGATATCGTTCCTATGATCGTGGAATTGTATTGGAGTATATATATATTATTTCAGTATCAATATTACTTCATAATAATCATATATAGTTATTCATTACACCATTATACCCATCCTTGTAAGGGGATGGTGGAAAATAGATTACACCACGGCGTGGAGACGGTATTCCGTACGTACGCACGCGCGGTGATTTCATTTTTCCGTAGGATGGATAGAAGGTGAATTAGGGTTGTTTCATATTTATAATAACATATCAGTATGTAAGTAATACTGATGTTATTACTTTGTCATGAAACAACTAAAGAAGAAGAAGTTGAAGACGAAAGAAATTGAAAAGATCGGTAATGGATATTACCTCTTCTTTGGAACGCCTCTTTGAATCCTCCACATAGGGAACTAAGATTGGTCTTTGAAGAAGACCAGGACCTCTAGGATTATTCTAGGGAAGTGGAGAGGAGAAAATGGCAGGGGTTGGCCGAGCTTGAGTGCTCAAATTGGTGTGAGGAGGAGGGGGAGGTGGTGCCCTTTTATAAGGGAGGAGAGGGGCACCTTAGGAATATCTCAAAATATTATTTTATATTAAAGTCAAAATCGGTTTATAATGGTTCCAAAGGGTCTTATTTCGAAGATAAAGTGGGGATGGGTCGAAATCCTATCAGCCAATAACATTTAGACAAGTTTGGGGTATTATTTTAACCTTATCAATTAGATTTAACTCTAAGTTAAATAATTTAACTTTTACCATGTCTTTTTGTTTTCTTTCACTATATGGTTAATAAACTTACTATAACAAGCCAAACGAACCCCAAATTGTTTATTATTAATATATATATCCTTATCTAAGTCATTTGGCCGAACCTTAGATTTTTAGGAATAAAATAACAATTAATAATATAATATTTGATTTAAAAACTATTTTGTGTCAATTTTGACACTATTTGATATATGATTTTTTAGAAAGTCATAACAGGATTATATGTTCGAACCAAGTAGATTAAATCAACATTAATATATCATAGTAACCTATAAAATTAGTGGAATTCATAAAAATTCTCAAATTACATTTATTTTTGTGTTTATAACATCAATTTTGTCAATATTTCATTATAAAGATAATTACTGCATCATCATTGTGTCATAAATAAATTAAATTATTTAATGTCTAAAAATTACAAATAAAATACCATTATGTATAAAATCTTTTTAGATTTCTAATGAATATTTATAGTCGAATTTATCTTATGTATAACCCCATATTAAAAATGATTTACTTATTAAACTTTGATTTTAACTATTTTAACCCTTCTTTAAATAAATTAATAATAAATGTCCTAATCTAATCCAAGTGGGCCTAAATGGTCATATTTTATTCCTAAGTTTGTTTTTTGGTCGAATTACACTTGTCCAATAGAATTAGGACATGTGTTAGGGTAATATTAATATCATATTTACCCTTAGTTACCCTATTTACTATTATCCGAGGTAAAAAAAGTAAAAAGTTACTATTCACCAAAAAATTATTTTCATCTCATTGAACCACATTTTAGTCCTTGATATTAACCGTGTCTCTCGGATTTTCTAAATTCCATTCACAGAAGCGGTAAAATTAAGTTTTATTCAAAATTCAGTTTTTTAACCTACCACTTAGTGGTTTCACTATTCATCAAAAATTGAAAGTTTTCAGAAAAATACCAAAATTTCACCCTTGGCTAATTTCGATATTCTGAGTCCAAAAATGAAGTCCATTTTGAAAAATAAAATTTATAAAATTTCAAAAAGTGGTTATTACTATTCATAACGGCTAGTTTTAATAGAATATTGTTGTTTAGTGAAACTCGGTATTGCGTACGACGCAAGCTATCGAGGAAGGTCGCGATTGCGTGTAAAGCAAGCCAAGCAAGTGTTGTGTAGAAAAAGATTCCTTTGATGATTTATATAACATAAAAGTCTCGGGTGTTACAATGAAACTTCAACAACAAGTAACAAATTAAAAAATCACATGCATAGTGTATCATGTAAAGATTCCCATGGTGACACATGCACCCACATGAACATAAATCAAGCATAGGTCTCATCGGGTACGCACATAGACCAAAAATGGTATGTCACAAAACAATTCCCATATCAACACATGGATGCAGAATCAAATCATGTCAAAAAAATATATACAATGGTCATATATGGTAATAAAATCCTACATCAAGCATGTTGATTCGAAAAACCTGAATTTTCATGTGTTGATTGCCAAATCATGATCATGCATCAACTGGATCAAACCCATATGCAATGAATCCTTTTACACAATTCAAAATCATCACATGTGAGATTCTAGATAAATATTCAAGAATGATACTAAAACATAGAAATATGTATGTGATTCATCCCAAAATAATGGATGAATAAAAAGTATAATGATATTGGAACTCAACTAGAAAACCCAAGCATTGAACCTACAAAACTATTGATGAATCCAAGGGTTTGGGGTTTGAAATTTCTCTTGATGATGCGTTATATTCACCCAAGGATCAACATGAGGGTATTATAATAGGTATGGTTCAAGGGGCCTGGTTAATTTATAGGAAATATTCAAAAATAGGTTTTGTACTACAATGTATAGGGCCATGCTGCAAAGGGTTCCAAATCAGAATGATCTATGGCACAAAAGAGGTAGTCGTTCCTTAATGGTGCTTGGTAAAATTTAATCTAGATTACACATTGTGGAAAATTGAGATAACCTATAATCTAGGGGTAAATAACCATGGTGTAATATTCATCACTAGTTTGTAGCCTCTATGTCGTCATAGGAACATTGTTCTATAACCACCCTCCATAGCGCAATGATTCCAGAATTTATAGAACTTCCAAAACTCCACCTTCTAATCCTTCAAATAGTAGACAAATTATCCACTATGAATCATTTAAAAAATAACCAAACCCATCATATTCAACCACCTTATCAATGTAATCCAACCACATAGTAGTCACACCCGCCTTGATGCAGAATAATTTTCTGCCCTGCAACATTGAACTATAGTTAAAATTTAATCCCACTCATCTAACAAGTATCAAAAGAAAATTTTGGTATGTTAAAGTATAAATTAATGTACTTTATAAATTCATTGGTGTTGTAATTATGATATTCCAAAATTTTATTCCATATTAAATATTTATGATCTATGAATAATTCAGTTGAAATTTCTAATGTTATGATCATGTACCTTGATTTTTCTCTCATACACTTTTTCCTTTGCTTATTTATAATTTATTGATATCTCTTATGATTACCCTTGTTGATACTATGATCTCACCTATACATATGTTATATTGTTACCAAATTTATGAATAAGGGTATTAAATATGATAATTTTATATGGGTATTAAATAGAATTTTTTTTGGAGATATAGAATATTATACCAAAATAATTTTTTTATGTGTCTAATATTAAAAAACACAAAACATTTATAGATAAAAAGAATGTTTTCTTTTGAGTTATATTTATTATTCGTCATAAATGATGTAGTATCAATTTATATTATGGTTGGGTCATTATAATATCCATAAAAAAAGTGATTAGTTATTTATGAATATTAGAATTTGAGTAATATAAAAATAAAAATTACAATAAACTACAATGAACAAAACTTTATATAAGTTGAACCTAAAACTGTCATAGGTTGATAATAGGGTGTTAACATTTAAGGCATATCATGAATAATTTTCATGATTGTATGATTTCTCGTTATAATTTTTGTAGCTTGATGATTACACTATTCTTTTTATTTCAGTCAAAGGTTGGAACCTAGAGGATGCTTATTAACAATGAATGTAGAAAACAAAGAAATGATTTTATTATTAAGAAAATTAATAATAAGGAAAATATAATAAATATATTATCCTCATTCTTACATAACTCTCTTAATCTATGGATCTTGATAAACATCCAAATGAAAAGTTGGATAAACAAACCATTATTCCTTTCATTAGGAAACATATACCTTATTTCAGTGAGTCCTATAGTCCACTAGTTATTTGGAAATGGATCAATGCCACTGACAACATATTTTATGTTCTTTAATAATATTATATTAAAAAAATTCAATAGGTTATATAATTTGTAATGTGATTAATAAAAATGGTAAAATCTTGTAAATAATATAAGGTTGGAGGAAGATATTTACACCATGTAATCTAATGATTATAAGAGTGTAATTTTACTATGTAATTTCCCCAAACACTTTATATAAACATTTATTGGGAATTACATGAGATAAAGTAGAAAGATGATGAATAAATTGGTACCAATGTAGAATAATTTTTAATTCATGATAGGTTTACTTTGGGTATTATCATTGGACCTAAAATGAAACTTGATAAATTAGTTACTGGCTTAAGAATTATTCTATGAAAGGAATTATCAATAATTAGTGTTAGTAGAAATGAAAAAATCATACGATGTTCTCTCGAGGTAGAAATAGTGAGTGGATATTTCCATCATTCTTAGGGTTTTGAAAAGACTGGAAATATAGTTTTTTAATGAAATTATACAAATTCCACCCATTGTCTAATGAAAATGAATCATCCATTCTAACATAAATGTGGAAATAATAATGGGGAAACCATATTAAGGGGTTCACTAGATGATTTAATAATAAAAAACAATGTCATTAGGAAAATTAATGTCGAAGTGGTATGAAGAAGACATATAATGAAATGAATGTTGAAAAATGTCATCTAAATGTTCCAACCACACTCTAATGTTTCCACAACATGGAGTATAACATTATAGCAACATGAGCTTGAATTTGTGGGATAATGATGACAACCAATGTAAAAAACCTCTTCATCTGATGAGATAAATGAAAATATCTTGTGAACAAAACTATCAATGTGGGCCACGAGAATGAGGTGGTGAAAGGTACACTTATCATCCACTCTATAAATGTAATTATATTTTTGGATTCTAGTTATTCCCAATAGTTTATATCTAGATAATTTTATAAGGGAATAAAATTTACATAATGATTATTAGATAATAAATTATTAGTGAAAAAATTTAACGGAGTGATGATTTTATCTCATCCTTATAGTTCCTCTTCAATGTAAATTCGTTGGAATTTGATTCTGTAAAATTTTTTCATTCTCCCTCATGTTTAATTTGATGAGATTTTGGGCACGGATTAGATTTTATTATATAGAAACCGTGTCAATTCCTAATTAAGGGAACTGAAATTTTATATTCTGAATGATCTAATGATTGATTTTTAGTGTTGAAATGAATAAGATATTACAATGGAAACTAATTCCATTTTATGGGTCTTACTATATATTATTGAGGGGTATTTTTCTGAAATGGTCATAAAGAAACTCAATATTGAAGATTTTCTATTTGAAAGAGAATATTTTGATGTATTCCCTAATCATTTTATTATTCTTAAACCAAAATGTGAATTTGTGTTTTAAATAGACCTCATACCTAGTGCTACACCTATTTCAAAGAATCCCTATATAATGGTCCAGATTGAGTTTTTAGGATTAAATAATTAACTACAAGAGAATATTAATAAGGGATTCATTCATCCAAGTGTATCACCAAGGGGTGTACACGTTCTTTTTGTTAATATAAAATGTGTTTCAATTGATCTATCTATTTATTATCATTAACATAATAAGATTATGATCAATTATAAGTATACACTTCCCTGTATTAATGGTTTTTTATAGTCTATGAGGATCTCAAACTTTTCAAAGATTGACCTCTAATATAGACATCATAATATGAGGGTGATAAATGATGTAATGTCAAAGATATCCTTATATATAAAGTATTGAAACAATGAATTTATTATGATTCTATTTGAACTTATTAATTCCCCTTTTATCCTCATTGATCTAATGAATAGGGTCATTATATATCACCCTGATCAATTTTTTGGAGTATTTACATATGATATACTTGTATTTACTAAGAGAATGTAAGAGCATAAATAACATTTTAGGGTTGTATTGATGTCCTTGAGTAATTTGAATCTCTATTACAAAATTGGTAAATGTAAATTTTGGATACAAAAAGTATGATTCTTGTGTCCTGTGATCACAAAGGGATATCGATGGACCCTTCAATTATAAAAGTTATTAAAAATTGGAAGAAACCAACCATGGTGACTGGGATTCATATTTTACTTAGATTTGTTGGATATTATTTATTCTCTGTGAGAAATTTCCCACATCAATCAAAGGCACTAACCATGTTGACATGGAATGAATCCATGTGTTCTTTGAATGGAATAATGTTAAGAAGATTTCAAGGAACTAAAGAGAAGTTTGGTTGGTGAACTTTTGACCACACTACACTATTTTGTTGAAATAATTTTAACCTATATTAATGAATAAAATAAGGTAATAGGGTTTGTTATCATGTATAATGATATTTTAGTGTCTTATTTACCATTCCAATTAAAGGTTCAAGAACAAAATTACCTGAATAATTTTTTTGAACTCTCATTAGTAACTTTTATTGAAGATATGGAGGCATTATCTTTCTTGGGAAGGTTGTCAAATATATACATATAATAAAGTAATGAAGTATGTATTAAAATATAAAAAGTTGAATATTCATCAAATGAGATATTTTTTCTGATAAAATATAATAACTATTTAATACATTACCTCTCTAGAGAGGTTGAAAAACTAGTTGATTCTCTTAGTAGGATGAACCAGGATAGCTCCTCAATGATGAAGATTGAAATAGATCCAATATGTATGGATTTGTATAGTATAAATCGTGAAATCATAATTGAAGAGTATAAATATTATCTTTCTCAATTGAATTTTCAACCATTCATTTATGTGATGATTAAATAGGCATTGAAGGAGGATCGAGAGCTGTCAAAGAAGATAAGGATTATTTTAGGGTTTAATAGTGAGCATGATAGAATGATAATGTTCATGAACTAGGTATGTGTCTTATAAATTAATAAATTAAATAATGATTTTATTGATGGATCTCATAATTCATCAATATTTATTAATACATGGAGTAAAAAATATGTATATGTATCTTAAATATAATTTCTGGTTGGAAAATATGAAGAGTGGTATTTTTCAGTTTGTATCTCAGGTATTAGAATGCTAACAAGTTAAGTATGTGAGACATATTTCTAAGGCAACGATAAAACCATTACCCATACCTGAGTGGAAATGGGAAAACAACACCATGCATTTCATCATGGGACACCCCTGGACAATTGAAGGGAACAATTATATTCTAGTTATATCTAATAACCTTATAAAGTAATAACATTTCATTTATATCAGAGAAGTTTTATATATTAATAATATCAAATATATATATATATATATATATTAAAAAAGTGGTCAGGTTTCACTACATACCTCTCTTAATAATATATAATAAATAAATGAGGATTTCCTCAATTTTTTTGAAAAGTACTCCATCATCGTCCAATGGCCCGAAGGCCTTCATTTTTTATTGATTTTTGATAATCCAATTTTCAAGGGGCGAGGTGGAACCCTTACAAGGACCGTATAAGTAAGTATTACAAGGACCATAGGCCTTAGAGGAATTCATTTTTCTGTAGGCTTCAAACATTACATACAACCCAGATGAACTACTTGGAACTACTCCTCCCCACCATCTTCATCGTACAATTATCTCTCCACCTTCACATGGATGTTCGGTTAGGCATTCCTGTGCATGCATAGGCTTGTCTCATTGGCACGTTCCATACCCTCTCATTCTTGCAATTCATTTAGCTTATATTGTGGTGAATGCTCCTTACTCATCCTCCTTTTAGAGCTTGTTCCTCATAGGTTGTCTATTTTGCATCTGCACTTAAGGTGGCCCAAGGGCCTTGAGGTGGCCCGAAGGCCTTACTGACCTGAAGGCCAAGGTGGCCCGAAGGCCTTAAAAGACTCAGGGACCAAATCGGTGGCCTGAAGGCCCAAACGGGGGAATATTCCCGACTACTATTGGTCCAAACAGAACCTACTATAGTTCCTGCTACAGTACCAGCTACAGTACAGCACAGTTTTCTGCTACAGTACCTGCTACAGAATTATATATCATCCTTAATAGGATGGAAAATATAAGAGGATCATTCAACCCCTTGATGATATTCTTAGTGTGTGATCTATGAAATTTTACAGTGGTTGGGAACAATACCTTCCTTTTGTGGTATTTTCATACAATAATATATTTCACATGCGCATTCAGAATGCTCCTTCAAAAGCCCATTATGTAAATAAGTTCAAAACTCAAACATGATGGGATGCAGTTAGAAAATGTAAGTTATTTGGACCTGGTATATATAATGAAATAGTAGAGACATTTAGATCCATTCAACATCATATCATAAAATCTCAGATTCAATGGAAGGGTTTTTCTAATTACCATTTGGGACCATGTCCTTATCATGATGGTGGTCACACATGAGTTTATAATATCTTTAGATATTGATCAATTGATAACCTAGGGGTTTGTATCAATGAATAAATGTCGAATGTCATCCGGATTCTTCTAAAAACATTTTAATCTTTTTCAATATTGCAAAAACATGAAATCAAAACAAACTGAAAACATAGTGATGGAAAGAGTTATGGTCATAGTTCGTGGAAATAAGATAGTGAATAAATTGAAACAGGTAAGAAAGAATAGAAAAAAGAAAACAGTGGAAAGTTAACAAGATAAAGATCAATAAAAAAGGAAAGATCATTGTTGATATATTCTTAATTTCATATTACATATATTCTTAAGAAATATTTATGAACTCTTATCAACACATAGTGTATGAGAAATCCCTCTAGTCATAGACCTCTCTCACGGAAATAGTGAACACTCAACTATATAATTTATTCAGTACCAGAGTCCTCCCCCAGAATTAAAAATAAATCACATGAAAGACTCATTATAGATATGCGATTTCAAAAGATAGAATGATCCTTCCACGATCATCTGATCACACAACTAAACTCATATGTTCATTTGAGTGAAATGAGATAGTAATAGGGAAATGAAATAATAAAAGAGAGTAATAAACAATTACTATACAAATTTGTTCTCCAAAAACATCCAATTCACTATAAAAAAATACTAGGGTGATGAAGAGGTATATATCATTATAAATAATGGATCACTAGGAAGAACCAAGTTTCTCTTCTTAGATCAAGTCTCGTGAATTAGCCTTCAAGGCCAAGAATATCTATAACATAGTACCAAGAAAAAATAATGAACAACATCACAATTGTATTTAAAATAGGAAATAGAATTAAAATGTTAGAAAATGAGGAAAAGTAGGAGGAGGGTAGTTCTTTTCTCCCAGAACCAAAGTTTATTCCCATGTCTTAGGATGAGGAATATCAAGGAGAACCCCTATACTTATTCCCAAGAAATATAGATAAATAGTGAAATCTATATTATACTAGACATGTCATCCACATGGAATGAGTTTTGGTTATCACCTCCATGTGAAACCCAAGTGGGGGAGGTAGTATTATGATAAAAAATATGAAATCGGTAACACCTGAGACTTTTATGTTATATAAATCATCAAAGGAATCTTTTTCTACACAACACTTGCTTGTCTTGCTTTACACGCAATCGCGACCTTCCTCGATACCTTGCGTCGTACGCAATACCGAGTTTCACTAAACAACAATATGCTATTAAAACTAGCCGTTATGAATAGTAATAACCACTTTTTGAAATTTTATAAATTTTATTTTTCAAAATGGACTTCGTTTTTGGACTCAGAATATCGAAATTAGCCTAGGGTGAAATTTTGGTATTTTTCTGAAAACTTTCAATTTTTGATGAATAGTGAAGCCACTAAGTGGTAGGTTAAAAACTGAATTTTGCATAAAACATAATTTTACCGCTTCTGTGAATGGAATTTCAAAAATCCAACAGACACGGTTGATATCAGTAAGTAAAATGTGGTTCAATGAGATAAAAATAAATTTTTGGTGAATAGTAACTTTTTACTATTTTTACCGTGGTTAATAGTAAATAGGGTAACTAAGGGTAAATATGATATTAATATTACCCTAACACATGTCCTAATTCTATTGGACAAGTGTAATTCGACCAAAAACAAACTTAGGAATAAAATATGACCATTTAGGCCCGCTTGGATTAGATTAGGACATTTATTATTAATTTATTTAAAGAAGGGTTAAAATAGTTAAAATCAAAGTTTAATAAGTAAATCATTTTTAATATCGGGTTCTGCATAAGATAAATTCGATTGTAAATATTCATTAGAAAGCTAAAAATAGTTCCTACATGATGGTATTTTATTTGTAATTTTTAGAAATCAAATAATTTAATTTATTTATGACACAAAGATGATGCAGTAATTATCTTATTAATGAAATATTGACATAATTGATAATATAAATACCAAAATAAATGTAATTTAAGCCTTTTTATGAATTCCACTAATTTTCTAGGTTACTATGATATATTAGTGTTGATTTAATCAACTTGGTTCGAACATATAATTCTGTTATGACTTTCACAAAAATCATATATCAGATAGTGTCAAAATTGACACAAAATAGTTTTTAAATCAAATATTATATTATTAATTGTTATTTTATTCTTAAAAATTTAAGGTTAGGCCAAATGAAGTAGATAAGGATATATATAATAATAATAAACAATTTGGGGTTCGTTTGGAATGTTATAGTAAGTGTATTAACCATATAGTGAAAGAAAACAAAAAGACATGGTAAAAGTTAAATTATTTAACTTAGAGTTAAATCTAATTGATAAGGTTAAAATAATACCCTAAACTTTTCTAAATCCTATTGGTTGATAGAATTTAGACCCATCCCCACTTAAGCTTCGAAATAAGACCCTTTGGAACCATTATAAACTGATTTTGACTTTAATATAAAATAATATTTTGAGATATTCCTAAGGTGCCCCTCTCCTCCCTTATAAAAGGGCACCTCCTCCCCCTCCTCCTCACACCAATTTGAGCACTCAAGCTCGGCCAACACCTGACATTTTCTCCTCTCCACTTCCCTAGAATAATCCTAGAGGTTCTGGTCTTCTTCAAAGACCAATCTTAGTTCCCTAAGTGGAGGATTCAAAGAGGCGTTCCAAAGAAGAGGTAATATCCATTACCGATCTTTTCAATTTCATTCTTCTTCAACTTCTTCTTATTTAGTTGTTTCATGATAAAGTAATAACATCAGTATAACTTACATACTGATATGTTATTATAAATATGAAACAACCCTAATCCACCTTCTATCCATCCTACGGAAAAATGAAATCACCGTGCGTGCGTACGTACGGAATACCGTCTCCACGCCGTGGTGTAATCTATTTTTCCACCATCACTTTACAAGGATGGGTATAATGGTGTAATTAGTAAATATTTATGATTATTATAAAGTAATATTGATACTGAAATAATATATATATACTCCAATATAGTTCCACGATCATAGGAACGATATCATCACTCGTGCGTATGTACGGAATACCGTCTCCACGATGTGATGCGACTCCTTCTACATGATCATCATTACATAGTAATTATATAAATGAATTGAATGAATAAATATGATATATGTTACACTAATACCATTCTTGATATAAGGTATCTATAACCTTAAAAGAAGAATAAGAATGTATTCGGCAAAACACGCATAAGAACAAAAGGCAATAAAGACCCGAGTAACAAGTAACAATGAAATATTACTAACAAGAAGCTAAGAATATGACCATATATGATATCATATCAATATGTATTATTCTGGAATAAGTCAATAAAATTATTTAAACCATTATACAGGAGCTTCGGACACGTACAAAGAAAATCGGACCTAAGGTAAGGGAAAATACCACAATCTCATTTTTATCCGAGATTGTTTATTCGTAAGTATTTACTGGGGTGTATTTTATCATCCACATCCATGTTCCCTCAATATGTAAAATTTTTTCCATCCACTTACAAGAGTTTAAATCCAATTTTAACCTTCGGTGAGTTTTTATTAAAGAATATGAAAGGAATCTTTTGTCGTTTTTTTTCGTACGAGGTACTTTTTGACTTTTCCGACAAAGGTACGAAGAATGTTTTTTTTAACTTATACGGCTTGTATGGATTTTTAAAAAATTATTTCCAAGAAGATTCCTTTACAAGTTTTCAAGTTTATTTTTAATCAACTTCTTTTATTTTAAAGTCGTATGACATGTTATGAAAGGAAAAATGTTTTTTTGAAGAAGAAAGGATATTTTCCTCAAGAATGGAGTTCAAGTGTTTTATCAAAATTATTTTCCATCTAAGATAATATAGGGTTCTGTTTTTATCCCTATTATTACATTGATTTGATCATGTTGTGATTGAATTATTTTTATGAATTGCTTTATCTTATATGAATTGGTTTATGATGTCATGTTGTTTAAGAATCCCATTTTTATTACATGGGTTATGCTATGATGTATGGTTTATGATTATGTGGCACACATAAGAAAGGATTCATTATGAGATGGGTGGGACCTATATCTCCCTCCAATGCATTGGGTAAAGATTTTATATCTCATGAGATAGACATGGCTGGAACGGAAGGTTATTTCGGTTCAGTGATACAGGACTGAAACGAGGAGTGAACTCGGTTCAAAAAGGGACTTTGTCCACTAAGATAGTCTTGGCAATGAGTCATGACTAACAAGAAATGATTTTCCATGATTATGTGTGCATGCCACAAAGTTTCAAGTTTTATGTTATGATTATGGGGATCTCATTTTTACTTCTATGATTTATTCCATGTTAAGATATTATGATCTCTTTTGCAGGTTTTGATTTTCAAAAAGATATGATATGATTTTATCTCCTTTATTTTCCCTTGCTGAGCATTTGAGCTCACCCTTTTATGTTTTCTTTTCCCCAGGTCAGGAAGATGGATATTAAGTAGAATATGCTAAAAGGGACCCTAGATATGATGAAATAAATGGGAGACACTGTGGAAGATTTATGAACCAGTTGTTTATGTTTCCCAGTTTCTAAAGACGCTATACCTATACGGTCCTTTGTGGTTTTGTCATATGTTGTAATAAGTGTGCTTCAATTTTTAAGTATTAACAATTTCTGTAAAGTATGGGTCGTTGTAGTTGGTATCAGAGGAAAGGTGTAGTCAACCTTTGGAAACTAGGATGTGAAAGCCTTAGTAACAACCCTAAGGATAAGTCTAAGCATAGAACACAATCTTAGTGTTTTAGAAATGGCCTTGAATAACCTAGGATAAGACCTTAAGCATGAAAATTTTATTCTTGAATTATGTGGTTTTCCTATTATAATTAGTGTTTCTCACACTATTCTTCTTGGCTTTAGTCAATGGCTGGAACTCGAAGGAACCGTGTTAATGCGGAATGCGATGGGAAATGCAATGATTGTCCCCCTGAGCAACCAAACGATATGGGAGCTGGAATGAAAAATCTTGTAGCCATGCTCACAAAACTTTCTCAAGCTATGAATCATGCAGGGATTCCAAACGAGCAAAGGAAGGAGGAACATTCTGTTGAATCCTTCATGAGGCAGCGTCCACCTTCTTTCAGTGTGTCTACTGATCCATTAGTTGTTGAACAATGGATTAGTACTACTGAAAAGATATTTTCAGTTCTTCAATGTTCTGAACATGATAAAGTCATCCTAGCAGTGTATCGTTTGGAAGGAGATGCTGATCAATGGTGGAATCTTATTAAGAATATGAGGCAAAGGGGTGAAATTGAGTCTATGGAATGGGACGAGTTCAAGAACTTATTTTTCAATAAGTAATTCCCTCGTATTCTCCGAACAAAGATGGAGAAAGAGTTTCTTGAACTGAAGCAAAGGGATGATGAATCTGTTGGTACCTATGAAGCAAATTTTACAAGACTTGCAAGATACGCTTCTGGTATTATTATCCAACCTGAGAGTAAGATCGATCGATTATTTAGTGGCTTAAAACCAAGTCTTCGAAGGGCGTTAGCCATAAGGGACTTCAATAGCTACGAGGAAATTGTTCGATGTGCTCTCAAAGTCGAGATGGAGATTGGAATAACCCATCAGTCACATGGGTTTGATAAGAAGAGGAAGATGGAATTCAAAGAAAAATCTAAAGATCACACGGAAAAGAAGATGAGCTTTTCCTTATGCTCAAAGTGTGGAAAGAAACATGGAGGGAGTTGTCTTAAAGGGACAAGTAAATGTTTTAAATGTGGAAAGGAAGGTCATCGGACATTTGAATGCCGTGATAATGGGAAGAAGATGTCTAATGACGCAAATAAAGGAAGGGATACACAGAATGAACCTACTACACTTCAATGTTTCAAGTGCAAGGAGATGGGGCATTATGCCAATCAATGCCCAAATCCAAGGGTTGATGATGATGGTCGACGTCAAAAAAATATTAAGGATAAAGACAAAGGAAAGTCACATGCAATTTCTATCAGCGATGTGGAGTACGATAACGAAGTGGTGAAAGGTACACTTACCATCCACTCTAAAGTAGCAAATGTTTTATTTGATTCTAGATCCACCCACTCTTTTATTTCTAAAGAATTTTCTAAGGGTATCACCGTATTACCTCAACAATTAGATGTTGAGTTAGCTGTGACAACACCTAATGGCACAACAGTCGCATCAAAAGTTTATAATTCTTCTCCGATCGAAGTTTGTGGGAAAGTGCTTCCTGCAAATCTTGTGATCCTTCCTTTAGTGGAATTTGATGTGATTCTTGGCATGGATTGGCTTTCTCTACATGGAGCTCATATCAATTGCCAAATAAGGGAAGTCACATTTCATATTCCAGATCAATCTATGATCATATATCAATGCAAGGATGAACATAATATTCCAGTGGAAATTTCTTCCATCCTATGGGTATTGATTCCACTAAATGAAGGTTATTTATCTCAAATGGTTGGTGAGAAACTCACGATTAAGAATATGCCCATTGTACGGGAGTTTGATGATGTCTTTCTGGAGGAATTACCGGGTCTTCCACCAAATCGTGAAGTTGAGTTTTCAATAGAACTCATACCGGGTGCTTTGCCTATTTCAAAGACACCTTATAGAATGGCCCCAATTGAGTTGCAGGAATTGAAGAAGCAACTCCAAGAGAATCTTGATAAGGGATTCATACGCCCTAGTGCGTCACCTTGGGGAGCACCTGTTCTATTTGTTAAGAAGAAAGATGGATCAATGAGACTATGCATTGATTATCGAGAACTTAACAAGATCACTATCAAGAACAAATATCCTCTCCCACGCATTGATGACTTATTTGACCAACTACGCGGAGCTCAATACTTTTCCAAGATTGATCTTCGTTCAGGGTATCATCAATTAAGGGTCAAAAGGGAGGATATACCAAAGACGGATTTACGTACAAGGTATGGACACAATGAATTTATAGTGACGCCATTTGGTCTTACTAATGCCCCTGCTATCTTCATGGATCTAATGAATAGAGTCTTTAGAGACTATCTTGATCAATTTGTGGTAGTCTTTATAGATGATATTCTTGTCTATTCAAAGAGCAATGAAGAGCATGAAGATCACTTGAGAATTATATTGATGACCCTGAGAAAGGAGAAGCTTTATGCCAAATTTACCAAGTGTGAATTTTGGCTTCAAAAAGTTGCATTTTTGGGTCACATAATCTCAAAAGAGGGGATATCTGTGGATCCAGCAAAAACAGAGGTTATCGAAAGATGGTCGAGACCAACAACAGTAACTGAGATCCGAAGTTTTCTTGGTTTGGCTGGATATTATCGACGTTTTGTAAAAGATTTTTCACGATTATCTAATCCACTCACCAAGTTGACTCGAAAAGGAGTTATGTTTGTCTGGACAGAGGAATGTGAAGAGAATTTCAAGGAGTTAAAAAGAAGGTTATCCAGTGCACCTGTGCTCACACTGCCTTGTAGTGGAGAAAGGTTTGTGATCTACAGTGATGCATCCAAGAAGGGATTGGGGTGTGTTCTTATGCAAAATGATATGGTGATAGCTTATTCCTCACGACAGTTGAAAATCCATGCGCAAAATTACCCAACACATGATTTGGAGTTGGCTGCGGTAATCTTTGCATTAAAGATTTGGAGGCATTACCTTTATGGTGAAAGGTGTGATATTTATACTGATCATAAAATTTTAAAGTATATTTTCACACAAAAGGAGTTGAATATGCGTCAAAGAAGATGGTTGGAGCTGATTAAGGATTATGACTGCTCAATCCATTACCACCCTGGGAAAGAAAACAAGGTGGCAGATCCATTAAGTCGACAAGACCATGCTAGTTTATCCATGATGAGGATCACAAAAGATCCAATATTTATGGATTTACAAAGGATGGATCTTGGAATTATAATGGAAGGGGAAAAATCTTATCTTTCTCAAATGAATGTTCAACCATCTATACATGTGAAGATTAAAGAGGCACAGAAAGAAGATGTCGAGTTACAAAAGAAGGTGAGAAATGTTCCTGAATTGAACCTTGATTGTGATGGGATAATAAAGTTCAAAAATCGGGTTTGTGTTCCTTCCATCCCCGAATTAAAGAAGGATCTGCTGGATGAGGCTCATAGTTCTTCATTCTCTATTCATCCTGGAAGCACGAAGATGTATAGGGACCCGAAAGAGTACTTCTGGTGGGATGGCATGAAAAGAGATGTTGCTGAATATGTCTCTCGATGCTTGGTTTGTCAACAAGTTAAAGCTGAGAGACAAAAGTCTAAGGGGATGTTACAACCATTACCCATACCCGAATGTAAATGGGAAAACATCACTATGGACTTTGTCACAGGACTTCCTAAAACATCCAAAGGCAATAATGCTATCTGGGTCATAGTTGATCGTCTTACAACGTATGCACACTTCATTCCTATTAGAGATGATTTCTCTCTAGATAAGCTTTCCAGGATATATGTAAAGGAAGTGGTAAGATTTCATGGAGTACCACTTTCTATTATATCTGATCGGGATCCGAGATTTACCTCGAAGTTCTGGCGAAGTCTTCAGCATACTCTGGATACAGAGTTGAGTTTTAGCACTGCTTATCATCCCCAGACAGACGGTCAGTCTGAGAGAACAATTCAAACCCTAGAAGATATGTTGAGAGCTTGCTCTATGGATTTCAAAGGTGGTTGGGATCAATACCTACCTTTGGTGGAATTTTCTTATAATAATAGCATTCACTCCAGTATTCAGATGGCTCCTTATGAAGCTCTCTATGGAAAGAAATGCAGGACTCCATCTTACTGGGATGAAGTTGGGGAAATAAAGCTATTAGGACCTGATCTCGTTGATGAAATGGCAGAAAAGGTCAGATCTATTCAACAACACATAAGCGCAGCTCAGAGTCGACAGAAAAGTTATGCCGACAACCGAAGAAAAGACCTAGAGTTTGAAGTGGGTGATAATGTGTTCTTACGAATATCTCCCTGGAAGAGGGTTATGAGATTTGGAAAGAAGGGGAAGTTGAGCCCTAGATATATCGGTCCTTTCGAAATACTGGATCGTGTTGGGAAGGTAGCTTACCAATTGGCGCTTCCACCGAATCTCTCTCAAGTTCACGATGTGTTCCATGTATCTCTCCTGAGAAAGTACATACCAGATCCTTCACATGTACTCTGCTCAGAAGTTGTACCACTGGAGCAAGATCTTTCTTATGAAGAACAGCCGATAGAGATTCTGGATCGTAGCGAAAAAGTCCTACGAAACAAGACCACTCGATTAGTGAAAGTTTTATGGAGGAACCACTAACTTGAAGAAGCTACATGGGAGCTTGAGGATATGATGAGGGAGAAGTATCCTCATCTGTTTGTTACAAACTGACGAATTTCGAGGGCGAAATTCTTTTTAAGGGGGGTAGAATGTAACAACCGAGACTTTTATGTTATATAAATCATCAAAGGAATCTTTTTCTACACAACACTTGCTTGGCTTGCTTTACACGCAATCGCGACCTTCCTCGATAACTTGCGTCATACGCAATACTGAGTTTCACTAAACAACAATATGCTATTAAAACTAGCCGTTATGAATAGTAATAACCACTTTTTGAAATTTTATAAATTTTATTTTTCAAAATGGACTTCATTTTTGGACTCAGAATATCGAAATTAGCCTAGGGTGAAATTTTGGTATTTTTCTGAAAGATGTCAATTTTTGATGAATAGTGAAACCACTAAGTGGTAGGTTAAAAACTGAATTTTGCATAAAACTTAATTTTACCACTTCTGTGAATGAAATTTTAAAAATCCAACAGACACGGTTGATATCAGTAAGTAAAATGTGGTTCAATGAGATAAAAATAAATTTTTGGTGAATAGTAACTTTTTACTATTTTTACTGCGGTTAATAGTAAATAGGGTAACTAAGGGTAAATATGATATTAATATTACCCTAACACATGTCCTAATTCTATTGGACAAGTGTAATTCGACCAAAAACAAACTTAGGAATAAAATATTACCATTTAGGCCCACTTGGATTAGATTAGGACATTTATTATTAATTTATTTAAAGAAGGGTTAAAATAGTTAAAATCAATGTTTAATAAGTAAATCATTTTTAATATGGGGTAATACATAAGATAAATTCTATTGTAAATATTCATTAGAAATCTAAAAATATTTCCTACATGATGGTATTTTATTTGTAATTTTTAGACATCAAATAATTTAATTTATTTATGACACAAAGATGATGCAGTAATTATCTTATTAATGAAATATTGACATAATTGATAATATAAATACCAAAATAAATGTAATTTAAGACTTTTATGAATTACACTAATTTTATAGGTTACTATGATATATTTTTGTTGATTTAATCAACTTGGTTCGAACATATAATTCTGTTATGACTTTCACAAAAATCATATATCAAATAGTGTCAAAATTGACACAAAATAGTTTTTAAATCAAATATTATATTATTAATTGTTCTTTTATTCCTAAAAATCTAAGGTTCGGCCAAATGACTTAGATAAGGATATATATATTAATAATAAACAATTTGGGGTTCGTTTGGCATGTTATAGTAAGTGTATTAACCATATAGTGAAAGAAAACAAAAAGACGTGGTAAAAGTTAAATTATTTAACTTAGAGTTAAATCTAATTGATAAGGTTAAAATAATACAATAAACTTGTCTAAATCCTATTGGTTGATAGGATTTAGACCCATCCCCACTTTAGCTTCGAAATAAGACCCTTTGGAACCATTATAAGCCGATTTGGACTTTAATATAAAATAATATTTTGAGATATTCCTAAGGTGCCCCTCTCCTCCCTTATAAAAGGGCACCTCCTCCCCCTCCTCCTCACACCAATTTGAGCACTCAAGCTCAGCCAACCCCTGCCATTTTCTCCTCTCCACTTCCCTAGAATAATCCTAGAGGTTCTGGTCTTCTTCAAAGACCAATCTTAGTTCCCTAAGTGGAGGATTCAAAGAGGCGTTCCAAAGAAGAGATAATATCCATTACCGATCTTTTCAATTTCTTTCTACTTCAACTTCTTCTTCTTTAGTTGTTTCATGATAAAGTAATAACATAAGTATTACTTACATACTGATATGTTATTATAAATATGAAACAACCATAATTCACCTTCTATCCATCCAACGGAAAAATGAAATCACCGCGCGTGCGTACGTACGGAATACCGTCTCCAGGCCGTGGTGTAATCTATTTTTCCACCATCACTTTACAAGGATTGGTATAATGGTGTAATGAGTAACTATTTATGATTATTATAAAGTAATATTGATACTTAAATAATATATATATACTCCAATACAGTTCCACGATCATAGGAACGATATCATCACTCGTGCGTATGTATGGAATACCGTCTCCACGATGTGATGCGACTCATTCTACATGATCATCATTACATAGTAATTATATAAATGAATTGAATGAATAAATATGATATATGTTACACTAATACCATTCTGGATATAATGTATCTATAACCTTAAAAGAAGAATAAGAATGTATTCGGCAAAACACGCATAAGAACAAAAGGCAATAAAGACCCGAGTAACAAGTAACAATGAAATATTACTAACAAGAAGCTAAGAATATGACCATATATGATATCATATCAATATTTATGATTCTGGAATAAGTCAATAAAATTATTTAAACCATTATACAGGAGCTTCGGACACGTACAAAGCAAATCGGACCTAAGGTAAGGGAAAATACCACAATCTCATTTTTATCCGAGATTGTTTATTCGTAAGTATTTACTGGGGTGTATTTTATCATCCACATCCATGTTCCATCAATATGTAATATTGTTTCCATCCACTTACAATAGTTTAAATCCAATTTTATCCTTTGGTGAGTTTTTAGTAAAGAATATTAAAGGAATCTTTTGTCGTTTTTTTTCGTACGAGGTACTTTTTGACTTTTCCGACAAAGGTACGAAGAATGTTTTTTTTAACTTATACGGCATGTATGGATTTTTAAAACATTATTTCCAAGAAGATTCCTTTACAAGTTTTCAAGTTTATTTTTAATAAACTTCTTTTATTTTAAAGTCGTATGACATGTTATGAAAGGAAAAATGTTTTTTTGAAGAAGAAAGGATATTTTCCTCAAGAATGGAGTTCATGTGTTTTATCAAAATTATTTTCCATCTAAGATAATAAAGGGTTCTGTTTTTAACCCTATTATTACATTGATTTGATCATGTTGTGATTGAATTATTTTTATGAATTGCTTTATCTTATATGAATTGTTTTATGATGTCATGTTATTTAAGAATCCCATTTTTTATTACATGGGTTACGCTATGATGTATGGTTTATGATTATGTCGCACACATAAGAAAGGATTCATTATGAGATGGGTGGGACCTATATCTCCCTCCAATGAATTGGGTAAAGATTTTATATCTCATGAGATAGAAATGGCTGGAACGGAAGGTTATTTCGGTTTAGTGATACAGGACTGAAACGAGGAGTGAACTCGGTTCAGAAAGGGACTTCGTCCACTAAGATAGTCATGGCAATGAGTCATGACTAACAAGAAATGATTTTCCAAGATTATGTGTGCATGACACAATGTTTCAAGTTTTATGTTATGATTATGGGGATCTCATTTTCACTTCTATGATTTATTCCATGTTAAGATATTATGATCTCTTTTGCAGGTTTTGATTTTCAAA
This sequence comes from Viscum album, assembly GCA_963277665.1. Taxonomy (NCBI): domain Eukaryota; kingdom Viridiplantae; phylum Streptophyta; class Magnoliopsida; order Santalales; family Viscaceae; genus Viscum; species Viscum album. The sequence continues at coordinate 608,942,071 of OY728150.1, read as the reverse complement.
AAGATATGATATGATTTTTATCTCCTTTATTTGCCCTTGCTGAGCATTTGAGCTCACCCTTTTATGTTTTCTTTTCCCCAGGTCAGGAAGATGGATATTAAGTAGAATGTGCTAAAAGAGACCCTAGATATGATGAAATAAATGGGAGACACTATAGAAGATTTATGAACCAGTTGTTTATGTTTCCCAGTTTCTAAAGACACTATACCTATACGGTCCTTTGTGGTTTTGTCATATGTTGTAATAAGTGTACTTCAATTTTGAAGTATTAACAATGTATGTAAAGTATGGGTCATTATAAAATCCCCACATTATTATCAGTGAATCAAAGGAATTTTTCACTCAGTTCACAATTCACAAAGTCTTTTTATAATCCCCCGGAATATTTATATGCTTCATGGAGCTTCCAGATCATTCTTTTACCTTCATCATGCTCCAGTCTATCCACCGAGATTTTTTTCAATTAGAATTAAGGGATATACAATTTGAATTTGTATGTTGGGTTCTAATGTAAAATTACTCATGCACTAAGTAAATCATTTTTTCCCATTGTATGGCTTCCCACATTAATTTATAAAAACCTTTACTCAAAATTCTTTAACTATATCTTGGTTGAGTCTATTTTACCAAGAGATCATTAATTTAACTCCCAGCTTTGATAAATGTTTTCCTTAGTTCATATGATCTACCATTTTTTCTCTAATTCCAAATGAATTTGACTTCTTTTTTCCATTCTCCTCTAGTATGGCGTGTAGTATTTATGATATCATCTCTCAAGATTAGTTAACAATGTTAACTTTTATATCAATTTGGATTCCTAAACCTAAAACCTAATTTGTTCCTTTATTAGAAAACATAATGTTCATCCTCTCAAATCATAATAGCCATATAATTGGGGGAGATTAGAGGTATCACCAACTCTATAAATGTAACAAATAAAATAATATTAAAACTAGTAAAAAAAATAATGAATCTTGGATCTAGATACACCATAAAATTTGACCTACCTCATCTTTAATCGACAAATATTTAGATCCTCACTCTATGTTTTAAATAATCATATTCGATTATGGTTCTTTGTGCTGATATTCCCCATATTCCTCAACTCTACAAAACACTCAAATTAGCATAGAGTCATCAAAACTATCTAATATGAATTAATTCCTCCATGATTTTACAATAATGATCATACATGGTTAGAAAAAATTGATTTCTCTTCATTGATAAGCCCCATCCTATATTCAAAAGTCTTACTCATCTATTAACTGAACCACTAGTTCATATCTCATTCTATAATCATCTCCCTTTATCTTTATTTGAGTGACACACCAACTCATCAGAGTTACTTGTTTAGGATTTGGTGCTCTTGGATATATCAACCAATTGGTTTCATTATTTATGAAATCAAGTTCAACTATCATATTCATATTAAGTCATTCAAGATATCATGATGAGTACATTCTTGGTTCTTAAAAATTCATCTTCTGAGAAGACCTCAACCCAATTAGAAATTTTAGTAATTTTTTATCTAGATATTGGTTTCATCATTCTCTGAAATAATATTATAATTGTATATACATTCATGACAAAATATTCTTCTTCAGGTTGTTGATATCCACATGGTAGAATATAGGGGAAGTAATGTTCAAAAAGGGTAGACACATAATCATATATGGTTCTATTCACAGATATGGGAAGGTTATACTGTAGATAGTGATGAATCATTAGATGTAGTAACGTTAATAAGGACACATGGTTAGTATAATTTCATAGTATCAAATTTAGGAACTCATGATATAAATAGGGAATGCTAAAAATTATACCGAGTGAATGTTTGGGAATGGTAGAAGGGGTAAGAAAATGATGGAATATCACTACATAGTAGCACAATTGGTTCAGTCTTAGTGGTAGTAGAAATATTTTTCTAATGATGGTTGGGAAATCAGAAGTAAAGAAATGATTGAAAGATTGGGGAATGGTATCATCTTATCATAGAAGCAAAATTCCTTATGGTATTAGAAACTTATTTCTTTTTCATAGAAACATACCACACAATTGTAGAAAGGGTCGAGCAGTAGAAATTTTTATGGTGATAGGGTAATAAAAGAATAATGGTGCCCATGGTATCATGATTAGACATGGACATAGGGACCCTAAAATATAAAATCTCAGAATTTGTGACATTCTTAAAAAAAGATATTTTCAAAAAAAATTAAACAATGAATTTACAAAAATTTAATATAGAATTATAGAATAAAAAAATTACACATAAAATTATTATAGTAATAACATGTAATTTTATAGACTAATGTGTTTCCTAAAAATTCAATGTAATCAATATCACATAAAAAATATTATTCTCTTCAAAATTAGTGAATTATCATATAGAATAATTAAACATTTTAAACACCAAAACTCAAAATTTTTATATGATTTTAAAATAATGTAAATTTTAATGAAGCATGATAAATATTTTAATAATTCATTAATTTTAGAATTTGTTTAAATCAAAATATCATAGATTTAAAAAAAAACATTTCGGTAATGTCAATAAATATATGAAAATCCAAACTCCCCCACACTTAAATATTTTTGTGTCCTTAAACAATCCATAATATTTCTCTTTTAATGAGGATGAAATGAATTCAATTCAAATCACAATGTTTTGTGTAAAAACATTTATTTTCAAGGGACATGATTTTTAAATGGTCCAAACTTAAGAATGAATTTTATAAGAATTCTCAAAAGAGGTTCATGTCAAGATTTTAAAATGCACATTAAAAATCTGGAAAACAAAAAGTCCGCCATTTCTGAAAAATTCATACCTCCTATATGAAATAAATTAATTTCCTAATTCAAATATAATTCATGATTTAATACTAAGAGTGCATATAATTTATATATATGTGGAATTAAAACATTATTAAGAGGAGCCTTCAATTATCACTTTTCTTTGTGTTCCAAAAAAAGATTCATTTGACACTACGTTGATACAACTAAAATGGTTGTCTTGAAATCTAGTTATCCCCTTCTTTATTTGGGTTCAATATTCCCCTCGCCCAAATGAACTCATTTATGAAAATTTGTATTGTTATTGACTTTTAGTCATGAATCTCTATATAACTATGTAAATCACTTATAGAATATTCAAAGGATTTTTATAAGTTGTAAATTGCCAGATATATTCACCATAGAATCCCTATTACCTATTTAACAATTTCAAAATGGATTATCTGATTAGAATCTGAGTTGTATACCTAATGTCTCTATTTTAAAAAGGGTGTGTCCACTTTGATTAAGTTAAAATACATAGATTTCTCAAGTTAAAATACTAATTATTCTATGATCTATTATATTTTTATTCCTTTCCCTATTCGTAACTAGACTCTATATAAAAAAATTTGGAATCCTCACTCATCATTCGTGTAAATCAAATAATTTGAAAATCAATGTCAAAATAAAAACAATCATGTTATTATCCACTAGGATATATAGTATTAAATTGAAAATTAAAGCCCAAATACCATTATTTTTGAAAAGAAAAACAATTTGAACATTATTTTGAAATGAATTAATGGTTTGTGGATGTGTACAGTTCTTAAAGCATTTATTATCAAATAAAAAAACCCATATCCTACACATTTAATACCCAACATTGTTCCTAATGTTGATTCCTAATATTGGAGAACATATCTATTAAAAAAAGTATAAGTCAATAGTTCATATATTTTTAATTGATTTATATTTAAGATCAAATATATCACATTTTCCACATATCCAAACATTTTTTAAAACCAATTTTTCAATGATTTTGATTTTATTATTCTTCATAAAAAAACTAATTCTTCATTTATCTCAAAAAAACAATGATGAAAACTAATTTAAAGTATTAGTTTAGTTAAATAGATTTTGATGTGTGTATGAAGGTTTAAAATATGGCTTAATTTTATTTATTATACATGAGAAATCTTCAAGCTAAACACCCTACAAAAAAAAATAAGCTCAAAATTAACAAAATATAATGGGTAATTATCCCCCAAACATAGTTTCTTATAGTATGATTCAATATAAATTGTTATAATTAAAATTTAATCAATTGAAATTTGTAATACCATGATTAATAAACATTTAATATTTTTTATTCATCCAAATGTAGCCTCCATCTTTTTTATTGATAAAATCCCATGGATGAAAAGAAAAACCCTGTAAAAGAAGGAAATAGATTAACATTATAGTAATAATTTGGAAATTAACTGTTTAATGAAATAAAGATTGAGTTTGGGAGTTTTTAATTCTGTAATAATTGGCTTGTATTTTTTATTGTCCATGAAATATAGATTGATTATTACTTGGTTTCTAATGTGTCAACTATGATCCATTGAATAGTCATGTTCCTTATAGATAAATTTATTTGATTTTACCTATAAATATATATCAAACTGTTAAATATTGAATATTAATATAAAACCAATAATGTAATAATGACAACATAATCTTGGGATAACCCCCCAAGGGGTGTTGTGTTTAGACTATCCTTAGATGGAATATCCTTGTTTCAAACCTAGTCCAAATGAGGATGTATCTCCTTTTCTAAAAACCACAAGATGATATTATTTTTGGAATTAGTGATCTATGAATTATGTAATACCCATTTCTTATATTCTTTTAAGTCCCACTCCATTATATTAGATTTCATTTGGAGCAATGGCTTAAAAATGGAATAATGGGTACTTTTGGTTTTCTTTATATTGATGGTTGGTGTGTATAGGTTTCAGTAAATAATATTTTGGATTTGAATTGTCTTCTGGTTTATTTTAATATATATATTCTCCTATTACTAAAAAAATGTGTAAACATATATAATAATTCCTATCCAATGTTTTGAAAAATCTTCTTCTTCTTTAGTTTCTCCAACAAATAAATTTCACATAAACATTAAGAGCTCTGAAATATCCTTAGTGAGTGAAACCTAAAATTGTTATTTAACCACCATGATATCAAGGAAAGTTTTTAAAAAATTATCACCAATAATTATAGAACCAAATTATAAATCTATTTTAATGAAATAAAATTCGAAAAATAATGCAACTTCTTTTATGATTAAAGAATCTCCCAATAGTAATTCAATATATTTCTATTAAAGGTGTGGAAGTTCTCCTAATTTTGTTACGATGGTAAAATTTTGGAAGTAAACCTCCATAATAATCTTTTAAAAATATTCCACCTCATTTATGTTGTTTTCCAAGGATGGTGATAGGATATCATTATCGACTTCCATATGATGATTTATTGAAAAATAATTAGACAATTTGATATATTCCAAACCGTTGCAATTAATAACATGGAAAAATAATAACCATAGAGCTATCAAAAATTTTGAATTTATATATTTACCATCTACTAATAACCCTTAAAAATTGTTTTTAAATGTGGATCATGGAATTTAAGTGCTGGGTTAATGGGAATTTCATACTCAAATATTTTAAGATCCAACTTATTTTCACTTTTTTTACTTATATTATATTTTCTTCTTAGTTACATACCAAAGATTTTTTCAATAACTTGTTTGTGTTCCAACTTTCTCTTTTGGTTCTCCTAATCTAGTTAGTTAGGTTCAAAAATGTTCATAATCTTCTTATTATCAAGTATATCTTTCTTGGTAGGTTCATTCCCCTTTTGATCATTTTTTGTTTTGTTCAATGTTTGTAAAAACATTTCCTTCAGATGGTGTGATACTAAACATATACAATTCGATATATCATCGTATTTTTTTATTTTTCAACCCTATTTGATACAATTTTATAACCTCAAAAGTTATTTTTCATGATATTATTATAAAAATGAACTTGAGAGGAAATTTTTAGTAATCATCACTATTTTTTGTGATTTTTTATCTAGTAGTAAAAGTTTAGAAAGGAAATAAAATCCATTAAAAAAACATTTATTCCTAAGAAATAAATCCAATTTAGTGAGTGCATCCATTTCATATAGATAGTCACAAATACATTGATAATATAACTATATATAATAAAGTGGACAACTTAGTGGTTAAACTCAAGGAATAAGTCTCAAATGTCCTATCTATTCTCCCAAAAGTGTTTTTTTTTATTTTAAATATTTCAAAATCATAAAATGAAAACAACATGAAATAATATTGATATAAAAAGTGATGTTTAAAGTTAGTGTAAATAATATAGTAAAACAACCAGAATAGTGATACAAGAAGAAGGATGATAAAATAATAAAGAATCAAGGATACAAAGTTCGTACAAAAAATGGAAAATCTAGGATGATCCACTCACAAATCCCTATCATGGATATTTATAAGAAATAAATCATAAAATTATATCCTCTCTCAGTGTATGATTAATCTCACAAAAAACACACATCTATCACACAAATAGAAAAATATCAACTTCATTGTTTCTTTTACATAAGATAACTATTCCAAAATGTAAAATTAATCACTCCACATAATCATTTCTACCTAAACATATCACAAGAATAAAGAATCATTATGATTTAATAAGATCAAACAACCAAAATCACACACTTATATGAGTGAAATGAGAGAGTAAGAGGGGAAATAATTGAGTAAATATAGTATAAACCCATTCCTTTTATTAATTTCTATCCTAATACACCCTAATTCCCAATCACAATCTTTTAGTGTGAAATAGAGAACATAATTGTAACATCACAGGTAAATAAAGAATAAATAATTTTCATATTTATTAATATTTACAAATTAAATATTAATTTTATTTTAAAGGGGTTGTTATGTTCGATAGCGTACCCGATACGCAACGATGAGTTCCTTTGAAAACTTACGTTGCACACTAGTAATATAATAATATTATTTTAAATGTTAGTTAACATGTAGCCGTTGTACTAGCGGTAATGGATAAAAATAACTAAAATATGATTATATATGTTTTTAAATGTTTTTATATTTATCCAATAAATGATAAAGGCTTAAAATACGGAAAGAATTCAATTTTAGGCATTTATACCCTAATTTTCACTAAGGGTTCACTTATCACCTTTTGACGGAGAACCATCATTAAATATAGTTTTGATCACTCTTATACTGTATTTTGGACCAAATATAACTCTTCTTTAGAATCGGGACATCAAAATTTACTTTGTGTAAATTTTTGGTATCGTTCCGATAAAGTTCATTTTTTTAAATGAATAGTGAAAATTGTTGTATTTTAATTCAAAACCTCTTTTTGATCTAATTTTTAATATGATTAGATTATCTTTTGAATTGGTTTTAAAGTGATATTGGAAAATATTTTTACCATTAAATCCAATAGTGGTCGTTGGAATTAATTTCACTTTGAAATCGGACTTAAACTAGTGTCAATCTTTTGATACTTATTGTTTCACAAAAACACGCTATTTGTCATGACAGCGGGAATTAATTATTAAATTAATTAATTTGACTTATATGTTTTGAATTTTGTAAAATGGACTTCATTTTTGAATTCGGGATATCAAATATAGCTTAGGGTGAATTTTTGGTAATTTTCTGAAAAACTTCAATTTTTGATGAATAGTGAAACCACTAAGTGGTAATCAAGCAAACTGATTTTTCAGTTAAATGAAAGTTTACCACTAATGTGTATTGAATTTTGAAAATTTGACATACATGGTTCTCATTAGTCTGTAAAATGTGGTTCAATGGGATGAAAATAATTTTTTGGTGAATAGTAACTTATTAAGTTTTTAATCACGATTAGAGGTAATTAGTGTAATTTAATGTAAAAATGATATTATAAAAATGTGAAAACACCATGACACTTGTCCTACACCTATTGGGTGAGTCATGGCCGACCAAGACAAGCCATGGGCCAACTTGGGGACCCCATGGAGCCACTTTAGTTGGAAAATGACATTAATATATTTTTATTTAATGTTAAAGTGAAAATGACACTAACATAAATTGTTTTACTAAAATAATTTTTAAGTGGGGTTATACAAGTCAAAACTTTGATTATAAATAGTCATTGGATAGCTAAAAAGTGTTTCTACATCATAGGATTTGTTTTATAATTTTTAGACATTAAATAAATTAAATTATTTATGGCATAATAATGATGTAGCGATGACATCATTATTTGACGATTTAAATAAAATGGAAAGATAATGTAAAATATATGAACTACATATGTCCAAAACTTATTGGATGAGTTTATTTCAGACCCTTATCACCTTATCCACGAATTATATCAATGTGGGACTGTAACAGCCCGAGATTTTATGAAAACTATTCTTTTTAATTTTATTAATGTCTTGTGTTGTACGCTACACCAAAAGGAGCTTGCACAACAGGCATCCTTGACTTGCCTTGCATTACACGCAATCGCAACCTTCCTCGATAGCGTGTGTAGTACGCAATACCGAGTTTCACTAAACAACGATATGCTATTAAAATATTATTAAAACTAGCCGTTATGAATAGTAATAACCACTTTTTGAAATTCTATAAATTTTATTTTTCAAAATGGACTTCATTTTTGGATTCGGAATATCGAAATTAGCCTAGGGTGAAATTTTGGTATTTTTCTGAAAACTTTCAATTTTTGATGAATAGTGAAACCACTAAGTGGTAGGTTAAAAACTGAATTTTGCATAAAACATAATTTTACTGCTTCTATGAATGGAATTTCGAAAATCCGACAGACACGGTTGATATCAGTAAGTAAAATGTGGTTCAATGAGATAAAAATAATTTTTTGTTGAATAGTAACTTTTTACTTTTTTTACCGCGGTTAATAGTAAATAGGGTAACTAAGGGTAAATATGATATTAATATTCTCCTAACACATGTCCTAATTCTATTGGATAAGCTTAATTCGACCAAAAACAAACTTAGGAATAAAATATGACCATTTAGGCCCACTTGGATTAGATTAGGACATTTATTATTAATTTATTTAAAGAAGGGTTAAAATAGTTGAAATCAAAGTTTAATAAGTAAATGATTTTTAATATGGGGTTATACATAAGATAAATTCGACTATAAATAATCATTAGAAAGATAAAAAGATTTCCTACATAATGGTATTTTATTTTTAATTTTTAGAAATTAAATAATTTAATTTATTTATGACACAACGATGATGCAGTAATTATCTTATTTATGAAATATTGACATAATTGATGTTATAAACACAAACATAAATGTAATTTTAGAATTTTTATGAATTACACTAATTTTATAGGTTACTATGATATATTAGTGTTGATTTAATAAACTTGGTTCGAACATATAATTCTGTTATGACTTTCAAAATAATCATATATCAAATAGTGTCAAAATTGACACAAAATAGTTTTTAAATCAAATATTATATTATTAATTGTTATTTTATTCCTAAAAATCTAAGGTTCGGCCAAATGACTTAGATAAGGATATATATATTAATAATAAACAATTTGGGGTTCGTTTGACATGTTATAGTAAGTGTATTAACCATATAGTGAAAGAAAACAAAAAGACACGGTAAAAGTTAAATTATTTAACTTAGAGTTAAATCTAATTGATATGGTTAAAATAATACCTTAAACTTTTCTAAATCCTATTGGTTGATAGGATTTCGACCCATCCCCACTTTAGCTTCGAAATAAGATCCTTTGGAACCATTATAAACCGATTTTGACTTTAATATAAAATAATATTTTGAGATATTCCTAAGGTGCCCCTCTCCTCCCTTATAAAAGGACACCTCCTTCCCCTCCTCCTCACACCAATTTGAGCACTCAAGCTCGGCCAACCCCTGCCAAAATCCCTTCTCCACTTCCCTATAATAATCCTAGAGGTCCTGGTCTTATTCAAATACCAATCTTAGTTCCCTAAGTTGATGATTCAAAGAGGCGTTTCAAAGAAGAGGTAATAACCATTACCGATCTTTTCAATTTCTTTCTTCTTCAACTTCTTCTTCATTAGTTGTTTCATGACAAAGTAATAACATCAGTATTAATAACATACTGATATGTTATTATAAATATGAAACAACCCTAATTCACCTTCTATCCATCCTACGGAAAAATGAAATCACCGCGCGTGCGTACGTACAGAATACCGTCTCCACGCTGTGGTGTAATCTATTTTCCTCCACCACATTAATTGGATGGGTATAATGGTGTAATGAGTAACTATATATGATTATTATAATGTTATATTGATACTGAAATAGTATACATACACTTCAACACAATTCCACGACCATGGGAACGATATCATCGCTCGTGCGTACGTACGGACTACCGTCTCCACGACGCGATGAGATTCATTTTCCATGTTAACCATTTAAGAATGATTATAAAGTATATATAAGAAATAATAATGAAATATATGACATTATAAAGCTACTGGATTTATGCATATATATATATATATGTATTTCATCTACTTACTTCCATTCAAAGACAATTAGTAAAGGAAAACAACGTTCATTCGTACGTACGGACTACCGTCTCCATGAACGGTGTTTTTCATTTCATTTATCTATCTATTATATATATATATATACTGAATATATATGATATATAAATCATATTTTATATTCTGTAAGTAAGTAAATCATGATATAAGTAATAATAATTTCAAGAACAACAAGTCAAAACACCTACGATAAATGAAACGATTTTACCCAAAATGCTTCTTTAACAAGGAATTTACAAAAGAACGGGTAATATAAAGTCATAAGTGAACCATATATGATATAATAACAATGAATATGATTCTGTAATAAGTCAATGACATTATTTAAATCATTATACAGGAGTTTCGGACACATACGAAGCAAATCGGACCTAAGGTAAGGGATAAATTTTCAATCTCATTTTTATCCGAGATTGCTTATACTTAAGTATTTACCGGGGTTACGTTTAACATCCATGACCATGTTTTCTAAAAATGTTTTTATAAAATGTTTACCATTCTTCCATGAATTTTTAAAGTCATTTTTACCCTTTATTTACTTTTTACCACATTGTATGAATGGAATCTTTCCTTTGGTTACCATATAAGGTACTTTTTGACTTTTCCGACAAAAGTACGAGGAGAATGTTATTTTTAACTTATACGGAGTGAAAGGATTTTTACGGTTTCATAACACCTCATTTTCAAGAAGCTTCCTCTACAATATTACATGATTATTTTCAACAAAACCCTTATCTTTTAAAATTGCATGGAATTTTGTGAAAAGAAAATGATTTTAAAGAAGAAAGGATATTTTCCCCAAGAATTCATTTCGAATGTTTTTCTCAAAACTATTTTCCATATAAGATGACATTATTTGATATGTATGTTTCAAGTAAAATGTCTCTATGATTTAAATGGTTTCAATATTCTTATGATTGAATGATATCAATTGTTTATGGATTATGATGGCATGATGTTTAAGATTCCCATTTTTATTACATGGGTTATGCAATGATGTATGATTTATGATTTTGTGGCACACATAAGAATGGTATCATTATGAGATGGGTGGGACCTATATCTCCCTCCAATGCATTGGGAAAATATTTTATATCTCATGAGATAGACATGGCTGGAACGGTAGGTTATACCGGTTCAGTGAAACAGGACTGGAATGAGGGTTACTCGATTCAGAAAGGGACTTTGTCCACTAAGATAGTCTTGGCAATGAGTCTTGACTAACAAGAAATGATTTTCTATGATTATGTGTGTATTCCACAAAGTTTACTGTTTTATGTTATGATTATTGTGATTACTTTTCACTTCCATGATTTATCCCATGTTATGAAATTATGATCTCTTTTGCAGGTTAAGATTTCCAAAAGTTATGTGCTTGTGTATACGATGTGATTGATATTTATTTTGTTTACCCTTACTGAGCATTTGAGCTCACCCTTTTATGTTTTCTTTTCCCCAGGATATAAAGAAATGTTTTAGGTATAAAAAATAGGAAGATCTTTATGGGAGATATTGAAGATCTTTCATCAGGATTAGAAGATTATATTCCGAGTTTCCAAAGACACTAAACTATTACGATACTTGTGTGTGTGTTTTTGTTATGTACTAAGTATTCTGAAAATGTAATGTAATGTCAATGTATGTCAAGCTTCGGGTCTCTACAGTTGGTATCAGAGGAAAGGTTTAGTCAACCTTTGGAAACTAGGATGCGAAAACGTTAGTGAGATCCCTAGAGTTATTTCTAAGGTATGTCTAGGGATGTCCCTAAGGTTAAGTATACGTATAGGTTATAGTACTAGGATTACGCTAACGATCATAGAATTAAACCTAAGATGTTAGATATTTAAGGTACTCCCCCTTTATTATGTTGTTTTCCCTAGCATGATTTTTGCCTCTCACACTATTCTTTTTGGGTTTTAGAAAATGGTTGGAAACAAGATGATTCACAATAATGGAGGATATGATGGAAAATTGAATGATATTCTTCATAATGAAATGGGATTTGGAAGTCCAAACATCATTATTATGCCGAATCAGCAATCTCATAATATGATCAATAAAGTAAAATTTGGTATGTTTCCTGACTCAGCTAATAAGAGAAAGATGGAGTTTCATGATGATCATAGAGGAATGAAAGTTCAATTTCCCCTATGTAAATCATGTGGGAAGAGGCATCAAGGAGAATGTTTCAAAGGAACTGGAAGATGCTTTGGGTGTGGAAAAGAAGGACACAAAGCAAGTAAGTGCAAAGGAAAAGGTTCAGTTAACACCATGGATGAGGATAATGGTATTTCTACGACATCAACAATGGTTAAATGCTTTAAATGTGGAATGTACGGGCATTATGCAAACCAATGCCCTAAGGGAAAGTCTCATGAAGAGAATCAGTATGGTCGTATGGGAAGTATTTATGTTGATGATGATGAAGAAACTACAAATGATATGTGAGATGAAAGAAATGTTGATGCTCGGTCAATGGTCTAAGAATGTAGTGGAATGATTACATGTTTATCATGTGTAATGTTGTATATGTAATCTCATGGAATAAGGAGACATCTAAGGATTGTTACACTGTTGTCTTTCCTTATGTTTTGAAAGTGTATGATGAATGGTACCAGTAACCATGAAAGGTTATTCAGATACTTTTGGAAAGTAGATGATAAGTTCATAATGAAAGGATAAGAAGATAATGAGATGTTTGATTGTATTCATGAGCTCATGATTGATATAAGGACTAATTGATATCATGGTTTGAGTATAAATAATTTTGAGGATTTTGGTATGTGTAATGTGTTAACTTTTAACTGCATTCAAGTTTTCACTAAGGTTCAATGGGTATTCAAGAGAATACATGATTAAGGACTTTGAATGTTTGGAATGTGACCAAAAAAACATATCTTATGATATATGGGGTTCAACGATGGTATTAAATCTCTGGTAATCGTCTTCACTATGTTATGAGAGTGGACTGCAGTTTTATGGATAAGCCTAAAGATTGAAATGGATTATGTTGGACATAAATTAGTATTGTTTAAGGATAGAAGTTTTTTCGATATAATTGATGGGATGTTATAGTAATATAGTTTTAGAAAAAGGACAACCTGCAGGATGGGCGACAGCCCATCGCGTCGGACAAGGATATGGGAATCGAACCCACAACCGAAGTGCGACTGGCCTTTATCGCCTACCACTGGCCTATAGGAAGTCCCTCTTTAGTAGAAACTAGTTTTATTTTATTAAGCAGTACGATATATGAATTATAAGTCCATTTTAGGAACCATATATGATTAATCTCACTATAGATCGACTTATGTATATAATTTTTGCTAACCTTTTTTTTGAGACAGATGGAATGACCCGTCATTCTATCACATGATCTGCTAACACTTCACGAAAAACAAATTCAACTTCATTTATTTAAGAGATGAAGTGGAAATTGTTCAAGGCACGAACAACAGTGAGATTGTACCAAAATAAAGTAAGTATTTATTCTAATTCAAATTTTCAACTTTAGGGAAATGATCTTGAAAACCAAAAATGTTGTCCTAGTGCTCTTATATCTAATGAATCAGATGGTACCTTAGATCGTCACAAATTTATGGCTTTGTGATTGCTGGCTTTTCCATAGCCATGTTCTCTACCACTCTCCATCAGAACATGATGGTTAGATTTCTCTTCCATATCCATATTTTCACCTATGTGGAAACCCAGTGATTAGTTTATTTGGGTAATCGTTACATTTCATACTTTAGTTTTTAAAGACAAGTTTTGGTATTCCGTTTTATGATGTGGGTTTCTATTAAAGAAACTTTCGAATAGTAAACTATTTATAACCCCGACGAATTTCGAGGGCGAAATTCATTTTAAGGGGGGTAGAATGTAACAGCCCGAGATTTTATGAAAACTATTCTTTTTAATTTTATTAATGTCTTGTGTTGTACGCTACACAAAAAGGTGCTTGCACAACACGCATCCTTGACTTGCCTTGCATTACACGCAATCGCAACCTTCCTCGATAGCGTGTGTAGTACGCAATACCGAGTTTCACTAAACAACGATATGCTATTAAAATATTATTAAAACTAGCCGTTTTGAATAGTAATAACCACTTTTTGAAATTTTATTAATTTTATTTTTCAAAATGGACTTCATTTTTGGATTCGTAATATCGAAATTAGCCTAGGGTGAAATTTTGGTATTTTTCTGAAAACTTTCAATTTTTGATAAATAGTGAAACCACTAAGTGGTAGGTTAAAAACTGAATTTTGCATAAAACATAATTTTACCGCTTCTGTGAATGGAATTTCGAAAATCTGAGAGACATGGTTGATATCAGTAAGTAAAATGTGGTTCAATGAGATAAAAATAATTTTTTGTTGAATAGTAACTTTTTACTTTTTTTACCGCGGTTAATAGTAAATAGGGTAACTAAGGGTAAATATGATATTAATATTACCCTAACACATGTCCTAATTCTATTGGATAAGCTTAATTCGACCAAAAACAAACTTAGGAATAAAATATGACCATTTAGGCCCACTTGGATTAGATTAGGACATTTATTATTAATTTATTTAAAGAAGGGTTAAAATAGTTAAAATCAAAGTTTAATAAGTAAATGATTTTTAATATGGGGTTATACATAAGATAAATTCGACTATAAATATTCTTTAGAAAGATAAAAAGATTTAATACATAATGGTATTTTATTTGTAATTTTTATACAATAAATAATTTAATTTATTTATGACACAACGATGATGCAGTAATTATCTTATTTATGAAATATTGACATAATTGATGTTATAAACACCGAAATAAATGTAATATGAGACTTTTTATGAATTACACTAATTTTTTAGGTTACTATGATATATTATTCTTGATTTAATAAACTTGGTTCGAACATATAATTCTGTTATGACTTTCACAAAAATCATATATCAAATAGTGTCAAAATTGACACAAAATAGTTTTTAAATAAAATATTATATTATTAATTGTTATTTTATTCCTAAAAATATAAGGTTCGGCCAAATGACTTAGATAAGGATATATATATTAATAATAAACAATTTGGGGTTCGTTTGGCATGTTATAGTAAGTGTATTAACCATATAGTGAAAGAAAACAAAAAGACACGGTAAAAGTTAAATTATTTAACTTAGAGTTAAATCTAATTGATAAGGTTAAAATAATACCCTAAACTTGTCTAAATCCTATTGGTTGATAGGATTGCTACCCATCCCCACTTTAGATTCGAAATAAGACCCTTTGGAACCATTATAAACCGATTTTGACTTTAATATAAAATAATATGTTGAGATATTCCTAAGGTGCCCCTCTCCTCCCTTATAAAAGGACACCTCCTTCCCCTCCTCCTCACACCAATTTGAGCACTCAAGCTCGGCCAAACCCTTCCAAAATCCCTTCTCCACTTCCCTAGAATAATCCTAGAGGTCCTGGTCTTCTTCAAAGACCAATCTTAGTTCCCTAAGTGGAGGATTCAAAGAGGCGTTTCAAAGAAGAGGTAATAACCATTACCGATCTTTTCAATTTCTTTCTTCTTCAACTTCTTCTTCTTTAGTTGTTTCATGACAAAGTAATAACATCAGTATTAATTACATACTGATATTTTATTATAAATACGAAACAACCCTAATGCACCTTCTATCCATCCTACGGAAAAATGAAATCACCGCGCGTGCGTACGTACGGAATACCGTCTCCACGCCGTGGTGTAATCTATTTTCCTCCACCACATTAATTGGATGGGTATAATGGTGTAATGAGGAACTATATATGATTATTATAAAGTTATATTGATACTGAAATAGTATACATACACTTCAACACAATTCCATGACCATGGGAACGATATCATTGCTCGTGCGTACGTACGGACTACCATCTCCACGACGCGATGAGATTCATTCTCCATGTTAACCATTTAAGAATGATTATAAAGTATATATAAGAAATAATAATGAAATATATGACATTATAAAGCTACTTGATTTATGTATATATATATATATGTATTTCATCTACTTACTTCCATTCAAAGACAATAAGTAAAGGAAAACAACGTTCATGCGTACGTACGGACTACCGTCTCCATGAACGGTGTTTTTCATTTCATTTATCTATCTATTATATATATATATATATACTGAATATATATGATATATAAATCATATTTTATATTCTGTAAGTATGTAAATCATGATATAAGTAATAATAATGTCAAGAACAACAAGTCAAAACACCTACGATAAATGAAACGATTTTACCCAAAACGCTTCTTTAACATGGAATTTACAAAAGAACGGGTAATATAAAGTTATAAGTGAACCATATATGATATCATAACAATGAATATGATTCTGTAATAAGTCAATTACATTATTTAAATCATTATACAGGAGGTTCGGACACATACGAAGCAAATCGGACCTAAGGTAAGGGATAAATTTTCAATCTCATTTTTATCCGAGATTGCTTATACTTAAGTATTTACTGGGGTTACGTTTAACATCCATGACCATGATTTCTAAAAATGTTTTTATAAAATGTTCACCATTCTTACATGAATTTTTAAAGTCATTTTTACCCTTTATTGACTTTTTACCACATTGTATGAATGGAATCTTTCCTTTGGTTACCATATAAGGTACTTTTTGACTTTTCCGACAAAAGTACGAGGAGAATGTTATTTTTAACTTATACGGCGTGAAAGGATTTTTACGGTTTCATAACACCTCATTTTCAAGAAGCTTCCTCTACAAGATTACATGATTATTTTCAACAAAACCCTTATCTTTTAAAATTGCATGGAATTTTGTGAAAAGAAAATGATTTTAAAGAAGAAAGGATATTTTCCCCAAGAATTCATTTCGAATGTTTTTCTCAAAACTATTTTCCATATAAGATGACATTATTTGATATGTATGTTTCAAGTAAAATATCTCTATGATATAAATGGTTTCAATATTATTATGATTGAATGATATCAATTGTTTATGGATTATGATGGCATGATGTTTAAGATTCCCATTTTTATTACATGGGTTATGCAATGATGTATGATTTATGATTTTGTGGCACACATAAGAATGGTATCATTATGAGATGGGTGGGACCTATATCTCCCTCCAATGCATTGGGTAAAGATTTTATATCTCATGAGATAGACATGGCTGGAATGGTAGGTTATACCGGTTCAGTGAAACTGGACTGGAACGAGGGTTACTCGATTCAGAAAGGGACTTTGTCCACTAAGATAGTCTTGGAAATGAGTCTTGACTAACAAGAAATGATTTTATATGATTATGTGTTTATGCCACAATGTTTAATGTTTTAAGTTATGATTATTGTGATTACATTTCACTGCCATGATTTATCCCATGTTTTGAAATTATGATCTCTTTTGCAGGTTAAGATTTCCAAAAGTTATGTGCTTGTGTATACGATGTGATTGATATTTATTTTGTTTACCCTTACTGAGCATTTGAGCTCACCCTTTTATGTTTTCTTTTCCCCAGGATATAAAGAAAGGTTTTAGGTATAAAAAAAGGAAGATCTTTATGGGAGATATTGAAGATCATTCATCAGGATTAGAAGATTATATTCCGAGTTTCCAAAGACACTAAACTATTACGATCCTTGTATGTGTGTTTTTGTTATGTAATAAGTATTCTGCAAATGTAATGTAATGTCAATGTACGTCAAGCTTTGGGTCTCTACAGGGACCTTTTAAAACCGAAACACATTTTCAAATAAAGTAATATTTCTTTACTTTCCAAAAGTTCCCCTCCTCTCCTCTTATAAAAGGCCCCCACCTCTACCTCATTTCACACACTTCTAAAGCCTTTGGCTCGGCCAAACCCTGCCCATTTACTCTCTCCACATCCCTCTCCTCATCCTAGAGGATTCCCTTTGGGCAGAATCCTTTCAAAGGAAGCCTTTAGGCTCAAATCAAAAGGAGTTACACTTTTAAAGGTAATTCATTCTCTCATGTTCATTTGTTTTATTTTTCTCTTCCAACCCCCTAAACTCTTTTTATTTTATTCTTTTGTAACAACAAAAGTATCTTCAATATACTAGGATGTTGTTATAAGATTTATTTGAGATACACTCTCACACAACTACATCAAATGGTTAAAGAACATACGGTTTTCGTGGATGGCTAAATTCTGCCTCCCGAAACGATGATTGTTCAATACTCATTTAACACCTTCAAAGGTGGCCATTATGATGTCACAATTTTTATATATGATATATAATATGTTTATTGTTTTCTTTAAGCTTCTGTATTTTTCATTTTGGTCATACCTTTATGGTTTCCATTAAGGGTAAACGCGATATCTTCATTTAAGGAAGTGCGGACTACCGCCCCCTCAAAGAGATGAGATTCGTTAATGCCATATGTGGAACATGTAAAGGATGGATTTAAAGTTATTATATATGATGTTATACTGTAATTATAATACACCTCTATATCATTATTATTTCATTCCATTAAAGTATGAGATAGAAATGAAAGTAGCGTTCATGCGTACGTACGGCTTACCGTCTCCATGAACGGTGCCTTTGATTTCTTATCCCCAAATGTAATGTACTATTAAAAGTACATGAATATAATGGATATATATAATGAATGATATATCTAAATGATGAATATAATTCTGGAATTAAAATATACATACCTCTCATTTAGTTTTAATTCCATTAATATGAAAAAGAAATGAAAGTAGCGTTCATGCGTACGTACGGCTTACCGTCTCCATGAACGGTGCATTTCATTTCTTACCTCTAAATGATTATGTAATATTATAAATACATTTATATGCTGGATATATATGATATATATTATATCCAAATCAGGAATGTCATTCTGGATATAAATGACTTTTGACCACACGAACAACATGTAATTGTAAGAAGTCCACTTTCGACTTAAGAACCAAATATCGACAAAACCAACATTATTAACTTAAATGGTTACATAATGTTTATAACATGGAAATAAGTGATATAAAAGGAATAATGAACTTTTAAATGGTTCTTAATCAAGTATAAATTAACTCAAGTTTATTATTCAGGACATTAAAGAATGATCGAGTCAATTCGGATACGGGGTAAGGGAACTTCTTAACCCAATTTCCATTCTTTGGGTTAAACTCCTACTTCAAATTATGTCATTATATTATTATGTCGTATCTTGTATTTGTACTTTATTTATGTGTACTTATAGTGAATACACATAATATATCTATTTCATTTTAAAAAAATTCTTTGTAAGGGACTTCATCTCAATCTCCTTTCATTGAGGCATATTTTATTTTATACACAACTTTCTTTTATACGGTGTATAAAACCCTTTTGACTTTTACGTTTATCCAAAAGGAATCTTTTTTATACGAAGCGTTTTACAAAACAACAAAAGGGAATGTTTTTGTCGTACGTATGCGGCGACAACGACTTCTCCGCCGCCGTAACCATTATTTGAGTTTCATCTTCCTCTACAAGCCATAATGTTTTTAAAATAAAATAAATACCATATACTCTTTTATATATTTTGGTATTGAAAATGGTTTTGATAAAGGATTCTATTATGATATATTTTGATTGAAATGTGGAAAAGTTATCATTCCTTTATACTGGTTTTATGTTTTATGATTTTATATTGGTACTTGGACATTTGACGGTTGGTTATGTGATAAACCATATGACAGGTGGTGCCGTGAATACCAGGACGGGTGGTTATGTTATAACCTCCAATGCATTGGGTATTGAAGTCGGCCATATGGTTATTCCATTAAGTATGTATGGAAATTGGCCGTATGGCTATTCCATTAAGTGATATGTGTGGAAGTCGACCGTATGGTTATTCCACTTAAGTATGTTTATGTCCCAAGTTACCTTTATATATTCTATGTGTTCTTTATATGGGTTTTATGGTAATCCTTTGGTTACAAAAAGGTAAGTAATGATACTTTATTCTGCAAAGAGTTTTTACTACTTCATAAAGGTGAAGGTATTACTTTGATAGAGTATAAATGTTTTACTTGATGTTTGAAAAAGTAATATTTTTCATTCATTGTGTATCCCTTACTGAGCTTTTTATGCTCACCCCAAGTTTTTCGAAATGTTTTTCACAGGACTTAAAGTGGAATAAGGTCAAGGATGGTATCAAGGGAATGTCATGCTATCTAAAACATGGAACTAGACATCTTTCTTTTTAAGAGTTTTTATTTTATGGAAACTTAGTAGAAGTGTCTACTTTGTAATCTTTTAAGATGTAATAGTTATGTTCTAATTCTCTAAAACTCTAAACCTGAAAAGATCCTCAATGTGAATTATTCATTTAATTAAATATTAAGTAAGGTTTAAGGCTGGGGCCTTATAATAATAATCATGAATCTTGGAACACTAGTTAGCATCAAGTTTCTATACCTTGATTAATCTTTGTAAATTTCCATTCCATGAATAGATTTTTCATAACATAAAACCAAGGAAAAAAAGAATATACATCGTCATATTTTTATTTAAAATGGTAAATGGAATTGAAAAGAAATAAAATGGTAAAAATAAGGACAATAGTGGTTCCCATTTCTATGAACCAGAGTTCATTACTATGTCTAGGGATATTGTTCATAGATATGAACCCCTCTACTTATTCTCAAGATAAATAAAAACATAGTGATGTCCAAATTCTAACAGGTAGGTCATCTACATAGAATTCCTGGGGATGCTTATCACCAGCTCCCAGTGAAACCTCAATGGGGGTGGAAATGTTCCTCAAACTAAATTAAACATCCCCAGGTAATCAATATATACTCATAGGAATATCCTACACATTTCACTATTTCCAAATCCTTTACTACACCTTCCAGAATAGAATTGTACATCTTACCACTTCTATCTCATTTAGAAACCATTCCCAACATCCATCCCCCATCCAAATGTTTTACCAATTAGAATAATAGTCCTAGAAAATATAATTTATTATTTTGTTTTTGATTTAAAATTACTCTCACACCTACTTGTTCATTTTCAGTACCATTACAGTACTACCTGACTTCATTTTTGAAAAACATTACCAAAAATTCTTCAAATATATATTGTATATGTATCTATTACAAAGATATCTTTAATCAAAATCCCAAAATTTTTACATTTTATCCTCATCTCATATGATATACCATGATCTGTTTTGATTTCAAGTTTATTTGAATTTAGATTCTCATTCTTCTTTAGTTTAGTGCAGGAAATTCATGAAATCTTCTGTTGGGTTTAGTCAAAACTAACATTTTCAAAATCTATGTGGATTATGGTCCATGAATCCTAATTGATTCATTTTTTTGAAAATAAAATGTCCTTACTCTCATATCTTATATTCTATAAATTTCAGTAAGGGTAGTGGCCTCTTCACCTTTATGAATTGAAAACCTTCAATCAGATTAAAACTAGTAAATAAAATCTTCATTCTGGGATAGAGTTTCACACCAAAATTTAAACTAAATCAATCAAAATTTATAATTACATCCCCCCCACCCCCTTTAGAATAATCATCTTAAAATATATTATTCAGTTTGAGCTTCCCAATATTTGAAAACTCTGTACTATATCTAAATTATCATAGAGTCAGTGCAAGTCTCATAGTTTAATTCCAACATTTGGTATTTTATAATCTTGAACAGAATTAGATTTATTGAATTTAATTATATTATTCCATAAGTGTTATCCCATATTCTAAATTCTCGATTTTCATTTATGTTTCGAATCCCTAGTTCATCACTCATTCTAGTTTTGTCTTCCCTTGAGCATAATTCATGCGACACGCTGACTCTGTAGAGTTTCATGTTTCAGGTTTTGGACTCTTTGTTATTTCTTCCAATAAATTTCATCAGTGATGAAATAAGGTGTGGTTTTAATATTCTAAATAATTACATAAAAATCATAGGTCATTTTCATGATTATTTTATCTATAATAAATCAGTCAAGCATACCCTAACTCCACCTAAATATTTTTTCATTTTTTTCATCTTTTGTGCGGCTTAATCATTCCGTGTGAATGTATTTTGTCAACCTGAATTCAACATAAATTTTTTCATTATTGGTTCATCTTCTTAAATTACTTTAAGTAATCACATTAGAATATAGGAGGATACATGATCTCATAGGCTAGATACACTCTCATAGATGGGTCTATTCACAAATACATGGTGGAGATGTTGTGAATGATAGTGACTTTATAAAGGTGGTACTTGGAAGAGGAAAAAATGGTTGTAGAACTTTTAGGGTATCATATTTCATAATTAATTTTTGAAGAATGTAATTTTATAATATTAGGTCAAGTAATGTTATGGGAATCGTGGTAGGGTGATTGTAGTATGGGTATGAGAATAGTGGAGCACCATTACATGATAGCATATAAGGTCTAGCGGTAGCAGTATCAGATGTATCGTTTTCTTAAAATGGTATAAATAAGAATGGTATCAAGGAAATGGTAGTAACTTAGGGTAATGGTATAACGTTCTCATGAAATTTGAGTTATTCATGGTAGAAAAAATTATTTTCTTTCTCACGGAAGCGGACCCAATTGTAGTAGATTGGGATGAGCAGTTGAAATAGTGATAGTGGAAAGGGAACAAAATAAGAATAGTGTTCATGGTAGAATTATAATTCATATTTAAATGGAACCTAAAATAGATAATTCAAAACTTTATAACACTCTAAAAAAATATTTTTAATAAAAAATAAATCATTAAGATTCCTACAATTAAAAATTAAATTATAGAATAAAATAATTCGATAGATAATTTTTAGAATATAAACAATTAATTTTTTTGAAATAATTTATTTCATGAAAATTATAAGTTATAAATATCTCATAAAAATTTCTCTAAATAAAATAAGTAATTATCAAAGAGAACAATTGATCAATTAAAAGAGAAAACCCCCATTTTTATAATACATTCCAAGAATGTAAATTTCAATGGAACATGATTAGAAATTTTATATTTCGAAAATTATTGGTTGTATTCAAATGAAAAACTCAATTATTCTACCAACACATATGATTAAAATTATTTAAACAGATTCCAAACCAACCATTATAGTGAAATAAACTTTATATAATTTAAATGCATTGAATAACTACTAGAGTGTCATTCCCCTCACCTATAAATGCTCACCTCCACTACTAACTAATTCAGACACAATTATTCATTTGTATATTGATATAATTATCCAAATATTACCAAAATTAATTCTCTACATCATAGATATTTTTTTCTTCCCAAATTACTATCCTTTCAAGGGTTATCGTGTAAACCAACGGAGGACTCCCAAAAAATAGGTAATCACCTTTATTAACACATTTCAAATTTATCTCTTCATATGACTCATTAAAATAAATTTTTAACATACTAATATGACTAAATTAGTATCCAAAATATAATGAAATTATATTATGATAATAGAATAACCATTTTCTGACTCATTTCTATCCAAATGAAGCATTTCTTGTGTGTACATATAGACTACTCTCTTCACAAAGAGACGAGTTTTGTTTTCCATCACATCCTCACATGGAAGCTTAAAATGATGTATTTAATAAATATATATGATATATATGATAGAATAATCATTATATAATGATAAGATATTATCGATGCTCATTTTTTACATTATCTGAAATTGAAAGTATCGTCCATGTGTATATATAGACTATCATCTCCTTGAGAGATATATTTTATTTTAAAATATCCTCATTTCATGGAGGGTTATAAAATTATATTTAATTAATATATATTACACTTATGAATGTAATAATATTATTTTAATTTTTTATAATTATTATATAATATAATTTTCTTTCTCATTTAATCATTGTAACATGTTCTTGTTCGGGTCGGTTTTACCACCAAATTGAATGATGTTATAATGTTTTTGACATGAATGGTCAAGGAATATTATATTATTTGGTATAATGTAATAGTAATATTATTGAATCTTTATTACCATTCTAGAAATGATATATACATGATCAATAGGTGAGGACCATAATTTCCAAACGAAAACATGGAAAAAACAACTAACACCTAGAATGATGATTTGAAGGATAAATTATTAATTAATGGATAAATACAAATTATAAGTGAATAACATCAAGTGTAATAAGTGTGGATTTATTTTTAAGATATTTATAATAAATTTACATTTTTTATGTTGGAAGTTAGAGCATGTGTGAAGAATATTTAGACATAGAGTATGGGTTTATATTATGATCTCAATTTTTATCAGGATTATGTTTGCTTAAATTTTCATTGAGTTAATTATATGATCTCTCTCTATATTAAAACTAATAAATTTTATTATAATCTATTTTTTTCTAGATTTTTCATATTTTTCATTCATTTACCTATTTTTATTATTCAAAAATGATGAGAAATATTTTTAATAAAATCGACGTTATTTCTTGTTTTTCTAAAATACTTTTCTTCCATGTACAATTTATTTTAAAATTTTAAATAAATGGTTGCTTTATAATAAATATTAATGATTAAATTTATATTAAACTATATTTTATATATTGATTGATGTTTAAAAAAGGAATTTTTTATAAATTTTTCATCCAATTTAATTTTGAAACAATTAAAAAAGAGTTAAATGAATTTTTTTAATATTTACCATTTGAAGGATATTTCAAACCTTCATAGATGTTATTCACTATCAAGATTCCATTACAAGTTTCTATGGATTTATAAAGACAATTATATTCTTATTTCTATAGGAATTTTTAGTTTTTGGGGATACACAATGAAAAGTTACTTTTTTCTCCAGTTTTCAAAAAACTTTGTTGTATTATTTAAAGGTTTCTTTAATGAATGTCCACTTTATTTAATGTTTATTATCCTCTAATATGGTAATTATTTAATGATACCATAAAATTTATTTATATTTATTATATATGATTACGCTACGAAAAAGTCATTCTGAAACCCATTTATTTTCAATGGGTTTTTATAAGATGAATTAAAGATTTTTTTTATGATCTTATGGAAATGATATATAGATATTTCATTAAGTGATGGGTTATACAATAGTTAAATAGACATAATATTAATTGGATAAAGATTGATATATCAAGATATAATATCAAGTAGGATTGGGAGTGACCCCAATCCATTATGGAACTTCTTCCACTATGTGATGATGTTCTTGGTAATGATCCATGACTAATTAAATGATTTTATATACTTATGATTGAGTCATAATTCATATTAAATGTTTTATGATTATAATGTGATGTCATGGGTTCATTATTTATTATTAATGATTCTTCCTCACTCTTATATTTCATAAATTATGATATTCAAATTTTTAATGCCATGAAATGTGAATTGTATTCACAAACCAGCACAGGTTGACCCTAAACAAGTCACCTGAGGTGGCCCCTGATAAGGCCATAGAGGAATTCCCAATCCACCCATGATTGAAGTGGGTGATGAGAATTTATCATAACTCAATTGGGAAAATGTTATCCCATGATAAAATAATAAATAAATTATAACTAATTATATAATGTGAACCAAAGTAGTAGAATAGAAACAAACAACTAAACTACCTTCATGTGACCTCACAGGTCACCACTAACCATAGAACTATTCTCTCTCCTTGAGAATCCTAAGGCTGAACTAAACATGAAACAAAAATTATAATATAGTCATGAAAACTAAGATTCTCATTTAATATACCAAGAATGAAATAATTCCCCACGCTTTACCTTTATAGAGAATACTATTTCATGCTAGTTTATAAATATAAATGTAAAAATAGGTTTTCCATTAATTTTATATAAAAATTAACAACATGACACATCTAAAAAATCATTTTCCCTTTCCATTTATAAAATAATTACAAATGAGTGAAATAAATTCCTGTCAATAATTTATAATAACAAACATATGCTAAAATAATATTTTTACAAGGAAAACATAATATTGTAAATTACATTATAAAAGATCCATTTAATAGAGGAAAGTATAATACATGTAGAATGGGTTTCATGGGAACTAAAGAGTTAGTTGATATGTTATAGGATAGAGCTCTCAACATTCTCATAATCAATATCCACTAGCCCCAGAAACCAATAATTAAACCACCATAATTCATGGTGTCACCATCAATCGATTGACTAAGGGGCGGATCCCACAAGTAGGTGAGTGATGTATATCTAGTCCATTAGTCATAGTGTAAAAATACAAATGTGTAGATAGTTTACCTTGAGATCCCTCTTAAATAAAAATTTCATCCCATGACAAACAATATGAGGAGTGTTTTATCAAACTATTATATATATATACATATCATTCACTTTTCACAAAAACAAGACATTCACTTTCTCACCATTGAACACAATTTTAAGAACACCCCCTTTTCCATTTCCATGATAAATAGACAATAAATAATTCCCCTTATTGTGATTATATCATACATTCCCCCTATTGAACACCCATCCTAGTTTTTTAATCAAGGGGCATGCCTTAAGAGAGCTTTTAATTTTTTTGGATGAACCCCAAAGTTCCAATAATTACTCATCATTTTAATGGAAACACCATTAAATTTTAATACCACTTTTTCCCAATTATTTCAAGTTAAAAAAACAATATTCACACTTTCACACATATACACCTTGATATATATATATAAGCTCCCCCTTTCCCTAGTGAACATATTCCCATCAACATGGGTGAATATTTACAAATATGGGACCAATATATTTATCTATATGTGTATATGAGTGTAAGTAACACTTAATGAGTTAAAAATTAAAAGTATTTTTATGGATTTATAGGAAACCAAATATTCCATCATGACTTTATAGAAACTGGTCAAAAGACCAAAAACATCTTTCAGAATTTAGAATTCACATGGAATAAATCTATTTGAGAACCAATCAAACACATACCTTACATTAAAAAACAATATTGATAACATTTTTTACAAAGATAAAACTATGTTTTAAACATAGATAAAAATATGTAAAATAATATAGAAACTATTTTAAATAATCGTGAACATTTATCAAAATGTATTCACCTTTTATAATGATGAAAACTTAAACAATATTAATAAATTATAATATTCAATTTAAGGACTTGTTGATAGGGTATCCTTATTAAATGGATTAAAACCCATCATTTTCTATGAATATTGGATGAACGAGCCTCAAAATGATCCTAATAAAACCAAGTGACAATGAATCACCCAAGAAATGATCGTTCGAATTGGTTTTGGCAAGGAAAATATAGGGGATCAATTGTGTACAATTTAAAATCTAGAAAAAAAAAATTTCCCTCTTGAAATGTAGTGATTGTTTCCTTCTCTCTTAAATACAAGCGACCCAAGTAAATAAATAATGAAAAATAACATAGAAATGTATAGTGGTTCGAGGCCCCCAAATATCCTAGTTCACTCCACCAACTCTCTACTACATGATATTGGTTATTTTCACTAGAAGTACCTCTTATCTATAAAACTATACAACTATTTACATGCATTTTACACCTTACAAGACTTTTATAGGGAATTCTAGTTCTTTTACAAGGAACTGAAATAACCATATCTTATTATGAGAAGCTAAAACTCCACCACAACTGATTTTGGGAAGCCGATACATAAAAAAATAGATGAGATGATGTTTATTTTGAAACAGGATTATATCATAGTTAAAGAAGAAACAGAAATATGCAAATGATCTCTAATAATGCACAACAATAGTAGAAAAATAAAATTCAATGTCGTGTATGATTCTTCTTCATAAAATAGCAGTGAATAGATTTTTCAATGTAGAATGAAATTACATCTTCTTTACACTGTGATAGAATAATGACATATAAATAATATTTCTCTCTTATTCATAATTATGGGTAGTGGAATATTTCAAAAAATTGTTTTCTTAGAGTTTTTAGGTCTCTAATTTTCTTCTTATATTTACTTTTCCCACCAAAGAGATGTTATATAGTTAATAAATATCTAGTATTTACTTTATCATTTATCTTCTTTTATATACTTGAAAACATTATAAATATCTTAATAATATCAAAGCACGGTTTCCACTTTATTCCTATAGAATAAATCTCCAGTATTCCAACTAATTTGAATAACTCTTTAGATGAAGTGTCTAGAATAATAGCAATGTTGAATGATTTAAAACATCTATTTAAATCCACTATGAAATTCTTTAAATATAGTCAAATAGTATCTGAGAACTAGATGCACAACCTAAATGTAAATACAAATATTTGAATGTAGAGACTCGAAGCTTAACGTACATGGACATTACATTACTTTTGCGGAATACTTAGTACAAAACACAAACACACACACAAGGACCATAATAGTTTAGTGTCTATGGAAACTTGGAATGTAATCTTCTAATCGTGGTGGAAGATCTTCAACATCTCCCAAAAAGATATTCCTTTTTTATACCTAAAACCTTTCTTTATATCCTGGGGAAAAGAAAACATAAAAGATTGAGCTCAAATGCCCAGTAAGGGTAAACAAAAGAAATATCAATCACATCATATACATAAGAACATAACTTTTGGAAATCTTAACCTGCAAAAGAAATCATAATTTCAATACATGGGATAAATCATAGTAGTGAAATTTAATCCCAATAATCATAACATAAAACATAAAACTTTGTGTCATACACACATAATCATAGATAATCATTTCTTGTTAGTCAAGACTCAATGCCAAGACTATCTTAGTGGACAAAGTCCATTTCTGAACCAAGTTCACTCCTCGTTTCAGTCCTGTTTCACTGAACCGGTTTAACCCGCCGTTCCAGCCATGTCTATCTCATGAGATATAAAATCTTTACCCAATGCATTGTAGGGAGATATAGGTCCCACCCATCTCATAATTATACCATTCTTATGTGTTCCACAAAATCATAAACCATACATCATAGCATAACCCATGTAATAAAAATGGGAATCGTAATTATCATGAAATAATAAAACAATTCATATAAAATAAAGGAATTCATAAAAATATTTCCATCACAACATAATCAAATCCATGTAATAATAGGGATAGAAACATAACCCTTTATTATCTTAGATGGAAAATAATTTTGATAAAACACTTGAACTCCATTCTTGAGGAAAATATCCTTTCTACTTCAAAAACATTTTTCCTTTCTTAACATGTCATACAATTTTAAACTAAAAGAATTTGATTAAAAATAAACCTGAAAACTTGTAAAGGAATATTCTTGGAAATTTTTTTTTAAAAATCCATTCATGCCGTATAAGTTAAAAAAATATTCTTCTCGTACTTTTGTCGGAAAAGTCAAAAAGTACCTCGTACGAAAAACGACAAAATATTCCATTCATATCTTTTAATAAAAACTCACCGAAGGGTATATTTGGATTTAAACAATTTTAGTTGAATAGAAATAATATTAAATATTGAGGAAACCTGGATGTGGATGATAAAATACACCCCAGTAAATACCGAAGTCTAAACAATCTCGGATAAAAATGAGATTGTGATATTTCCCTTAACTTAGGTATGATTTTCATTATAAGTGTCTGAACCTCCTATATAATGATTTACAAAATGTCATTGACTTATTACAGAATCATAATCATTGTTATGATATCATATATGGTTCACTTATGACTTTATATTACCCGTTCTTTTGTAAATTCCATGTTAAAGAGCGTTTTGGGTAAAATCATTTCATTTGTCATCCGTGTTTTGACTTTTAATTATTCATATGATTACTTAGATCATGATTACTTAATTACAGAATATAAAACATGATTTATATATATATTCAGAATATACATATATATAATAGATCAGTAAATGGAAAGAAATACAAAGTTCATGGAGACGATAGGTCGTACGTACGCATGAATGCTGTTTTCGTTTCCTTATTGAGTTGAATGGAATTAAGTAGATGACATACATATATATACACATAAATCCAGTATAATTATTATGTCACATATTTCATGATTACTTATTATATATACTTTATAATCATTCATGAATGGTTAACGTGGAGAATGAATCTCATCGCGTCGTGGAGACGGTAGTCCGTACGTACGCACGAGCGATGATATCGTTCTCATGATTGTGGAATTGTATTGGAGTGTATGTATACTATTTCAGAATCAATATCACATTACAATAATCATATATAGTTATTATGTACACCAATATACCCATCCAAGTAAGGTGGTGGTGGAAAATTGATCACACCACGACGTGGAGACGGTATTCCGTACGTACGAATACGCGGTGATTCGGTTTTCCGTAGGATGGATAAATGGTGAAATAGGGTTGTTTCATAATTATAATAACATATCAGTATATGAGTGATACTGATGTTATTACTTCATAATGAAACAACCTAATAAGAAGAAGTGGAAGAAGAAATAAAGTTGAAAGAATCGGTAACAGACATTACCTCTTCTTTGAAGTGCCTCATTGAGTCCTCCTCTTAGGGCACTAAAATTGGTCTTTGAAGAAGACCATGACCTCTAGGATGTTTCTAGGGAAGCGGAGAAGAGAATTTGTCAGGTTTTGGCCGAGCATGAAGGCTAAAAGTGGTGTGAGGAAGAGGGGGAGGAGGTTCCCTTCTATAAGGGAGGATAGGGTCACCTTTGGAATAACTAAAACTATTATTTTATTATAAAGTCAAATTCGGTTTTTAATAGCTCCAAATTGATATATTTCAAAGCTAAGGTGGGTATGGGTTGAAATACTCTCATCCAATATAATTTAGACAAGTTTAGGTTCCTATTTTAACCTTATCATTTATATTTAACTTTAAGTTAGATAATTTTACTTTTACCGTGTCTTTTTGTGTTCTTACACTATAAGGTTAATAAACTTACTATAAGAAGCCAAACGAACCCCAAGTTGTTTATTATTAATATATATAACCTTATCTATGTCATTTGTCCAAACCTTATATTATTAGGAATAAAATAACAATTAATAATATAAAATTATTTTTAAAAACTATTTTATTTCAATTTTGACACTATTTAGTAATTGATTTTTGTAAAAATCATAACAGACTGATTAGTTCGAAAAAAGTCAATTAAATGAATAATAACATGTCATAATAACCTGTAAAATTAGTTTAATTCATAAAAAGTCTTAAATTACATTTATTTGGGTATTTATAACATAAATTATGTCAATATTTCATTAATAAGATAATTACTCCATCATCATTGTGTCATAAATAAATTAACTTTTTTAATGTCTAAAAATTAAAAATAAACCATAATTATGTATTAAATCTTTTTAGATTTCTAAGGAATATTTATATTTGAATTTATCTTATGTATAACCCTATATTAAAAAGGATTTAGTTATTAAACTTTGATTTTAACTATTTTAACCCTTCTTTAAATAAATTAATAATAAACGTCTTAATCTAATAAAAGTGGGCCTAAATTGTCATATTTTATTCCTAAGGTTGTTTTGGGACTAATTACACTTATCCAATAGAATTAGGACTTGTGTTAGGGTAATAATAATATCATTTTTACCCTTAACTACCCTATTTACTTTTAACCATGGTAAAAAAAAGTAAAAAGTTACTATTCACCAAAAATTATTTTCATCTCATTGAACAACATTTTACTTACTCACATAAACCGTGTCTCTCGGATTTTTTAAATTCCACTCACAGAAGCAGTAAAATTATGTTTTATGAAAAATTCATTTTTTTAACTACCACTTAGTGGTTTCACTATTCATCAAAAAAATGAAAGTTTCCAGAAAAATACCAACAATTAGGCCGAAGATGTATTTGATATTATGAACCCAAAAATGATGTCTATTTTAAAAAATTCAAAACATATCAGTTGCATTAATTAATTTAAAAATTAATTCTCGTCGTCAAAACAAATAACGTGTTCTTAAGAGATAATTATTATCAAAATATTGACACTTGTTTATGTCTAGTTTAAATGTGAAATTACATCCAATGACCAACATTGTATTAAATTGTAAAAATATATTCTAAATATACTTTAAAACCAATCAAATTATTAATTTATCACTATTAATTATTTCTATTAAAAAGGTTGTTTTTAATTAAAATTTAGTAATTGTCAATACTCATCAGAAAATGAAAGTTATCCGAAAACTTCCAAAATTTCACCCTAAGCTAATTTCAATATTCTGAATCCAAAAATGAAGTCCATTTTGAAAAATAAAATTTAGAAAATTTCAAAAATTGGTTATTACTATTCATAATGACTATTTTTAATAATATTTTAATAGCATATTGTTGTTTAGTGAAACTCGTTATTGCGTACTACACATGCTATCGAGGAAGGTCGCGATTGCGTGTAATGAAAGGCAAGTCATTGACGCGTATTTTGAAAGCTCCTTTTAGTGTAGCATACAACACAAGAAATTAATGAAATTAAAAAGAATATTTTTCATAAAATCTCGGGGTGTTACATTCTACCCCCCTTAAAATAAATTTCGCCCTTGAAATTCATTGGGGTTATAAATGGTTTAATACTCAAAAGTTTCTTTAATAGAAACCCACATCATAAAAAGGAATACCAAAACCAATCTTTAAATAAAAAATTATGAAATGTAATGGTTACCAAAATAAACTAATCACTGGGTATCCACATAGGTGAAAATATGGATATAGAAGAGGAATCTAACCATCATATTCTGATGGAGAGTGGTAGAGAACATGGCTATGGAAATGCCAGAAATCACAAAGCCATAAATTTTTGACGATCTAAGGTACCATATTATTCATTAGATATACGAGCACTAGGACAACATTTTTTGTTTTCAATATCATTTCCCTAAAGTTGATGAAATTGGAATTAGAAGAAATACTTTCGTGATTTTGGTATAGTCTCACCGTTGGCCATTCTTTGGACAATTTACACTTCATCTCTTAAGGAAATGAAGTTGAATTTGTCATTCATAATGTGTTAGCAGATCATGTGATAGAATGATGGGTCATTCCATCAGTCTCAAACAAAAGGTCGGAAAAGATCTCAAAAAATATATAAGTCCATATATAGGGAGATTAATCATATATGGTTCCTAAAATGGACTTATAATTATGATATCATACCGCATAATATAATAAAACTAGTTTCTACTAAACAGGGACTTCCTGTAGGCCAGTGGTAGGCGATAAAGGCCAGTCGCACTTCGGTTGTGGGTTCGATTCCCACAGCCTTGTCCGACGCGATGGGCTATCACCCGTTCTGCAGGTTGTCCTTTTTCTAAAACTACATTACTATAACATCCCATAAATAATATCAAAAAAAGTTATATCCTTAAACAATACTAACTTATGTACAACATAATCCATTCCAATCTTTAGGCTTATCTAAAATACTTTTTTCCAAGCTCATAGTATAAAGAAAACGATGTCATCAACCAAGCATGTGAATACCATCATTTATCCCCCATATATCTTGTTGGTCAAATTCCAATCATGTGAATACATTAATCATGTATTCTCTTGAAAAATTAATACCCATTGAACCTTAGTGAAAACATGAATGCAGTTAAAAGTTAACACTTTCCACAAAACCAAAATCCTCAAAATTATTTATACTCAAACCATGAAATCACTTAGTCCTTATTTCAATCATGAGCTCATGAATACTGTCAAACATTTCATTTTCTCGTTTTCCCTTCATTATGCGCATATCATCTTATTTCCAAAAATATCTCAATCGCTTTCCATGGTTACCGGTACCATAAAATTGTTGAATACCACAATAGACTAATACATAAATATTACAATATTCCATAATACTATATACAACATTATTTTGGAATCCCATTACATAAACATTTAATCATTCCACCACATCGTTGTCATATTCATCATCACCAATAGTGATCGCATGTGACTTCCCTTTGTCCTTTGCCTTAAGTGGTTGCTCATGTCGATCATCACTAACCCTTAGATTAGGTAATTTATTATTATAATGCCCCATTTCCTTGCATTTGAAGCATTGAAGTGTTAGTGGTGCATTCTCTACAGTATTTTCTTTATTCACGTCATTAGAAACCCTTTTTCCATTACTTCGACACTCAGCTACTCGATGAACTTCTTTTCCACACTTAAAAACATTTTCTAGTCCCTTTAAGACAATCTCCACCATGCTTCTTTCCACACTATGAGCATAAGTAAACATTCATCTTCTTTTCACCATTATTATGAGATTTCTCCTTCAACTCCATCTTTCGTTTCTTGTCAAAACTATGAGATGGATTAGTAACACAAACTTCCATTTCTACCATGATAGCACAACGCACAATTTCTTCATAGCTACTAAAGTCTCTTATAGCTAATGCCCTTCGAAGATTTGGTTTTAAGCCACTGAATAATTGATCGATCTTACTCTCAGGTTGGATAATAATACCATAAGCGTACCTTGCATGTCTTGTAAAATTTTCTTCATAGGTACCAACAGATTCATCATATATTTTCATGAGTTCCAGAAACTCCTTCTCCATCTTTGTTCGGAGAATACAAGGGAAGTACTTATTGAAAAATATGTTCTTGAACTCATCCTATTCCATGGACTCAATTTCATCCCTTTTACTCGTATTTTTAATAAGATTCCACCATTGATCAGCATCACCTTCCAAACGATACACTGCTAAGATAACTTTATCATGTTCAGAACATTGAAGAACTGAAAATATCTTTTCAGTAGAACTAATCCATTGTTCAGAAACTAATGGATCAGTAGACCCGCTGAATGAAGGTGGACGCTGCCTCGTGAAGGATTCAACAGAATGTTGCTCCATTCTTTGCTCGTTTGGAAGTCCATAATGATTTAGATCTTGTGTAATTATAGCAATAAGATTTTTCACTCCATCTCCCATAACATTTTTTTGTTCAGGAGGACAGTCATTCCATTTTCCATTAAATTGATCAACACGGTTCCTTCGGGTTCCAGCCATCGTCTAAAACCCAAAAAGAATAGTGTGAGAGGAAAAATCACGCTAGGGAAAACAATATAATAAAGGGGGAGTAACTTCAATATATAACATCTTGCGTTACCGTAATTCTAGTACTATAACCTATACTTATACTTAACCTTAGGGACATCCCTAGACATACCTTAGAAATATCTATAGGGATATCACTAAATTTCTCGCATCCTAGTTTCCAAAGGTTGACTAAACTTTTCCTCTTATACCAACTATAGAGAACTGATGCTTAACGTACATGGACATTACATTACTTTTGCAGAATACTTAGTACATAACAAAAACACACACACAAGGATCATAATAGTTTAGTGTATTTGGAAACTTGGAACGTAATCTTCTAATCGTGGTGAAAGATCTTCAACATATCCCAAAAAGATCTTCATTTTTTTAACTAAAACCTTTCTTTATATCATGGGGAAAAGAAAACATAAAAGGGTGAGCTCAAATGCTCAGTAAGGGTAAACAAAAGAAATATCAATCACATAATATACATAAGAACATAACTTTTGGAAATCATAACCTGCAAAAGAAATCATAATTTCATAACATGGGATAAATCATAGTAGTGAAATGTAATCCCAATAATCATAACTTAAAACATGAAAATTTGTGTCATACACACATAATCATAGAGAATCATTTCTGGTTAGTCAAGACTCAATGCCAAGACTATCTTAGTGGACAAAGTCCATTTCTAAACCGAGTTCACTCCTCGTTTCAGTCCTGTTTCACTGAACTGGTTTAACCTTCTATTCCAGACATGTCTATCTCATGAGATATAAAATCTTTACCCAATGCATTGTAGGGAGATATAGGTCCCACCCATCTCATAATGATACCATTCTTATGTGTGCAACAAAATCATAAACCATACATCATAGCATAACCCATGTAATAAAAATGGGAATCTTAAACATCATGACATCATAAAACAATTCATATAAAATAAAGTAATTCATAAAAATATTTCCATCACAACATAATCAAATACATGTAATAATAGGGATAGAAACAGAACCCTTTATTATCTTAGATGGAAAATAATTTTGATAAAACACTTGAACTCCATTCTTGAGGAAAATATCATTTCTACTTCAAAAACATTTTTCCTTTCTTAACATGTCATACAATTTTAAACTAAAATAAGTTTATTAAAAATAAACTTGAAAACTTGTAAAGGAAGATTCTTGGAAATTTTGTTTTAAAAATCCATTCATGTCGTATAAGTTAAAAAAACATTCTTCTCGTACTTTTGTTGGAAAAGTCAAAAAGTACCTCGTATGAAAAATGACAAAAGATTCCTTTCATATCATTTACTAAAAACTCACCGAAGGGTAAAATTGGATTTAAACAATTGTAGGTGGATGTAAATAATATTACATATTGATGAAACATGGATGTGGATGATAAAATACACCCCAGTAAATACCGAAATATAAACAATCCTAGATAAAAATGAGATTGTGATATTTCCCTTACCTTGGGTCTAATTTGCTTTGTAAGTGTCCAAACCTCCTGTATAATGGTTTAAATAATTTCATTTACTTATTCCAGAATCATAATCATTGTTATGATATCATATATGGTTCACTTATGACTTTATATTACCCGTTCTTTTGTAAATTCCATTTTAAAGAGCATTTTGGGTAAAATCGTTTCATTTGTTGTCCGTGTTTTGACTTGTAATTATTCATATGATTACTTAGATAATGATTACTTAATTCCAGAATATAAAACATGATTTATATATATATATATATTCAGAATATACATATATATAATAGATCAGTAAATGGAAAGAAATACACCGTTCATGGAGACGGTAGGCCGTACGTACGCATGAACGCTGTTTTCGTTTACTTATTGAGTTGAATGGAATTAAGTAGATGACATACATATATATACAAATAAATCCAGTATCATTATTATTTCATATATTTCATGATTACAAATTATATATACTTTATAATCATTCATGAATGGTTAACGTGGAGAATGAATCTCATCGCGTCGTGGAGACGGTAGTCCGTACGTACGCACGAGCGATGATATCGTTCTCATGATCATGGAATTGTATTGGAGTGTATGTATAATATTTCAGAATCAATATCACTTTACAAAAATCATATAGATTTATTATTTACACCATTATACCCATCCAAGTAAGGTGGTGGTGGAAAATAGACTACACCACG
This sequence comes from Viscum album, assembly GCA_963277665.1. Lineage (NCBI taxonomy): Eukaryota > Viridiplantae > Streptophyta > Magnoliopsida > Santalales > Viscaceae > Viscum > Viscum album. The sequence continues at coordinate 608,904,367 of OY728150.1, read as the reverse complement.
GCGTGGAGACGGTATTCCGTACGTACGCACGCGCGGTGATTCCGTTTTCCGTAGGATGGATAAATGGTTAAATAGGGTTGTTTCAAAATTATAATAACATATTAGTATATTATTGATACTTATGTTATTACTTCATAATGAAACAACCTAATAAGAAGAAGTGGAAGAAGAAATAAAGTTGAAAGAATCGGTAACGGACATTACCTCTTCTTTGAAGCGCCTCTTTGAGTCCTCCTCTTAGGGCACTAAAATTGGTTTTTGAAGAATACCAGAACCTCTAGGATGTTTCTAGGGAAGTGGAGAAGAGAATTTGGCAGGGTTTGGCCGAGCATGAAGGCTCAAAGTGGTGTGAGGAAGAGGGGGAGGAGGTGCCCTTTTATAAGGGAGGAGAGGGGCACCTTTGGAATAACAAAAACTATTATTTTATTATAGAGTCAAATTCGGTTTTTAATAGCTCCAAATTGATATATTTCTAAGCTAAGGTAAGGATGGGTCGAAATCCTCTCATACAATAGAATTTAGACAAGTTTAGGTTCCTATTTTAACCTTATCATTTATATTTAACTTTAAGTTAGATAATTTTACTTTTACCGTGTCTTTTTGTGTTCTTACACTATAAGGTTAATAAACTTACTATAAGAAGACAAACGAATCCGAAGTTGTTTATTATTAATATATATAACCGTATCTAAGTCATTTGGACAAACCTTAGATTTTTAGGAATAAAATAACAATTAATAATATAATATTTGTTTTAAAAACTATTTTTTGTCAATTTTGACACTATTTAGTAATTGATTTTTGTAAAAATCATAACAGAATGATTAGTTCAAAAAAAGTTAATTAAATCAATAATAACATGTAATATTAACCTGGAAAATTAGTTTAATTCATAAAAAGGCTTAAATTACATTTATTTGGGTATTTATAACATCAATTATGTCAATATTTCATTAATAAGATAATTACTGCATCATCTTTGTGTCATAAATAAATTAATATTTATAATGTCTAAAAACTACAAATAAACTATCATTATGTATGAAATCCTTTTATATTTCTAATGAATATTTATATTTGAATTTATCTTATGTATAACCCTATATTAAAAATGATTTAGTTATTAAACATTGATTTTAACTATTTTAACCCTTCATTAAATAAATTAATAATAAATGTCCTAGTCTAATAAAAGTGGGCATAAATGGTCATATTTTATTCCTACGGTTATTTCTGGTCGAATTAAACTAATCCAATAGAATTAGGACATGTGTTAGGGTAATAATAATATCATTTTTACCCCTAATTACCCAATTTACTTTTAACTGTGGTAAAAAAAGTAAAAAGTTATTATTCACCAAAAATAATTTTCATCTCATTGAACGAAATTTTACTTACTGACATCAACCGTGTCTCTTAGATTTTTGAAATTCAACTCACAGAAGTGGTAAAATTATGTTTTATGAAAAATTCATTTTTTTAACTACCACTTAGTGGTTTCACTATTCATCAAAAAATGAAAGTTTTCAGAAAAATACCAAAAATTAGGCCTAAGTTGTATTTGATATCATGAACCCAAAAATGATGTATGTTTTAACAAATTCAAAACATATCAGTTGCATTAATTAAATTAAAAATTAATTCCCGTCGTCAAAACAAATAGCGTGTTCTTAAGAGATAATAACTATCAAAAGATTGACACTTGTTTATATCTGGTTTAAATGTGAAATTACATCCAATGACCAACATTGTATTAAATTGTAAAAATATCTTATAAATATACTTTAAAACCACTCAAATTAATAATTTATCACTACTAATTATTTCTATTAAAAATGTTGTTTTTAATTAAAATTTAGTAATTTTCACTATTCATCAGAAAATGAAAGTTATCCGAAAAGTACCAAAATTTCACCCTAAGCTAATTTCGATATTCCGAATCCAAAAATGATGTCCATTTTGAAAAAATAAAATTTAAAAAATTTCAAAAATTGGTTATTACTATTCATAACGGCTATTTTTAATAATATTTTAATAGCATATTGTTGTTTAGTGAAACTCGTTATTGCGTACTACACATGCTATCGAGGAAGGTCGTGATTGCGTGTAATGCAAGGCAAGTCAATGATGCGTGTTTTGAAATCTCCTTTTAGTGTAGCGTACAACACAAGACATTAATGAAATTAAAAAGAATATTTTTCATAAAATCTTGGTGTGTTACATTGAATTTGAATATCTTTGCATCCTCTGACTTTGCAGGAAAAATGTTGTTAGAATAAACTCACCATTTTTTTCTCTAAATACTATACCAAAATATTTTCAATATCTTCAACTATAATCCTTTTCATATATTATAATTTATCCAATTCATAAAATTCATAAATAATTCTAGGAATAAATTAATTAAATTAAGATACCAAGAAATATATAAAATAGAGTACCATAAACAGCTTAAACTCCATGCTCAACTTTCTGTATATTTTAACTTTTAAATATTTAATCGATATAAACATATAGTTATTTTTTATTTGATATATGTAGAAACCATCTTTAGTTCCTACTTTCTCCTATTCCTATAAAGCTCTCCAGTTCTTTGTGAGGCCTTATTTTTCATCTTGTTCTTTATCTCATACAATGATCAGGTGTTCAACAAAACGTATTTCATCATCTTTCTCCTCTAATTTTATAAAATGTTCAGGTGGTATTGGTGTTGATGTTTTCTCATTTTGACATCCTTATTTTTAGAATGTTTAATCAATATAATTATATGATATGATCCTCTACATTATGTAGAAAATAAACATTCATCATGTCGTGATTCATCATTTAAACTTGGAAGAAACACAACTTTAGTTTCCTGTATGAGGTAGTGGATCCAAACCTTCATTTTTGCAGAACAGAAAAGATCACCATTTCATCAGGTATTTTATCCACATGAAGGGAACATTATGAAATATACCTCAAGGTATGTAGTAGAATTTTTTTTAATATACACTCTAAAAACATATCGCACATCTAGTCACGATACTATATTTTAGTTGTAAAAGTATGTGGTGAATTTAATCTCTTTGGATGCAGTGTTTCATCTTTTAAATATATTCATAAAATACATATTTTTAATTTATTTAAAAATAACACAAGGATGAAGTAGGAAAGTGAGGTAAATTCTACCTAGAATATAGAGTTCAAGAACATAAGGATCATGAATGTATGGTTCAATATCATTTTATTCACCAAAAGTAGGGTTCATGAACATAAGGTTCTTTACCAATGTAGTATAGTGTCCCTTATAAACATACGGTAAATTAACCATAATATTTTATCAAAATTTGGGTTGACAATGTATGGTTGTTCACAAGCATAGTGTTGACTAACCATAATTTTGTATTAAACATAGGTTTGTACTATTCTGAAAGTTGGGTTACACTGTTCATAATGTATTGTTCTGCTAAAACTTCATAAAATATGGACAGTTTGAATTTAGATACATAAATTATTTTTTAGAGAAAATTAATATAATATGAAAACATCATATTAGAAAATTTATATTTAGGAAATTTTAATATGTTTCTAATATATCATTAAATGAATCAACTCTATATCTATTTCTATTGATATATTCAAAAAAATCATTAATATTATGTAAAAACTGTAGTTCTGAAAAATCATCTCATGAATTCAGAAAATTTATTCACCATTCAAAATACTTTTTTAGACATCTATGTAAACTGATGAAATCAATGTAAACATATTTTATTTCCATTCCAATAGTTTTTAATATTTATTGATATATTTTTAACTTGAAGTAAATCAAATAAAATATATATTCAAATCTATTCATATTAGATCTGCAAATATTATTTAGCAACAGAGGTGATTGTTTAGAGCACCAAAATATATTTTTCATACTTCCTCATAAACTAAAAAAGTTTATATAAATATTGTATATATCCAATGGTATAAGTATCACATGAATCCATTCATTTTATATTGACATTTCATCAAAATTCATATGTGACTTTAATCTCAAAACATCAATGGCACGTGAACATATTATAATAGCTTCAGTGAATCTTTTCACCATTGAAATAATATGGTTGTATATTGACATAAACATAAGAAATGAATAAAATACTTTAATCTTTCTAATGTAATAACTATATATTATTGTGATCCTTATTTCTTTATATATATCATATATACTATGAAATACTAAATCTGAAACACATAACATATTTATTTAAAAACAAATAATGATGGGTTGAATTAATTATCAAAATAATAACAATATGGGAATGTAAAGGTGCCACTCAATATTTCCCCACTATTGATAATTAAAAAACCCTAACTCTATACCAACTTTCCCCCATTTTGTAAGGATAAATATGATGGTTTATTGAGTATATAAATAATACAATATATTTACCCTTTTTTATAAATTAGTATAATTCAAAATTTAGGTATCGGTATTATAAATATTAGAAATTAAAAATATTATTCCTCATATTTAATATATCAAAAATATCAGTTATTGAGAAATATTTTCTTAATACATTAATCATTACAAACTCCCACTAAAATCGTGTTTCCTTCAAAAAGATGAAATAATTTAATCAAGTATCCATGAAAACATATATAATTTTATTCAATGAATAACAAGGGTTTAAAAGGAATATATTAAACCATTTAACCAATTTCTTAATAATAAAACATTTGAAAACATGATAAATATTTAAAATAACTCCCATTAATATATAACATAAAATTCCATTTAAAAATAATAATAATTAGAAATATAATAAATATCTATAATTTTCAAGGATCCAAATAATGATGTAAAATTTATTTCCATTGGTCTATACCTAAAAAATATCAAATAATAGTACCTTTTGTTACCCATATGATTTTGGGTCCATCAATGTTAGAAATTAATGATTTAGGAAACAAGACTTGTTTATTTTTATAAAATATTTTATAATTAAAGCTAGATAATTTTTTGAATAATTAACAAGCATGAAACCAAAAAATTGAGGTTTTATAAAATAAAAGCTATTAAAATCATATTTGTTAATACCAAAATAGAAAATTTTAATATTGGATATGTTTTTTTCTTTAGGTCAAGAAAAAATAATTCTTGTATAATTTTGGTTTTTCTCTATTACTACCAATACCGAGTTTTACTTTGTGAATTTTTTTACCAATAATTTTATTCAAATAATTCTATCCCTCAACAATAATAGGTGAACATTTTTTCAAATTATCAAATTCATCTAACAATTATATAATTTAACTTCATGTGGAAAACATGAAATTTTGGAAGAATTTGATCTTAAATTTGTAATCTATTTTGACAAACATTCATTATCAACTAAAATAGCATCATAATATTTTAAAATTTTTCAATGCACTATATTAATGGATTCAAACCTATCTTGAATCATAAAATAATATTTATCATGTTCATCATGATAAAAATTTTCTGAATTGTAATTTTCAATGTAAAAAGATTATACCTCATCATAATGAGTCATAAGACACTGATTTTCCATTTGTATTTAATGATCAGATTTTGATTTTGTATTAGATTCACTAACTAAATCCGAATGACTATAATCAAGAAATTTAACAATCAAAACATTGACTGTTGCATTTTCCTCTTTGGTAGAAATATTATTTTCATCTTCTTCTTACATCTCAGCATCACACATCACAATCATATACTTTAACGCCCGATTGGTTTTTGAAATTTTAGTTCCTAATATATCATAATAATTTTTAAATTCTATCAATTTATTAGTTCCTTAATAATCAACTATGACTATCTACCAAATGTTATAGGCATGAACATAATGTGATACTATATTAAATTCATTCGGACCAAGTCAACATATAATATCATTAATATCTCTAGAATTAATATCTTATTCATCTTCCTCAGCAACATCCCACAAATTCAGTTCTTTAGGGATTTCATATTTTTTTACAGTCTTCATGTAAAATTTGAAACCATAATTTTTCAAATAGATAGTTATTTTAGCTTTACAACATCCAAAATTATCGCCATTAAAAGAAAGAGCACGTATCATTGACCTGGCCTCTCTATGATCAGTAATTACGATTTTTCTTAATCAAAATCTTTAACTCGGTCTTATTGTAGCCAACATAAATATTCAATATTCCAAAAGAGTCTAATAATGGATATTACTTGTTATTTATTTGATAAAAAAAATAATACTTTTGTATTACCAAAAAGTGAAATATAGAAAAAGGGAACTTCCACTTATACTTCTTGTTGGAATATAGTAGAAACAGATTTCCAAAATGAGAAATATCTCCAATAAAGTCAATAAAATTGATACAACTTTTTGGGTTGTAATGGATATGGTGAGGACTTGATAGTGGGATGAATTACATCCTTTTAAAAATCATGAAAAAAGGATACACATTCCTCTTGAAATGAAGTGATCATTTTCTTCTCTCTTAAATACTAGCAAGCAGTGAAAATAAATAATGGAAAAGGACAAAAAGATGTTTAGTGTTTTGGGGAACATGAGTCCTATAGTACACTCCACCAATACTCTACTCCCTGATCAAGGTGATTATCTCTAGAAGGAAATCTTATCTAAAGATCTCTAAAACTGATTACATGTAGTTGACACCATATAATAATTTTACATGGCCTTCTAGTTATTTTACATGGAAGTGAAATAATGACACCTTAGTTCAAGAAGAAAACATTACACCATGACTGATTCTAATCAACCAATACTCCAAATAAAATAGATGAGATGAAGATTATTGTGAAACAATTTTATCTCACAATTACTGTAGTAACTGAAAAATGTAGATGATCTTCTATAATGCACAGCAATAACAATTGAAAAATAATATTTAATGTCGAGCATTCTTCTTATTCTTAAAACATAGGTAAATAAATTAGGAAATGTTGAACAAACATACTTCTTCCTTAAAACATGAGATAATAAGGATACATAAATAATATTTCAATCTTCTTCCAAACTATGAGCATTAGAATATTTCTTCACTTTATTTTGGTCATTGTTTTCCCATCTCCGTTCTTCTTTGAATATTTTAATTTCCTTTCATAGATATATTATATTGAGAAAAATATCGAATAGTAACATAATAATTCAACTTAATTTAGATACATAAAGGCCTTATTAAATATCCAAAGAATAGAATATCAAAATTTTCTATTTATTCCTATAAATTAAATCTATATTTTCAAAATAATTTTAATATTTCTTCTAATAAAATCTCCACAATAATAATAGAATTGAATGATTTAAAACTCCAATTTATATCCATTCAAAACATCTTTAAATATATTCAAACTAGTTCCTGAAAACTAATAGTAAATTATTATTATAAATTAAAATATTTTAATTTGAATATCATTGTGTCCCCCAACTTTGTTGTAAAAATTACGTTAAAATAAAGTGACCATTTTTCTATCTAAATACCAAACCAAAATATTTGCATTCCCTTCAACTATATTCCTTAAAATTTATAATAATCTATCCAACTGATAAACTACTATAATAATTCCAGATAAAAATTTATAAAATATAAATATCAAGAAACACGTAAAACAAAGTATTTTGGGCTTCTTAAACTCCATGATCGACTTTCTGTATTATTCACCTTTTAAATATTTATTCCTTCCAATCATATAGTAGATGTATGAGTTTATATATATATATATATAAACCATATTTATTTCCTCCATTCATATGTTCCTATACATCTATGCAATTCTTTGTGTGGCCTTTTTTTATCTTGTTCATCTACTCAAGCAAAGAGCTAGTGTTTGAGAAAACATATTTCAGCATCTTTATCCTACGATTTCTTGTGATGTTCATGTGGTATTAGTGTAGAAGATTTATCTTCCACATGTCTATATTTTAAGAACATTTTATCAGGATAAATATATTATATTAGCCTTTAAATGATACCAGAAATCATCTTTCAACATGTAGCATTTCACTATGTAAACATGGTGGAAACACAACATCAATTTCTAGACAGAATCAGTGGATCTGAACATTCATTTTTGCAGCACACAACATATCACCATTTCATCAGTTGTTGTATCCACGGGAAGAGAACAATATGAAATATACAATAGGTTAGGTAACAAATAAATCCAATATACGCACTAAAAACTAATCATACATCAGGTCATTATTCTTTATTTTAGTTTCTATATTATTTGGTGAATTTAATCTTATTGGATGCAACGTTTCAGCTCGCAATGATATGAACAACATACTTAGTTTTATTTTTAAAAAAAATAACACAAGGAATCAGTAGAAATGTAGGTAAAATTATACAAAAAATGTAGGGTTCTTGAATATAGGTTTCAGGAATTTAAGTCTCATTAACAAGGGTTCATTGAATGTGGGTTCATGAACATATTGTTCATTTCCAATATAGCATATGGTTCATTACAAATGTATAGTACATAAACCATACATTTGTATCAATAGTAGGGATGAGAATGTATGGTTATTCAGAAAAATAAGGATGATTAATCATTCTTACATATCAAATGTATGCTTTAATTATTCTAAAATTAGGGTTTCACTATTCATAAGGTAGGGTTTAACTAAACCATTAAAATATCGGGACAACTTGCATTTAGATGCTTCATGACTTTTTTGATCCCCTTAAAAGTAGATTCAAACATCATCATATAATACATATATTTAGTAAATATTAATATATATCTAAATGATAAATAACCTAATCCATAATAATTTTATAAGTCCTGATATATTTGAAAAATAGAAGCAATAATATTATATAAGAACTAAAATTTCTAAAAATCATCGCAAGAACTTACCACAAGTTATTGAACATCCAAGTAAACTTTTAAAACTTCTATATAAATTCATGAAATCGTGAAAAACGTATTTTATTTCCATTCCAATAAGTTTATAGAAATTAGGATATCATTATAAATTTCAGAAAAACAAATACTGTAGCTTTTCAAATCTATTGTTTATAGATCTATAAAACTGCTTCAGCAATTTTAATGATTTTTTAGAGTACCAATAAATTGTTTTCATACTTCCTTATAAACTTATAAAGCTTAAATAAATCCTTTATCTATGAAACTATATAATTATGAAACTATTATGTTCAATTTATCCTGAAATACCCTCAATATTTGAAGGTGAATTTGATTTAAAAACTTCAATGTCACTTAAACATCTTTAACTACTTTGGTGACATTTTTCACCATTGAAACAACTAAATTAGATTTTCACATAAACATATGAAATGAAGAAAATATTATTATATTTACAATGGAATTAAGTCCAAAGGATTCTGATCAATATTTCGTCATATATTAAATAAAAACTATTACATGCTAAATCTGAAACACTTAACAAATTTCATATAAAATAAATAATGATCGGTTGGTATAATTATAAAAACTCAAAAACGATGTGAATTTAAATGAGACACTAAAAACAACCTAATGAGGTTATGGTTCACCCAGTTCATGGGAAATGTAAGGGAGGAAAAGAATCTAAAAATGAGAAAAAATAAGGAGGAGGTGAAGAATTAATGCCAACATGACATGATAACACAAAGAATCAGAGAATAAATCATGTTGTTATAAAGGGGATGAGTTGAGTCACATGGATGGGTTCCCATACAAGGAGTTGGATATTAGTGATAAGGGTGATGGTTGTTCGAACGATGGTCTTCTATGCATTATTTGGAGTATGATTTGTGTTTTTTGTCAATCCTCAGTGGAAGTTCAGAATGTGTATCAGCAAAGAGATCATACAGTTCAAGTAGACAATAGTATTGAAGGTGGTGCCTTTTCCCAGTGTTTTCCAAATTTTTGGGCTTAAAAATCGACAATTGTAGAAAAGCGTTTTTGGAAAAGGGACTTGCGCGCAGTGTACTTGATGAAGAAGAAACTTGTGTGCCATATGTATTTCAAGATCAGAACATGGGAAAATTGAAAAGGGATAAGGTCCGCGCAAGTTTTGGGCTGGTCGCGCAAGTGACCTGCGCGCCGTGAAGAGACACGCGTGCCAATGCCTAGGAGGACTGGAAACATGCACGCCTATTGTTTTTCAAGATCATAACATCAAAATATGGCAAAGGAAATAAGGTTGCAGAAGTATTTGTGTGTTCGCACATGTGAGTAGCACGACAGAGGCTAGGGAGGATGAGCTGCGCGCCGAAACCTGCACGCCGAGGGAAGACTTGTGCGCCACCACGCGGGGAGTCCAGTTTTCCTATAAATAAGGACCCCCCATCCTTATTTGGAATGGAGTTCAAGACTTATAGATTTTTTGAGATCTTCTTGCGCAAGTAGTAGAGTCACGCAAGTGGTTGTTGGGTCGCGCATGTAGAGGCTGCGCGCCGGTTGTTGGTTGTGCTGCCAAGGCGGTTGGGGAGTTAAAGGCGCAATGTCGCGCATGTTCAGAGTTGAAAGAGGCTGTGTCGCGCAAGTGGGTTGGTTTCACCTGCGCGCATAATTAGTACCGCTCAAGTGACTTGTGTGCCAGGATTGAAACTTGTGCGTCGGGCTTGGAGAAGCGCGCCAGGGTTGTTAAAGTACATCTGTCCTCTTGAAGCTGCACGAAAGCTGGAAGATCTCTCGGTACCCTTAGTGCAAAGTGAGATTCATCTTCTGGTGAGAATTGGACTTCAATAGATCATATACATACAATGGAGGATTCATTCTTATGCAATAATGAAGAGACCTTCACGTCTATAAACTGAGTGTGACTTCACCAAGGGCAGTGAGCCAGGGGGAGTCAACGGGAGTGAACTGAGGGAAGTAGTGAGCTATCCTTGAACCTTTTTAAAGGTAGTGAGCCTGGGATAGAGTGAATGTGCCCGAACCATTGTAATCCATAGCTAGTGAAGATTAGTGGAATTTGGTATGACCGACAACTTGTCTGCGTATGCTCCTTGGACATAGCCCTTAGTGGTGAACCAAGTAAAAGGTGTTGTGTCATCTCTGTGCATGTGAATGTTTTCTTTTTGATCATATTCATCATACAGTTTCAACAAGTTCCTACCAACGTGGGAACAAGATCCATCACATTAAAAGAAAAAAATTCCACCCTGATTCACCCCTACCCTCTCAGGGTGTCCCTGGGTCCTTCAAATGGTATCAGAGGTAGGTTGCCGGTGTTGAATCTGTCCTTTATCGTAATGGAGAATGCAGTCAATGTCAGTGGAGTCCCTCACTTCGATGGAAGTAATTTTCAGATTTGGAAGAACAGAATGAGATCTCATCTAAGATCTCTTGGAATGGAAGTTCTTTTTCTACTATACAAGGAATACAAGTCACTGATCCAACAAGCCTGGATATGACTGAAACATATAGTAAAATTCTTGATGAAGATGCTAAAGCACAAAATGAACTCACTGCAGCCCTTTCTGATCAGATCTACTTAATGGTGATGAATTTCACCTCAGCAAAATCCATGTAGGATAAACTCGAGAATATTTATGAAGGAGATAGAAAAGTGAAGGAGGTGAAACTATAAGTACTGCACAATCAGTTTGATGATATGAAGATGCCTCTAGATGAGAATACAGACTCATTCTTCAATCAAATTACTAAAGTGGTTGGAGAAATTCAGGGTCTAAGAGAAGAAATCAAAGACATTGATATTGTAAAGAAAATATTAAGAAGACTTTCACCTCTGTAAAATGAAAATGTGTCATCTCTTGAGAAAAGAGCTCTTTCCAAACTTTCTCTGGATGATCTACTGAGCAGCTTGGTAGCATATGAAATGAGAGCCAAACCAGAACATTCTATGACTCGTGTGAGCAAGGAAATGGAATTCAAGGACATAAATAAACTGAAAATCTCAAATGATAGTAGTGGTGCAGATGACGAAGAAAAATAAATTATTTCTCTCATTGCGAAGATGTTCCAGAAGAGAAAAGGGAAATTCAAAGGGAAGTTACCTCTCGCATGTTTTCGTTGTGGAAAAGTTGGGCACATTGCCTCTCAGGGCACAAGAAAGATCAATGATGAAGATAGTGAAGATTAAAGCTTCGAGAAGCCTCAGATAAGGTTCATAAAAAAGGGAGACTTAAAATATGGAAAGAAAATGCAAAGGAAGAGTTTTTTCTGTGAAGAGGAAGAAGATAATAATGAATTCTTTGATGAAGAAGAACCAAAAATCAAAACTGCGAACCATGCTTCCATGATGGCCACTATTGAAAAGTCATAAGATACTGGTGGAGAAAAAGAACTGAGAACTTGTGTAAATCCCAAGATGCAACTTAAGGATGCGGTTAGTAAGCTTAATACTAAATTTAAGAGTTGCAATAAGTGGAAATCAATTGTATAAGAATCAATTGAATACGTTGATCAGCATGAAGCTGAAATTGAACAATTGGAAGAATTTGTGAAGGTACAGTCTAAAATAATTTAAAGCAATGATGATGTAGTGGATCTGAAGCTAAGAATTGAAGAGTAGGCAAAGGTCATCAATGACCTCACCTCCAGACTAGATGAAAAATCCAAGACTGTTGAGGGTCTTGAGGAGGAAGTTGTTAATCTATGGAGTAAACATGAGACTGAATCAATTCCAAAAGAATCGATGAAGAAAATATAGTTTGGAAGATTATCAGATATAGAATTACTGGCAAGAGCCAAGTGTGGTTCAGATGGGGTTGGAAAAATCTTGAGTGATCAAAGACCCTCTTACATGGGAAAGAGTGGAATTGGCTGTGAAGCTAAGACATCAACTGCTGGAAGTGAAAATATCCAACAAAAAGATAAGATGAAAGTTGAACATGTTGAAACGTTGCCTAAAGTGCTAAAAATAGAACCCTCAATCCAAACTAAAAGGAGAATTGAAAATTATCCTCAAACATTTGGAAATGACAGACAGTATAACTATTCTCCCAAGGAAGAAGGTATGAGGATAAATTCAAGTGAGAAGACATTTCCACTCATGAAGTGTCAGTTCTGTGGCTATTTGGGTCATACCGTGTCTTATTTCGAAGAGTAAAGAAGCTATCTGAATGGAGAAGATATAGAAGTTCAACAAAGGATAAAAAATTCATATCCTAACTCTTATATAAGAAACAATTTCTATGGATATTATTATCGTTGTTCTAACTTTGGTCATAAGGATGCTAATTGCAGGCAGAGAAGGGACTTTGACACCTCATACTGAAGTTCAAGACAAGTCTAGTCTCGACAGAAAGACAGTGTTGCTCTCTCAAATAGGTTCTCTCCACTCAAAGAAGATATCGACTATAAAGAACCTGGGTATGCGGAAGAGATAATTGAAAGGACATCATTACTATATACTCAATCCAATGTCTCATGGAAGGAAAGGAAGAAGATTGAGAAATCCAACCTTGCAGAGATGGCCCTCAAAGCTACAAAGAATAATAGTACCTGGATTCTAGATAGTGGTTGTTCATCTCATATGACAGGTAATGTTGGCCTATTAACAGATATCAAAAATAAGGTTGATGGTATAGTATGATTTGGTAATGATGGAGCTCTAAAAATAAAAGGGAGTGGAAGTACCGAATTAGCTAATGGAGAACTAAAGAAGACTGAAGTCATTTACATAGATGGCCTACATCATAATCTCCTTAGCGTGAGTCAACTCTATGACTCAGGATATATAGTTACTTTTAATCAAAAAGTTTGAACTATCATGGGAAAGATAGGCAATTCACTTATGAAGGGATGCAGAAGATAAGGCAACTTGTATCAGGTTGATAGTAAAGAAAATGTCTGTTACATGACTGTTGAAGAAGCAAAAAATTTGTGGCATCGGAGACTGGGACACATCAATCAACAAGACATGGAGAAAATATCAAAATTGAGAATTGTCATGGACATTCCCAACCTGAAGCATGAGCGTGAAAAATCTTGTGATGCTTGAATTCGTGGGAAGTTGGTCTACATTTCATATCGGCCAAAGAAGAAAAGGGCATCTCACCTTCTTGATCTGATTCATACAGATGTATGTGGGCTGATAAATGTTGTTGGAACTCAGGGAGAAAGTTACTTTGTCCTTTTCATAGATTATTACAGTATAATGTCATGTGTGATGGTCATCCATAGGAAATGACAAGTCCTTGACTACATGAAAACATATCGGTGAATCGCCGAGAATGATACTGGATGAACAATAAAAGTGTTTCAATCTGACAATGTAGGAGAATACACGTCCATTGAATTTGAAAATTATCTGGAGAAGCATGGGATACAGCATGAGGTAGCTGCTGTGAGAACTCCATAAAAAAATTGAGTTGTTCAATGTAGGAATCGACAGGTGAACAATATGGCACGAGCTATACTGATTGAGAGATATATTCCACGACATTACTGGAAAGAGGTTGTTCAAGCTTCAGTGTACATTCAGAATCGAAGAGGACTTTATATGGGTGCTACGAAAACACCATATTAATTGTGGCATGGACGGAAGCCCTCTTTGAAATACTTTCGTGTATTTGGAAGTAAATTCTTCATCATAAACAAAGAATTAAAACAAGGGAAGTATGGCGACAATGAAGATGAAATAATTTTCCTCAGTTACTCAATGAGCAACAAATCCTACAAATGTTTCAACAAGCATTTATGAAGGTTTATGGAAATTAGTGATGTTAAGATAATTGAAGAGGAAACCAACAATGCTTCAAGGACGTCATATGCTGATGTGATAGAATGTCAGGAAGAAAGTGAACGTGAAGAAAATAAAAATGCAGAAATAGAGGAAGTTGTACAAAAAACTTATTAGTCAAATTAGGATGTTGACTTAGAAGAAGAATCTGAAGAAGAAATTGTGGATGAAGAGAATGCAACTGAACCTCGCGGGAGAAATCGAAGAGATGATAATGATCCATCCAACATAATTGGGGACATGATTGCACCCACTCAAACAATAAGGATGATGAATAACATGCAATCTTTATATCTATCAGTTGTAGAGCCATCCTCATTTGAAGAAGCTGTAAATGATGAATCTTGGGTGAAATCCATGAATGATAAATTAGATCAGATTGACAAGAATCAGACATGGGATGTTGTCCAGAGACCCAAAGGTCACAATGTGATTGGTACCAAATGGATCTTCAAAAATAAGTTTGATGAGCATTGAAGTGTCATCAGAAAAAATGCACGACTGGTATTTAAGGTATACTCCCAAATTGAAGTCATTGATGTTGAAGAAACCTTTGCACCAGTGGCTCGACTGGAGTCAATCAGGATTTTCCTTTCAATGGAACTCCAAAGAGGATATAAATTATATCAAACGGATGTCAAGACAGCATTCTTGAATGGTGTACTCGAAGAAGAAGTCTGAATTAAACAACCATTGGGATTTGTTTTAAGTACTGATGAAACAAAGGTTTGCAAACTGAAGAAAGCTCTATATGGTTTGAATTAGGAACCATGGGCGTGGTACTCACGACTGGATTCATATCTCAAGAATTTGGAATTCAAAAGAGGAGGAGTAGATCACAATCTCTATGTGAATAATTCTCCAAAAGATCAATTCATGGTTCTAGTCTATGTTGATGATATCATATTTCGTGGCAGAAAGCAGAAATCAGTGGACAAATTTACCAACCACATGAAATCAGAATTGAAATGTCTATGATTGGGGAGCTTATATATTTCTTGGGGCTGCAGGTGATTTAAAAGAAGTAATACACTTTCATTTCTCAGGGAAAATATGCAAGAGAGCTGCTGAAGAAGTTTAATATGCAAGACTCCAAACCAATGTCAACTCTGATTGCAGTTGGAACTAAACTTGGAAAGTATAAGGATGGGAACTCTATTGATCCCACCATGTATAGGAGGATCATTGGGAGCCTAATTTACCTGACAGTGACACAGGCATATATTGTCTTTTCCACATGCCTTGCGGCCCGCTTTCAGAGTAATCCAACGGAGGAACATATGGTGGAAGTAAAAACAATCATGAGGTACATTCAACGTACACATAACTTTGGGTTATTTTTTGCTGCAGGCAAGGACAGTGAATTATCATCATTTTCGGATGCTGACTGGGCTGGTGATGTAGTAGACAGAAATTCCACTAGTGGTGGAGCCTTCTATATTGGGCAGAAATGTGTTGGCTGGTTGAGCAAGAAACAAGAAATTGCATCTCTTAGTACTGCTGAAGCTAAGTATATCTCTGCCACAAAGGCATGCACTCAACTACTATGGATGAAACAACAATTAACATATATTGGTGATGAGGTAAAGCAACCAATGGTAATTTACTGTGATAACAAGGGCACAATTGATCTTACGAAGAATCTTGTTCAGCATTCCCATACAAAACATATTGAAATAAGGTATCACTTTATAAAAGAAAAATTTGAACAAGGGGTGATTAGAATAGATCATGTGGGAACTGATGAGCAAGTGGCTGATATCCTGACCAATCCACTGTCCGTGGATGTGTTTTAGAAGCATCGGTTGAACCTCGGTGTTCAGCCACCTCCCAGTGCATAAGGAGGTTAGGAAATACCCCTCTCCCCAATTATGATAACTATTTCTATCTATTTATGGATGTGATGCAGGTTTGTGGGGGAGATAATATCCAGGGGGAGTATGGTTTGAGATGAACAATGAACAAATAACCAAGCTTCGGGTTTATTATCAATGGGGGAGAAAGGAATAAATTTAGGAATTTTTAGGAATGTAATGCTCCTGTGACACAATGCAAATTCAGTGTCACTGTTAGGATGAGAAGGATAATAAGGATTTCATCTATTATGTAATGATTGTTGGGCATCATTGAGAATTCCAAAACACTGGAACCCAATTCAAGTTTCCTCTCTTTTTTTCTACACCGAGCATTTCTCACCTAGACTTAGAGTGTTGGCTGAGTTGATTCTTGCATTTTTGGTTTTCACATGGATGCAGATCTATTGAATTTATTTTCTGATTGCCAACAAACCCAAAGGGGGATATTGTTGGAACCATGGTCTTCTTTTCATGATTTGGAGTGTAATTTGTGTTTGTTTTCAATCCTCAGTGGATATTCAGAATGTGTACCAGTAAAGAGATCATACAGTTCAAGCAGACAACAGCATTGAAGGTGGCACCGTTTCCCAGTGTTTGCCAAATATTTGGGCTAGAAAATTGACAAATGGAGAAAAGTGTTTTTGGCAAAGAGACTTTCGCGCCGTGTACTTGATAAAGAGGAAACTTGTGCGCCATATGTTTTTTAAGATCAGAACATGGTAAAATGGCAATGAGATAAGGGCCGCGCATGTTTTGGGCTGGTCGTACAAGTGACCTGTGCGCCATGAAGAGACTTGTGCGCCAATGCCTAGGAGGACTCGAAACTTGCATGCCTATTTTTTTCAAGATCATAACTTCAAAATATGGCAAAGTAAAGAAGGTCGTGCAACTCTTTGCGTGGTCGCGCAAGTGAGTAGTGCGACAGAGTCTAGAGAGGATGAGCTGTGCGCCGGAACCTGTGCATCAAGGGAAGACTTGTAGGCCACCGCGTAGGGGGTCTAGTTTTCCTATAAATAGAGGACCCCCCTCCTTATTTAGAACGGAGTTAAAGACATAGAGATTTTTCTAGCTCTCATCGCACAAGTAGTTGAGTCGTGCAAGTGGTTGTTGGGTCGCGCATGTAGAGGTTGTGCGCCGATTGTTGGTTGCACGACCAAGGTGATTGGGAAGTTAAAGGCACAACGTCGCGCAAGTTCAGAGTTGAAGAGTCAGTGTCACGCAAGTGGGTTGGTGTCACCTGTGCGCTGAATTAGCACTGTGCAAGTGACTTGCGTGCCGGGATTGAAACATGCACGCCTGGCTTGGAGAAGCATGTCAAGGTTGTTAAAGTACATCTGTCCTCTTGAAGATACACGAAAGCTGGAAGATCACCCAATACCCCCAGCGCGATGTGAGATTCATATTCTGGTGAGAATTGGACTTCAATAAAGCATCTAAATACAATGTAGGATGCATTCTTATGCAATTATGAAGAGACCTTCATGTCTATAAACTGAGTGTGACTTCACCAAGGGCAGTGAGCCAGGGGGAGTCAACGGGAGTGACCCAAGGGAAGTAGTGAGCTATCCCTGAACCTTTGTAAAGGCAGTGAGCCTGGGACAGAGTGATTGTGCCCGAACCTTTGTAATCCATAGCTAGTGAAGATTAGTGGAATTTGGTACAACCTCAAAATTTTCGGCGTATGCTCCTTGGACGTAGCCCTTATTGGTGAACCAAGTAAAAAGTGACGTGTCATCTCTGTGCATGTGAATGTTTGAATTCTGATCATATTCATCACAGAGGTTCAACAAGTTCCTAGCAATGTGGGAACAAGATCCATCACATTAAAAGAAATATTTTTCACCCTTATTCACCCCTCCCCTCTCAGGGTGTCCCTGGGTTCTTCAAGGGTGATAATTAAAATGGGAACCCCCTTTATTGGTTAAATTTGTAAAGGGTAAAATAGAAATTTTAAAATTTTAAACACATGGACATTGTGCACGGTTTGGTGACGTAGTTTGGAAAACATTGTTCTCTGTCTAAGTCTATATAGAACTATCTAGTGGTAGGTTACATGGTTTGGATAATTATACACTGACCATGTTATTAATCTCCAAAAATTTATAGATCCTAACATTGAGTTTCTGTATGGGTCAGAAAATGGTGCACCTTAACCATGGGTCATTCTCTACATCATGAAAAACCGACATTTTTAGAGAGAATATACCTAGAAAAAGAAAAATATAATTATGATATAAAAATAACTAATTTTTTTGAGTAGTTTCAGGTTGTGGTGTGACAATACTTTCCAGCATGACATTTTTGTCACCCAAAAAGGTAAATGATATTAGTTGACCATGGGAACAAATCAGACAATCCCAAAAAACTCTAAAGAAGACCAATCACTGAATGATAGTCACTGGATATGAAAAAAAATAGGAACCTTGGAAATGATGAAATTATCTAAAGAAATAAAATCACCAAGATAGTTTTAATGATAAAAACCTATGAATAAGATTCTAAAAGCAAGGAACACCCAAATCCAAATATCCTTCACCGAAAAATATTCTAGATAAATTGGTTTGTAATTCATCTCATGGGAGTGGTCGGTTCAGGTATGAACCGTTAACCAATATTAACACCTTTAAATAAGTAGGGAACATTAATATAAATAAACCATAAATCTATATGAGATTCATTAACAACCATGTTTCCTAATAAGTAGTGTTAACCCATGGGGGTCTCCACACTATTACAAGACTCTGGTCGAACACTATTTTTCCATGCCAAAATAAACTCATGAAACTGATAATGATCTTATGTAATGAGAGGAAATAATATAAATGAGAAACACCTCTAATCCATGCAAATAAGAATCCTAGATTCCCAACTAGGATATAATATTATATAAGGAAATTTATATAAATATCTCATCATTATCTGGTTCATCCAACTAAGATTAAATATTAATCAAGGGAGTGGATTTTTCTCTATGTCTCTTTTTAGAGACGCCTATATAATGGAGCTATTGTTACTTCAAGGAAAGGTGGAAAATCAACATATGTTGAGGAAGTAGAGGTCTTTGCACCTGATGGATGTACTTTGGCGAGTCCCTTGAAAAAGGATAATCCAAATAAGTTTGTGAAAAGGTCACCTCATATGAGCAGTGACCCTTGTCGCCTACTGTCCAGCAACAAGTTTTCTCCTCTGGATGGCATATCATGGGCTCATGATGCTAATGGCCTCCAGGATGGTTAGGTTAACCTCACTTTGAGTGGTCATTCTGAATTACCTTGTGCTGATCCAGATGGAGGTGGGAATGTTGGAACCAAGAGTGATATTGCAATGACATTAATCTCTGATGATAAAGACAAAAGGGAAACTGGAAGAATAGGAAGCGGCCCAGTTGTTGTCATCAATGAATGGAGGCCCCTGATAAGATGCCAAACCTTTCCCCAATGATTATTTTTTCTCTAGAATTTTCAAGGTCTTGGGAACACCCCAGTGGCCAGGGCCTTTAAACATCACATTGTGTCCTATAAACCTATGATGATTGGAATTTCAAAACCTAAAATTCTATTTGACAAGTGGAAGGCTTTCAAATGGAGTTATCTTGGTTATCATTTTATATCTCAGAGTCTTCATGATATCAATAAGTACCATATCTAGGTTTTTATGCCTGAGAGTTTATTATTATCCTCCTTTTTTAAGAAACCCACAATGGTTCTTGGTCTCATCTGATTGCCAAGGTTTGAGCTTTGAATCCACCTTTGTTTATGCCTCCCAATCCTATATGCGACGAAGGGAGATTTGGAGTGATCTTGGATCCTTTTATGGACATACCTTCAATATATGGGTGATAGTGTGAGATTTCAAAACTATTTTGATATTAAGAGAGTAGACTAGATTGAATTTCAATAGGGTGTCTTCATTGGACTTCTCATCATTTATTGACCAATGTCACCGTGCTGAAATTCCTATCACAGGAGCTGCTTTTACTAGAGCTGGTATACTATTCGTGGAAGAAAATTAAGTAAACTAGATAGATGCTTTGTTCAGATGGATGATGAGAGTTCTGACTCTGGAATACCTGGACACACATTACCAAAGAATCACTCGGATTACAACCCCATTGTGATTGATATGCCCTTACAAATTGTTAGGTCTGGTCCTCTTACCTTTTGTTTAAAAATGGGTGGCTTGTGACTCCTGGATGTACGGAAGTTATAATTAAGGCGTGGAAGATTAATTTTAAAGGCAGCCCCCTATATATTCCTATTGCTAAACATAAGAATGTTAAATCACTCATATTAAAATGGATGAAGGATTCATTTTCTAATATTGATAGTGAGATCACGGCTACTAAAAATAAATTTTCTTTCTATCAAATTAGAAATCAGAACCATGAAATCCCCTCACATGAAGAAATTCAATCACTTTCAAGGCTTGATGATCTTTTGACTGTCAAAGAAAGGCAGGATCGTAACCACTTGAATGTAAAGTGGCTGAAAGATGGTGATATGTGCTCTAAATTGTTTCATCAGATGAATAAAGAAAAAAATAATTAGGGCAGGACTAATGGCCATTAAATTTGATGGTTGCCTCTACACCTCTGAATATGTGATTTCAAATGCAGTAGTGAAATATTTCACTACCCTTTACTCTGATGATGGCATGGAAAACAATAAGGAGATGATTGAAAACATTTCCCCTTGTATTGAGGAACATCAAAATCTTGCTATTATAAGTGTTCTCTCAAAAGAAGAAGTCAAGGAGGCCCTCTTTTATCATAACATGGAAATTACAGCTTTACCATATGGCTTCACCAACACGTTTTTTATGTTCTATTGGTATATTGTGGGAGATTACATGGTTAGTAAAGAAATGTATTTCTTCGATCAGAGTTATATGACGTCTGGTTTCAACTCTAACTTCATTTCTTTGATTCCTAAGATGTAGAATGCAATTGATGTTAAAGACTTCAGACTAGTTGCGACTGGAAACACCACACCACAAAAACCACTCTAAAATATTGATGAACAAATTAAGGGGATTAATCAAGTATCACATCTCTCCTAATCAGTATGACTTCATACATGGTAGAAACATTCAGAACTATCTTTTTACTACATCAGAAAGCATCCATTTCCTGAAAAAAAAAGAGCAAAGCATGGAAATTTTGCCCCCAAAATCGACATCTCCAAGGACTTTGACACCCTTAAGTGGATATTTCTCTTTGATATTCTCAGGAGATTTGGTTTCCCATGTGGCTTCATCAACCTTATTAGAAGTATCCTTACATCTTCAAGGATGTCCATTTCAATTAATGGATATCCTAGGGGTTATTTTCACTATACCCGAGGAGGTCGATAAGGTGATCTGCTTTTCGGGATTTTTTTTTCCATTGATGAAGAATATATGAGTAGGTGTCTTAATGAGATAATTCAAATTCGTATTTTTAGACACATAAATGTTGGTAGTTACATCCTTCTCCAATCTCATATACAATATACTGATGATATTCTGGTTTTTTGGGAAGCCCCAAGGAAATCGATATCTATGATCAAAGCCTTCATCTCACGTTTTGAGACAGTTGCTGGAGAACATATAAACTAGAATAAATCCTTAATTGTTTTTGGTTATTGGATCACTATTGGAAAACAAAATAGGGTCGCCAGATCCCTCAGAGTCTGAAAAGGATCTCTTCCATTTATTTATCTTGGATTTCCAATCATTTGTGGTAACATACATAGGCAATACCATGATGGAATTCACATTGATATCATTCATCAGATGGCTAAATGAAAGGATAAAGACCTATATCAAGCTAGAAGGGTGTGCCTCATTAACCCGGTGATCACATCAAAGTTTGTCTACTCCTTTTCAATTTATAAATGGCCAAAAAATCTTCTCAAGGAACTCCAATGCATGATAAGGAATTTCATCTGGACAGGCTATATTAATGAAAGGATGTTGGTCACAATTGATTGAAATGGATGCATTAAACCCATTTATTTGGGTGGTCTTGGAGTCAAGGACATTTAGATTTTCAATGGGGGACATACTAATAAGTTCACATGTAGTCTCTTAACCTCCAATGACTCATCCCTAGATTTTCATTCATGAAGGATCAAAATGAAGCTTATTAATGGCTACCCCCATTATATGTCATCATCTTTGTGGAATTACCTTCAGAAATTCTACAATGATATTATTCAAAACTCAAAATTTCTTGTCTGTAGATACTCTTGTCCTAATTGTTATAACAATACTTAGCTGGGCAGCCCCTTGTATACTGTGGATATCCCCCCCCCACCTGATAGACACATCTATGGAATATGTTCTATATCATTGTCATGGTCTTGAAACAGTTATTACTTCTCAAGATAAACATGAAATCCAGACCTACTCATTCATGTACATTGATACTCTTATATAGAGGCCCAACAAGAATAGACACTTTAATCTCAAATTGTTCTAAAACATTCATCTTGTTGGCTCCACACAAGCTCCCTCTTGGTTAAACATATTTAAATTTTCTTTTTTCCAACCCTCTTGGCTTCTTCTTCTCTGGAGAATGTGGAGGAACCAGCTCCCAACACATGATCAATTAAGGAAGGCTGGCCAATTTATTGTGTCTTCCTGTTATTTGTTCCTGAATGAAACTAAAACTATAAAACACTTTTTCATCTGATTTCCCATTGCTCAAAATCTTTGGAAATACATTGGAGACATCTTCAACATGGATCTCTTCTCATATAGGTTTTTGGGAGACTTTATGATGTTCATCTACAAGTCTGGAATGAGTGCGCAGGTCCAGAATATGATGATAGTTACTACTATGGATTTTTGTCAAACCATCTAGACATCCCATAATATCCGCCTTTTTTACAACAAGGATCCGTACTTTCATGTAAGTGAAATGCTGATTCATCATTACATACATGCTGTTAATGCTATATAAAATGGTTACCTGGATAATACATGTACAGATTTAACTGCATTGTGGATGCATTAAATTTCAGATAAACTGAAAAATCCATTGGTGGTAAAGTTTATTCACTAGATCCAACTGATCATTCCATGTGTTAAGGTTAATGTTGATGGAGTTTTATCTGGAGAACTAGGTAGATTAGGTTGTGTGGGCATCTTTTTCATGCATCATGGATTCGTCAAGGGTTGTTTTCATCATTTTATTGGGATGGGAATTGCATATGAAGCAGAATTATGGGTAATTATTTATGTCGTGAAGCATGTTATCTTTCATAACTAGAATATTTTATAGATTGAATGAGACTCCGAACTTGTGGTGCATGACCTCAAGATGAGAACCCAGGATGTTACATTGAGAATTATACCTTACTGGATCAGATTTCTTAATCAGGTAAAATATCTCAACATGGTAATCACTCATGCATATCGGGAGGCCAATCAAGTGGTTGATGCCTTGTCCAAGAGGGCAGTCATAGAAATGACTACCATGTGGTCCTTTAAAGATCATGGTTTTTGTGCATCTTTGGTTGAGGCTAATATGAGGGGAGTATCTCATTCAAAACTTTGTAAAACCCCTTTCTCTTTATGGATTGGTAACTTTACTTTTTCATTAATATTTTATGGGGACTGTTTAACCAGACCTAATTTTCTGGTAATTATTATGCTCTGGACATCCTCACTAGTTGAAAATCATTTTTTAATCCTTGATGATTCTAGTATGATGAAATACAGTAGTATTTTCATCATGATCCCTGATTTTCCAAACACATATTTCATCTATTTCCAATTTCTAGAGAAACCACCACTTTTATTTGAGGTAGGTGATACATTAACCACCTTTATCTCTTTATATAATCTTGATTTGGCCCAAATATCCTACCTCACTACATCTTCCTAAGTGTCATGGTTGCGTGAAGACACTTCTAGGAATGGTTTTTGTTAAAGACCTCTTCTAATAAAATAATCCTTGAAGGATTTATCTTTTGATAGATCTAACATATGGGACACCAACTTGGTGAAACTATTGGAATAATACATCACCATTGAGTTACCTTATTGTAGACAATACAATTCCATAAGATTATGCATTCTTAAATATTTGGAGAATTAGTGCATGATGAACAATGTTTTGAATCTTTCTCATGATTGTTATTTTGGTCTGTTAGTATAAACAATAGTCTTCCATGAATTCCAACTAAATACTTCTAAAAAAATATGAAAAACATGAGATTAAAAGGTCTAAGAACCCTAAGATGAATGAATATCTTCTCAAAAGTTCACAACCATTCTTCAATGTTCATAATTTAAAGCTTCCTTAAGAAGTGAGGAGGATTAAATATTTGAAGCATATAGTCAAACTCATTACACAGAGTCATTAGAAAAGGAAAACCATTCTATATATCTATAAAAAAAGAAACAAATGATAGATATGATAAATGATAAAAAAAATATGGTGGAAGTGCCATCCTCTAATCCTCTTCAGGATTCCATAGAGCTTATTAGGTTAACACTATAAAAACAGGATGCATGAAATTGGATTAAAAAATATCATAAGATGAAACTCAATATCCCAGTCATAAATCAATATCCAAAACTCGAAAAACATTTTAAAAATCACTCCAAACATAATAAAACCAGTATTATTAAGAAAGGATATCCCAAAACATGGAAAGATACATCATGTAATACTCACTCATCAAAGAGTTAAAATTCTACTTTTTCAAAAACTCATTGGAAGAAAAATTCAAACTTATAAAATTATATTTTTAATAATGATTTTTGATGATATTCACATATATATATACCTATAATAATTTACATAAAAACCTTATATACATATAATCATGCAATTACCAAACACACACACATGTGTGTGTGTGAACTTTAATTATGAAAACCAAGGGTCAAAGTAAAAGGATGGTCCTATAATAAATTATTTCCTTAATTAACCCAAAAATATTAAAATCAAATTTATCAGAAAAAAAAATTATTTTTAATTCCTCAATTCACTTTGCATTCCTAATTTTTTAAATTATCAAAATCAAAAACACTTTCAAATACATTTTTAAAGAACCTGAGGTTTTTATTCTTGGAAAATCAATCATTGATAAACAAGAAATCTATTAAAACCCTAAAAGAAACACCAAAAAATCTACCTAAACCAATAAAAATGAATTGAAATAACAAAAAAAGTTATAGTATCATAATTCCAAAAAAAAGTAAAATATAATGTGTGTGGTTTGACTATATAGTTTGGAAGACCATGCACCAATCGACTGAAGCTTAGTAATGGTTAACAGAGTCATTCGCATAGTTTGTTTTTGGTTTTCCAGACCATAAACAATGACCACACACCATCTGATATACTCGTGAAATAAACTCCAAAAATTATATATTCTAAAAACAAATGATAAAATATTTATTTAAATAAAATACAATAAAAAATACCAAAAACCTCAAAAACATAGAAGAAACAATCTCATATTCAAGAGACAAACATCCTAAAACACCCTAGAATCTCAAGAATCCTTCCAAATGGGTGGTGATCAATCACATTCCTCTAAATATCCACTTAAATACTAAATATCCTACTAAAA
Source organism: Viscum album (assembly GCA_963277665.1). Classification (NCBI taxonomy): domain Eukaryota; kingdom Viridiplantae; phylum Streptophyta; class Magnoliopsida; order Santalales; family Viscaceae; genus Viscum; species Viscum album. The sequence goes on along the minus strand of OY728150.1, from coordinate 608,878,276 downwards.
ATAACAAGATAAAAATTCTATAATACCATTATTTTGTGAATCAACCCAGATCAACCCCGAACCAGTCACCAAAGACGACCCACAACATGGTCCAAGAGGCATTTCTAATCCTACTAGAAAAAATACTAGTATCAGCAATCAATCATAACTTAATTGAGAATAATTTATCATATAAAACAACTGATTAAAATATAAGAACTGAATACATATAGTTAATCAAATAAATGTAATAGAAATAAACAACTTAACTTACCTCCAAGTGACCTCATGGGTCACCACTCACAATATAACTATAATTTATCCTTGAATATCCCATAGATGAACTAAAAATAAAACTAAAATGATAATTTTGGAATCTACACTGATATGATTAGTTTTTATTCCAAGAAATAACCCTCACTTTATCATTTACTTTTAAAGATAATACATTTCGTAACTGTCTGAAAATATAAATGTATAAAAATATGTTTTTACATTCAATTTTTAAAACAAGTAATAATATGGTACTTTAGAAAAACAATGTTCCATATACATTTCCAAATTATATTCTCAATATTGAAATAATTTCCATTAAAAGTTTTTAGAAGAAACAATTTCTAAAAAAATATGTTCATTAAGAAAACCAAATAATGAATATTACCTTATAAAAGTGCAATATAATGGAGGGAGAAATAACACATATAAAATTGTTATTATAGGATTTTAATATATTGTCTAGTTGTTATAGGATATATCATTCAATAATCTCATAATCAATCTTATCTAGAAACATAAACCAATAATCAACCCTCCCCAATACAATGTTTCACCCTAACAAGATCGACTGAGGTGTATATCCCATGATTGTCCTAGGGATCTATTTGGGGGGCACTAGTCATATCATAATACTAAACTAGTATACTATGTGTGTCTAGATCTCCTTCATAACTACCAATTTCTTCCTATGAAATATATGTGGAAGTGAGTTTCATCAAATGGTAATATTCATATATATCATTCAATTTTCATTGAAATGAACCATTAGCTTTCTCACCTATAAACTCCATTTCAAGAGAATCCTTTAATCACTATGTATAATAATGAAAATATACATTAAAATAATCAAGAAATAAAAATTTTAAACTTAATTTCATGGATATATTATATCCTACCTAAAATGTAGTGGATTCCATCCCCATCAATGAACATCATAATAGTGGGCCACAAAACGATCCCCACAAACCCTTGGGGAAAAATTTACCCAATCAAACACAAAAATAAGGATACGGGTTTCCTAGTTCACACACAATATGAGGGAAGAAGGGAAATTGAAATCAAATGAGAAAAAGGGGATAATGATAAGAAATTAAAACTTGAGATGATTTCACATAGAGTGTGATATTAAATCAAGTTAAAAAAGAAAAATAATTTGAGGTGTATGGATGGGATCCCCTCCTAGGAATCGATTGTGAGTTGAGAGAGTGAGGTTGAGAAACAAATTGGAACCCCATTATAGGTTAAATTCAATAAGGTAAAATTGGTATTTCAAAAATTGAAACCCTTGACATTGAGCATGGTTTGGTCACATAGTTTGGTAAACCATGCTCATATCGCACTCCCTCATTACGCCTCTATGGAACTTCAGATAGGTATGCTACATGTTTTGGAAAATTGGTCACCAATTGTGTTGTTTTCATATGAAACATTACGTATTATATTTCATAGTTTCTAGATGGTTTGAAAAATTGGGTAACTTAACCATGCGACATGCTCTGCATTCCCTAATACCTACAGATTTGAAGAAAATCTACACGGAAGGATAAAACATATTCAGCACTTAGAAATTAATGAATTAATATATTAGTTTCATATTTTGGTGTGGAATTTACGATACGTGATTCATTGAGTCTAAATTTTCAATGATAATATTATGTACTTTAATCATTATACGATACCCGTATGCTTATGCTAATTTGTGATTGATTGATATCTATTGTGTTTACCGTTACAATAAATCTGAACTCCCCTTGTTATGCTTCAATTTTTCATAGGTTATGAAGAAGGGTATTAAAAATGAAAATTTTATAAGGGTACCATATAAAAAGAATGTATGTTGAAGATTGCATTTAAATAATTTTCCTAGGTATCTAGTCTTCAATACACAAAACCATTAAGAATTGTAGGCATGTTTTTGGGAGATATATTGAATATTCATTGTAAATTATTTAATATCATCATATGTTATTATTAGGTCACTAAAATATCCCCCCTAATCTTTCTTGTAATAATAATAGTCTTAGTACCAAACATATATATTCCCCTACTTTAGAAGAAGTCTTGTCTTTTGTAATAATAAGAGATTAATAACTTGATCCTTTATAATATAGGAAATTTGAAAAGAGGAGTCAAAACTCAATGATGAAATGTTAAATATGTATGATATTCTCACCCATTATTTTTCAATTTTTTATTCTTTATTTACCATTCATAATTATGTGAAAAACGTTTTCCATTTTTAATGGAAGAATTTTAATCGTGAAATTATAATTGAGTGTATCTAATTTTACCATAGTATCATATATATCTCTCTTTTCCAACCAATAATGAGTGATTTAATTATTATATATCTTCATAAATTTATATTTCAATTAAGTTATTTTACTCATATTTCAGTAATAGAAAATGGTTGAGACAATAACTATTTCTGACAATGTTTCAAAAGTTATCTCCCTATGTGTCATGTAAATAATTTTAGAGTCTCTCATTGTTTTCCTAAAATAAGAACACTAAATTCCAAGTCCCACACCAAATTAAGTGGTATAAAAAATTTCATAAGGAGTCATGATAGTATCCAATTTCAAAAATAATCTATTTTGAACATGTATAGTTGTACTAAGATCTTCGCTCCAATATATTTTTGGAAGTTTCTATTCTGTTATCATGCATCATCCCATTTCCACCAATCTTATATTATTTATTTCTGATACAATATTTTTTATAGAGTATTGGGATCACTATTATGATTTTCTACACCATTATTTCTCATATAAGTTTAAGAAGATTTTTTTTCAATTCAGTGCCATTATCTATTCTCAACTTTTGTATAAAAACCCCCATTTTTTTCTCAACATTTGTTTTGATGAATTTGAACATTTCAATTGCCTCTAACTTGTGGATCATAAAAATTATGTTTTTCATCTGATTGAATTTCTCAATAAAATTGATAAAGTATAAATCTCATTTTATTGATTGATGTCTCATAAAACCACATATTTTGGAATATATAAGATCAAGTGGTCTGATAGATTGAATGTCAAATATTTTATGACATTTTTTAGTCATCTTCCATTTTTGAAAAGTTACATAATAATATTTTTCTCTTATTTTCAATTCAAGAATGTTTCAAATGACATCATCTTTATAAAATATTTTAAAAAAATTATATCCAAAGATCCCATGTCTATGGTTCCACAATTTGTTTTGATCTTCCACACTCAAGTAACCTGAGTTATTGAATTCTCTTATTTGGGAGTATTCCAATAGGTTCATTCTCCTATTGTAATGACTTTTCCATATTTCACACTTTTGATGATAAAAAAATAATTTCTAAAACAAATTATTTTCCATTATCACAATGTTTACTTACATTAAGTTATGTTTTATCACATCAAAAAATATAAATTCCTTAGACTTCAACTTTTGGGTTTCAATCTCAACTGTTTCGATTACTTTGATTTGTAAGGAACTGTCATTACCAAAGGTAACTACTCTTCCACCATGAAATTCAATATGTTTCGGTATTTTTATGTCAATTGTTAGATGTGAAGATAAACCACTATCATGAATCCATGGTTTTTCCCTTTTACTTGCTTTCAATGTTATCTCAACAACAAAATCAATTTTCTCAACTTTAAACTTTTTAGATTTATTTAATTTTCCATCATAGGAAACTTGATCTTGAAAGAGTGTCATACATTATTCATCATTATGAGAAGCTTGATCCCAAATTCCAAAAACTTATTCCAAACCTTCATACAGATTTTTTTTTGGGATTAATGTTTCTAACATCTTTAGAATTCACTTTTTAAACTTTCTATAATCTAGGAAAGTTACTCATTCTACTTCCACTATTTCTTCCACTTTTGTAAAATATTATTCAAAGTAGAGATATGTTGTGCCAAAAATTATATGTCATTTTTCCTTAGACTACACAACACCAACAATATCCATAAAATATTGATTTTCTTTTTAAGAAAGATCATTCTTTTTAGAAACCTTATCGATGTTTGTAACTTCCTTCAGATCTAACATAGTCAGTATGTGGACCATCTTTTCTTTGGATTGAGTTTTCTAAATTTCAAGATTTTATAAGTTTCTCACATCTTTTGTATTGATTCAATAAGGTTTTATTTATGACTTTTCCATTCCTTCTTTTTTTGAAAATCACAAACACCTTATACTTAAGCAAATCTATATTTTACTTCTCTAAGAAAAATTTCCTTCCTTAAGAAAATTTACCCTAACCTAGATTTACTTATACATACCAATAATTTTATTAAGAATAACAATCGGATTCATATCAAAAACCTCAGAATCATATAATACTTAGATATAAGCATTCTGTTTTAGGCTGTAAATTTTGGATACGAACTGTAATGAAGTTCCACTCCGAATTCTGGATATGAACTGTAATGATGTTCCACTCCGAATTCTGGATATGAACTCTAATAAAGATCCATTCCAAATTCAGGATACGAACACTAATGAAGTTCCATTCTGAATTCAGGATAAGAACTCTAATGAAGTTCCATTCTGAATTCTGGATACGAACTCTCATACAGTTTGACTCCGAATTCTGGATACGAACTGAAATATAGTTCCACTCCAAATTCTAGACTCCGAATTCTGGACTCCGAACTTCTATGAGTTCGACTCTGAACTTTTACTAGTTCGACTTCGAACTTCTACAAGTACGGATCTGAATTCTATAAGTTCAAATTTTGAACTCTGGTGAAACCAGACTCCGAATTTCCTTAGAAATTCAGACTCAAGATTTCTACAGAATTCAGGTTCTGAATTCCTATAAAACAGAATCCAAATATCTATTTATTATAGACTCCGAATTTCCATTTTGGTTAGACTCCGAACTTTTATTTTCTTACATTCTGAACCTCATTTTTTATTATACTTATAATTGTTTCATTACAAAATGATGATGTGCTTTCAGTTACACATGTTTTGTTATAAAATGATGTCGTCCATTATGTTTCTAACTAACAATTAGTTTAGTGACATGTGTACAGGTCCCTCCTAAATTTAAGGAAAATGTGACCATTGGAGGAGGGAGCTGACCATTGAAAATTTTCCTATAAATAAGAGCTCATTTGAACGAGCTCAAAAAAACTAATCTTTGACATCAGTGCATACATGTTGTTGAAGTGATATAGAGAGAGAGAGGATCTTATTAACTCTCAGGCTTCATGAAGAAAGTTTGAACAACTTGTTCAAACATTTCCTTGTGCAGACTTGCTTCTTGCGACTCTGATTGCTGGTGATTACAATCGAGGGCTTCCAGGGATTGGCAGATAGAGGTGTCGACTTCATTGAAGTTCAAGGGCTTCCTTGCTGAGGAAGAAAAAGGTTCCAACTACCTTGAAGTTGAGGGCTTGCGGGGATAGCAAGACAGAGACTCTGATCTTCATATCGAGGACTTACCCTAGTGTGGGTAAGACAGACTTGCTTGAAAGTATAAATCAGGGGACCTTTATCCAAGGTTGTCGGATACCCTTCTATTGGGGTTAAAAGATTTATATCTTGTTACTTGTAGTTTTACTACTTGTTTTCCAACTTCTTTTTGTATTGTAAGGAAAGTATAATCCTCTTATATTTCCTTACACTTGTACTCTGATTAATTTAGATTCTATACGCTTTAAGGTAGAATCTCATATTGTAAACTCTGGTTAAGTTTCAATTTCCGGATCCATATTTCCAGAACCTGTTTTCGAAATCATTTTCCAGATATAAGAAAGTGCAAAGAACTAGAAGTTTGTAACTTCATACTTTGTCCCAATATTTCATTGGCGTTAGAGGTGTTGTGAATTTTCTTAGTTTAACTTTTTTAAACATAGATCATTCCTTGTTTATGTAAATTTTTAAAGTGTACAATGCACCCCCACCCTCTTTTATATTGAGTGTCTACATCATTATTTCAATCCTACAATTGGTATCAGAGGAGGTCTCTGAAATACTTATACTCACATATAAGTTTTTCTTGCTCATTTTTTCATTGTTCTATATTTTCCTTGCTTAGGAATATTTTCCTTGAATCCAAACTTTTGTTATTAAAAATTCTTTGTATAGAATTATTTTCTTAAAGGTGGAAGGTTTAAATGTTGGTTCCATCGACAACCTAAATCCTACAGGACCACCAATTTTTGATAGCAATGATTATGAGTATTGTAGAGATCGAATGAAGACTTTTGTTATCAATACTAGGGTTGATAACTTTGTTATGCTTACTGGTGGTTATAAAATTCTTGATAAGGAAGTTAGTGCTTTCACCAACCAAGAGAAGCATGATTATCAATTAAACTATAAGGTACGCAATACTCTACTATGTTCAATTACTAGGAACATATATAGCCAGATTTATTCTTGTGAAACAACTAATTGTATATGGAAGAAACTTGAAGTTACTCATTTTGGTACATCCAAAGTCATAGAGACAAGAAGAGCTATGGTGAGGGCTGGGTATCATGGTTTTAATTTTACATAAGGATGACCTATAAGAAAAGTGCAGCAAAGGTTTATAACTATCATGAATAGCTTACAATATATGGGAGAGAAAGGTCTGGATGATGAAGCTCTTGTGGATAAGATAATTGATATTATGCCTAATGAGTGGGAATCAAAGAGAACAGATATTGATGAGAACAGAAAGGGAACTCAAATTTCTCTTGATGATCTATTTAGAACTCTCCTAAAACATGAAACAAGGATGAAGAGAGATACTGACAACATCAAAAATAAGAATGGGAATGGTACTGTTGCTTTTACTACAACATCAAATCACATGAAAGCTAAGACTTCTGAGAGAGTAACTACATCCATGTCTAAGAAGGTTACTATCCAATCCGAATCTAGTGAGAGTGAGGTCTCAGAAAACGAGTTAGCTAATCTTTCTTGAATAATGAACAAGATAGTTGGTCAAATAAATTTCCAATCCAAGTATAAGAAGAAGTAAAGGAAAGATAACAAATATTCAGAGGTCACATTCTATGAATGCAAGAGAAGTGGACACATACGACCTGATTTCCTTATGCTTAAAAAGAAAGAAAGAAAATATAGGCATTCTGAAAGGAACAGGATGATGTTTTACAAAGCTAAAGCTAAGAAAAGTCTGAAATCTAATACTACTTGGAGTGCTAGCTGTGGAGACTCTTCAGAAAGTGAATCTTCATATTATGATTCATCAGCTCAGAAGAATATGGGATTCATTACTAATAATTCTTTCCCACATACATGCCTTATGGACAAGGAATGCTCTGTCGAGGCTTTAACAAATGTATCTCTTGATAAGAATTACTATTCCAAAAATTGTACTTCTAATGAAGATAATTCGTCCTCAAAAAATGAAGAACCTTAACATGAAGAAGTATCTAGATTTTCCAAGTTACTTGAAGAAAAAAATTGTAAAATTTCTAAGAAATTAGACAAGGCAGATACTAGGGATGAAATTTTTACAAAAGAGATTTCAGATCTTTCTTCAGATCTTAAAGATAAAGAAGATCTTTTAGAAAAACTTTCTAAAGACCTTGAGAAAGAAAATTCTGATAAGGAGTAATTTTGTAAATATCTTAAAAATGCTATTTCAAAAATGAAAATTCTTGAGGGAAAATATAACTCTAAGGAAATTATTCCTGAGGATAGGAATTTAGTCATTAGACTAAAATCTGAAATATTTTCTCTAAAGAATCTTCTTTCAAAAATTACCTTTCGGAAGGAAAATTTTGACAAGATGTATTCTCAAATTAAACCTCATGGAAAAACTACTGCAGTAGGTTATACTCACCAAAAACCAGTTTTCAAAAACAACTATTTTGTTCCTTCTAGAGCAACTTTTTTCACTAAGTGTCAAAGTGTTGGGAATTGGAAGACAATTGTTCTTTGAATAGAGTTCAATCTCTTGGGTTTCATAAAGAGTATTTCTCTAAACAGATGTGGACACCCAAAAATTTTGTTATCTGAAAATCTTGGATCCAAACAAGTTTGGATTCTGAAAGTCTAATTCTTTTCTTATTTTTTGGAAGATAAAGGAAGTACCAACAATAATACTTGGTATATGGATAGTGGATGTTCCTGGCATATGACTGGTAAAAAATTATTTTGAAAAGATTATCAAGACGAAAGGAGGAAAAGTAAATTTTGGAGATAATGCTTAGGGAGAAATTGTTGGTATATGTAATATTGTTCTTCATGGTAAAAACTTGATTTAAAATGTTTTGTTTGTTAAGGGTATTAAGCACAACCTCATTAGCATAATTCAATTATGTGATGAAGGATACCTTGTGAATTTTAGGAATGATAATTTCTTAGTACACAATTCCAAGGAAGAGTTTATTCTCTCTGCCCAAAGTCAAGAGAATGTTTACACTTTGAACTTAGAAGACCTTAGGAGACAAGACGTACTTTTCCTAAGTGGAATGGAAGATCAATATTGGTTATGGCATGGAAGGTTAGGACACTATATCCTTAGGAACTTATGCAAAATCTCTAGGAAGAAACTAGTTAAGGATCTACCAGAGCTTCGATTTGATTCATCTAATGTTTGTGATTTTTGTCAATATGGGAAGCAACATAAATATAGTTTTAAATCCATCAGTGAAGTCTCAACAACGATGCATTACAGTTGGTGTACATGGATCTTTTTGGTCCAACACAAACTGTAATCATTGGAAGCAAATACTATGTGTTTTTTCTAGTTGATGATTACACTAGATTTACATGGGTCTATTTTCTACCAAAGAATTCTAAAGATTTTTCTTATTTTAAAAGTTTCAGATCCCAAGTTAAAAATGAGAAATACCTTCCACTGAAAACTATTCATAGTGGTCATGGAGGATAATTTCAAAATTCTGATTTTGAAACTTTTTGTAGTAGAAAAGGTATTACTCACAACTTTTCAGCACCTAGAACTCCTAAAAAAATGGTGTAGTTGAAAGAAGAAATAGATTTCTTCCAGAGATAACTAGAACTATGTTGAGTGAATATTCTATAGCTATACATTTTTGGGATAAAGATGTAAGTACTGCTTGTTACACTATAAATTGAGTTTTGATTAGACCTTTTATTAATAAAACTCCTTATGAGTTATGGAATGGTAGAAAACCTAGACTCTCCTACTTAAAATTTTTTGGTTGCAAGGTATCCATCCTAAATACTAATGATAACTTATAGAAATTCACACCAAAATCTGATGAAGGAATTTTCTTAGGCTACTCCACGACTTCTATGGCTTATAGAGTTTTCAATAAAAACACTTCTACTATTGAGGAAACAGCACATGTAAAATTTGAGGAAACTGATCCTTTTATATTTATACCATCCCAACCTACATCCTCTGATGTGTTTTCAAAAACTGATTATCAACCTTTGATAGAAGATACTTCTGATAAGGAAAATGTTCAAGAAGATACATCTGAAACATTTACCCCAGAAGACGTTCTACCATATATTGATGAACAAGTTTTACAAAACCCGAGTCAGAAGTTTCTAAAGAATAATCCTAGTGATGGTATCATTGGTGATGTCAATCAACCTATAAGGAGTAGAAGTTCCTTAAGAAATGAAGTAGAACATCTAGCATTTCTTTCCCAATTATAACCTAAAAGCACTGATGATGCTTTAGGTGATGATGATTGGATTAAAGACATGCAAGATGAACTAAATGAATTTGAAAGGAATAAAGTCTAGAACTTGGTTGAAATACCTAAGGAAACTTTTGTTATTGGAGTAAAGTGGATCTTCAGAAATAAGTTTGACGAAAATGGATTCATTGTTAGAAATAAATCTACACTAGTTTCTAATGTCTTTAATCAGCAAGAGGGAATAGACTATGAAGAAACCTATTCTCTAGTATCTATACATGAATCTATTCGTATATTACTTGCCTTTGCAGCATTCTTCAATATTAAACTTTTCCAAATGGATGTGAAATGTTCTTTTCTTAATGGTTATGTTCAAGAGAATGTTTTTGTTAAACAACCACCTAGATTTAAAGATACAAAACATCATGATCATGGGTTCGACTTACCAAAGATTTGTATGGCCTTAAACAAGCCCCACGGGCTTGGTATGATAGACTCACATGATTTTTGCTTCAAAATAACTATCTTAAGAAAAATAAAGATCCAACCCTTTTTATAAATAAACATAAGAAAAATGTTTTGATTGTTTAAATTTATGATGATGACATTATATTTGGTTCAACTCAGCAATCTTTAACTGATTACTTTGTGCATCTAATGAAATCTGAGTTTGAAATGAGTATGATGGGTGAGTTAACATTTTTCCTTGGTTTTCAAATTTCTCAAAAACCAGAAGGAATATATATATATCAACATAAGTATATTAAATATCTTCTTAAAAAGTATAGATTTGACAACACTAAAAGTATTAGTACTCCCATTGTTACCTCAAACACACTTGATCTTGATGAAGCTTAGAAACTAGTGGATCAAACATCTTTTAGAGGTATGATAGAAAGCCTACTATACTTAATATCTAGTCATCTAGACCTAATGTTTTCAGTATGCTTATGTGCCAGATATCAATCCAATCATAAGGAATCTCATTTAAAGGAAGTGAAAATAATTTTTCGCTACTTAAAGGGAACCATGGATTCAGAAATATTTTATACTTCAGGAAATCAATTTATTTTAAAAATATTTTCAGATGCTGACTTTGGTGGGTGTAAAATGGATAGAAAAAGTACATCCAGAACTTGTCATCTCTTAGGAGATTTGTTAGTTTCTTGGTCTTGTAAAAAGCAATACTCAGTAGCACTCTCCACTACTGAAGCTAAATATGTAGCAGCTGGAAGTTGTTGTTCTCAAGTGTTGTGGATGAAACACACACTAGCAGATTATGGCTTGAGTTTTACTAAGACTCAAATATTTCGTGATAACACAAGTTCCATTTCCCTTAGTAAAAACCCCACAGATCACTCTCATGCAAATCACGTAGATAATAGGAATCACTTTCTTAGGGATCACACACTAAAAGGAGATATCATTCTTCAGTTTATCGGTATGCAAGATCAAATTGTTGACATTTTCACAAAATCTTTACCCTATGATAGATTTGAATACATTAAATTGAAGTTAGGAATGATAACCATAAGGTAATCTTTATTCATTAACTTTTTGTTAAAACAATCTCTTTACAGTAATAAACTCTTTTTCATTGGGGGTGTGCATTTGATTGTGAGTTTTTCAAATTTTTTCATAAAGAGTTTTTGAAATAAATTATTTATGAGCCTTTCAAAATTTTCAGAATCAAAATTTCGTAATGAAATTTTTGTACTAAAAATTTTGTAATGAAACTATTGTACTGAAAATTTCGTAATGCAATTTTCTTACTGAAACATTCGTAATGAAATTTTTTGTACTGGAAATTTTCGTAATGGAAATTTTCAAAACTAAAACTTTCGTAATAATATTTTTCGTACTATGATTTTTATACTCAGACTTTTCGTACTAGAATTTTGAAACTCAAAGTCTTTTCAACTTTATGTTTTTCGTAGTTAGTTTTTCGAAGCCAAATTTTTCTTCAAGAATAATATCACCAATTATGAATAAACTTCCTGGAAAATCCTAAAGGTATGATTTCCTTACTTAATTTTTTTAGTCATATTTTTCTTGAGGGTATTGTCCTATGAGTTATGAAAAAATATGGATTCTAGTTTTCTTAAATCCGATTGTTTTTCTTAAAACCTCAAAAGATTGGATTCAAGATTTCTTTTCTTATATGTTTTCAACCGTCAGATTAGATCAAAGGTTTTTTCAACTGTTAGATGGTTTTTGGATTTTCAAAGGTCAACTCCATCTCCAATATAAAGGGGACCCCCGAGGGTCGTCCCACATCGGTTTTTGAAACCTCTTGTGTCTCGAAGCTCTGCCTCTCTTCTTAAGGCCGTTCCGATCTTTGTTAAGCCTATTCTGAATTTTCCAGAACATTCCATTCCGAATGTCTATTGAAGCTACTTCCCAAGATATGTTTACCTCGAATCCAATTTCAAAATGGAAAGTGTACATAGAGAGACCGGTCTATCCGAACTTTTATATGTACAATTCTATCATCTCCAAGAATATCAGGATGAATGGTTGGGAAGATGTATGTGTATACAAGAAAAGTGATCAAGATGTTGTCTATCTAGATTTACATATAGAATTCTATGAATCAGCTAGATTTTATGAAGAAGATGGAAGAGAAAAGTTTTCTTTCATGTATTATGGAAAAACATTCAAACTTACTTACACCAAGGTAGCAAGCTTGGTGGGACTCGCTGATGATGGAGAGGCTGAATTATGCTAACACAAACTCTCGGATGCTCAAGGTATTTTTGTTAAGGTTAAGGCCATACAATTTCTTGGACATGCTGATGTCAAGACAGAAAATATTTCTTACCAATCTCCTAATAATCATATTCTTCAGCTTTAGGTACAAGGTTTCTTGGTTCTGAGAGAGGGTGATAAATATACCCTGAAGAAAAGTGACATATATTGCTTAGACTTCATGGTGAATATAAGAAAAATAAATCTGATGAGGCATGTCCTTGTGACGATAAAGAATATCAAGCAAAGAAACTTGAGAGCCCAAATCATCATGTACCCTGCCTTACTATCAAAGCTGATAGTTCGGTGGTTAGATTCTTTCATGGTTGCATGTTTTTCTAAAGTTCGGAATTGCAAGCTTATGATTGTCAGTGATGATACTATAAAATGAATTAATATGGATTTTTCTAAGGAAAAAGGAGAGTTTTATAGTTTTTCAGAGGAAGAGGCTGAAATCATTCTGTAAAATGTGGAAAAATCTATGCTGGTGAAGAATGTTACTGAGAAGATGAATCTTAAGGAAGTGGTTACTGAAGATAAAACCCCCAAATCTAAGCAAACTGAGTCTGCACCTCCCAAGCCGAAAAAATAGAAATAATATACAGATGAGGTAGCTACTAAATGGAGAGAAGACAAGGAGAAGAGGAAATAAGGGTATCCATAGTTCGGATTGGACCCTGCTGAGGCTAAGGCCTTAAGAGAAAAAGTTTTGGATGAGTTAGAAAAACAATCACCATAAAAGAAATTGAAGAATAAGATGTCAGAAGAAGATATTTTTCAATATCATTTGAAATCAACAGAGATGGCTTCTAAAAAGATTCCAATTCCGGAATCTTTTAATGTCCAACCTTTACCAGAGACCCCGGAGAAGAAATACTCCATTATGGAAATGGACAAAGGAAAAGAGATTGTTGAATAAGTAGAGAAAATAGCGGGTGAAGAAGTACAAGAAGGGGTTGTTGAAGAAAAGAAGTAAAATAAGAAGGAACTGATGATCTGGATGACATAATCAAACAAGTAGAAGATTATCAAGAAAAAGATAAATCCGCAAAATTAGTCACTCTGGGAAAGGGAGTTGAGAAAGAAGGTTAGAGAGATGAAGTTAAGGAAGAAGAGAAAGATAATGATTTATCTTATGAGGAAGTAAGTTATGAGAAGAATTATCTTGAAGAAGGAACAGAGAAGGAGAAACCATATGAAGACAGGATTGTTCAAGTATCTGAATCTGAGGAAGAATCTCCTAATGAGGAACCCATTACGAAAACTCATAAAGAAAAGAAAGTGCTCATGGATACACCAACAAAAGATATCATCAGGAAGAAAGAAGTTGGTGGTTCTTCTAAATGGATGTTGGCGAAAATTTAAAAAGAACAATACCCAAACAAGTTATCAGATTCGGAGTCATCAGCACATAGTCATGACTTAGTTGTTGAGTCATTGAAAAAGTTGGTGGGTACCATTCCGATTTTTCCCACTACTGACTCCAGATGCTAGATGAAGCAATATAGTCTAAACCAGAAATCAGAATCATTATCCATGGTGATAGATAAGTGTGTGAAGATTGAGGCCGACCATAGAAATTTCCTTATCAATTATGATGTACACAGGAAATCATGCAGCAAAATCACTTAGTGGTCTAACAAAGTTGAAGAAGACTTGGCTGAGTTTCATCATTTTCATAATGATGTTAAAGATGCCTTTAACAACAAGGATTCCAAGATTAAGAATCTTCAGGATGATCTGATTATTGAGAAAAGATCTCAGAATCAACAAGTGGATGATTTTAATGGGAAGGTTAAATCTCTTGCTCAAAATTTTTAAAGGGATAGAGATCTCCGGATTGAGCTCCATGAAAAACGTGTAAAGTAAGATGAGTTAGTGAAGATGCAAGAAGAGGCCATGAAGGCTCAGGCAGAAGTTTTGAAAGCTCAAGATGAAATAAGAAAACTTTTTGAGAAGCAAGCTGAGGAGGATCAAAAAGACTTTAAGAAGCTGAAAACATTGATAAAGAAGCTAATCCCGAAGGAAAATGAAGACAAATAGACTTAATCTGATATTTTGTTTCATTTGAATTTCCTTGTAAAAAAAATTTCAACTCAAATTAAATTTTGGTTGGATGTATCTTGTGTTACTATGTACTAATGTTTCAGGTACCATACTTCTTTTCCATTCCCTTAAATTGTTTTTTAAAATCACAAAGGGGGAGAAGGAAAAAGAACTACTCAAAAGAGGAGAAGGAAAAATTTAAAATGGAGAAGGAAAAATTTCTAAGTGAAATATCCTTAAAGTAAGGAGGAGTTCATCATTACAATGTTTTTCATTCCCATGACAATGAAAACTCCATTCCGAAAATTCAGAATACAATCCTTAGAGTTTCAATGCTTAAGGGGTAGTTAGTTGTATTCACCATCATTCATGAACAAAGGGAGAGAAGTTTTAATTTCAAAGTCTAACGAAAATTTTTCAAAGTCCTTATATTTTTTTCGTAAGGTTGTTTGTGCTTTCCAAGAAGGGGGAGATTTTGAATCAATAAGGTTTTCCTTATGACTTTTATATTCCTTCTTGTTTTGAAAATCACAAACACCTTATACTTAAGAAAATCTATATTTTACTTCTCTAATAAAAATTTCCTTCCTTAAGGAAATTTACCATAACCTAGATTTCCTTATACATACCAATACATTTCTTAAGAATAAAAAAAGGATTCATATCAAAAACCTCAGAATCCTATACTACTTATATATGAAACATTCTTTTTAGGCTCCGAATTCTGGATATAAACTGTAATGAAGTTCCACTCCTAATTCTGGATATGAACTGTAAAGAAGTTCCACTCCGAATTCTGGATACGGACTGTAATGAAGTTCCACTTTGAATTATAGATATGAACTATGATAAAGTTTGATTCTGAATTCAAGATACGAACTCTAATGAAGTTCCATTCCAAATTCAGGATACGAACTCTAATGAAGTTCCATTCCAAATTCTGGATATGAACCCTCGTACAGTTTGACTCCGAATTCTGATTACGAACTCTTATATAGTTCTACTCCGAATTCTAGACTCCGAACTTCTATGAGTTTGACTCCGAACTTCTATGAGTTCGACTCCGAACTTCTATGAGTTCGACTCAGAACTTTTACTGGTTCAACTATGAACTTCTACAAGTTCATCTTCTACTTCCGTAAGTTCAGATTCTGAAATCTGGTGAAACTAGACTCCAAATTTCCATAGAAAATCAGAATTCAGATTTCTACAGAATTCAGGTTCCAAATTCCTATAAAACAGAATCCGAATATCTATTTATTACAGACTCTGAATTTCCATTTTGGTTAGTCTCCTAACTTTTATTTACTTACATTCCGAAATTTAGTTTTTCTTATACTTATACTTGTTTCATTACAAAACGATGTTGTGCTTTCAGTTACACATGTTTTGTTATAAAACGATGTCGTCCATTATGTTTCTAACTAACCATTGGTTTAGTGACACGTGTATAGGTACCTTTGAAATTTAAGGAAAATATGACCGTTGGAGGAGGGATCCAATCGCCGGAAATTTGCCTACAAACAAGAGCTCATTTGAATGAGCTCAAAAAACTGATCTTTGACATCTGTGCATACATGTTATTGAAGTGATTTCTAGAGATAGATGCTCTTATTAACTCTCAAGCTTCATGTAGAAAGTTTCAACAGCTTGTTCAAACATTTCCTTATGCAGACTTGATTCGTGCAACTCTGATTGTTGGTGATTACAATCGATGGATTCTGGAGATAGGAAGACAGAGGTCCCGACTTCTTTGAAGTTTGGGGGCTTCCGTGTTGAGGAAGACAGAGGTTCAAACTACCTTGAAGTTAAGGGCTGGCGGGGATAGCAAGACAGAGACTCCGATCTTCATATCGAGGGCTTACCCTGGTGTGGGTAAGACAAACTTGCTTGAAAGTATAAATCAAGGGACCTTTATCCAAGGTTGTTGGATACCCTTCTCTTTTGGTTAAATGATTTATATCTTGTTACTTGTAGTTTTACTACTTGTTTTCCCACTGCTTTTCGTATTGTAAGGAATGTATAATCCTCTTATATTTCTTTACAATTGTACTCTGATTAATTTAGATTCTATATGCATTAAAGTAGAATCTCATATTATAAACCCTATTTATGTTTCAATTTCTGGATCCATATTTCTGGAACCTGTTTTAAGAATCATTTTCTAGATCTAAGCAAATGCATAGAACTATAAGTTTGTATCTTCATACTTTGTCCCAATCATTCATTGGTGTTAGAGGTGTTGTGAATTTTCTTAGTTTAACTTTGTTAAACTTGGATCTTTTCTTGTTTAAGGAAATTTTTAAAGTGTACAGTTCACCCCCCCCCCCCCCTCTTGTATATTGAACATCTACATCATTATTTTGATCTTACAATTTGTCCACCCAAGATTTTACAATACATTTTCTGGAACCTGAAATGATAAAATAATCAAGTTGAAACATTATTTATGGTAAGAGAAGATTTCACCAGATTCTCATATTGATCCATCTTAGCATCTTTATATGTTTCAGATTTTACATCTAAAGCTTTGTTGAAGTTTTATTTCATCTTACTCAAGGTAATTTCAGACTCTATAATTTTTATTGAATCTTTTTAACCTCTTTTTTCTTATCTTCCAATTTATTATTTAGATCTTCAATCATCTTTACTTGTTATTTAATTCTAGGTTTGTAACAAAAAATCTCTTGAATGTATTCATCCTCCTTCATGATGGCATATTTTCTTACATTAGAAAGTTTTTCACAATCAATCATCATTAATCTAATTTCTTTTTTGAGAGTTTTTTTATTTCAACAGATGCAACAAGTTTTGTTCTGATTTGATACTCCATATAAGATTCTTCACCTCCTTCTTCTCTCCCTGAGGAATCTTTTGTTTTCTTAACTTTTTTAATGAATATTCTAAATTTTTCTGAACTTTCACCTTTAGAATAATTTTTATTAGTTGAGTTTAATTCAACATTATTACTCATCATACATATTTTGTTCCCATTAAACCTTTTCTTGTATCTACGAGAAGAATTTTCTTCTTTATATTATTTGTTCCACTTATTCCGTCATGTTTTGTATAAGAATCACCAAGATATTATCCAACATTCTTTATGGAGTAATTCATAGAAATTATTTTCATTCCAGCAAACTCATGATATTTTATAGGAAGTCTACCACTATATATTCCTCTTCCAATTCAATAGTTCTTGAGTATAAGATACATGAATTTTCATTAAACTCATCATCCATTTTATATTTGGATGCAAAATGATCAACATCTTTTGCATATTGAATTTTCATGTTTCTCATAGCTTGAAAAGTCATTTCATCTTTCATCCTGTTTTTAAATATTACAGGTATCCTAATTTTATAAGAAAAAAACATTTATACATTTCATCAATAGATATATAATATATATCTTATAAAGAATAAATTTAATAATCAAACCTATCTGGGAAGTTTCTAATAAGTTTATTCACAATTTATGAATATTCTAAGACATCACTGAATCCTATAATGTTTCAAAACATTTCATTTACTATAGTGAAGTATTCAACAATTGTTTTTCATCTCACATTCTAATGTATTCATATATACTACACTGGATATGTAGCTCTTCTTCCATAACATTTTTAATCCCTTTGAAAACACTTTCCACATTTTCCCACATAATTTTTGAATTTTTGAGACCCATCCCCTTCTGATAAAAAATTTCTAATAAGTAAATGAGAATATAATTTCAATAATTTCCATTAACTTATATATTTTTCTTATCATTAATGGTAATTGGAGTATAATTCTTAATATGTGGAAACCCAATAGTAACATCCTTAAAAACTTCTAAGCCTAGAGATATGAGATAAGAAATCATCCTATTTTATCAAAATTAATAAATTTTTCAATAAAATATTGAAATTCCTCTATGATTGGTAGATTTTATATTGACCTTGACAAGGATTCAACAAGGGAACCTTACCTATAATACCAATTTATGTTCTAAAGGATCGGATAAGAAATAAAAGGGGGTTGAATGAATTGTTCACCCTTATAAGTTTCAATACTTTTCAAAACATAAACCATATAGCCTAATAAAATTTAATTCCTTATCAACTATTAGTAAACAATCATGCATCCAATAGTAGGAAAGAAAGTAAAACATACAATATTTACAAATTTTGGCCTCAGTGTGAGAACATACATCCTTTCCAAAGCCACTCCCATGGGAAAATGGAGACCAACTATTATGAAGAAGTGAATACAACTTGTGACAGCTCCCATTAGACACCTTTTATATCTTAATGGGATTGATTATACTGACTCCCATCATTTTATAAGGTTTTCTTATAAGGAAATTGATCCAAAAAATGAATAACTACATTGATGAAACTGCTCCACAATTTCTCATTCTGAATCCTCAGTTCGATATGGCTAGATCCTATTATCTCAATTCAATGATTCTTGATCAAATTCAATCAACATGATGAGTATGTATATGATTCCATCAATATGATGAGTCTTCATATGATTCTCTCAATGTGATAAAACACAATATAATGAAATCATTCTAAATATGTAAAAATCAAACTCTTATAAAATTCGCAATATGATATTTCATAGTCTGATCAAATCAAAATTCACTTCTCAATCTAATTAAATCAATAGGATCCTATCAATATGATATTTCTCAATCTGTTAAACAAACATTTAGTAGTATGATCCTCATCACAAGACCAATGTCCAACAATGACACTCACATTATTTCATCAGCCCTCTACCTTTTTCTCTTTAGTGAAATGTTTTGAATAAACAAATGGTTAGAGTAGGTATTTATAGGAGACTTAGAAAAAAAGGAGAGAATCTTGAAAACATTCCCATCTTCCTAAAATTTCAAAAACTCTGAAAATATCTGAACTTTAAAAATCAACTTTAACTTCTTCAAACCTACATATATTTCTCCCTAATTTATAAAAAAATTAAATTCAATTTTAAACTCTTTAACTCCTCAAAAAACATATATAACTTTCTTTTTGAATATTCTTTATAATCATCTCATTATGATTTTTTCCTTTTAATTTCATTGTGATCTATTTCCATCCCAACTCATTACGATTTATGGTTCTTTCTTCAGATCATTATAGTTTATGTGACCTCTGCATCTCAATATGATTCCTATTTCTTTACCATATCAGTCTAATAGAATTCTCATAATGATTGAATTTTCATTATGATAGAATTCACATTATGATGGAATTCCCATTATGATGTAATTCCCATTATGATGAAATTCCCATTTCTATGGAATATTTATAGTTTAACTTTGAAATTATTTAATCTTTATCAGATTCATACATTCTGAATTTTGTATATGATCTTCATAAACATTTTTCCTTGTAAATATTTCTTCAAAATGATGTTATCCCAATTACAATGATATCCTCATTATGATATATTTTCTCATTATGATGGAATTAATCACTCTACAATTTTTAATTTCTTCAAACCTTTCCATAATTTCTTCAAAACATTCTATCATGAAATTTTTCATGGTTTTTGAGACCTTATTGATAAAAAATGCATCATCTTATTTTCACTAACAAAATGACTTCTTGACTTAGTATCTTAACTCTTTATCTGATTAAGGAAATGGAAAACTTCCAACAAAAATTAATATCTTCTTCCAATTTGTTTGGATTCGATGATTTGAATCCAATTTAGATGGATACAATACTCTAAATCTGATGAATCTTTAATATGAAGGGTATGGTTCGGATTCCTAGATAACAAAAAAATTCTTTTACAAAAAGGTTAGTTGTCAACAAATACAAAAACATTGTTAAAATATTTTTTCA
The DNA here is from genome assembly GCA_963277665.1 of Viscum album. Taxonomy (NCBI): domain Eukaryota; kingdom Viridiplantae; phylum Streptophyta; class Magnoliopsida; order Santalales; family Viscaceae; genus Viscum; species Viscum album. The sequence continues at coordinate 608,857,795 of OY728150.1, read as the reverse complement.
TAGAGGTCATTTTGTTACTAATGGAATATCTAACATACACCCCTTTCTCGTATCCTCTTATTCTAAAAAATGTAATCATTTTCCATATTATGTCTATTCACCACCTTCATGGATGATGAGTTTTAATTTTCCACTACCACCTTCATGAAATGTTTAAATTCCCACATAATTTTTTAAAATTAATTATTTATGAATATTATATATTTTTCAAATTATTTAATGAATATATAGGAATAATATTAAATAAGATAAACATATTCCATGATGTTTAGTAAAACAACCTAAATAAACTAAATGTATAACACAAATTATTGTACAAATTATAGTGTCCCCATGTCAAAACACAAAGGGGTATTTGGGAGTATTTATATTTATTTAATTAGATGAATACATTTTAATTTCAATTCTATAGTTTTAGTCACATTTTACAAGAACATCAATAATTATCTACATGTTATCTGATCCTGGAACCATTAAAAGAACACTCGTTACCCAAAAATATTTGAGCATTGCATCTCATTGAATTGATTATAAATGAAAATAATAAAATTATATTAAATAAAAAATATATAGAAATTTTTATACAAAAGTAATTAATGAATCATTTTTTATTATGAATGAAGTTAATTTCAAGTATAGAATGATTCCATAACATAAGTTAAGGGGTTTCTCTAAAGCGCCCTTTTTCTTTGGGTTATGATATTTCCCACTCTATAACTAAGTTTCCCTATATTTTTTATGTTATAAAATACTACTAAATTATGTATATAATTATCTTACATGTATACCTAGATTATTCTCCCATCCTTTGATATGGTAATACATGCCTTAATTTTATTTATCAAAATCCTCTTTATTAAATCACCTTTGATTATGATATAGGGAAAGATTATGCAACCCATTTATTTCCATGGGTCGTTATTATGTTTATGCCTTATGACTAATTTCATTTTATGTTACACATAACATGTATATTGTATTATAGTTTCACATAGATAAAACTCCAGTGAATTGGGTAATTTTTTGTCTCATGAGATGTTATGTAACATCCCGCCCCTCCCCATTGGCATGGAAAGGGGAAATGAAATTACCTGGACTTAAGTGACATCCCCATGATGACAAAGGATGGAAATAATTGTCAAGGGATTCATTAATAGTTGGGGTATATATTCCCTTTGATGATAAAATAACTCAACAATCATTAACATAACTAAGAAACACTATACGATGCATGAGAAAAAAGTAATACAACTCAAGTAAGACAAACTCATACCAAAACAAATATGTACAATATTATCAAAGTGAAAGACTAAAAACATCAAAGTAAAAAGAGGAATACAAAACCAAGAAATTTCAAGGATTAAAAATACATAAAATCCATGGATCCCAAATTCTCTAAGCTATAGTAACCATAATACATGCTTAAAGTATCATGATGAATCGCGATTGAAATGGGTTGATTTGTCTTTACATGTTTCTCTGTACACAATATCGGCAAATACATAAAAGTTCTCAAGAAGTGGGTGAAGGTTTCGGGTGCAGTAGAAGAACGTTGGTGGGTTTTCCGAACTTTAATTTTAGGGTTAACATTGATCAATCTGAGATCTGTCACGATAATGAAATGTCGGATCTTCGGAATAGAATGAAGAATAAAAAAGAGATAGGGAGTCTCGGAACCATAAAGACAAGATCATCATATGTTGGTTATAATTAATTTACAAGAATTACCTAGACAAAATTATTTTTTCGTTGATGTCTCTGGTCACGATCCAATGTGATCTGTCATTGCATCGTAGAATCCAAATGAAGTATTACACTAGCTGTAATCCACACATTCCACATTTTTCTGGATGTCGTTGAAGGGATTTATGGGTGATAGCGCAGAAAATCCTTCTATTGCGATGTCCGCCTTCGATCACCTTGATTTGATAGAGGAGGATCTCTCTCGGTGTTGAGAGAGTTCTTGGAGGAATGAGTTCTTTCGGTCTTGAGAGAATTCTCGAGAATTGTTGTGCACAATCATTCTCTCTGGAAAAGTTTTGGGGTTGTGAGGATATTTATAATCGGGTTTGAGGTTATAGAGTTATGACAATAAATAAATTTGTTACCCGTTTTATTAATTTCATTAACTCTACTTGAAAACCCCCATGTCAAATGATTAATTCCTTAACATGCGCCCATGATGATTATAATAAATATCATTTAACAAAACGATATTATTTCTTCAGAATCCTGATTGAAAAAACTACATGGTGTGTAATCATTAATACGTGGCGTGTACTCATTTTCCATGAAAAAATACAGGGTGTGTACATTCAATGCACACATCCTGTTTATCTTGTTTTAATTTTTCTTTATTTCTTCCACCACATTTATTAGACCTTGCGTAATGGATATTTATTTATTAAATAAATTTAACAACATTACTCGCTATTAAATATATATTATTTTTCCCACAATATATTCTCTCGAATAACTAGTGTCGAAATAAATGCGATCTGGCATCCTAAAATAATTATTAAACCATGGTCAAGAATAATCTGTATTTAACTTGTTAAACTAATATTTAACTGAGATACATGGACACACATAGTGTGTGACTCTCTAGGACTCTTTATCAGTTGCATTAGGCAGAGCCTTCCTAAAGTCCAAGGTTAGCGTCTAGTGACACGCCAAGGCACCCATAGTGAATGAATTTAATGCCGAAATGATGTTTCACCTCATACAAATGCTTACCATGTAATATAATCCCTTTATCAGGATGTCTCGAATCAAGCAGGCTGCATGCTTGTGCTATCAACCAATGTGCTTGATTATTCTTTCTTTGACTTCCTGGAATCAAACTCGCCCATCCCTTACCACGGACATGGATTTATTTAGGCTATATCAATTCCATCAAAGGTCAGGAGATATCTACTTCCTTTATGGAACATAAGGGACAAATACTTTCACGCATTATCTATTAATGCATTATCACTAATGACGCACCCAACGTATCGTACCTCACTGTGAATAGTGTGTCGTCACAGTTTTCATCAATACATATAAGTGAGGGAGTTTTAATACCCATTAATAATAATCTTAAATTCTAAGGATCAATACACATGTCCGCAGATAGGAACATCCAACAACACTATAAAAAGTCGATTTCCTACTGGCGGGTCTCGTTCTCATAATATCCTGTTAGATATTACCAAGGGTGCACACCATGAGAAGGTGCCTCAATGTTTTATGAGTCCACACCCCTAATGGCTTGTATTATTTGTGTCCCTAAAATAAAATCATCCAGCCATAGAACATATATTCAATAATAATGTTATGTCACTAACGATTTCCCATCATAGCAGGGATCTGCTATGACCCTTTAATGCAACAGATATCCTTGGGACATTATCACATGCATTTTCATGCAGAAGAACAATCACGATGTGATAAGGTGTTTATTTAATGAATAACGTATAGAGTATTTGGTTCTGGGCCACCAACTCCAACAGACTCCCACTTGGACTAAAGCCAACTACTAACAACTTTTAACCTGCTACCTCTCACATGAGATGAATGCTTCTGCCGAGATAGGCCTTTAGTCATGGGGTCCACCATGTTCTCTTCCATGGACACTCTGCTCACTGCAACTTCATGCCTTTGATAGAAATACCTCAAGAGGTGATACTTCTAGAGTATATGCTTTGTCCGTTGTTGTGACCTTGTTTCTATTGAAAGATCCACCGCTGCAGTGTTATCATAATACAACGTGATAGGATCTTTACTTCTAGGCACCACATCAATCTTCTGGAAATTTTTTTGAATCCAAACTGTATCCTTGGCTGCATCAGAAACTTCTGTATATTTGGACTCAACTGTAGAATTAGCGAAAACTGGCTTCTTTGAACTCTTCTAACTTATAGCTCCTCCATTGAGATAGAAAACATATCCAGATTGTGACTTCAGATCATTCTGATATGTTTGAAAGTCAGCATCAGCATACCCACGGATGAGATCCGTACGCAACTCACCTGGGATATTAATCCCTAAGATGTTCAGGTGTTCAATGTAGTCAATAAGCTTGACTACATGAGGCCCAGCTGGTGAAAACTCTCCAAGCATAGTTTTAAACCAAGCGTTGGAGATCTCATATCTCCCCTGTCTCACCTTCTCTTAGTAGAGATCCTTAAGGTGAGACATCATGCTATACGCGTCCATGTTTTCATGTTGCATGAAGAGCTCATTAAACATGGATGATATCATGAAACACTGGACATCTGTGGCATCATCCATATGTTTAATATAGAGAGATAGTTACTCATCATTGGCTTCTTTTCCAGGTGCAACTGGAATAGGCTCTTCCAGCACATAAAACTTGTTCTCGTGGCGAAGGATGACGCGTAAACTCCTTTGTCACTCTTGGAAATTGGTGTTGGTGAGAAGGTTTTCCTTCTCGAGTATGGTTCACAATGATATGTTTGAAGTCATTTTTCTTGTTGTTTCTACAAATTAAGATGATCAAAGGTTTTAGTACATTATTATTAAAATTAATACAAATAAAAAAATAAATACTTATTAGTCTCCCAATATTTTATCGAGATCCAATGGCCCTCACCGTTGACTTCAGAATATTCGGTTGCCTGAATATTCTAGTGGGAAGGATCTATATTTATCTTCACATTACCCCAACTAGGGTTGGTCATGCAAATTGAAAGCTTTTATGTAGGCATTCCAAATTACAACTGCATTAACTCACAGATCCTTGATCCACTGAGTGGACTCCCCAATCCTGAAATCCTTTTATTTTGGATTTCCTCCAGTTTTTCCTCTTGGTCACACCAAGTCCTGTTATGGCAGTCAACCCTTGATGCGAACCAAGTCAAGTCAACCCAAAACCATGAATTATAATTCCTTGATAATTGACAACACCCCAACTAGGGTTGGTCAATCACATTGAACTATGGTTTGATTCTAACCCAGATTATGGAAGGCTATACCAAATTAATATTTCATTGAGGGATTTTATCCTTATTTGTAATTTCCACTTTATTATCTTTGATTACATGATTTTTAATATTAAGTGGGATATAATTCAGTGATTAACCATGTCTAAGATATTATTTACACATAAGCCGGTCTTATTTTAGCGCCTTCTTGCATGCTTGTTTAATTCAATAATTGTGTGATTGTGACAACACACCCCCAGTAAATAATCCATGCAATGGAAAGAAATCAAATAAATGATATGATCATGAGTTTGTTCTATTGCTTATTTTATCTAGTGGATTCTAAACTATCCTAAGACCTAGGGGAAAAAACCTTGAACCTTTTGGGTTTGTGTTTACAACTTTCCACCTATCCAACATTGTATCTCCTAGGATTGGTTTCACCTTGGCTCCTGACATGAGCTGCCTCCACTAGCTTGGGAGCTCCATCTATTACATATTCATTTATCTCACATGTATGTAAGGGGTAAAAGGGGTTTTACATAAAAGAAACCTTGGGCACGTAGGCCCCACATATTAATGAAAATAAGGCTCGTAGTCCAACAAATTTACATAAATAAATAAATTAAAATAAATCATTCACATTCAAATGACTTGGTCTAGCTCACGATCATACATACATTCAATGATATTGCCCATTAATAAAACTAGCATTAAATTCTTTAATCATTATTGTTTAAGATAAATCACACTCAAAAAAATTAATTATCATTAATTAATCAATCATTTTATCTTAAATCCCTTTTTCTAAATTTCCTTGAGATTCTCATTCATCCTAATTTAAACAAAAAAATTCATTTAAAATTATCCTTGTACGTAACTTATACCTTAGAGGAAACCTGGTGAATTACTATTCATTATGTAGATGTTAAATTAAACACATATATGTATAACACCTATCAGTTGTTTTACCTCATCATTATGATAGCACTATGGTACACATCTCAGGGGTTTGTATAATATAATAATAAATTTTTATAAATCTGCATAATTTGGATGAGTACACAATGTGTAGTTACAACTACACGGCGTGTACTTTTGTTCATCGTCCATCTAAATTACATGCCCGGGGATATGGAATGTGGATGTACTTCGGAAATTTTCAGAGTACACAGTGTGTTCTTTTGGACACAAGTCGTGCAGTATCTGCGTTACATGGTTTCTAGTCGGGAAAGCTGTGTACGGGGTACACGGTCTAACCCAAACCCGAAGTGACTAAACGCCATGTTCAGTTGGATCACACAACATGTAATCTAGAAACTGTGTGCCACCTGTTCCAATTCAACACATGATGTCATAAATGACTTAGATGGATCCAATACACGACCTCATTTGGCGGATCAGTCAATGCATTGAACATAGACTACACGACATGTACTTACAAATACATGTCATGTATTCTATTGTTGTATGGTTAGGAAGGTTTGGAACCTCTAAATGAGTTCCTCTATTTTATTTTAATCAAAATTAAAAGAAAAATTTGATTCTATAAGGTGAACGAGAAACGAGAGGGGAGGAACAGTTCTCAAGATTCAGATTTAAATAATGATTAACTTGAAAAAAAACAACTAAATTATTAAATATGTAAATCACCAATGAAAAAAATAAATAATTATAATAAATTATATGACTGCTCTGATACAATGCGAACGTTCTGGGTGCAGCGGAATTGCGTTGGTGGTTTTTCCCAACTTAAATTTTAGCATTTACAATGATCAATCTGGGATCCGTCACTATAATAAAACACCAGATCTTCGGAACAGAATGAAGAATGAAAAAGAGGGAGGGAGTCCCGGAACCATAAATAAGGGGTCATCATATATTGGTTATAATTAATTTAATTATTTGACAAGAATTAACTTGATGGAATTCATTACTCATTGATGTCTCTGGTCACGATATGATGTGATCCATCTTTTCATCATAGAATCCTAGTGTAAAATTATTCTAGTTGTGATCCACACATGTTCCACGTATCTCTGGACATCGCTGAAGGTATTTTTGGGTGCTAGCGTGGAAAATCCTTCACTTTCAATGTCCGACTTCAATAGCCTTGATCCGATGGAGGAGGATCTCTCTCGGTCTTGAGATCCTTCATGGAGGAAGGAGTTCTTTCAGTCTTGAAATAATTCTCTAGAATTCTTGTGCACAATGATTCTCTTTGGAAAAGTTTTGGGGTTGTGATAATATTTATAATTTGGTTTGAGGTTATAGAGTTCTGATAATAAATAAACTCATTATGCGTTGTATTTATTTCATTAACTTTTATAGAGAACCCTCGTGTCGAATGATTAATTCCTCAACATGTGGCCATGCTGATTATAATAAATATCATTTAATAAAATGATATTATTTCCTCAAAATCGCAAATGGAAAAACTACACTGTGTGTAATCATTAATACACGGCGTGTACTCGCTTTCCATGAAAACTACACAGTGTGTATATTTAATGTACATGACATGTTTATCTTGTTTTCATTTTTCTTTATTTCCTCCACAAAATTTATTATACCTTGATTAATGGATATTTATTTATTAAATAAATTTAACTACATTACTCGCTAATAAATATATATTTTTTCACCCAAAATATATTCTCTCTAATAACTAGTGTTGAAGTAAATGTGATCATTCAAACTAAAATAATTATTAAACCACAGTCAGAAATAATATTTATTTAACTTGTTAAATTAATATTTAACTAAGATACATGGACACATTTATTGTGTAACATCCTAGGTAAATAAAGAATAATACATTTTCATATTTATTAATATTTTAAAATTTAATATTAATTTTACTTTAAAGGGGTTTCTATGTTCGATAGCATACCCGATACACAATAAAGAGTTTCTTTGAAATCTTACGTTGCACACTAGTAATATAATAATATTATTTTAAATGGTAGTTAACACGTAGCCGTTGTACTGGCGGGAATGAATATAAATAACTAAAATATGATTATATATGTTTGTTAAATGTTTTTACATTTATCCAATAAAATATTAAGGTTTAAAATAAGAAAAGAATTAAATTTTAGGCATAGATACTCTAATATGCACTAAAAGGTCGACCTATTGCCTTTTGATGGAGAACCCTCTTTAAAAATAGTTTTGGTAACTCTTATACATTCTATTGGACCAAATAAAATCTTCTTTTAGAATCGGGACATCAAAATTTACTTTGTGTATGTTTTTGTTATTTTCCCGATAAAGTTCATTTTTAATGAATAAGTGGAAAATGTTGTAATTTAATTCAAAACCACTTTTTAATCTAATTTACTTATATGATTAGATTATCTTTTTAAGTTTTTTTAAAGTTAAATTAGAATATATTTTTACCATTTAATCCAATGGTGGTCATTGAAATTAATTTCACATTGAAATTGGATTTAAACAAGTGTCAATCTTTTTATAGATATTGCTTTTTTAAAAACACGCTATTTGTTTTGACAGCGTCAATTAATTATTAAATTACTTAATTAAACTTATATGTTTTGAATTTTTTAAAATATACATCATTTTTGAATCCGGAATATCAAATATAGCTTAGGGTGAATTTTTAGTATTTTTCTGAAAAACTTCAATTTTTGAAGAATAGTGAAACCACTAAGTGGTAGTTAAAAACTGATTTTTCATTTAAATTAAACTTTACCACTTATATGAATTTAATTTCAAAAATCAGACATACATGTTTGTCATTATTATGTAAAATTATATTCAATGGGATTAAAATAATTTTCTAGTGAATAGTAACTTTTATGTTTTATTAATCGTGATTAGAGGTAATTAGTGTAATTTAAGGAAAAAATAATGTTTTAATAATATTAAATTACCTTAACACATGTCCTAACCTTATTGGATGTGTCATGGAAGACCAAGACAATCCATGTGTCATCTTGGGGACCCCATGGAGCCACTTGGGTACGAAAATGACATTAATAACTTTTTATTTAAAGTTAAAATAAAATTGTCACAAACATGTATTGTTTTACTAAAACAATTTTTACATGGGGTTATACAAGTCATATTTTTTACTATAAATATTCATTAGAAATATAAAAATATTTCCTACATCATATTATTTTTTTATAATTTTTAGACATTAAATAAATTAAATTATTTATGACATCATGATGAGGCAGCGATTACCTCATTAATTGACGATTTAAATAAAATTAAAAGATAATGTCAAATATAAGACTTAAACTTTTCAAAAACCTATTGGATTGGTGGATTTAAAACCCTTATCACTTTATCCTAGAAATATATCCTTTTGGGACCCTTAAAATCCGAAAATCTTTTTATAATAAAGTAAAAAAATTTAACTTTCCAAGAGCGCCCCTCCTCTCCTCTTATAAAAGGCCCCCACCTCTTCCACCTTACTCAAACCTCTCAAGACATTTTTGCGGCCAATATCTGACCCTTTTATCTCTCCACATCCCCCTCATAATCCTAGAAGCCTTACCGTAGGCAGAAAGATCTTCAAGAAACCCTTTTAGTTCAAACTAAGAGAAGTTTCCCGATTTAAAGGTAATGTCTTCACTACTGTTCTTTTGTTTATTTTGCTTCTCCAAACCCCTAACCTCTTTTTATTTCTTTCTTTTGTAACAAAAAGTGTATCTTAAATATATTATGATTTTTTATGAGTAGTATTTGAGCTACACTTACACACACCTTCGTCTAATGGTTAATGAACATACTGTTTCTGTGGATGGCGAATTTCTGCCTCACAAAACAATGATTGTTCAATCTTCATTTAACACCTTTCATGGTGGCCATTAGGATATAACTATATTTATATATGTTATATCATGTTTAGTTTTTCCTTATTGTTCTGTATTTTTCATTTATGTCATACCTTTATGGTTTCCATTATAGGTAAATGCGATAATTTCATTTAAGGAAGTGCGGACTACTGCCCCCTCAAAGTGATTTGATTCGTTAATTCAATATTTGGGATGTATAAAGGATGAATTTAATGATATTATAAATTATATTATACTAGAATTAAAATATTCCTTTATATCATTATGATTTCACTCCATGAAATATGAAATAGAAATGAAAGTATCATTCATGCGTACGTACGGCTTACCGTCTCCATGAACGGTGCATTTAATTTCGTATCTCTAAATGTTATATACTATAATAAATACATGTATATTCTGGAAATATATGATATATATGATATACAAATCATTAATATCATTCTGTATATAATGAACCTTTGACCACATGAACAACATGTAATTTTAAGAAGTCTATTTTTGACTTATGTACCAAATATCTGCAAAACGAACTTTATTAACTTAAATGATTAAATAATTTTTATAACATGGAAATAAGTTATATAAAAGTAATAATAAACTTGAAAAAAATTATTATTAAAGTAGAAATTAAATTTATTTTATTATTCATGAGATTAAAGATCAATCGAGTCACGTCGGACATGGGGTAAGGGACTTCGTCTCAATCTTCGTTCATTGAGGCATATTTTGTTCTAATACAAGACTTTCTTTTATATGGTGTATAAATATTTTGGACATTAAATTTTATAAAAAAGGAATATTTTTCTACGAAGCATTTTACTAAATGAAAAAAATGAATGTTTCTTTTAACGTATGTGGTGAAAACGACCGTTTCTGCCACCGCGAGTATTTTTTGGTCTTTGGCTTCCACAACAAGCCGTAATGTTTTTAAAATGAAATAAATACCATATACTCTTTCTTGTATTTTGGTATTGAAAATAGTTTTTATAATGGATTTTTTATGTCAATATATTTAATTTATATGTTGTGATCAAAATGTGGAAATTTTTTCTTTCCATTATATTTGTTTTATGTCTTATGTTTTTTTAATGGTACTTGGACATTTGACGGGTGGTTACGTGATAAACCATATGACTAGTGGTGTCGTGAATACCAGGACAGGTGGTTACGTTATAACCTCTAATTCATTGGGTATGGAATTCGGTCGTATGGATATTCCATTAAGTGATATGTGTGGAAGTCAACCGTATGGTTATTCCATTTAAGTATGTTTATATCCCAAGTTACCATTATATGTTATGTGTTATTTATATGGGTTTTATGGTAATTTTTTGGTTACAAAAGGGTACGTAATGATCTTTTATTCAGTGAAGAGTATTTACTACTTCTTAAAGGTGAAAAGTGTTACTTTGATAATGTATTCATGGTTTACTTGATGTTTTGAAAAACTAACAGTTTTCCTTCTTTGTGTATCCCTTACTGATATTTTTATGCTCATTCCATGTCTTTTAAAATGGTTTTCGTAGGACATAATGTGGAATATGGTCAAGAATGGGATCAAGGAAAAGTCATGTTGTCTTAAACATGGAACTAGACATGAATATTTTTTTAAGAGTTCATGTTTAGTAAAAGAAGTAAACTTTTTAGAAGTGTCTACAGTGTAATCTTTTGAGATGTAATAGTTATGATCTAATTATCTAAAACTCTAAACCGTAAAAGATCCTAAATGTTAATTATTCATTTAATTCAATATTAAGTGAGTTTTATGTTCGGGGACTTATAGTTGGTATCAGATGTTGGTTTAGACAACTTTAGGAGTTAAAAAATTGTTAAATTTATAAATTAATTTATGGTATGATTGAAATGATATAGAATTTAAACATTACCATGTTGCTTCACCTAAGATATTTCTGTGTTTAGAATGGTTTTCTGTAGAGGAAACAAGGTAGTTATGTTGGGACAACATCAGGAGGAAGACAACCTTCCAAATCAGCAACCTGAGATGGTCGGAATTGGAACTGAATAGTTTGTTTCAGTGATGGAACAGTTGACTCGGGCTATAAATGGTGGTGGTATCCACGCATGAGATCAGCCAGATCAACCACAGAGGAACATTTCAGTGGTGGAACATTTCAGTGGTGGAACATTTCATGAGGCAACATCCCCCATCATTTAGAGGATCATCTGACCTTGTTCTAGCTGAAGGGTGTATTAAATAACTTGAGAAGATTTTTGATGTCATGGGGTGTTCAGAACATCAAAATTTTTGTCTTGTTGCTTACTGTTTTGAAGGTGAAGTTGATCAGTGGTGGTCGATGATGAAAGATGTCAAGGATAGTGATGAGATTGATGATCTTCACTATAACGAATTTGAAGTTAATTTTCTTGAGAAATATTTTCCTAAGGTGGTTCATCTTAGGATGGAAAAACAATTCCTAGAGTTGAGGCATTAGGATGACTTAGTAGCTGCTTATGAAGCAAAGTTCACTCGACTGGAAAGGGATACTCTAAATTTCATATGAGATCTTGATAGTAAAATCAACCATTTTACTACGGGTTAAAGCCAAAGTATTGAAGGGCTTTATCTTCTCATGAGTTCAAAAGTTATGAAAAACTTGTTCGATGTGTGGAGAAGGTGGAAATGGAGTTTTCCGATGATTAGGTGTTCTTTGACAAACAACATAATAAGAAGTCTAGTTGGAAGGAAAAGGGGTAGAATTCATCAAAGAAACAAGGAGGAAAGAAAACCAAATATCTATCTTGTTAGAAGTGTGGTAAAATGCATCCTAGAGAATGTTCATCCATGTCTGGAAAGTGCTTTCGATGTGGTAAGTCTGGTTATATTGCTCGTATCTATAAGGAATACGATCGAGCCGGCAATGACATGCCAGTGGTAAGATGTTTTATGTGTAATGAAATGGGTCATTATGTAAATGAGTGTCTAATGAAGAACTCAACTGAGGGAGAGAAGCCAGACTACCAGTAGAAAGTGTAACATCCCAAGTAAGTAATGAATAATAGATATTTTTTTCTATGTCTATTAATGATTAATATAGTGTTTTAGAGGCTTAAAATGAAAATAAATCCAATCTTAAGCATGGAATACACTAATATTCTTAAAAGATTGTTTTACTGCCTTATGATGGAAAACACTTTTTAAATATATCTTTCGACAATTTTATAAACTATGTTTGTCAAAATAAACGTATTCTTTATGATTGGGACATCAAAATTTACTTTGTGTGAATTTTTGGTATTTTTCTGACAATGTTCATTTTTTAAATGAATAGTGAAAAATACTGCATTTTACATCAAAACTGCTTTTTAATCTAATTTATTTATATAATTATATTATCTTTTGAATTTTTTTTGAAGTGAAATTAGAATATATTTTTACCGTTTTATCCAATGGTGGTCATTGGAATCAATTTCACTTCGAAATTGGACTAAAACTAGTGTCAATCTTTTGATACTTATTGTTTCATAAAAACACGCTATTTGCTCTGACAGCGGGAATTAATTATTAAATTAATTAATGTGACTTATATGTTTTTAATTTTTTAAAATAGACTTCATTTTTGAATAAATAATATCAATTATAGCTTAGGGTGAATTTTTGGTAATTTTCTGAAAAACTTCAATTTTTGATGAATAGTGAAACCACTAAGTGGTACTTATAAAGACTGATTTTCCGTTTAAATGAAATTTTTCCATCATTGTGTTTTGAATTTCAAAAATCTGACATACATGGTTGTCATTAGTATGTAAAATGTGGTTAAATGAGATTAAAATAATTTTTTGGTGAATAGTAACTTATTAAGTTTTTAATCGCGATTAGAGGTAATTAGTGTAATCTAAGGTAAAAATGATAATATAAAAATGTGAAAACACCATGAAACTTGTCCTGAACCTATTGGGTGAGTCATGGCCGACCATTTAAAGCCATGGGTCAACTTGGGGACCCCATGGAGCCACTTTAGTTGGAAAATGACATTAATATATTTTTATTTAATGTTAAAGTGAAAATGACACTAACATAAATTGTTTTAATAAAACAATTTCTAAATGGGGTTATACAAGTCAGATTTTTGATTATAAATATTCATTGGAAATATAAAAAGATTTCCTACTTCATAGTATTTTTTTTATAATTTTTAGACTTTAAATAAATTAATTTATTTTTGACATAATAATGATGCAGCGATGACATCATTATTTGACGATTTAAATAAAATAGAAAGATAATGTAAAATCTATGAACTACACATGTCCAAAACCAATTGTATGAGTGGATTTCGAAGACATATCACCTTATCCACGAATTATATCAATGTGGGACCTTTTAAAACTGAAACACATTTTCAAATAAAGTAATATTTCTTTACTTTCCAAAAGTGCCCCTCCTCTCCTCTTATAAAAGGCCCCCACCTCTACCTCATTTCACACACTCCTCAAGCCTTTGGATCGGCCAACCCCTACCCATTTACTCTCTCCACATCCCTCTACTCATCCTAGAGGATTCCCTTTGGGCAGAATCCTTTCAAAGGAATCCTTTAGGCTCAAATCAAAAGGAGTTACACTTTTAAAGGACGTTAAAGAACGATCAAGTCATGTCGGACCCGAGGTAAGGGACTTCGTCTCAATCTCCTTTCATTGAGGCATATTTTATTTTATACACAACTTTCTTTTATATGGTGTATAAAACCCTTTGAATTTTACTTTTATACAAAAGGAATCTTTTTCTACGAAGCGTTTTACAAAATGACAAAAAGGAATGTTTTTGTTTAACGTACGCGGTGACAAAGACCTTTGCCGTCGCCGAGAGTATTATTTGGTCTTTGTCTTTCTCAACAAGCCGTAATGTTTTTAAAATAAAATAAATACCATATACTCTTTTATGTATTTTGGTATTGAAAATGGTTTTGAAAAGGTATTCTATTATTTCAATATATTTATGATATATTGTGATTGAAATGTGGAAATGTTATCATTCCTTTATATTGGTTTTATGTTTTATGGTTTTATATTGGTACATGGACATTTTAACGGGTGGTTACGTTATAAACCATTTGACAGGTGGTGCCGTGAATACTAGGATGGGTGCTTACGTTATAACCTCCAATGCATTGGGTATGGAAGTCGGCTGTATGGCTATTCCATTAAGTATGTATGGAACTTGGTCGTATGGCTATTCCATTAAGTGATATGTGTGGAAGTCGACCGTATGGTCATTCCACTTAAGAATGTTTATGTCCCAAGTTACCTTTATATATGTTATGTGTTCTTTTTATGGGTTTTATGGTAATCCTTTGGTTACAAAAAGGTAAGTAATGATACTTTATTCAGTGAAGAGTTTTTACTACTTCATGAAGGTGAAGGTATTACTTTGATAGAGTATATATGGTTTACTTGATGTTTGAAAAACTAACAGTTTTCATTCTTTCTGTATCCCTTACTGAGCTTTTTATGCTCACCCCAAGTTTTTTTTGAAATGTTTTCACAGGATTTAATGTGGAATAAGGTCAAGGATGGGATCAAGGGAATGTCATCCTATATAAAACATGGAACTAGACACGTTTCTTTTTAAGAGTTTTTTTTATTATGGAAACTTAGTATAAGTGACTACTTTGTAATCTTTTGAGATGTAATAGTTATGTTCTAATTCTCTAAAACTCTAAACGTGAAAATATCCTCAACGTGAATTATTCATTTAATTCAATATTAAGTAAGGTTTAAGGCCGGGGCCTTATAGCTGGTATTAGAGGTCAGTTTAGACAACTTTAGGAGTTAGAAAAGTGTTAAATTATAATATTATTGAAATGATATAGCATTTACGGATTACCATGTTGCTTCGCCTAATATATTTCTGTGTTCAGAATGGTTTTCCGCAGAGGAAACAAAGCAGCTATGTTGGGACGACATCAGGAGGAAGACAACCTTCCAAATCAGCATCCTGAGATGGTCGGAATCAGAACTGAATAGTTTGTTGCAGGGATGCCACAGTTGACTCAGGCCATAAATGGTGGTGGTATCCATGCACGAGATCAGCCAGATCAACCGCAGAGGAACATGTCAGTGGTGGAACATTTCATGAGGCAACATCCCCCATCATTCAAAGGATCATCTGACCCTGTGCTAGCTGAAGGGTGGATTAAAGCACTGGAGAAGATTTTTGATGTCATGGGGTGTTCAGAACATCAAAAGTTTAGTCTTGTTGTTTACCGTTTTGAAGGTGAAGCTGATCAGTGGTGGTCGATGGTGAAAAATATAAGGGATAGTGATGAGATTGAGGATCTTCACTGGGATGAATTCAAAGGTATGTTTCTTGAGAAATATTTTCATAAGTTGGTTCGTCTTAGGATGGAAAACCAGTTACTAGAATTGAGGCAGGAGGATGATTCAGTGGCTGCTTATGAAGCAAAGTTCACTCGATTGGCAAAGTATGCTCCAAACTTCATACAAGATCTTGATAGTAAAATAAACCGTTTTTACTCAGGGTTAAAGCCAAAGTATCGAAGGGCTTTAGCTTCTCGTGAATTCAAAAGTTATGAAAAACTTGTTCGATGTGCGGAGAAGGTGGAAATAGAGTTTTCCAATGATCAGGTGTTCTATGACAAACAACAGAATAAGAGGTCTAGTTGGCAGGAAAAGGGGAAGAATTCATCCAAGAAGCAAGGAGGTAAGAAAACCAAATATCCATCCTGTGAGAAGTGTGGTAAAATGCATCCTGGAGAATGTTTATCCATGTCTGGTAAGTGCTTTCGGTGTGGTAAGTCTGGTCATATTGCTCGTAACTGTAAGGAAGATGATCAAGCAGGAAATGAAAATTCAACGGTAAGATGTTTTATGTGTAATGAAATGGGTCATTATGCAAACAAGTGTCCAACGAAGAACTCAACTGGGGGAATGCAGCCAGACTACAAGTAGAAGAGGGTGGTAAAATCCTTTGCAACAACTTCAGAAGATGTTGGGCCATCGAATGAAGTGGTATCAGCTCCAGGGAGCTCAGTATTTTTCGAAGATTGACTTGAGGTCGGGGTACCATTAGTTGAAAGTAAAAGAAGCAGACATTCCGATGACTGCGTTCCGTACTAGATATGGCCATTATGAATTTGTAGTTATGCCTTTTGGGTTAACCAATGCACATGTTGTATTCATGGACCTTATGAATAAAATTTTCCATGAGTTCTTGGATAAGTTTTTGTTTGTGTTTTGAGGTTTGGGAAGAGGTTATGTGTGCCTTGTGATTCACAGTTGAAGAATGAGTTGTTATGTGAGGCTCATAGTTCCCTGTTTTCAGTTCATCCTGGTAGTACTAAGATGTACAGAGATCTGCGGGAGTATTACAGGTGGGATGGAATGAAAAGAGATATTCCTGATTTTACTGTGAAGTGTTTGACATGTCAACAAGTTAAAGCAGAGCGGCAGTTACCGAAAGGGATGCTTCAGCCTTTACCAGTACCAGAGTGGAAATGGGAAAACATATCCATGGACTTTATTGTGGTATTACCGAGGACATCTCGAGGTATTAATGCAATCTGGGTTATTGTTGATCACTTGACCAAATCTGCTCATTTCCTTTCTATACGAGATACTTTCTCTCTAGATCAACTTTCTCGTTTGTATCTTAAAGAGATAGTTAGGTTACATGGAGTTCCTCTCTCCATTATATCGGATCGTGATCCCAGGTTTACTTCTAACTTTTGGAAAGGCCTTCAGAAGTCGTTGGGTACTGAATTAAATTTTAGTACAGCTTTTCATCCTCAATCAGATGGGCAGTCAGAACAAACAATTCAGACCATGGAGGATATGCTACGAGCTTGTTCGATGGATTATCAGGGAAGTTGGGACCAACATCTTTCTTTGGATGAATTTTCATATAATAACAGTTTTCATTCCAGTATACAGATGGCACCATTTCAGGCATTATATGGGAAGCAGTGTCGAAGTCCAGTATTTTGGGATGAAGTTGGTGAAAGGAAGCTGATGGGACCATAATTGGTAGAAGAAATGGAAGAAAAGGTTTAGTTGATTCGGAAACACATGAGAACAGCTCAGAGCAGGCAGAAAAGTTATGAGGACAACAGGAGGAAGGATCTCTCTTTTGAGGTAGGTGATCATGTTTTTCTCAAGGTTTCTCCCTGGAAAAGTGTGATGAGATTTGGTAAGAAAGGAAAGCTGAGTCCAAGGTTTATTGGACCATATGAAATTCTGGAGAAAGTTGGATCAGTTGCTTACCGAGTGGCTTTACCTACGAATTTATCTCAGGTACACAATTTTTTTCATGTTTCAATGTTGAGGAAGTATATGCCAGATCCATCTCATGTTTTGAGTCCAGAGGTAGTTTAGCTGGAAGAGAACCTATCTTATGAAGAACAACCAGTCCAGATTCTTGACCACAGGTAGAAAGTGTTACGGAATAAGGTGATTCATCAGGTAAAGGTTTTATGGAAAAACCATGTGATTGAAGAGGCAACGTGGGAATCTGAAAATGCTATGAGGGATAAATACCCCCACTTATTTTGATAAGTGAATAAAATTGCGAGGACGCAATTCCCAAAAGGGGGAAGGATGTAACATCCCAAGTAAGTAAAGAATAATAGATATTTTTATCTATGTCTATTAATGATTAAGATAGTTTTTTAGAGGCTTAAAATGAAAATAAATCCAATCTTAAGCATGGAATACACTAATATTCTTAAAAGATTGTTTTACTGCCTTATGATGGAAAACACTTTTAAAATATATATTTTGAAACTTTTATAAACTATTTTTGTCAAAATAAACTTATTCTTTATTATTGGGACATCAAAATTTACTTTGTGTGAATTTTTGGTATTTTTCTGACAATGTTCATTTTTTTAATGAATAGTGAAAAATGCTGTATTTTACATCAAAACTGCTTTTTAATCTAATTTATTTATATGATTAGATTATCTTTCGAATTGGTTTTGAAGTGAAATTAGAATATATTTTTACTGTTTTATCCAATGGTGGTCATTGGAATCAATTTCACTTTGAAATTGGACTTAAACTAGTGTCAATCTTTTGATACTTATTGTTTCATAAAAACACGCTATTTGCTCTGACAGCGGGAATTAATTATTAAATTAATTAATGTGACTTATATGATTTGAATTTTGTAAAATAGACTTCATTTTTTGAATTCGTAATATCAATTATATCTTAGGGTGAATTTTTGGTAATTTTCTGAAATACTTCAATTTTTGATGAATAGTGAAACCACTAAGTGGTACTTATAAAGACTGATTTTCCGTTTAAATTAAATTTTGCCATCATTGTGTTTTGAATTTCAAAAATCCGACATACATGGTTGTCATTAGTATGTAAAATGTGGTTCAATGAGATTAAAAAAATTTTGGTGAATAGTAACTTATTAAGTTTTTAATCGCGATTAGAGGTAATTAGTGTAATCTAAAGTAAAAATGATAATATAAAAATGTGAAAACACCATGAAACTTGTCCTAAACCTATTTGGTGAGTCATGTACGACCAAGACAAGCCATGGGTAAACTTTGGGACCCCATGGAGCCACTTTAGTTGGAAAATGACATTAATATATTTTTATTTAATGTTAAAGTGAAAATGACACTAACATAAATTGTTTTAATAAAACAATTTCTAAATGGGGTTATACAAGTCAGATTTTTGATTATAAATAGTCATTGGAAAGTTAAAAGGATTTCCTACATCATAGTATTTTTTTATAATTTTTAGACTTTAAATAAATTAATTTATTTATGACATAATAATGATTCAGTGATGACATCATTATTTGACGATTTAAATAAAATAGAAAGATAATGTAAAATCTATGAACTACACATGTCCAAAACCAATTGGATGAGTGGATTTCGAAGACTTATCACCTTATCCACGAATTATATCAATGTGGGACCTTTTAAAACCGAAACACATTTTCAAATAAAGTAATATTTCTTTACTTTCCAAAAGTGTCCCTCCTCTCCTCTTATAAAAGGCCCCCACCTCTACCTCATTTCACACACTCCTCAAGCCTTTGGCTCGGCCAACCCCTGCCCATTTACTCTCTCCACATCCCTCTACTCATCCTAGAGGATTCCCTTTGGGCAGAATCCTTTCAAAGGAATCCTTTAGGCTCAAATCAAAAGGAGTTACACTTTTAAAGGACGTTAAAGAACGATCGAGTCAAGTCGGACCCGAGGTAAGGGACTTCGTCTCAATCTCCTTTCATTGAGGCATATTTTATTTTATACACAACATTCTTTTATATGGTGTATAAAACCCTTTGAATTTTACTTTTATATAAAAGGAATCTTTTTCTACGAAGCGTTTTACAAAACGACAAAAAGGAATGTTTTTGTTTAACGTACGCGGTGACAATGACCTTTTCCGCTACCGAGAGTATTATTTGGTCTTTGGCTTTCTCAACAAGATGTAATGTTTTTAAAATAAAATAAATACCATATACTCTTTTATGTATTTTTTTATTGAAAATGGTTTTGAAAAAGGATTCTATTATGTCAATATATTTATGATATATTGTGATTGAAATGTGGAAATGTTATCATTACATTATATTGGTTTTATGTTTTATGATTTTATATTGGTACTTGGACATTTTAACGGGTGGTTAAATTATAAACCATATGACGGGTGGTGCCGTGAATACCAAGACAGGTGGTTACGTTATAACCTCCAATGCATTGGGTATGGAAGTCGGCCGTATGGATATTCCATAAAGTATGTATGGAAATTGGCCGTATGGCTATTCCATTAAGTGATATGTGTGGAAGTCGACCGTATGGTTATTCCACTTAAGTATGTTTATGTCCCAAGTTACCTTTATATATGTTATGTTTTCTTTTTATGGGTTTTATGGTAATCCTTTGGTTACAAAAAGGTAAGTAATGATACTTTATTCAGTGAAGAGTTTTTACTACTTCATGAAGGTGAAGGTATTACATTGATAGAGTATATATGGTTTACTTGATGTTTGAAAAACTAACAGTTTTCATTCTTTCTGTATCTCTTACTGAACTTTTTATGCTCACCCCAAGTTTTTTTTGAAATGTTTTCACAGGACTTAATGTGGAATAAGGTCAAGGATGGGATCAAGGGAATGTCATCCTATATAAAACATGGAACTAGACACGTTTCTTTTTAAGAGTTTTTTTTATTATGGAAACTTAGTAGAACTGACTACTTTGTAATCTTTTGATATGTAATAGTTATGTTCTAATTCTCTAAAACTCTAAACCTGAAAAGATCCTCAATGTGAATTATTCATTTAATTCAAAATTAAGTAAGGTTTAAGGCCGGGGCCTTATAAAAAGGGGTGGTGAAATCCTTTGCAACTACTTCAGCAGATGTTGGGCCGTCAAATGAAGTAGTATCAGGTACACTGTTTGTTTGTTCAGATTATGCCAATGTGTTGCTTGATTCAGGGTCTACACATTATTTCATTTCTGAGAAGTTTTCTAGTAAATTGGGAATTCCATCTCAAGATATAAATCATGAACATATGGTAAAAACACCCGGAGGAAACATTGAGACAAAAAGAAATTATAAGAACCTAACTATCCTTGTGTAAGATAAGAATCTACCTGAAAACCTTATTTTTTTTCCCCTCTAGTAGAGTTTGATGTTATTTTGTGCATGGATTGGATTTCTATTTATCATGCTAACATTGACCGTAGAGCTAAGGAGGTTTCTTTTCAGAAATATTTCCAGTTTGAGTACAAGAATGAACCCCTTCTTTTGATAACATATCAGGATGTTGGGAAACTAGTAAAAGATCGAAATGAATGTTACCTTGCACATATTGTTGAAAATAAAGGATATATATAGATTAATGATGTGCCAGTGTTCAATG
Organism: Viscum album; assembly: GCA_963277665.1. Classification (NCBI taxonomy): domain Eukaryota; kingdom Viridiplantae; phylum Streptophyta; class Magnoliopsida; order Santalales; family Viscaceae; genus Viscum; species Viscum album. The sequence goes on along the minus strand of OY728150.1, from coordinate 608,836,160 downwards.
ATTATCTTGATGTTTTTCCTGATGAGTATCCTGGTATTATTCATGATCGGGAAGTTGAATTTACTGTTGACTTAGTTCCTGATTCTAATCCAATTTCAAAACCCCCTTATCGAATGGATCAAGTTGAACTTTTAGAGTTAAAGAATCAATTACAGGAGTTATTAGATAAAGGTTTCATTCGACCTAGCACATCACCATGGGGTGATCCTGTCTTGTTTGTTAAAAATAACGATGGTTAAATGAGACTTTGCATTGATTATAGAGCCTTGAATAACATCACTATTAAGAACAAATATCCTTTGCCTCATATCGATGATTTGTCTTATCATCTCCAGGGAGCTCAGTATTTTTTGAAGATTGACTTGTGGTCGGGGTACCATCAATTGAAAGTAAAAGAAGCAGATGTTCTGAACATTGTGTTTCGTACTGGTAGCCATTATGAATTTTTAGTTATACCTTTTGGGTTAACCAATGCACTTGTTGTATTCATGGACCTTATGAATAAAAATTTCCATGAGTTCTTTGATAAGTTTTTGGTTGATTTCATTGATGATATTTTGGTGTTTTCTAAAAGTAAAGAGGATCATGAAAGTCATTTAAGGGTTATCTTTTAAAGCTTAAAAGAAAATAAACTATATGGAAAATTTAGCAAGTGTGAGTTTTGGTTATAACAAATTTCTTTCCTAGGTCACATTGTTCCAAAAAATGGAATAACTGTTGATCCTGCTAAAAACAAATTGTTGAAGAATGGCCAAAACCCAAAAATGTAACCGAGATTCATAGTTTTCTTGGTTTGGAAGGTTGTTACCAGATTTTTTTTGAAAAATTTTCACAGTTATCTAGTCCAATGACTAAGCTAACTCGGAAGGGTGTTAAGTTTATCTGGAAAAAAGAATGTGATGATTGTTTTTAGGAGTTGAAAAGAAGATTGGTGAATGCTCTAGTTTTGGCAATTCCTTCCAGGAATGGTCAGTTTGTTATCTACAGGGATGCTTCATTGAAAGGACTTGGTTGTGTCCTTGTGCAGAATGATCAGGTAATTGCTTATGCTTCACTTTAGTTGAAAAGTCTTGAATTAAATTACACTACACATGATTTGGAATTAGCTGTTGTGGTTTTCACTTTAAAAATTTGTAGGCATCATTTGTATGGAGTATAGAGTGAAATATATACCGATCACAAAATTTTAAAGTATATATTCACTCAGAGAGAATTGAACATGAGACAAAGGAGATGGTTAGAATTAATCATGGATTACAATTGTACAATTCATTACCATCTTGGGAAAGCAAATAAAGTGGCTGATTATTTGAGTCGAAAAAGTTATTCTTCATTAACCATGCTATATTTGGAACGAAATCCTATGGTTTTTGATTTGATGAAATTTGGCATAGAATTTGTTCGTGCAGGAAGTTCTTCTGTTTTGCTTTAGGTGTCAGTGATATCATCTCTATCAGACAGAATTAAGCAAGCGCAGAAGAAAGATAGTGGGTTGCAGAAAAATGTAAAGATGGTTCAGAACGGTAAGTTTCCTGAATTTAACATTGATAATGATTGTGTTTTGAGGTTTGAGAAGATATTATGTGTGCCTTGTGATTCACAGTTGAAGAGTGAGTTGTTATGTGAGGCTCATAGTTCTCCGTTTTCAGTTCATCCTGGCAGTACTAAGATGTACAGAGATCTTGTGGGAGTTTTACTGGTGGGATGGAATGAAAAGAGATATTTCTGATTTTACTGTGAAGTGTTTGACTTTTCTGTAGGTTAAAGCAGAGCGGCAGTTATCGAAAGGGATGCTTCAGCCTTTACCAATACTAGAGTGGAAATGGGAGAATATCTCCATGGACTTCATTGTGGGATTATCGAAGACATCTCGAGGTAATAATGCAATCTGGTTTATTGTTGATTGATTGCTTAAATCTACTCATTTCCTTCCTATTCGAGATACATTGTCTCTATATCAACTTTCTCGATTTTATCTTAAAGAGATAGTTATGTTGCATGGAGTTCCCCTATCCATTGTATCTGATCGTGATCCCAAGTTTACTCATAACTTTTGGAAAGGCCTTCAAAAGTTGTTGGGTACTGAATTAAATTTCAGTACAAATTTTCATCCTCAATCAGATGGGCAGTTAGAATGAAAAATTCAGAATTTGGAGAATATGCTACAAGCTTTCTCGATGGATTATCAAGGAAGATAGGACCAACATCTTCCTTTGGTTGATTTTTCTTATAATAACAATTTTCATTCAAGTATACATATGGAACCATTTGAGTCATTATATGGGAAGTAGTGTCGAACTCCATCTTTTTGGGATTAAGTAGGGGAAAGGAAGTGGATGGGACCAGATTTGGTAGAAGAGATGGTAGAAAAAGTTCAGTTGATTCAGAAACACATGAGAACATCTCAGAACAGGTAGAAAAGTTATGCGGATAACCAGATGAACGATCTATCTTTCGAGGTTAGTGATCATGTTTTTCTAAAATTTTCACCATGGAAAACTGTGATGTGATTTGGTAAGAAAGGAAAGCTGAGTCCAAGGATTATTGGACCATATGAAATTCTGGAGAGAGTTCGATCAGTTGCTTACCAAGTGGCTTTACCTCCAAGTTTATCTCAGGTACACAATGTTTTTCATGTTTTGATGTTGACAAAGTATATTCCAGATCCATCTCATTTTTTGAGCCCAGAGGTAGTTCAGTTGGAAGAGAATATCTCTTATAAAGAACAACCTATCCAGATTCATGACTGTAGAGAGTAAGTGTTGTAGAATAAGTTAATTCACCAGGTAAAGGTTTTGTGGAAAAACCATATGGTTGAAGACGCAACATGGGAATCTGAAAATTTTATGAGGGTTAAATACCCCCACTTATTTTGATAACTGAATAAAATTGCGAGGACGCAATTACCAAAAGGGTGGAAGGATGTAACATCCCAGGTAAATAAAGAAAAATACATTTTCATATTTATTAATATTTGCGAATTAAATATTAATTTTACTTTAAAGAGGTTTCTATGTTCAATAGTGTACCCGATACAGAACAAAGTGTTTCTTTGAAATCTTACATTGCAAACTAGTAATAAAATAATATTATTTTAAATGCTAGTTAACACGTAGCTGTTGTATTGGAAATAATTAATAGAAATAACTAAAATATGATTATATATGTTTGTAAAATGTTTTTACATTTACCTAATAAAATATTAAGTATTAAAATAAGAAAAGAATCAATTTTAGGCATAGATACTCTAATATTCACTAAAAGGTCGACCTATCGCCTTTTGATGGCGAACCCTCTTTAAAAATAGTTTTGGTCACTCTTCTACATTCTATTGGACCAAATAAAATCTTTCTTTAGAATCGGGACATCAAAATTTACTTTGTGTATGTTTTTGTTATTTTTCTGATAAAGTTCATTTTTAATTAATAAGTGGAAAATGTTGTATTTTAATTAAAAACCTATTGTTAATCTAATTTACTCATATGATTAGATTATCTTTTGAATTTTTTTAAAATTTAAATTAGAATATATTTTTACCATTTATTCCAATTTTGGTCATTGTAATTGATTTCACTTTGAAATTGGACTTAAACAAGTGTCAATCTTTTGAGAGATATTGCTTCTTAAAAACACGCTATTCGTTTTGACAGCAGGAATTAATTACTAAATTAATTATTACAACTTATATATTTTGAATTTTTTTAAAATAGTCAACATTTTTGAATTCAGAATATCAAATATAGCTTAGGGTGAATTTTTGGTATTTTTCTGAAAAACATCAATTTTCGATGAAAAGTGAAACCACTATGTGGTAGTTAAAAAACTGATTTTTCGTTTAAATTTATCTTTACCACTTCTGTGAATTGAATTTAAAAAATATGAAATACATGGTTTTCATTAGTAAGTAAAATGTGGTTCAATTGGCTTAAAATAACTTTTTGGTGAATAGTATCTTTTAATTTTTTTTAATCGCGATTAGAGGTAATTAGTGTAATTCAAGGAAAAAATAATGTTTAAATAATTTTAAATTACCTTAACACATGTCCTACCCTTATTTTATGTGCTATTTATGACCATGAAAATCCATGGGTCAACTTGGGGACCCCATGAAACCACTTGGGTAAGAAAATGACATTAATAACTTTTTATTTTAAGTTAAAATAAAATTGTCACAGACATGTATTGTTTTACTAAAACAATTTTTACATGGGGTTATACAAGTCATATTTTTTACTATAAAAATTCATTATAAATATAAAAAGATTTCCTACATCATATTATTTTGTTTATAATTTTTATAAATTAAATAAATGAAATTATTTATGACATCATGATGACGCATTGATTACCTCGTTAATTGACAATTAAATAAAATGAAAAGATAATGTAAAATCTAAGAAATAAACTTGCCAAAAACCTATTAGATGGGTGGATTTAGAACCCTTATCACCTTAGCCTCAAACTATATCCTATTGGGACCTCTAAAATCCGAAAATCATTTTATAATAAAGAAAAATTTTATAACTTTCCAAGAGTGCCCCTCCTCTCCTCTTATAAAAGTCCCCCCCACATCTACCACCTTACTCACACCTCTCAAGCCATTTTCTCGGCCAAGATATGCCCATTTTATCTCTCCACATCTCCATCTTCATCCTAGAATCCTTAACTGAGGAATAAATCTCTTCAAGAAACCCTTTTGTTTCAAACCAAGATGAGTTACCTGATTTAAATGTAATATCTTCACTTGTGTTCTTTTGTTTTATTTTGCGTCTCCAACCCCCTAAACTCTTTTTATTCCTTTATTTTGTAACAACACCAGTATATTAAATATACTAGTATGTTATTATGAGAATTATTCGAGCTAAAAATACACACAGCTTTGTCTAATGGTTAAAGAACATACTGTTTATTTGGATGGTGAATTTTTGCCTCACGAAACGATGGTTGTTCAATCTTTTTTTAACACCTTTCCTGGTGGACACTAGGATGTCACTCTATTTATATTTGATATATCATGTTTATGTTTTCCTTATGCTTCTGTATTTTTCATTTATGGCATACCTTTATGGTTTCCATTATGGGTAAATGTGATAATTTCATTTTAGGAAGTGCAGACTACCGCCCCCTCAAAGTGATTTGATTAGTTAATGTCATATGTGGGATGTATAAAGGATAGAGTTAATTATATTATATATGATATTATACTGGAATTATAATATACCTTTATATCATTAGGATTTCACTCCATGAAATATGAAATAGAAATTAAAGTAGTGTTCATGCGTACGTACGGCTTACCGTCTCCATGAACGCTGCATTTCATTTCTTAACTCTAAATGTTATATACTATTATAAATACATGTATATTCTGGATATATATGATATATATGATATCCAAATCATGAATATCATTCTAGATATAATGAACCATTGACCACATGAACAACATGTTATTGTAAGAAGTCCATTTTTGACTTAAGTACCAAATATCGTCAAAACGAACATTATTAACTTAAATGATTACAAAATGTTTATAACATGGAAATAAGTTATATAAAAGGAATAATAAACTTGAAAAAGGTTCTTAAGATAGTAGAAATAAACATTATTTTATTATTCAGGAGATTAAAGAGCAATCGAGTCACGTCAGACACGAGGTAAGGGACTTCGTCTCAATATCCATTCATTGAGGCATATTTTTTTCTAATACAAGACTTTATTTTATACGGTGTATAAACCCCTTTGACTTTTAATTTTATACAAAAGTAATCTTTTTCTATGAAGCATTTTACTAAATGAAAAAAAAAGGAATGTTTCTTTTAACGTACGCGGTGACAACGGCCTTTTCCAACATCGTAAGTATTATTTAGTCTTTGGCTTCCTCAACAAGCCGTAATGTTTTTAAAATTAAATAAATACCATATACTCTTTTATGTATTTTGGTATTGAAAATGGTTTTTATAATGTATCTGTTCTGACAATATATTTAAGTGATATATTGTGATCGAAATGTGTAAATGTTTCCTTTCCATTATATTTGTTTTATATCTTATGATTTTATAATGGTACATAGACATTTAATTGGTGGTTACGTAATAAACCATATGACGGGTGGTGCCGTGAATACCAGGATGGGTGGTTATGTTATAAAATCCAATGCATTGGGTATGGAAGTTGGTCGTATGGCTATTCCATTAAGTGATATGTGTGGAAGTCGACCGTATGGTTATTCCATTTAAGTATGTTTATATCCCAAGTTACCATTATATGTTATTTGTTCTTTATATAGGTTTTATGGTAAAATTTTGGTTACAAAAGGGTAAGTAATGATCTTTTATTCAGTGAAGAGTATTTACTACTTCGTAAAGGTGGAAAGTGTTACTTTGATAAAGTATTCATGGTTTACTTGATGTTTTGAAAAACTAACAGTTTTCCTTCTTTGTGTATCCCTTACTGATATTTTTATTCTCATTCCATATTTTTTTAAATGTTTTTCGTAGGACATAATGTGGAATATGGTCAAGAATGGGATCAAGGAAAACTCATGTTGTCTTAAACATGGAACTAGACATGAATCTTTTTTAAGAGTTCATGTTTAGTAAAAAAAGGAAACTTTTTAGAAGTGTCTACAGTGTAATCTTTTGAGATGTAATAGTTATGATCTAATTATCTAAAACTCTAAACCGTAAAAGATCCTAAATGTGAATTATTCATTTAATTCAATATTAAGTGAGTTTTATGGTCGGGGACTTATAGTTGGTATCAGATGTTGGTTTAGACAACTTTAGGAGTTAGAAAATTGTTAAATTTATAAATTAATTTATGGTATGATTGAAATGATATAGCATTTAAACATTACCATGTTGCTTCACCTAAGATATTTCTGTGTTTAGAATGGTTTTTCTGTAGAGGAAACAAGGTAGCTATGTTGGGACAATATAAGGAGGAAGACAACCTTCCAAATCAGCAACCTAAGATGGTCAGAATTGGAACTGAACAGTTTGTTGCAGTGATGGAACAGTTGACTCGGGCTATAAATAGTGGTGGTATCCACGAATAAGATCAGCCAGATCAACCACAGAGGAACATTTCTGTGGTGGAACATTTCATGAGGCAACATCCCCCATCATTTAGAGGATCATATTTCCTTTTTCTAGCTGATGGATGTATTAAAGAACTTGAGAATATTTTTGATGTCATGGGGTGTTCAGAACATCAAAAGGTTAGTCTTGTTGTTTACTGTTTTGAAGGTGAAGTTGATTAGTGGTGGTCGATTCTGAAAAATATCAAGGATAGTGATGAGATTTATGATCTTCACTGTAACGAATTCGAAGGTAATTTTCTTGAGAAATATTTTCCTAAGGTGGTTCATCTTAGGATGGAAAAATAATTCTTAGAGTTGAGGCATTAGGATGACTCAGTAGCTGCTTATGATGCAAAGTTCACTCGACTGGAAAGGGATACTCTAAATTTCATACGAGATCTTAATAGTAAAATCAACCATTTTTACTAAGTGTTAAAGCCAATGTATCGAAGGGATTTATCTTCTCATGAGTTCAAAAGTTATGAAAAACTTGTTCGATGTGTAGAGAAGGTGGAAATGGAGTTTTCCGATGATCAGGTGTTCTTTGACAAACAACATAATAAGAGGTCTAGTTGGCAGGCAAAGGGGAAGAATTCATCAAAGAAACAAGGAGGAAATAAAACCAAATATCTATCTTGTTAGAAGTGTGGTAAAATGCATCCTAGATAATGTTTATCCATGTCTGGAAAGTGCTTTCGATGTGGTAAGTCTGGTTATATTTCTCGTATCTGTAAGGAAGATGATCAAGCAGGCAATGACAAGCCAGTGGTAAGATGTTTTACGTGTAATGAAATGGGTCATTATGTAAATGAGTGTCTAATGAAGAACTCAACTGAGGGAGAGAAGCCAGACTACCAGTAGAAACGGGTGGTGAAATCCTTTGCAACTACTTCAGCAGATGTTGGGCCATCAAATGAAGTAGTATCAGGTACACTGTTTGTTTGTTCAGATTATGCCAATGTGTTGCTTGATTCAGGTTCTACACATTCTTTCATTTCTGAGAAGTTTTCTAGTAAATTTGGAATTCCATCTCAAGATATAAATCATGAACTTATGGTAAAAACACCCAGAGGAAACGTTGAGACAAAAATAAATTATAAGAACCTAACTATCCTTGTGTACGGAAAGAATCTACCTGAAAACCTTATTTTTTCCCCTCTAGTAGAGTTCGATGTTATTTTGCACATGGATTGGATTTCTATTTATCATGCTAAGATTGACTTCAGAGCTAAAGAGGTTTCTTTTCAGAAAGATTTTCAGTTTGAGTACAAGAATGGACCCCTTCTTTTGATAACATATCAGGATGTTGGGAAACTAGTAAAAGATAGAAATTAATGTTACCTTGCACATATTGTTGAAAATAAAGGATCTATATAGATTAATGATGTTCCAGTGGTCAATGAGTATCTTGATGTTTTTACTGATGAGTATCTTGGTATTATTCAAGATCAGGAAGTTGAATTTACTATTGACTTAGTTCCTGATTCTAATCCAATTTCAAAACCACCTTATCGAACGGATCAAGTTGAACTTTTAGAGTTAAAGAATCAATTATAGGAGTTATTAGATAAAGGTTTCATTCGACCTAGCTCATCACTATGGGGTGATCCTGTCTTGTTTGTTAAAAAGAATTATGGTTAAATGAGACTTTGCATTGATTATAGAGCCTTCAATAACATCACTATTAAGAACAAGTATCCTTTTCCTCATATCAATGATTTGTCTTATTAGCTCTAGGGAGCTCAGTATTTTTTGAAGATTGACTTGAGGCCGGGGTACCATCAATTGAAAGTAAAAGAAGCAGATGTTCTGAACATTGTTTTTTGTACTAGATATTGCCATTATGAATTTTTAGTTATACCTTTTGGGTTAACCAATGAACTTGTTGTATTCATGGACCTTATGAATAAAAATTTCCATGATTTATTTGATAAGTTTTTGGTTGATTTAATTGATGATATTTTGGTGTTTTCTAAAAGTAAATAGGAGCATGAAAGTTATTTAAGGGTTATCTTTCAAAGCTTAAAAGAAAATAGACTATATGGAAAATTCAGCAAGTGTGAGTTTTGTTTATAACAAATTTCATTCCTAGGTCACATTGTTCCAAAAAATGGCATAACTGTTGATCCTGCTAAAACAAAAATTGTTGAAGAATGGCCAAAACCCAAAAATGTAACCGAGATTCATAGTTTTCTTGGTTTGGCAGGTTATTACCAGAGTTTTTTTGAAAATTTTTCACGGTTATCTAGTCCAATGACTAAGCTAACTCGGAAGGGTGTTAAGTTTATCTGGACAAAAGAATGTGATGATTGTTTTTAGGAGTTGAAAAGAAGATTGGTGAATTCTCTCGTGTTGGCACTTCCTTCCAGGAATGGTGAGTCTGTTATCTACAGTGATGCTTCGTTGAAGGGACTTGGTTGTGTCCTTATACAGAATGATTAGGTAACTGCTTATGCTTCACTTCAGTTGAAAACTCTTGAATTAAATTACCCTACACATGATTTGGAATTAGCTGTTGTGGTTTTCACTTTAAAAATTTGGAGGCATCATTTGTATGGAGTATAGTGTGAAATATATATCGATCACAAAATTTTAAAGTATATATTCACTCAGAGAGAATTGAACATGAGACAAAGCAGTTGGCTAGAATTAATCATGGATTACAATTGTACAATTCATTACCATCTGGGGAAAGCAAATAAAGTGGATAATTATTTGAGTTGAAAAAGTAATTCTTCATTAACCATGCTATGTTTGGAAAGAAATCCTATGGTTTTTGATTTGATGAACTTTGGCATAGAATTTGTTCGTGCAGGAAGTTCTTCTGTTTTGTTTCAGGTGTCAGTGATATCATCTCTATCAGACAGAATTAAGCAAGCGCAGAAGAAAGATAGTGGGTTGCAGAAAACGGTAAAGCTGGTTCAGAACGGTAAGTTTCCTGAATTTAACATTGATAATGATTGTGTTTTGAGGTTTGAGAAGATATTATGTGTGCCTTGTGATTCACAGTTGAAGAGTGAGTTGTTTTGTGAGGCTCATAGTTCTCCATTTTCATTTCATCCTGGTAGTACTAAGATGTACAGAGATCATGTGGGAGTTTTACTGGTGGGATGGAATGAAAAGAGATATTTCTGATTTTGCTATGAAGTGTTTGACTTGTCAATAGGTTAAATCAGAGCGGCAGTTATCGAAAGGGATGCTTCAGCCTTTACCAATACTAGAGTGGAAATGGGAGAATATATCCATGGACTTCGTTGTGGGATTATCGAAGACATCTTGAGGTAATAATGCAATCTAGTTTATTGTTGATTGATTGATTAAATCTACTCATTTCCTTCCTATTCGAGATACATTCTCTCTAGATCAACTTTCTCGATTGTATCTTAAAGATATAGTTATGTTGAATGGAGTTCCCCTCTCCATTGTATCTGATCATGATCCCAGGTTTACTTATAACTTTTGTAAAGGCCTTCAAAAGTCGTTGGGTACGGAATTAAATTTTTGTACAAATTTTCATCCTCAGTCAGATGGGCAGTTAGAATGAAAAATTCAGAATTTGGAGGATATGCTACGGGCTTGCTCGATGGATTATCAAGGAAGATAGGACCAACATCTTTCTTTGGTTGAGTTTTCTTATAATAACAATTTTCATTCAAGTATACATATGGAACCATTTGAGTAATTATATGGGAAGCGATGTCGAACTCCATCTTTTTGGGATTAAGTAGGGGAAAGGAAGTTGATGGGACCATAATTGGTAGAAGAGATGGTAGAAAAAGTTCAGTTGATTCAGAAACACATGAGAACATCTCAGAACAGGCAGAAAAGTTATGCGGATAACCGGATGAACGATCTATCTTTCGAGGTTGGTGATCATGTTTTTCTAAAAGTTTCACCATGGAAATCTGTGATGTGTTTCAGGTACACAATGTTTTTCATGTTTTAATTTTGACAAAGTATATTCCAGATCCATCTCATGTTTTGAGCCCAGAGGTAGTTCTGTTGGAAGAGAATCTCTCTTATGAAGAATAACCTGTCCAGATTCTTGACCGTAGAGAGTAAGTGTTGCAGAATAAGGTAATTCACCAGGTAAAGGTTTTTTGGAAAACCCATATGGTTGAAGATGCAACATGGGAATCTGAAAATTCTATGAGGGATAAATACCCCCACTTATTTTGATAACTGAATAAAATTGCGAGGACGCAATTCCCAAAAGGGTGGAAGGATGTAACATCCCAGGTAAATAAAGATTAATACATTTTCATATTTATTAATATTTGCGAATTAAATATTAATTTTACTTTAAAGATGCTTCTATGTTCAATAGCGTACTCGATACAGAACAAAGTGTTTCTTTGAAATCTTACATTGCACACTAGTAATATAATAATATTATTTTAAATGCTAGTTAACACGTAGCCGTTGTATTGATGATAATTAATATAAATAACTACAATATGATTATATATGTTTGTAAAATATTTTTACATTTACCCAAAAAAAGATTAAGGATTAAAATAAGAAAAGAATCAATTTTAGGCATAGATACTCTAATATTCACTAAAAGGTCGACCTGTCACCTTTTGATGGAGAACCCTCTTTAAAAATAGTTTTGGTCACTCTTCTACATTATTTTGGACCAAATAAAATCTTTTTTTAGAATTGGGACATCAAAATTTACTTTGTGTATGTTTTTGTTATTTTTTCGATAAAGTTCATTTTTAATTAATAAGTGGAAAATGTTGTATTTTAATTAAAAACCTATTGTTAATCTAATTTACTCATATGATTAAATTATCTTTTGAATTTTTTTTAAATTTCAATTAGAATATATTTTTACCATTTATTCCAATTGTGCTCATTGTAATTGATTTCACTTTGAAATTGGACTTAAACAAGTGTCAAACTTTTGAGAGATATTGCTTCTTAAAAACACGCTATTCGTTTTGACAGCAGGAATTAATTACTAAATTAGTTATTGCAACTTATATATTTTGAATTTTTTTTAAAATAGTCATCATTTTTGAATTCGGAATATCAAATATACCTTAGGGTGAATTTTTGGTATTTTTCTAAAAAACTTCAATTTTTTATGAAAAGTGAAACCCCTATGTGGTAGTTAAAAAACTGATTTTTTGTTTAAATTTAACTTTACCACTTCTGTGAATTGAATTTAAATAATCTGACATACATGGTTTTCATTAGTAAGTAAAATTTGGTTCAATTGGCTTAAAATAACTTTTTGGTGAATAGTAACTTTTAAGTTTTTTTAATCGCGATTAGAGGTAATTAGTGTAATTCAAGGCAAAAATAATGTTTAAATAATTTGAAATTACCTTGACACATGTCCTACCCTTATTGTATGTGCCATGTCTGACCATGAAAATCCATGGGTCAACTTGGGGACCCCATGAACCCACTTGGGTAAGAAAATGACATTAATAACTTTTTATTTTAAGTTAAAATAAAATTGTCACAGACATGTATTGTTTTACTATAACAATTTTTACATGGGGTAATACAAGTCATATTTTTTACTATAAAAATTCATTAGAAATATAAAAATATTTCCTACATCATATTATTTTTTTTATAATTTTTATACATTAAATAAATTAAATTATTTATGACATCATGATGATGCATCGATTACCTCATTAATTGACAATTAAATAAAATGAAAAGATAATGTAAAATCTAAGACATAAACTTGCCAAAAACCTATTAGATGGGTGGATTTCGAACCCTTATCACCTTAGACTAAAAATATATCCTATTGGGACCTCTAAAATCTGAAAAGTATTTTATAATAAAGTAAAATTTTATAACTTTCCAAGAGTGCCCCTCCTCTCCTCTTATAAAAGTCCCCCCCACATATACCACCTTACTCACACCTCTCAAGCCATTTTCTCGGCCAAGATATGCCCATTTTATCTCTCCACATCTCCCTCCTCATCCTAGAAGCCTTAACCGAGGAATAAAGCTCTTCAAGAAACCCTTTTGTTTCAAACTAAGATGAGTTACCTGATTTAAATGTAATGTCTTCACTTGTGTTATTTTGTTTTATTTTGCGTCTCCAACCCCCTAAACTCTTTTTATGCCTTTATTTTGTATCAAAACCAGTATATTAAATATACTAGGATGTTATTATGAGAAGTATTCGAGCTAAACATACACACAGCTTTGTCTAATGGTTAAAGAACATACTGTTTCTGTGGATGGTGAATTTTTTCCTCACGAAACGATGGTTGTTAAATCTTTTTTTAACACCTTTCATGGTGGACATTAGGATGTCACTCTATTTATATTTGATATATCATGTTTATGTTTTCCTTATGCTTCTGTATTTTTCATTTATGGCATACCTTTATGGTTTCCATTATGGGTAAACGTGATAATTTCATTTTAGGAAGTGCAGACTACCGCCCCCTCAAAGTGATTTGATTAGTTAATGTCATATGTGGGATGTATAAAGGATGGAGTTAATGATATTATATATGATATTATACTGAAATTATAATATACCTTTATATCATTATGATTTCACACCATGAAATATGAAATAGAAATTAAAGTAGCGTTCATGCGTACGTACGGCTTACCATCTCCATGAACGATGCATTTCATTTCTTAACTCTAAATGTTATATACTATTATAAATACATGTATATTATGCATATATATGATATCTATGATATCCAAATCATGAATATCATTCTATATATAATGAACCATTGACCACATGAACAACATGTTATTGTAAGAAGTCCATTTTTGACTTAAGTGCCAAATATCGTCAAAACGAACATTATTAACTTAAATGATTACAAAATGTTTATAACATGGAAATAAGTTATATAAAAGGAATAATAAACTTGAAAAAGGTTCTTAAGATAGTACAAATAAACATTAGTTTATTATTTAGGAGATTAAAGAGCAATCGAGTCACGTCAGACATGAGGTAAGGGACTTCGTCTCAATCTCCATTCATTGAGGCATATTTTTTCTAATACAAGACTTTATTTTATATGGTGTATAAACCCCTTTGAGTTTTAATTTTTTTAAAAAAGTAATCCTTTTCTATGAAGCATTTTACTAAATGAAAAAAAAGGAATATTTCTTTTAACGTACGCGGTGACAACGACCTTTTCCAACATCGCAAGTATTATTTAGTCTTTGGATTCCTCAACAAGACGTAATGTTTTTAAAATGAAATAAATACCATATACTCTTTTATGTATTTTGGTATTGAAAATTGTTTTTATAATGTATTTTTTCTGACAATATATTTAAGTGATATATTGTGATCGAAATGTGGAAATGTTTTCTTTCCATTATATTTGTTTTATGTCTTATGATTTTATAATGGTACATAGACATTTAATGGGTGGTTACGTAATAAACCATATGACGGGTGGTGCTATGAATACCAGGACGGGTGGTTATGTTATAAAATCCAATGCATTGGGTATGGAAGTTGGTCGTATGGCTATTCCATTAAGTGATATGTGTGGAAGTCGACCGTATGGTTATTCCATTTAAGTATGTTTATATCCCAAGTTACCATTATATGTTATGTGTTCTTTATAAGGTTTTATGGTAAAATTTTGGTTAAAAAAGGGTAAGTAATGATCTTTTATTCAGTGAAGAGTATTTACTACTTCTTAAATGTGAAAAGTGTTACTTTGATAAAGTATTCATGGTTTACTTGATGTTTTGAAAACCTAGCAGATTTCTTTCTTTGTGTATCCCTTACTGAGATTTTTATTCTCATCCTAAGTTTTTTTCAAATGTTTTCACATGACATAATGTGGAATAGGGTCAAGGATGAGATCAAGGAAAATTCATGTTGTCTTAAACATGGAACTAGACATGACTCTTTTTTTAAGAGATCATGTTTTGTAAAAAAAAGGAAACTTTGTAGAAGTGTCTACTGTGTAATCTTTTGAGATGTAATAGTTATGATCTAATTCTCTAAAACTCTAAACTTGAAAAGATCCTCAATGTGAATTATTCAATTATTTCAATATTAAGTGAGATTTAAGGCTAGGGCCTTATATAGTGTGTGACCCTCTAGGCCTCTTTCTCAGTGGAATTAGGTGGAGCCTACCTAAAGTCCAAGGTTAGTGTCTAGAAACACACCAATGCACCCATAGATAAATAATTTAATGCTGCAATGACATGTCACCTCATACGAATTCTTACCATGCAATACAATCCCTTTCTCATGATATCTCAAATCAATTGGGCTGCAAGCTAGTGCAATCAACCCATGTGCTGATTATTCTTTCTTTGACTTCCTGGAATCAAACTCGCACATACGTTACCATGTCCATGGATTTAATTAGTCTATATCAATTCCATCAAAGGACCTGAGATATCTACTTCCATTATAGAATAGAAGGGACAAATTCTTTCTTGCATTATCTATTAATGCAGTATCACTCATGACGCACCCAACGTATGCTACCTCACTACGAACAATGTGTCGTCACAATTTTCATCAATACATCTAAGTGCGTGAGTTGTAATACCAATTAATAATAAACCTAAAGTCTAAGGACCAATACACACGTCTGTAGATAAGAACAACCAATGACACTATGAAATGTGGGTTTCCAACTGGCAGGTCTCGTTCTCCTAATATCCTCCTAGATATAACCAATGGTGCACACCATGAGAAGGTGTCTCAACATTTCATGAGTCATTACCCCTAATGGCCTGTATTATTTGTGTCCCTCAAATAACATCATTCGGCCATAGATCATATATTCAAGAATA
This sequence comes from Viscum album, assembly GCA_963277665.1. NCBI lineage: Eukaryota > Viridiplantae > Streptophyta > Magnoliopsida > Santalales > Viscaceae > Viscum > Viscum album. The sequence continues at coordinate 608,820,295 of OY728150.1, read as the reverse complement.
GTGTTATGGCACTTCTAAGTTCTCATCATTGCAGGAATCCGCTATGAACCATTAATGAACCAGCTATCCTTGGGACATTATCACATGAATTTTCACATAAAAGAACAATAAAGATGTGATAAGGTGTTTATTTAATGAATAAAGTACAAAGTACTTGGTTCTAAGCCACCAAATCCAACAGGGGTGAGTAATAAAACTCAATAGTTTTTCCTTAAATTACATACCTAGTCACATGACTAGGATATAACACAATAGAAAATCTATATAAACTAGTTTATATAAGACACTTTAAATAGTTCATAAAAAAGATAAAACATTTCTAAGTAAAATAATTTCCATACCAAGACAGTTTTCCAAAAAAAAACCATTTACAAAGAAAGAAACCAAACAAGTCATTTAACCATTTTCACATTATTTTATCATATCACATTCCATTTAACACAACCACACACACACACAATCATGGTTTTACCATGGATGGTGTAACTTCACATCAGTGCTTCATCACATTAATAGTGGTACTTCATAACCATTGTCCATCCAAATCAACGCATGCATATCCATTTAAGCCAATAACTATACCAACCAAATTGTACTAAACATTTAAATAAAATATTCCATTTATTTAAACACTTTTCAATCCAATTTACCTGCATCATTAAAAACCAAAAATTTCAAAATAATCATTTCAAAATCATGTTACCAATTTCTCTTTCCACCAAAACAACCAATTTTCACAATTCCATAAATCATCACAAATGATGGATTACATTATAATTTCACAAATATTTCATGAAACAAATCATTCAAAAAATCTATTTCAATTAAATCATTCAATTTATAATAATATGAGTCAAGATTGAATCCACCTTTTTGAAAACAATGGAGAAAATGAATAATGGCATGAATTCATCAACAAAACCGGGTTGAAACTCCAAAAACCACCATAGATCTTGATCTCTAGAATCAACATAGCCAAATATAATCATTATTGGAATAAAAAACCATGTATCTATCCCCATTAGAATATATCCACGCCTCCAAGAGAGGTAAGTTGAAGAATTTAAGGCAAAAAACCATGAACATAGACTTACTAAGGAAATTAGATATCAACATACCATGATCAGCCAACGGATCACTCCCAGATCAAGAGGAATGGTATCCAAAAGACTTTTTAAGATATTAACTCATGTTAAGGTTGATATAGTGTATAAAAGATCTATTAATAAGAAAAAACAAATTAGATCCACAATTTTTTGATATAATTTTTTCCTTGCATGGTTAGGGCACACAGATAGGAAAACCATGCACTAACCATGAAAATGACTTTGTCCCCAAATGAACTGTTTCTCCTAGGTGGGAACATAGTTTAGCTAAACCATGTTCCTAACCATACACCCACCCAGATCCAACAACCTTACTTTTCATGGTGTTTTTTTTATTTTCAATGTTTTTACTAACCGTGCCCAACCCCTTTATCTCCATAAAATCCCCAAAAACAATCTAAAGTCCTCAAAACCCTCCAAAACATCACCCAAAAACTATACATATATAGAATAAAAAAAATAAATGGTTTCTTAATTGAAACATGGGGTGATAAAATCTCCCCACCATTGGGCTTTCAATCCTTGGAAAGTAAAAAAAAAAATTATTTCCCTAAAATAGTTTGGTCAATTGCTCAACCATTTCTATTTCATACTCCCATGTTTCTTCATAAAAAACCATGTTTCCACAAAACCCCTACAAAACTGATTCATCTTCCATGAAAAACATTATCTTTTCTATCCACAAGTTGTATCAGTATATAAACCAATTAAGCATCAGAATCTAAGTCAATGTGATCCTATAAAATCACTTGGTTTGGATCAGGCTGATAAATTTTAAACTAAGATACATGAAATACATTATACACTGAACTAAAACGTATTTAAAATTCCAACTTATGTGCTGCATCATCAACCTATTCATGTACATAAAAAGGGATTATGTATCGAGTAGATAAATTACCCTAATTTCCAAAACAACATTTCCCAAGTGTTTGAGAGATTCTCAAGAACACATGATCACTCACCTAGAAGGGCAACAACCATCGAAGATGATCCGCATATGACTTATGAAAAATTTGAGCCATCTCTATCCTCTTCCAGGTAAACTAAATCATATAATTTTTCTCCTGTACAAGGCTCAATATACCTATTTAATTATCACATACGTCCACCGTAAAAAGTGGATAATAAAAAATAGTCCTATAAAATTCTTTAAAACGATCCATATGTGTTGGGTCTCGATAACCATTGTTATATGATAACTCCACTAACAATGTGTACTCCTCCCATGATCCCCCAAAATCTATTACAAAATATCAATTCATTTCTTCCAAATTTTTTATCACCTATTTGGATTGTCCATCCATTTATGAATGATATGCCATACTCACAGTCAATTGAGTCCCAAGGAATTTTTGTAAGGATTTAATGAAATGAGATGTAAACCTCATATCTCTATTTGATACTATAAAACTTGTATTTCATGACTCCTTACCACTTCTTTGATATATATTTTGGAAAAATCCTTTACCAAATGAAATTTTTAAATAGGGAAAAAATTCGATTACCTGTGAGTCGATCAACTATCACCCATATGGAATTGTGTTTCTGAACCTTACATGGGAGACCTATCACAAGATCCATAGCTGTCTAATCCCATTTACAGTTAGTAATAAGTAAATAATTCCACATATTTACTGGTCACTTGTGTTATCCATTAACCTAATTACTAGTTAGGTATCTCAAAACAAACTCATCCAATTTATTTTTCAGTCCAACACACCAAATGTTTTCTTTCAACCCCTTATATATATTCAATTTTCATGGATGAACAACCCATTTTGAATGATGGTAATCATAAATACATTGTTATTAAAAAGTAATAGGTATGAATATCTAATCTTGAATCGAGAAAGAATAACTCTTATCCAGCTTCCATCCCTCATATGGTCTCCCCACCATTGAGTTTTGACTTCATAGAAGAACATTCAGAATCAGATGTCTATTCTTATTCATCTTTCTCAAAAAAATCTAGAATAAAAGAAATTGGGAATAAAACTACAACACTCCCTCAATCATCACAATCCATGTTCATGTTAATTATCACTGACATCAACATACACTAATATAAAGACTATTATTTCAACTAACTATATGAATTTTTTTTAGTGCATATTCCACCAACTTGCCTCTACCTAGTGTGCACATCAAGTAAAACTCAAACATTTTGAGATACATCATCCACCTTCATTCTCTCTGATTCAAATATATTTGTGAGAAATATATTTTGAAGCGCTTATGATATGTAAAAAAACATAAATTTCTCTTCAATGAGGTAATGAAACCAGGTAATCAAATCAGGTGTTACATTAGCTAACTACAAAACACGTGATGGGTTGTTTCTATCATGAAACCATAACTTCTGTGGTCCATAAGAAAAAAATGATCTTCCTACCTAAGAAAAAATCCCATACCCATTATTAAAAGATAAAAAATGCACCACAGACCCATTTCTATATACCAATAGTATCAGGATATGTTTTGATGTGATGAAGACATTGATCTCATAAAATGACTTCTAGCATTCATCATTTCACTAGACTAAAACATTTTTCCTAGTCAAAGTTATCATTGGTGAGGATATTCCCAAAATTTCATGAACAAAACATTGATAATAATTATCTAATCTTGGGAAATTGTGTATCTGAAAGATATTCTCTGGTGGTTTCCATGATATCATAGCCACTATTTTTTATGGATCTATAAAACACATATTTTAGAGATAACATGGCCAAGGAAATGTACCTATTGTATCCCAAAATCAAACACTAATAATTTTTCATATAGATGATGGTCCCTCATGATTTACAATATTGTCTCCAAGTGTTTATTATGATCATACCTTGTCTTAGAATACACTAATATGTCATCAATTAACACCACCACTAAAGAATGCAGATACCTTTGAAATATTTAATTCATCAATTTCATAAAATTTGAAACTTATTTTGTAATACTAAAAGGCATAACAGCATAATATCTAATCCTATAATATTTCATTGGAAAATCATCTTTTTGAACAAGGAAAATGTGATATCTTGATCAATGTTAAATTTTATAAAACCACTAAGATTACCTAAATTGAATGAATAGATCATCAATACATGGAAGTGAAAACCAATTCATTATTTTAATTTTGTTAATATGATGATAATTTATACACAGCAATAGATTTCCAACATCCTATTTGACAAAGAAGATCGGTGTCTCCTATGGAGATGTGTAGGGATGAATGAACCCTTTTCTTTCAAAATATTTCAAATGTATATTAAATTCACCTAATTATATTAGTTAAATATGGTAATATGGATGGGAAATTGGACTAGTCCCCTAGAAGAGATAAATAATAAACTCCACTTCTCTAGTGGTTGGAAACCCTATGATATTTTCATGAAAAACATTCAAAAATGATCAAAAACTAATAGAAAAATACTATTAAAAATCTTATACACAAAATACAAGGTCAAAGTAGCCAACTAGTATGAGGCCATTCCAAATGTTGGGGCCAATAATACCATTTCACCATCCATTATATTCTGGTCTCCTCTAAACAGATGATCAAGGCCATCATTAGTCGTAAAACAAGCCCTTTGAGTAAAATAGTTGATATGAGCTATGAACATTGCCAACCAATCCATACCCAATATTATTTCTTATAAATCCATCTCAAGCTCCAATTTATCCCATATCATCTCAAATAAATTCATAGTTATAGAACATTATTTACACACAAAGACTCAACATTTTCTCTGAGAAAGAGTAATTTGATATTTCAAAATAAAAGGCATCATCTCAATATTTAAACCCAGAAGATCAATAATACATGAAGAAATAAATGAATTTGATTCCTCCATATCAAAAAAACTATTATAAAAGTGTAACATTCAAAATAATTATACCTCTCACCATTAATGGTCTTGATTGATCTTCCAAAATAACTAGATTATCTCCATATAACTGCTTACTCAGTACACTTTGGTCTTTATTACCATGTGGATATTTCCCTTATTAACTAGCCATGGTATTATTAGAATAAACTTTTCTGTCATAGATCTACTAATGAGAGGTATTTTTATAAGCTAATCTCATCAAATCATATTATGTATGTGAAACATTAGTTGTTTCCGGAGAAACAAACCTTGGAGCACTATGATAATAGTACTAAATAAGTCCCATTTAGTTTCAATTATGGCATTCCCTATATTGCTTCATTCAATATCACTTAATATGATCCAAAGAAACACATTGATAACATAATAAGTTACTCATGGGTTTCTTAGGATTAATCACTAATCCATCCATTTGATTCTAAGTCCTCCAACTATCTTGGAAATAGGGGTCCCTCTTCCACGTATTCTTAGCATTATAGTTCCCACCATTTCTCAAATGAATTAACATGTTTACTCCACCTATAACTCCTGATATTTATCTGTATTCAATCATCTCTCTATTTACCATCTATGAATTATATGTTTTATAGTAAATGGAAATATTTGATCAAATATCTGGCCTCAAACCCTATTCAAAAATGATTTCCTTCAAGGGCACACTTGCAGCAAATTTGGTTGAAAATTTGACTAAATTCATGAATGTTTATGCATACTCTATCATGATGAGATATTCTTATATTAAGCTAAAAATTATAATTCCAAATATACTAAACATGTGATGATAAAAAAACATTGTTGAACAATTCTTAAAAATCATCCATTGACATGACTTTGTCTAATTATGTTGAACTGATAAATCCCACTACTGGATGGAAATATCCTTCAGAAATACATCACCAACTTGACTTTTTCCATTCTAGTGTGCAAAAAAATTAAATATTTGATTCATCCTATTCAGCCACACCTCTACCATCTCTAGTTCTGAATCACACTACAATATTGGTGAATTATTCTGTTGGATCTAAATTGAATGATTCACTTACCCTATTATATCCCTTATTTACCCTCTATCCATATCCTTATATGCCTAGAAAATAATCTGAACCAGTTATTGGTTCACCAATGGCTCTAGTGCAACCACATTTTCAGTATCTTCTTCCTGTTGGATTATTCAAGCATACCCGGTTCCATTTTCTATAACCATAGAAACACTATAATTATCACTCTCTTGAATATAAAGGCATAACTATTTCAAATTATCACATCACAACTCTCACACAAAGGCATTCCCAAAATTGAAATTTTATCCACATCCAACCAATTTTTGAAAATTTCACTATGCTTTTGAAAATAAACTCATTTTCAAAATACCACAACCTTGCCTTTTCAAAATCTCACATTTGAGAACCTTTAAACACTTATTAACAAATCAAAAATATTGAATCAAATAATAAATCATTACTCAAAATAAAATATAAATCCTAGTGGGATTTCATTTCTATCAATTCATGTCATGCTCTTCTCATTGGATAAATAGATAATAATGAGGTAATAACTCATATAAGTGCCTCAATAAACTTATGTACCCAACTCCATAGAAAAATTATGTTTAGCATAAATATGTTATTTATGCCACTTTATTCTCTACATTTCATTTTTTAGTGATCCTACTACTTTCTACTAACCTAACACTGGGAATATTGAAAACTGATTTTCAAAATCCAAGACTCTCAAACCAATATCATTTTCCCCAAAATAAAATATGGTCCAGCCAAGACTGATACCATTCGTAACATCCCACCTCTCCCCATTATTCTATAAAGGTATAAGGATTTTACTTTTCTTTATGTGATATCCCCAGGACACCATAAGGCTGACCATAAATGATAGCGACTTCATTAACAATTGGTGGAAGATCATCTCTTTGAAGATAAAACAACCAAAAATTTTATAAACATAACCAATAAACACTATATGATGTCTGATAACCAAGTAATACAAACCAAGAAATACAAACTCATATCAAAACCATTATGTACCAGAGTACCAAAGCAGAAGACTGTCAACATCAAAGTAAAAAAGTTGAAAAAAAAAACTAACAAATCTCAAATACCCCAAAGACATAAACTCCATGGCACCCAAATGATCCATGATCCAATAACCATAATCCATAATCAATGTATTGTGATTCATCACTAAATAAATGAGATTGTTTTCCAATACTTATGTCCCAGTACACAATATCAAAAAAAGTACCAAAGTGTCCAAGCAGGGGGTGAGTAATGAAACTCAGTAGGTTTTTACCAATTGAATTCTCTACTCACACCACAATTATAGAACATGTTAGTACATATATATAAAATATATTTCATAAAACAATTAAAATAGTTTATAATAAATCCAATCCATTTTAAGGTAAAATATTTTTCATACCAAAAAACGTTTCCAAACCAAATCCATTTCCAACGAAGGCAACCAAACAAATAATTTAACCATTCCCAAAATTAGTTTACCATAACCCATTATGTTTCAAAAACCACACACACACACACACTCAAGCTTGGGGTTACCATTTATGGTGGAACTTTATGTCCATGTTGTGTCCCATTGATGGTGGTACTTCACAACAATGATCCATCCCATTCAACTTAAGCTTAACCATTTAATCCAACAACCATTCCAAACATTTATTCCAAAACATTTAAATAAAACCATCCTTTTATTGATAACACACTTCCATCTAATTTATATGAATCAAAACAAGGAAACTATTTCAAAATATTCATTTTAAAATCATGTTACCAATTTCACTTTCCAACAAATCTACGAATTTTTTCAAATCTATAAACTTTCACAAAAGTGTCTTTTCATCATCACTTCACAAATATTTCATAATAAATATCTATAAAAACAATAAATCTTAAAATAGGCCTACAAGTTATAATAACCATAGTTGAATGTGAATCTACCAACCAAAGAAACTATGGTGAAAATGAATAATGACATAATTTATTCCCCAAAACCATGTTAAAAATAAAAAAAATCCACCTTATATCTTATTACCTAAGATCATGATCACCAAATATCATCATTATTGGAATCAAACTCAATGTATCTATCCTTAATAGATTAGATCCATGGATCTGAGAGAAGGAAAATGAATAAATTAAGGAAAAATCACCATGAACCGAGACTTACCAAGGAAATTAGAATTCAACACATCATGATTTTCAAATGAATCACTCTTAGATCAAGAGTAATTTACTCCATATGATTTGTGAAGAGATGAATTTGTTTCTGTGTAAATATAATGTAAAATGATCCATTAATAAGAAAAAATGAATTTGATCCACAATTTTTTGTTCTAATTTTTCTCGTTCATGGTTAGGGTGAAAGGCTAGGAAAACCTTGTGCTAACTGAGAAAATGCCTATACCAACAAATTCATGGTTTCTTCTAGTTTACCTCATGGTTTAGTGGAACCATTAACCTATACATGTTCTAAAACATATCCCACTACCTCACTTTTCATGGTTTTCTATAGGATTTTCACGGTTTTTACTTACTCTTCACCTATAAAAATCCCAAACACAATCCAAACATCCTCCAGACCCTCCCAAAAATCATCCAAAAACTTTGAATACTTAAAATATATAAATAAAGGTTTATTTAAATGAAACTGGTGTTTCTATAGGTTATTTATGTTATTAGTAAGTAAACATAATCCATGATGGGACTTTACCCACCATGTGATGTTATCTTAAGGGTTAGGGTTGGCTTAGGATTATTTCATGCTTTATATTGATTCCACTTCCCTATGTTTCAATTATCTTTTGATTCCATGTTTTTATATACTCTTCCATGTTATAATTAATTAGACTTATCTTTTATGATATCATGTTATACTGTTTGACTCACATGTTATGCTTTGTTATCCTATTTATTACCTTATTAAGATTTATAGATAACCCCTTTATTTTATATATTTCCCCATGTTTTACTATGAAATTTTAGAGTTATCAAGTAATTTAGAAGCTCATTAAGGAGAATAAAATAAATATGTCATGTTTTAGTTTCGTTTTAATGTATTATGAAATTTGTATTTTGAAGACACTAATATTCATGATATTTGGGTAGTGTTTAGTGGATATTTATGTCAAAAATAATTTATTAATTTTAGTGAAAGGCTTGGGTCACTATATATGGTATTAAATAAAGTTCAATTTATTTTTAGAGATTAGTACTCGGATACTTTAGTGATAACCCTAGGAATAATTCTACGAATATAAGAATATAAATGAATTTTGGTGAAGTATAGAGATATTGGTTTCCATTCAATTACATCCCTACTTGGATACTAAAAATGGATGTAAATATGGTATATTTTTACCTAAGAGTAGTAAACATAAAAAAGGAACAATGGTCTTTTGACTTGATTATCGCCTTATGAACTAAAAAGGACTTACTGCACACCTGGTTTAACACTATTGGGAGTATTATTTGAAAAATTTACAAACATTTTATTAACCATTATTAAGGACTTGAATAAATTGTTTAGTTACCAAATATAATTGGGAATTTATTATGGATAGTCTATATTGAAACCTTGGGTGTTATAAGTTTAGCATATAATTTTGGTTTATAATTATCCCTTCTACATTTATCATTTTTAATTTTATATATTTATTTGTCAAGGTATTCTCATCCACTTTTTCTTTTATATTAGTTAATAGTTGGGAATATGAGTAATCCTATCAATAACTGATGTTATACGAAATTTAATGATTTCACTAATTATTTTGATAACCATATGAGAATAGAAGGTTGTTGCATCATGGAAGTACTGAATTAGCTGACTCATGCAATTAACAATATCTTGAATCTTGTGGAATTCCCAACTCCTCCTAAGAAAGAGAATATTGTAGTCAAGTCCTTTATTCTACAAAGGAATCATAACTTTAGGGGATAATTTAATCCCCTCATCATGGAAGAATGGATTAACTCCATTCATAATGAATTATCTATACTCAAATGATCATAACAAGATAAATTCATGTTATTTTTAAATCACCTTGAAGTGGAATCCAATCAGTGGTCAGCATTGATCATGTTCATAATGTCCAAAGAGGATATTGATTCCATGGAATAAGAATAATTTAAGAAAACAATATAAAAAATATATCCCTAAACCTTCCATCATAAAATTGAAATGGATTTCCTAAAGATGATGAAATAAGAAGATGATTATATTGTGGAATTTGATGAGAACTCTAGAAGTATTTCAATGTATCAATATAGCGTTGTCTTGAACATTGAAATCATGTTGGACTACTTCTTTAGTGGGTTAAAGTCAATTCTATGAACAGATTTACTTTTTTGCGATATTGAAAATAGTGAAGATATTTATCATTATTCCATCAATATCGAGATAGATATTGTTGATTATTTTTGGTATCATGGTCCTAGAGATAATAATCATAAAATAAAATTTCGTTCTTTAGGATCAATGGATAAATAATCGAGAAATGATAACCCAACATCCCAAATGTTAAAAGTGTATGAAGATGTATCCCAAAAACTACTTAAAGGGAACAAGGATATGTTTCAAATGTTAAAAATTCGGTCATTATGATCATCAGTTCCAAAAAGAGATAAAGAAACCATCTAATGTAACGGAAGAATAAAGATTCATATCAATACTCATTTTATGGTATAGTGTTTCAATTAAAAATAACATAGTAATAATGTTGACCAATACACTAAGCTAAGGTTTTTAAAAAACAATCCGTGGAAACAATATCCAATGATTACAAAAATGAATGAAATATGCTACCACTATTATTAAGCTGGATCCTGAAAAAATTGTGGTTACCGGTACACTAGTTATTATTTCAAGAGAAATGAACATACTTTTTTATTATGATTCTTTGTATTCTTTTATATATTTCAAGTTTTATGAAACTATTCAAAAACAACCTTAACACATGGTTATTTAGTTGTCTCTGAGAATAGAAAATGGCTAAATTAACACATCTCAAGTATATAACTCCTACCCAATCAATGTTTATGTGTTGAACCCCTCATAAAATCGAATCCTACTTACTTTTTTATATTTTGATTATATTTTAGTTATGGATTTGTCTTCCATATATAAATACAACATCAAAAACAATGATAGGGATATCAATATTCACATCTTGATTCCTCTTATTATTATGTATCATTATAAGGAGGTGGATGAATCTCATTTAGAATATTCTCTCAAGAAAGGATATTATTACCTTATAAGCGAGTATATCAATCCTAAATGATTAAAACGAATGATAGAATCATTCTTAGAGACAATCCCATTGTGAGAGATTATACTTATATATTCTTTGAAGAGTTGTCTAGTATTTATCCAGATTGAGAGGTTACATTCTCAAATGAAATTATACCTAGATATATTACAATATCCAAGACCCCCTATAGAATGGAAACCATTGAGTTAAAGGCACAAAAGAAGAAATTATAAGAAAATATAGACAATGATTTTATACACCCAAGTACTTCACCATGGGGTGTATTGGTCCCCTTAATTAATAAGAAGGATGGATCAATATGGTGAAGGTTCCTAGATGGGATATGGTGAAGGTGCCTAGATGACAGTGATGGTGATGAGTTAATGTGAAGGTGGTGACAGTGATGAGTTGATAAGTTCGGCGAGGTGATGGTGTCCGTGATGGTGACATGGCGTCTCTTCTTTCTCAGGCGGCTTGTTATTCCCGAATTTTGTTCTTCATTTTTTAATTTGAATTTTCACTTTTGAATGTGGCTTTTCATAATTTTGTATGATGTGTAATGCTATTTAAGATAGAGGTGTTTTAATCAAGTATTGGTGTTTCTATGGTTCCCACTCACCCAAAAAGTGGTTTATTTTAGATAATGAAAAAATGATTTGGACATGGGGTCCAATATTTCTGTATGGTGGACATTTAGTCAGGATATCACAAATTAAATGTAAAGAAGGATGGTATTATAATGACTCGCTATTGAATAAGATATGGACACTAGGATTTCATATATATTCCCATTGGACTCACTAATTCTCAAAAAATCATTATAGACATAATTAATAGAGTATTTATATATTACCTTTAAAATTTTGTGATAGAATTTATAGATAATGTTATAATACACTCCAAATATAGGGTGAAGCATCTAGAGCATTTTAATAACGTGATAAATACTTTTTTAAGGGAGAATCGTTATACAAAGTATCAAAAATTAGAGTTCTAGATTGAATAAGTATCACTATTGGGGTATGTTATCACTATAAAAGGGTTGTATGTGGAACCTTATAAGATAAAAGAAACATAGTAGTGGTCCATACCACCATATTTAATATAGATCTTTAGTTTACATGGACTAGTTGGGTAGTACATATGATTGTTTAGAAACATATCATGATTCTCAATCCTGATAACCTAGATAATTTGAAAGGGGAAATTATTTTTTCATTGGTTACTATGAAGATGGATTCATGGAATTGAGAACGTTGTTAATCACTACACCTATCCTAATTGTACCCACAAATGGGGATATTTTTATGTTATACAGTGATCCTTCAATGAAATGATTAGGCTATATAATGATGAAAATGATAAAGTGATATCCCATGACTCAACGAATTTGTATGTAAATTTGGCGAACTACCCAACATGTGATTTTTAGTTTTCTACAATGATCTTTGTGTAGAGAATATGGAAAAATTATTTCTATGGGGAGAAGTATGAAATAAATATTGATCATAAGAGTTTCATGTAAATATTAATATATATAGATCTAAATATGTTGCTATAAATATGGTAAGAGAAAATCAACTACAATGATTTCTCGATCCACTACTATCTTGGGAAAGTAAATAAATTGGATGATTTTCTAAGTAGAAAGGATAATAAAACCTTATCAATAATGAGAATTGAGAAGGATACAATATTCTTAGACTTGAGAAATATAAAAATTGGAATCATAAGTGAAAATAAATCCTCATTCATTATTATATGATTTATAAACCTATATTTATAGGAAAGATAATGAATTCTCAATGAGATAATATGGATATTCAGAAGAAACCAGAAACTATACGAAAAGATAAATCCTTAGACATCATAATTTATGAAGAATGAGTTGTACGATTTGGTTCATGACTATGTGTAGCATAAAATAATTAGCTAAATATGGATAATTTGAGTGATCCACAAAGATCAAACATCTTCATCCACCTAGGGAGAATAAAGATATATCCATATAAATGACATCAAAATTCCCTAGGTATCAGCATGTGATGGCTGAGGGGAAAATCTAATGGAATGATGCAACCATTACCCATACCTATATGTAAATAGAAAAAATATCAACATGAAAATTATCAACTAAATATAAAATATATAGATAGGGAATAAATATATATGGGTTTTGGTGGATCATCTTTTAAATACTACACACATCAATGCAATTGGAGATGAATTCTCACTAAATCAACATCTATGGAAATAAACAGAATAATTTATGAGGATACATGTGGCACTATTATCTATTGTATTTAAATGAGACCCAAAATTTACATATAATTTTAGAAAAAATCCAAAATGATCTGAACACTAAGTTGAACATTATTTTAACTCATCACCCAAAATCAGATTGCCAAACTGAATGAAAAAATTCGAAATATAATGAAATTTTAAGGGCATTCTTGATGGATTGCAAAGGAGGATGGGATAAGTATCTTCCTTTGGCTATGTTTATATATATTAATAGTTTTCATTCACGCATCCAAATGGATCAATATGAACCCCCTTATGAGAAACTACGTATAACACCTATATGGTGGGATGAATTTAGTGTATAAAAACTATTATGACTGCAATCATCAAGGAAATTATAGATAATGTAAACACCATTTAGTAGAACATTAGAATTTTTCTATATTGGAAGAAGAACTATTATAATAATCATAAATGATACCTATAGTTTGAGATTAGTTAAAATGTGTTCCATTGTATATCTCCATGAAAGTGACTCACGAGACTTGGGAAGAAGGGAAAATTAAGTCTAAGTTATAGAGGTCCCTTTGAGGTTCTCAATAACATCAATGTTATGGTCCATATAATATAACTCCCACCATCCCTTTCTCAATTACATGAAATATTAAATGTATAACTCTTTATTATTTACATATCGTATCCTCCATAAGTTCTAAATTTAGAGGTGGTACAATTAGAAAGTAATCTCTCGTATGAGGAGTAACCAGTGATGATCTTTTATAGAAGAGATAAATTCCTACAAAATAAGAAAACTCTCCTAGTCAATGTATAATAGAAAATACAAAATTATAAGAATGCAACATTAAAACTGGAAGATTCTATGAACAAGAAGTACCCTAACTTATTTTCACCTTAGATTATAAAATTTCAAGGGTGAAATTTCATAAGGGGGTGAGGAATGTAACAACCATGAATTATATCAATAGAATTTCCCTTTAGATTATATAGATGATTCATATATAGTAAATTACATGAAACACATGATAAAACCAAAAATGTTTTATTATATTAATTTTAACCTTAATTTTAGAGGATAAAAATGGCTATAATAATTAAAAGTATTACAATGGAAAAAAATAGAAAATTTTATAATATTAATAATAGGAAAATTTAGATCTTATTGATATTATAGAATAATAACACTAATAAAAAACACTAAAAAAATGAAGTAGAATATTAGTAATTTACTATTAACATTGAAAATAAAATTATATATGACCTTGAGATAAAATTCAAGTGAATGGAGAATTAAGGAAATATGAGATAGTTATAGAAACTAGGAAACCCTTATGCACATTACAAATCTGACAATTAAAATTTTATTCTAATTATTGGAATAGATAACTAATCATTAGAATAGTATCATTTCCAATGTATGTGTAAAATTATATTTACGTATCTTATAAAATGAAAATATTTTATATGTATATCATGGTACATTTAAACAAATGTTTTAAAAATGAAAAAATAAGTGTTTATATTTTTATAAAACATATATGTTTCATTTTAATTTTTAAAATTAATAAAATTTTATAAATGAAATTTTATTCTAATAAAAGAAATTATAAATTAATATTACGTTGTATTATAATTATAAGGTAATTTTTTGGGACCCTATGTAATTTTTCAAAGGGTTGTAAAACTAACCATAATTTTAAAATTAATATTTTTAAAATAATTGAGGATCATATTTAAAAATTAAATTTATAATAATTATAAAAATATTATCATAAAATGGATTTTATTTCTCAAATATAATCATTCCAAAAAAAAATTTGTTTCTTTTTTTATTTTTATAGAATAATTAAATTTTTAGTGAAAACTAAAATACGGTAAAATACTATATTTAACATTTTAATTTAAATACATAAATTTTAAAGTAATTTTTGTTGTAAAACCTCACTAGTTCAAACTCCAATGCATAATTTAATATATATATTCATATTAATTAATAATATTTAAGTTCTTGATCAAAACAATTACCTAGGGAATATAATATTCAAAAACACCCCTCTACTCCCCATATAAATAACACCACCTCTCCTCACTCCTTCTAAGCTTAAATGATTTCCAAATATCGACCCCTTCACATTCTTAAACCTCTATCTCATGTACTAGTGTTACTGGTCTCCTCAAAAGAACATATTTAAGATACTTATGGATTATTTCAGGGAATCAAAATTTAAAAGGTAATATTGTCAATTAACCTCTTCTAAAATCATTTATTCTTCTAACCTATCCTAGTACACCTCATATGACATGGAATAATAACATAATAATCATATTTATACTAAATTTGTATATCTATAATGAAATATATACCATCCAACCCTTTCTTATCTCTTCTTATTCTAAAAAATGAAACCATTAATCATATTATATCGATTCACCACCTTCATTTATGATGAGTTTTTGTTTTCCACTACCACCTTCTTGGTAGGTTTAAATTAAAATATAATCGTTTAAAATGAACTGATTTTTTATTTTATATATGTTTTGAAATTTTTGAGTGAATATATAGCCATAATATTAAATAAAAAACTAGTTTGTGGAGGTCGGTAAAACTGCCAAAATGAACTAATTGCATAATGACAAAATTTTTACTAAAA
This sequence comes from Viscum album, assembly GCA_963277665.1. NCBI lineage: Eukaryota > Viridiplantae > Streptophyta > Magnoliopsida > Santalales > Viscaceae > Viscum > Viscum album. Next base: position 608,804,106 of record OY728150.1, on the reverse strand, counting down.
GAATTATCCCTATATAGGAACAAATATTTGTATTATGGAACATTTAAATTTCTAAAATTATATGAATACCATTTCATTTGACTTCTGGTGTTTTGTTCCCATTTTATAACAGTATCGGTAATTATCCACAACTGACTTGACCTTGGAACCATGAAACGAATTCTCCTGGAATAATAAATATAAACATTGAATCTCATTGAAATGATTATAAATGAACTTAATAAAAATTTATTAAATAAAAAATATGTCAAATTTAATGATTTAAGTGACTAATAAATCTAATTTGATTTTACTGGATGGTACATCAATTTTTATAATGATTCTCGAATATAAATTAAGGGATCTCTCTAAAACACCCTTTTTCTTTAGGTTATGGAATTTCTCTCTATAACTCACTTTATATCTCTATTTTATTTAATATAATGCTTCTAAATACTTTATATATGTCTCTTAAAATTATTTATAGATTATTATCTCTAACTTTAATGGGATTATACTTTATTTAAGTTTATTTTTTTACATTTAATTTATTAAATTATCTTTGATTAGGATAAAAGGCATGATTATACAAACCATTTATTTCAATGGGTAATTATTTTTTCTTGGTCTTGGGATTATTTTCCATTTTCTGGAATACATAATAATTTACATTATATCATGGGTTCTCAACATTTTCACTCCAATGCATTGCTTGATGTTTTTTCCTCATGAGATGTTATGTATGGGATTATAGAGTAAACCTAATTCATGATAGACTATGTCCATTATATGATGTTGTATTTCTTTTTACCCTTGACTTATGATTATGTCATTTTTTATGTTATTTCCACTTACCTATGTTTCCATGATCCTATATTACAATGTTTTTATGTTTTTCTCCCATGTTATCATTCATGGGCCTTCTCTATTTCGATGTCATGTTATACCATTTTACTCTCATATTATGATTAATTATAATGTTTATTCCACTTCTTATCTTTATAGCTCACCCAATTATTTTGAGTAATTCCATATATTACCATACGAAATTTTCTAAACTCAAATGAATTTAGGGTCTCATTAAGGAGATTAAAATCAAGATGTTATGTTTTAGTTTCCTGTTGATGTATTATGAGAATAAACATCAAATGAAACTATGAATCATGATATTTTTATTGTATTTGAAGGATATTTATGTTAATATTTGTGTACTTATATGATTGAAACGCATTGGTTTCTATAATTACTGGGTTAATTCTACTTAGTGTAACAATATTTTATTTTTTATGGCCTAGTGTGTTCTAAAAGGTCATAAAATGGTTTTTGATGGGTTGGGAAAGTATTAATGGGATGAGGGTGAATATTTTTGAAGTTAAGTGTCTTTCTAATGAGTAAAAAAGGTTAAAGGGTGATTTTTAATGTGAAAAGGGTGTCAGAATAGTTGAAATAAATTGAGTAATGGTAAAGAAGGGTTAACTTAACAGTTTGAGGTGTTGAAAGAGGTTGGACCATGGTTGGAACATAGGAGAATGAAGATGGATCTAATTTTACCCAAAGGGGGTGAAATAATATAGGATTGATTCATAGATTTTTAAAATGTTATTTCCAACTATAAAATAAAATAAACTATTATTCTATTATTTTTAAATTTACAACCTCTATTTTTTGAAAATTTCTACTAATAGGAAAATCACATCATCATATTTTTATCATATTTCAATATTTACCTGATATATTTTATAAATTTGTTATAGAGAATTATGATTCATTATAATTAATATTTATCTTTTTTTATCCCTAATTGGTATCATCATTTTAAATAATTGGTTTTATTTTTGTGCCTTGAGAATTTGGAAATATAAAGTGCATTCATGCCATATTTTATTACACATGGTTCTTATGTAAATTACTTGGAGATATTGTGGTGTAATAGGTATCCATGATTTCAAAAATTTTATGTTTACCCATAATTATCAACATGTATTATGGCATATTATATACCCAATAATTTTTTTGTTCTAGTAGATTTATTATGTATTGGGTATTGTAGTTGAGTGTAGGTCTATTTTTATTATTGTGATATTGAAAATTCCTTCCTATGTTAGAATCTAATATAATAATAGCCAATGATTTCCTTTTTGATTATTTTGGCCTTGTGCCTTTATAGTCATGTAATAATTTCAATCAATAATTGATCCCTTTCTATCAATATCTCAATTCAATATTAAAATTATGATGTAACAAATAATATTCTTTGTATTTATATATCTGAATCTATTTTTCACAATGTGATTACAATATTAGTCCATTGTTTGAATATTCAGTTGCACAATTAAATCTTCTCTCTTTATCATTGAAAAATAATATTTTCATCTAGGAATGTAATATTATATAATAATTTTAATAATATATATATTATTTCATGATAAATTTAAAATGTATTGTGATTTTTGAAATTATAGAAAACTATCCCTTTTTCACATATTGATCGTCATATTTTATCATGATTTTATCCAACTAGTTTACATAATGTATAAACATTTTAGAGGAAATTATCTAATTTTTTTTATTTCATTGAGGTGTCACAAAAAACAACAAATATAAGGTAAAATCCTATTAATATTTCCGAAAAATAAAACTAAAAGAACAAAACTCCTAAATATTCATAGGTTTCATATATGGTAATAATAAAGCATACTTAAAGGGGGAATCTAATACCATTTATTAATTATTATAAGGTAGAAAATGTAAGAAAACATTGGGGGTAAATTTTATGTTCAAAATATCAAATAACATAATATAATGGATTCGAATGTGGTTAATAAATAGATTAAATAATTCAATCACACAGATGATAATATACATTGGATATTTAAAGTAAATTGAGTGAAATAAACAATCATACAATGATATAAAATATAATTTATATATTCCATATGTGATGTATAATGGTTTGGGTAAATCCTTAATAAACATTTCACAGTCACTCTTACTCATCATAGACTATACAAGCACAATATCCTCAATTTTTAAATAAATAAAAATATAATAATAATCCTATCATTTTCCCCATGGTGGAATGACCCACTACCTTTATATTAAAGTCGCAATCTCCCCTACCTTTTGAAATATATAAATATAAAATCTTCCCTTATATATTATGAGACAGAGCCTCATATATATACTTTTTTAGGTTATCATAATAATATAAATTCCTTTTAATGAATACAAAAATTATATGTGATTTTTGTTACAACTCAATTAAAAAAACAACATACATTGAAAATAATAACATAATTGAAGATAAAACGATAAAAACAAATAATAGAGGGAAAATGAAGATAATATAATTGATAAAGCTTTATCCATTTAATATAATTATAGAACTACAATGTCTTGTGAAACCAACAATATCTACTTAATAAATATAGATTGACAATATGTGAAAATAATTATGTAAAATAATACAACACATCAATATCATAATATCGTATCTATTAATAATTTTTCATTTATTACTGAATAACATTGTATATATGATTAATCAATTGATTTTCCTATTATTTAATCTATATGATGTCTCATTTATTTAATGATAAATGCTCAACCCTCTGATCAGGGTTTCTATATTTCTCTAAAAGTAAAATAATGAATTTTTTATAGAAAAATTCAATTGAAATTATTCATTTTCTATTTAAACCTTGTGTTTTTCTAATTATCAGTGTCCCATGTTTTTTCTTGAAAGAAAGAACTCATTTCATCACTCTCTGTACTATAATAGATTATGGACATATCATTTGATTATAGTTTGTGAAATATCATTATATAGTGAAACATTTAATGTATTCCAAATTTATATGTAGTGATGTGTTCTTTTTATAACTGTTTTTTGCCTTATTGAAACCAACACCATGATGGATAAGGATCTATCATTGGGTGAAATTTTAAATTTTGGATATTTCTTGATTCCTTTTATGTTGAATTGGTTTACAACATTATTTTGGATGTTTTTTGCATTGTAACATAGTTTAATATTTCATACTAATGGTTTTCTAAACTCTTCATGATTTTATTATTTCACTTTATGATATATTTAATTCACTAATCACATTTCACATTTAATATTGTTGAAATTTAAAAAACTCAACTAAAACAAAACTATTTTAATCAATCATTTTAAAATAGTATAAACAATGAAGTATTAATATTAATAAAATAATAATTGTGATTAAAACTAGTTTTAATCATAAATTTAAATTTTAGGTTATCTTGATTCCAAAATAAATTAATATCTAATAAAATTAAATGCTAAAATTCAATAATAAAATTAATTTTTTTATATAAATACATCATCATCTTCAAAATAACTTTTTCATTATCAAAAAAATTGATTTTTTTTTTAGAATGGTTGAAAAATATTTATAAATTTCACTAATATTTGCACTTCCTCGAATGTCACCATAATAAAACATTGGTAAACCAATTTAACATAAACTTTTTGTAGAAATTGTGTTTTGAAAACTATGTAATTATGAAAAAATGTTATGGTGACATCAAAGAAAATTTTTAAATAATGGAATGATCAATTCAGTCTTCCAAATATGTCAAGATTGTGTACATAAACATATTTTATTTACATTTATATAATAATAATGTAATTACAATTGTAATAGATAAAAATATGACTAAAATGTAGTATAATGTGATATATATAAATCTCAAACCTAATATAGAAACTGGGACCTGGTTACATCCACATTAAAACCATCTTCAAATATAATATAATAAAATTATTTTTTGGATTTTATATGGTTTATAAACATTACAAAAATATAGAAATTGATGCTTTTGGTCCAGATAAAAGAATAATCTTGATCAATCTTCATGGACATATAGAAGATATTATATGAAATATAAACAATAATTTTTAAGTTAAACAATGAAAATAAATACTCTATATAGTAATCATGAATTATTCTATAAATAATATATAAAGTAAATAAATAATAATTATAATTGAAGGGAAAGAAGAAAATATTTTATTGTTATTAAAACTAAACAAATAGAGGGAAAATGAGTCACTCAACATTCTCAGACTTTTTAAATGTTAAAAAAATACACCAAACGATTTTACCCCTTTTTAGAATTAAAAAAATACAACCAAAATTACTGAAATAAAATAATCAAACATGATTCAATAAATGTATAAGGATAGTAGAGACTAAAAATGGAATATTTTAACCTTATACTAAATAATTAAGTATAATTTTTAACAAATGAAATATGTATAGAGGGAGATATGACAAAAAAATAAAATTCAACTACCCCTAAACATTAAATAACACCCTCAATAAAAATAATATAATATATATAAATAAAATTATAGTATATAATAGAAGTTCATATATCATAATAGTATAAATAATTTATCTATTAAGATAATAAAATTTTTTTGTCACCTACTGAGTGCTTTATTTAAAGTCAAAATCTCAACATACTTTATTTTCTTCAATAAATATTTAGGGAGAGAAAACACTTAAATTGAGAATATTCATGGTAGTGATTTAGGTAATGTACACTCACCTTGAATTAAAACTATTCATTCAGATAGATCTTCACTACTCTATGTGGATAATATTTCACCACTATAAAGGATCATAACCATATTCCATTGCTCTTACCGTGAAACAAACATAAATATTAATTAAAGAGAAGTATCTTATCTTCTAGATGTAAAAATTTTATTTGAATATATTGATCATACTAATTATTTATTTCTTGTTTCTAAATGGGTCCATTCACATTTAATCCCTTCTTAATTTCTTCTAGATTGTCAATATCCCACATCCACTTCATTCAAGCTTCATATTATACCCAATTGATTACTTTTATAATTCAATAAGACTTGCGGGATAAGTCCCTTGAAATATGGAAGGGTTTCTCATCAATAAAATTTAATTAATACATATGAAAAAAGTGATTTTTTAGATGGTATGTAGGCCCATAAATCAATATTAATCCTCTTAGAACAGATATTACTAATTGTATTCACTTGTTAAAGAGACTCACATATTCACTTATTTGAGGGTGGTAGGAAGTTATTGTTTTATAGTGAACTTTGTACTACTACAATATGAACCTCAACAAATAGTTGTTAAAATTTGTTCTACCGTCACTAATCATTAGTATAGAAACATAAAACCTTAAAATGATATTATTCTATATAAAATTGGTAACCACATTTTACATATTGATAAATGTGTATTTCACTTCAACCGAATTTTAAACATAATCAATGCACACTAGAACGTTTGTGTTACAAAAGGAATTTAGATAGAGGATTATAAAATTGGTTCTTCATATAACAAATAAATTTCCATATATGATTAATTATTGTAGAATCTAATACTTTTTTCTAATTTTCTAGAATATTTGATAGTGATCATAAGTCACCAAAAAACCCATGTCATCTCGATGAACTATTGGATAAATTAAACCATTATATTATATTATTTTTACTATTTGGTCAGATCCTTGGTGTCCTCTTATTAGTGATGAGTGATGAAACTACATCAATATTTCTATTTATGAACTGAGAATACATCAATAGATTAATCCAAATCTTTATTTCTCAAATAGAAATGATCGTAAAAAAAATATTTCACTAATATTAAGAACCTATTCCTTTTATGGTATGTCAATTGGGCTATATCAAAAATGTTTCACAGTAATTTACAGAATCTAAACCATATACCTTTTACTAACCCCGCATTGATGTAGTTTTTTTATAGGAATTCATCTTTACTTAAAACTTCATAGTATCTAATTAAATTTGTAAATTGTATACTTTAATTATAGTTACCCTATTCATTATATTATACTTTATTGTCTATCATTTCAATGAGAAACTTTTGGAGAAATAAAATCCACTGAATCCTTCTCAATGTAACATTTTTCATATTTAGCAAACACTCCAGTGCTACATGATTGGTTTATATGAACACGTTTTAGAATACAAGATAATGTATTAAAATAAAATGTTCAATGAGTAATTAATTATTTATAATTTTATAGTTAGGATACATATGCATGATAGGTTATCTTATCTAATAGATTGACTAAAAATATTATCCACACTTACTCTATTCACTACTCTGATAGAATAGTCACACCATCTCATTTAAACTCTAGGGTTCATCCCAATTTATGGGTAACATTATTAGAATAGTGACTAGCCTCTTCTTTATCTTATTAAAAGTATCTTTATAGAATTAATTGAATAAAAATTTTACTTTTTTCCAAAATATGTGTGTGAGGAAAACCAATTCCAAAAATTAACATATATCTAAAATAAATTTACATTTTTAGTAAATTTATGTATCTATATTGGTATCAAGTTTCATAAAAATTGGTATCACATTTATCTTCTCCAGGTCAACTTTTATTCCAAAACATGAAATCTGATGTCCAAGCATTATACTTTCTTCAACTATAAAGGGTAAATACATTGAATTCAGTGATAGGAATATCTCCTTATATATTTCAAAAACCTTATATAGATATTTGGGTAATACCTCAAAATAATTTACATATACAAAAAAATAATCCATGAATACCTTGAGAAAATATTCTATTGCATAATGAATTATACATGTCAAGAATTCCAGAAAAAGTGGTAGGTGTATTGCACATACCAAATGATATTCATCGGTAAGTAAATATTATATATTATCTAGTAAATTCATTTTTGTATTAGTCCATGGCAGCCAATAGAATATATTTATAATCATTGTATTAATCAATCAAAATTATTATCATATATAGTTAATTGTTCCAGTAATAGATAAATAAAGAGAAGGTTATATTAATTCATCCCCATTACATCATTCAAACTTTTGAAATCAACACAAACTCTCCAACCCATAATTATTTTCATAGAGATCTTATCATAATTATTTTTCTTGAATTATATTACTCTTTTATTTGGAAATACATAGAGAAGACTCACCCATTCACTTTTAGATATGGGGTGTACGATACTAGTATCCAAGAGAATCAAGTCCCCCTTATTCATGAAATATTTTACTAGAGGTTCCAACCTCCATTCTAGTTGTATATTTAGTTTTCTTATCTATAGTGTTATAAATGAAATTGAAAAAGCTAATACACATGATATAAATAATTCTTAACTAATATAATTCTTTATTTTCATTATTACTTCAAAAATATAATGTTCATGTTATACTAAAAATAGAAAAGTAAAAAATCTTGACCAATTCTTCTCCCTGGCACAAGAACGATTACCTCAAGTTATTAGGTATTGGTTTATGTTCTGTCTTGGGTGACCTTATGATAAAGGGAATAAAATATATGCAAAATTACATTGAATCTTTTCCATTATATTGTCATCCAATAATTAGAAAATTAATCCCTAATTATCCTTTTAATCATTGCACACTTTATCGTCTAGAATCTCTAAAATTTCTTTAATCCTTCTAATTGAAATAAATATTTTCATATTACTATTTTGTTTTTATGGTTTTACTATAGTCATTAGAATCCGCTCCATGATTAAATATTTCTATTAAGTCGAAAGAAATGTTTTCCTCTCTGACTTGAAATATAATTTTCCATTTGTTTATATCATTAAGTGTTTTACCCAGGGTAGGTAATTGTCTACCAATATTGATATATACTTATAATTATTCCTATATCTTAAGGATACTAAATTTTATAAGGAATATAATAAATACCAAGATCATTAATACATATTACACAATTATAAAGAATCCTTAAATATAGTGGTCCTCTAATTAAAGAGATACTCTTATGGTATTAGGTTTATCTATCCCAATTATATTAAATTCATTAAAAAATATTACGTTAAAATTGTCCCCTAAATCACTAAAAACCTTATTGAATGTACCTGATCAAACTATATATAGAAATTGGAAGATACCTTCATTTAAAAATTTTGGGGGAGATTTATCTAAACCATAGTTGAACACATCTTTATCTAAGATATAACTCTCAATTTCTAGATTTTTTTTGTTTGAATGGGTTTCTTTTATTAATTTGGTGTATGGTTGTATTTTTAATATTTCTATGATAAAAAAATATTTATTTTTGAGAGTTTGAATATATATATAAATTTATTTTTTTAAGATTTAATCTTACCATTAAAATAATCTCTAAAAATGAAAGGGCCATATTGTAAGGCTACACTTAGGGTTTCATTGAATTTTTCTTATTATTCATTGTTTTAACCATCCCATACCCTTTTCTCACATCTGTTGGTCTATTTTTCTCCGATATTTATTCCTTTACTACCATGTATTTAAAATCCCCTTTTCTCATGATTGTGTTCCTTTTCCTTCATCTATTTCTCTCTCATCAATATTACATCCTTCACATCCTCCCTTTAAACCTCTGTATTAACCTATAGTGTGTTGGGTGGTCTCTTAAAAATTTATCATGACTTCCATATCATTTCATTATTAATATTTTTAAGAGTGAATGAATAATTTTCAATGATATTTTATGATTTTTATCTTCAACTAAACCTATGTAAGCTAATTGAATTTTTTCTTTATAAGGTTATAAATTTATTGAACAATGGTTAAGCTTATTGTGATTTATACTAATATTTTTATGTTTATGTTGGTTTATTTATGGTCACAGGGGTAAAATTATTCATAAAAATCAAAATTTCTTTTACATACATCAGTAAAATGGATTAGTAGGGATTTGTTTCAGATCCATGCTCAATAGTTTCATTCTACCTAATTATTCAATATATTGTATACTTATGGTCAAGATCATAAGGAGGCCACTCACACTCATTGTTCTTCTATTTTAAATATTTATAACCTACACAATATAATTATAAATTATAATAATAAATATATTTGGGGGTCTATAAAAATTAATATGATATATATATGTAGATATATATATATATGCCCATAATAAAAAATACCATGATGTTAAAAAGAACAAGATAACCATTTTTCCAATGGATTTAATAGTAATTACAATCATAGTTTGATAAAAATTAAATTCATATGGTCCTATGTAACACCACATGCCCTTAATATATGACCACATTTAAATAAGTCAATCTGTTTGATAGCTTAGTCTGCATGCCACACCAAACTAAAATGAAATCACAACATATTTAAAAAAATATAAAAATTAAAAATTAAAACATATCCATTAAATTATATGGAATGAATATTATTAACTGATTTATGAAATATTTATAGAATGAAAATAATTCATTCAATTAATGTGAATAAAATTAATTTAATATAGCTAAAAAAACTAAGAAAATCATTTTATTCCTAAAAATATACTTTTCTGATATTTATGTTTTATTTCATGAATCTATGTATATTATGATAATATAATAAAAAAATATATTTAAATAGGGATAATTTATTACTAATAAATGAATTTTTAATTAATACGGAATGAGAATAAATAATTGTTGATATTTTAAAAAGTTATTTTCATATATGAATATTTTATAGTGTATTTTTTGTGATTTTATTTAAATATTGAATTATATAATTTTAGAAATTTAATTTTACAAAATAAGCATAATTTTTGGATAAATAATATAAATATATATTTAATATATTTTGAAAACAAAAAAATGAAATTAGTAATGTTTGAACAGTGGAGTAATATGAACAGAATGAAGGGAAAATATATTATTAATGTTTTCACTATCTTTATTATATTTATATATCTATATTTATAGAGGTTTTAATTTCCCTTTTATAGGAATTATAGCACATGGTGACTCGGTATTGGTGGGGGAGGTCATTGATCGTACCACGAATAACTGTTTTATTTCACCCTTATAGCAATTTATTAAACTGGTTGGTATTGAAAATTATAAGTATAGTAACAAATTTTAATCCATGTTTGATTATATTATTTTGTGTTTAAAAATTTTAAAAATGGAAATGTTACTTTTTTTATAATTATATTCTGGTGGAGGTGATTTCGAGGACCTATGATGAAGTCCAAGAAAAATGGGCAAATCTCCACCTGATCCAATCACACTAGTGGAATAAAACGCAAGACGCTTCTAAAACATATATTAAATATTGATTAGATTTTGTGTTTTGGACTTATTTATAATGAGATACAATTCATATGAAGGAACTGAATCTTAATTCATCCATTAAGAGGCCAATACAGACTGATCTGTTCAATAATGTGGATCTGCACGGGGTCAAAACATTGCCTCTGTATTTTGGAAATATCTCATATTATATTCTATTTATGGCCACAAAATGTGACATGGAGGTAAAAAATGTGTCGGGAAACAAATTATTATTTTGGGAAAAAGTTATTTATGACTCTTAGACTGGAAAAAACCATGGACTATGAGGATTCATGAAATGGGGCCGCCCAAGACCACTTCCCATTTTGCCTATAAATTGGCACCTTGGGCACCCCATTTGAGATTTATACCAGGAGGCAAGGTTATAAAATTTTGGAGTCCCAAAATTTTCTCCCTGTAATTATTAGAAGTTATGGATGATATGGGAAGTGCTACTTCAACATCTTCTTCTTCCCCCTCTCCCATGGGATTCTAAACCCCTTGTGATCACCCGGGGAGGAACGTGATGTAATATCAAGCTTCAAATTTGTATTAATTTGAATGATATTTTTATTTCTAGGTTGTATGTTGTTTTTATTCATCCTGTATTTTAATTTAGTTGAGATATATACTATTATGTTATAATCAAACTCAAATAATCATGTTTTAGGGTACCCTTTCATGTGATGTTTCACACACCATTCATCCCTTTGTCTTCCCTCATTTAGTTATGGTGTTTTTGTTGTTCATATTGGTCAATTGATCTCACATAAGAACTTTAATGACCATGAAAATTTATTTCATGGTATTACAAGTAAATACAAAAAACCTTGACAACACATCGAGTTATTTGTGTGTTTCTTGGTGAGTTTCGGTTATGTAGTCGAACACAAATCACCCAATAATTGGCGGTGTCCGATGAATCGTTGTGTGTTTTCGACTGAACCATAGGAGGTATCTTAGTATAAACTCTGTAACATTATGGTTATAGGTGTTTCAAACTAGGTATTAAAATATCATAACCCTATATCATGAAGTGATGAAGTATGAACATCATGAGAGTACCCTAGGTAGATCACGATTAATTAATTCTGTTAATTTCTTTTTTGTTTAATCACTTTTATTTTTTATTTTAATATATAATCATCAAACCACCAAGTTTTACAAAACCTAATACTCCTAATACTTTCATAATCAAACCCTTCTTTTTTAAATTAATGATTTAAGGCTCTGTCGACAGATGACCTAGGGTTGTTGTTATACGGTAAAAATTATTTTTAAAAATAAACATCTAATTTGACGCGCTCGAAAACGTGATCAAATTTTGTCGCCTTTTCCGGGGAGCCAAGATAATTTTTTATTTATTTCTTTTTATTTATTAATTTTACTTCTAAATTAGTACCCCTTTTAATACACCACCTATATTCGATTGTTTTTATTTTTTTATTTTTTTTTGTTTCTATTTTTTTTTGTTTTTCTATGTTCTTCCTCTCTCTATCTTTGTATCTTTTTCTTATTCTTCTCTGTCTATATCTCTCTAATTTTGTAGTATAACATTATATTTTAATTTATACATTAATTTATTAATTATTTTTATTTCACTAATCTTCCATAAAAAAAAGCAACCAACAATCAATCAATCAAACAGGACATTATTGTTGCATGACAAGATCTGGTAAAGAAACAGTACTTTAATTTGACCTAGAAAATGAAAAATCAATCCATTCCAAAATCATGGAATCTAGAGAAAGTAAATCAAGTAAAACTGAGTAACCCCTTTTGGAACCTCAAGTGGATATAAACCAATCAAAAATTTAAACCAATCAAACCCAAGAAAACATGGCTGCAAATTGTCAAACGTTAAAAGAACTAAACACACTAGATGTGGAGTACCAACTTGTGTACATCAAATATCCCATGTAAGTAGAAAACATTGATATGAGGTCATGCCTCATTCACCTTCTTCCTAAATTCCATGGTCTTCCTAGTTTGGACCCTAATAAACACCTTAATGATTTTCACATAGTGTGCTCCACTATAAAACCCCAAAACGTGTATGAGGACTTAATTAAGTTTAGGGCCTTCCCTTTATCCCTAGAGGGTGTAGCCAAATATTGGATGTGTTATTTTCCTACCACTATTGGTGGTTTTAATGACCTTAAAAGACTCTTTTTAGAGAAGTTATTCCCTACCTCCTGAACTGCATCAATTAGGAATGAAATCTGTGGAATTATACAATCACAATGAGAGACACACGCAATTGCACCAACCCGTGGAATGATTGATGTTGTAGTTGGTGGTGCCCCAGTTGATAAAACGCCTTCCACTGCTCGTGACTTAATTACCATCATGGCTCAAAATGCACAACAATTTGGTACACGAGTAATTGCACCAACCCGAGGAGTTCATGAAGTAATTCATTTATCCCTAGAATAAAAGGTAGATAATAAACTTGATAACATTCATACCCTTATAAAGCAATTAGAACAAGCATAGGGTAACTCACAATCTCCTCCTATTCCATTACATTGTGGTATTATTTCTAACAATACTCATTTTTCTGACCAGTGCCCACAACATCAAGTTTCACCTGTGTCTTGTGTAATTGCGTTCCTAGGTCATCTATTCCAACAACCACCTTCATTCTTGTAGGAACAATTCCTGCCAAATCCAAACCCCGAGTGGCAAGCATAACCCCAGTACCGATAATGAGGAGAATGAAGCTACCCCATTCAGATTTGGTATTTACAAGGCCAATGTATGAAACCTTCTTATCCTTTAACTTCTCAATATAATCATCCTCCACATCCCAAATCTGAACTAATCCTCAAGGATATGGTGAAACAAATGGTAACCCAGAACCTCTAGTTCTAACAGACCTCACAATCGGCAATTCAAGACCTACGAACTCAAGTTGAAAAATTGGAAAACACCATCGGTGAGCTTAATATTCAAGGTTCTAGACCACTACCATCCCAAATCATTTCCAATATGAAGGATAAAGGTAATGTATGTGTATTTACACTTCGTAGTGGTAAAGGAGTTTCTCCTTCTACTGATTTTACACAATAGGTTTTTCCCCCTATTGAAATCACACTTTCTCTACCCTTAAAAGCTTCCAATGAAGAAAAACAAAATAAAAAGAGTAATCAAATTATCCTTGATGATTCAAATGAACAATCCATTCCTCTTCCTTTCCCCCAAAGAATCTATAAATCTAAAAAAATATGATAATGATATTGAAAATTAAATAATGGATACATTTTAAAAAATGTTCAAGTTAATATTTCGTTATTGGATGCAGTCAAGAAAATTCCCCATTATGTAAAATTTCCTAAATAACGTTGCACCCATAGATGAAGGTTTAAGGTGATTGAGAGAGTCAACTTGGGAATGAATGTCTCGGCCTTGATTCAACCAGAAATGCCAACCAAATGCAAGGATCTTGGCATAGTCACAATATTGTGTACCATAAGGGAGACTTTTATTTCAAATTCAATGCTATATTTAGGTGCTTCCATTAATGTAATGCATCACTCTATGTATACTTATTTGCAGGTTGGAGAGCTTTAACCAATAGGAATTTTCATTCAACTTTCTAACTAGAGTACAAGGCATCCAATAAGAATGATTGATTATGTCCTTGTAAGAGTGAAGAATCTCATCTCCCACACTTATTTCAACATTCTTGAGATAAAAGATACTTCAAACCAAGGACAAAATCTTCTCATACGTGTGAGGTCATTCCTAAAAATATAAAATATGACCATCAATGTTCACAATGGTTCGATGTCAATGATGTTTGGTGGAGAAAAGGTATGTTTTAACATCCTTGAGGCTATAAAACACCCTTTTGAAGATCACTCCACTCTTCCTATCGATTCGATGGAAGTTATCTTAAACGATGCACACACACACAATTATCTCCTCAAACCATACTCTGATTCATTTTAATCTTCTTTACCCTTGGATGATTTGAGTTTTGAGTCATGTTTTGAGCATTGTGTGGGTTCTGAAAAGTATAAATTTTGTTCTTTAATTAATGAGTGTGTTCATTTTGAGGTACCCATCACCGTCGATGATTCTGCAAATCTCATTTCAATTTATTCTCTATCTTTAGAGAATAAACACGAGCAGATAGATAGTTTAATGGAACTCACTCCCCCTAAATCTCCTCCCTCGGTCCAAAAAACCCTAGTGTTGGAATTAAAACCACTTCCATCTAATTTAAAATATGCCTCTCTTGAGGTTATTAACCAATTTCCCGTCATTATTGTCAATAACCTCTCTCAACAATAGGAATAAAAATGGCTTAATATTTTAAGAGAGTGTAAAAAGAAAATTGGATGAACATTGGATGATATTCCTGGGATTAGCCCATCTATTTTTATGCACCATATACTTTTCGATGATGAGGCTAAGCACGTAAGACAATCTCAACATCTGTTGAATCACACTCTCCTTGAAGTGGTAAAATTGGAAGCTAGTAAATTACATGTTGAGGGGATATTTTATCCTATATCTGATGGTAAATGGATTATACTAGTGAAAATTATGTCTAAAACTAGAATAACGGTTGTTTCAAATGAAAGGAATGAATTGGTTCGAACATGTTTGAAAAACAGTTAGCGAGTCAGTATTAACTGTCGTCGACTGAATCAAGCCACACGTAAGGACCACTTTCCTCTACCTTTCATTGACCAAATGTTAGAAAGATTGACTGGTATGTCCCATTATTGTCTCCTTGATGGCTATTTGGGTTAATTACAAATCCATATATCCCATGAGGATCAAGAAACGACAACATTTAGCTGTCTATTTGGCTCATTTTCATACATAAGAATGCCCTTTGGTATTTGTAATTCTCCTAGTAATTTTTTGCATTGTATGTTGAGTATTTTTTCTGATTACCTAGAGAGTTCCATGGAAGTTTCTATGGATGATTTCAAATTTTATGGAACTTTAATTGATGATTGTTTGGCTCACCTAGGTTCTATCCTCCGTAATTTCATAGAAAAAGATCTTTTATTCAATTACGATAAATGTCATTTCATGGTTGAACGTGGGATAGTTCTTGGGCATGTTATTTCAAAATAGATAATTCTAGTGGTTAAATCAAAAATCAAATTAATTTCAACCCTTCCATATAAAAAATGTGTTCATGAGGTGCGGTATTTCTTAGGTCATGCTGGTTTTTATCACTGATTCATTAAATACTTTAGTAATATTATACTTCCCTTGTCCCGGTTATTATAAAAAGATTCTGAGTTTGTGTTTAATAAAAATTGTGAGGATGCTTTCAATTTTCTAAAAAGGAGTTGCACATCACCTCCCATTATCCAACCACCATGGTGTAATCTCCTCTTTGAGATTATGTGTGATGCCATTAACATAGCCATTGGGGTAGTTTTATCACAAAGGGTTGAGAAAGCTCCTCATGTCATTGTGTATGCCTCTCGTACCCTTAACCCTAACTAGAAAAACTACACTACCAATGAAAAAGATCTTCTTGCTATTGTTCTTTCCTTGGAAAAATTATGTTCATATCTTATTGGGTCAAAAATCATTGTCTTATCTAATCATGTTTCTCTTCATTTCATCATAAAGAAACCTGAAGCCAAACCTCTCCACATTAGGTGAATTCTCATCCTATAATTGTTTGACCACGAGATTTGTGATAGGAGAGTAGTTGAAAATGTTGTATCTGACCACATTAGTAGGATTTCCCCACCATTGGACCACCATGCTGACTCATCCCTCCCCATTGGAGAATTTTTTCATCATTAGAACCTTTGTGATGTTGTGGACCTTACCCCCTAGTATGCAGACATTGGAATTTTCTAGGAGCCTCTAGGATTCCCACTGATTTCAGCACATTCCAATCCCAGACACTTAAACATGATTCTCAGTGGTACATTTGGGTGACCCATATTTGTAAAGAATTTGTGGTGACCAAGTAGTTCTTCAGTGTGTCCCTGACTATGAGTTCACCTCTGTTTTGACTTTCTTCCACACCTTGGCCAATGGGGGCTACTATGGATTTAAATGTATAACTCGGAAGGTCCTTGAATCATGATGTTATTATCCAAAATTTTATAGGGATGACTATATATTATTCATGTCATGTAGTTCTTGTCAATTCATAGGGAATATCTCTAATAGGAATCAAATGCCGCAATAGCCCATGTTATTTTGTGAAATATTTGATGCATGGGGCATTGAATTCATGGGTCCTTTTCCAAATTCATTTGTCTTGATGTACATCTGGTTAGATGTGGACTGCATGTCTAAATGGGTGGAGGAAAATTCTACATTGACTGATGACTCTCGATTTGTTGTTGATTTTGTTATGTCCCAAATTTGTAGTCGGTTTGGTTTGTCGAGATTCATCGTTAGTGATCAGGGTTCCTGTTTTTTCAATTGCAACATGAAAACTTTTCTTCATAAGTATGGGGTTGATCATAGAGTCTATACTAAATATCACCCCCAAACTAACAGACAAACAGAAATATGAAATTTGGATGTTAATAGAATCTTGGACAATATGGTGCAACCCAATAGGAAAGATTGGATTTTTTCCTTTGATGATGAACATTGGGCATACCGTATTGCTTTTAAAACCCCAATCGAAATGTCACCAAACCATATTATGTTTATAAAGTCTTGTAACCTCCCATTAGAGGTAGAAAACCATGCATATTGGACTATTAAAAATTGTAATATGAATTTTTCAGATGCAGGTGAGAATAGGAATCTACAGATTCAAGAATTGGAAGAAATTCAATGTAATGCATATAAAAACTCCCAGATATATAAAGAGAAGAAAAATAATATCAATCACAGCAGGATTCATCAGTAGAAGTTCCATATTGGTGAGAAGGTCCTCATGTACAATTCCAGGCTAAGGATCCACCTAGGTAAGCTTCGTTCCCAATGGCTCAGTCCTTATACCATTAGTGATGTTTACCCTTTTGGTTTCATACAGGTTTTTCATGAGAATAGTGGATGGAGGATTACTATCAATGGGAAGAGGCTTAATCACTTATGTGATTATTTTCAAAGCATCTTTTGGAGGAAATCCAACTAATAGGTGCCACATATGAAACCACTTACTAGGTTGTACCTTCTCCCTACCTTTATTTACTTTTATATTTATTTAAAATACTTTCATTGTGAACAATTTAACTTTCATGTGTGGGTAGGCCAACATGTCATAGTTAGGATTAAAACAAAAAAACAAAAAATGTGTTTTCATTTTTGATTTATTTTTCCTTATTATGTGTTTTTATATAAAAATTTTTCTTAAAAATAATATCCAAAATAATTTTTCATTATTGAATTGCTTTTGTGGAAAATTCCATTTTTTTAAATGTTTTTGTAATTAATGTTGATATGGACTCCTTTTCTATAATTTGTTTTTTATAATAATTCTTATGTGATTAATGAATTTTTGAGTCCAATGCCTCATTAGCACTGACCAATGTTTTAATCCCTTACCCGAGAGACATTATAAGCCCTTTATTCCATATTATTCCTTTTAATCACTTTCTTGAGAGTCTCGGGTCATGTAGAAAAACTAGAACTTTCCTTGATTCTGTTTCAAGCCATAAAATTCAAGTATGCTACATTCATGATAGAGGCAATCGTTCATTGAAAACCCCTTTGTACAATTATCCTCTTTTTTCCACCTCTAAATTTTATCCTCATTAAGACTTAGAGACCATGAAATTCCTATTAGGTAGCCACATCACTAGATAATTTATCCCTAATTAGCCATCCATTGTGTATTTTCTTATTAATTTTCAGCAAGTTTGGGTGAGAGGGTGTTTCCATGGGAATTATGGGGAGAGAATCACTGTTGTGGGTTGGTATAAAGGGTGCCTAAATTTTCCTTGATAAATGGATTCAAAAGACATATTACATCATTGTTTTACACATGTTTCCTACTTTATCTCTAAAAAACTATACAAAAAAATATTAGTTATGAAAATTAAAAAAAACAGAACAAAAGAAAAAAACTGAGAAAAGTGGATGTTTACTCATTATTATTCACTTCTTGGTTGTAACCCACAAAAATGGACAATGGGGAGAGTGAGTTGGAGGTAATACACTTTGTGAGGGGTTTAGTTTGTACATTAATTGTATACACATGCTTAATTCTAACATGTTTTGTACATATGAGATTAAACACTCCTCTTCTGCCTCATATTTATAAACATTAAATACTTCCAACCCTTAAACCATATAAAAAATTGTTGGAAGTCCTCTTGATTAGCACAATAGTTTCTGCCAGTAGAGAAATGAGAATCTTGGTAAGCATTTGGTAAGATCACATGAACTTTGCTAAAAGAGCAGAAATCCACATTCATATGTTCCTTGAGTGAAGAGTGAAATTTTTTATGTAATGTTTGTTATTAAATATTGCATGGGTGAACAAATGAAGTTCAATAAAATTGAATGTGAGAAAAGAAAATTGATAAGAAAATTGATTCCATAAAAGAGACATGATTAATTTCATTTCAAAAGAATTCTTGATGTTTTCACACCTTTTATTTAGAAATGGGACAAGATTAGGATATTATACATTGCCCAAGTATAGAGACCTGTCCTTTTCTTACATTATTATTACATCATTTTAAATATAAACAACATAATATTATCTCACATAGAGGATCCAATAGTTTAGTATCTTGGGAAAACTATGACTATATATAACAAATTACAACATCAAGCACATTATTTTTTAATTTCTTCTTCTCTAGCTTTTTATTGGAACTTGACCCCTCCTTAGTACATGTAGTCACCTGAGGATATACATAAAAAGGGGTGAGATAAAAGCCCAGTAAGAGGATATATAAAAACAATATAACAATGGGTGAGAATAATCATAACATAGGAAAAAGATCATCAACGTGAGGGAAATCATTAATAAAATAATTGAAATGTGGTAATGTATAGATATTAAACATCATGTCTTAGTGGTTAACTACCAAACATACTTGTGAACAAAGCTAGAATATTTTTCACAAATAATTTCACAATTACTCATGAGATTAATCACTTTAACCAATGAATTGGAGTGCTGTATAATTCTGAGCGCACCCTTCACATTTAAACATTCATATTGCACTGTATAATTCTGGGAGCACCCATCACATCATAGCATTATGATTATCATGCATGCCACATAGAACATATATCAAAAATGAACATCACTAACCCATGAATATGAATGGGTTTCATCTCATAAGAAAACATTAATAAACATATAATAATAAACATTACCTAAAATTGGTCTTACATCACTAAAACATCTTACATGATTCTATAATTAGCTTATTTAACATAGTTTGTTAATTATGGTATTTCACTATTCATCAAAAACTCATGTATTTTAGAAAAATCCCAAATATTCACCCCAACCATTTTTCTACATATAAAATCCTAAAATTATGTCAATTTTTCAAAAATAAATTTCTAAATTTTGTTAACTTAATATTTAATTAAAATCATAATTTACATGAAAAAACAGTTTTTAAAATTAAAACTGATTTTATAATGCTTTCAAAAATTACTTGAGGTCTTATAAAATATTCTTAAATAAATAACACATAGATAGTTTAATTTATGAACAATTTTTAAGAAAATAAATTTTCTTTTAAATTAACTAATTAATTATAATTATTTATTTATGGCTTACAAAAATACGATTGTTTATAAGATGCCAAAATTTTATTTAATTATTCATGGGTAATGTTACTATTATTTTGGGAGATTTTCTATAAGGGTTTATTACTATTAATAAGTATAGGTTACTATTCATAAGGATAGGTTACTATTCATAAGGGTATGTTACTATTCACAAAAAATTATGTTGGTTTCATTAGACTCAAAAAATCATCTTGAACACAACCGTGTATGTCAGAGTTTTGAAATTCCAAACACAGAAGTGAAAAAATTATGTTTATAGGTCACTTAGCACTTAGTAGTTCATTATATTGTGTTTTCATGTGATTTTATGACATATTAATAAGAAGGTAATTTCCATTGAAAAACTTGGACTCGTTACATTCTTCCCCCCTTAAGAAATGTTTTCCTCAAAATTTCACTTTGCACAAATAGGTGAGGGTAATTCTCCTTTGTCACCTCCTCTGGTTTCCAAGTAGCTTCTTCAAATTTATTGTTCCTCCATAACTCTTTGAAAAGGTAGGGTGTCTTGTTGCATAGAACCTTATCTCTCCGGTACAGAATCTCTACTGGAAGATCCTCATAGGAGGGATCATCTTCAAACTATACCACCTCTGAGTTCCGTACATGTGAGGGACCAGGTATGTATTTCCTAAGGAGGGATATGTGAAACAAATCATGAACATTAATAGTATTTGGTGGAAGTGCAAGCCGATAGGCCACATCTCAATGTGGTAAAGGATCTAAAATGGGCCAATGTACCTTGGTCTTAACTTCCAATTTCCTTCCAAATCGCATGACTCTCTTCCATGGTGATATTCGAAGGAAGACATTATCCCCAACGTTGAACTCCAAGTACCTTCAGTGGTTGTCAGTGTGGCTCTATTTCAGACTCTGTGCATCTTTGATGTGTTTCTGGATGAGTTTAACCTTATATGTCATCTATTCAACAACATTGGGTCCAATTAGCTTTCTTTCTCTAACATCATCCCGGATGGTTGGAGTTCTATATCTCTTTCTATAGAGTGCTTCATATGGAGCCTTTTGAATACTCGAGTGGAAGCTATTATTGTATTAGAACACAACCAATAAGATATATTGATCTCATGAACTTTTGAATTCTAGAGAGAATGCTCTTAGAATATCTTCAAGTATTTGAATAGTCCTTTCAGATTGGCCATCCGTTTGGGGGAGATTGTCCTGGCGGAAATTTAATTCAGTACTAAAATCATGTTGAAGGCTCCTCCAGAATTTAGATGTGAACCTTGGATCATGATCAGAGATAATCGAGAGTGGAACTCCATGTAGCCTCACCACTTCCTTCACATATATCTTTTCAAGTTGTTTAAGTGAGAGGTCTTCCCGAATAGTGATAAAATGGGAATTATTGGTGAGTCGGTCAACCACAACCCATATCTCATTATTTCCTTTCGACGTCTTCGGGAGACTCGTGACAAATTCCATAGTAACATTCTCCCATTTCCTCATGGTTATAGGCAATGGCTGCATCATCCCTTTGGAATTTTGTCGCTCTACTTTAACTTTCTGACATACCAAGCACCTATATTATAAAATCTTCTTCTTCATGTTATCCCACCAAAAGTATTCTCAGAGATCATGATACATCTTGGTGCTACCAGGATGGATTGAGAATGTTGAGCTAGGTACATTTTCTAATAGCTCCTTATTTATCCCAGGTGATGAAGGCACACAAATCCGCATTCTAAACCTAATAGCACCATTGTCATCGATATGGAACTCATGAAGTTTCCCTCCCTTTACTACATTCACCCTCTTTTTTGTCTCCACATCATCCCTTTGTGCTTCCTTAATCTTCTCTTACATGGATGGTTGAACAATCATATGGGAAAAGGTAGGGTGTATCCCCTACCCTAATGATTTCTAAATTCATCCTTTGCATATCCAAGAAGATTGGGTCTTTCTCAATCCATAACATGAATAGAGTAGCAGGTTATTTTCTACTTAGAGCATAAGTTACCTTGTTCGCCTTTCCAAGATGGTAGTGAGTAGAGAAATCATAATCCTTGGTTAGATCTATCCATCTCCTTTGATTCATGTTGATCTCATTTTGTGTGAATATATACTTTAGGCACTTTCGGTCGGTGTATATGTCACACTTCTTGCCATAAAAGTAGTGCCACCATATTTTTAAGGCAAAAATCACATCTTCTAGCTCTAGATCATGCGGCGGGTAGTTCTGCTCATGAATCTTCAACTGTGGTGAGGCATAGGCTATCACATTATCATTTTTCAAGAGTACACAACCCAAGACGATATTTTAAGCATCACAGTATATCACAAAACTTTCTCCACTTTCATGTAGTGTGAGTACACCTGCACTGATCAGCCTTCTCTTTAGCTCCTTGAATCTTCCCTCAAATTCTTCTGTCCATACATACTTTACCCCTTTCCTTGTTAACATATTTAGCAGGCTTGACAATCGGGAGAAGTTTCTCACAAAATTTCAGTAGTACCCATCTAATCTAAGAAAACTACGGATTTTTGTGACACTAGAGGGAATCAGACATTCCTCGATCACCTTTTTTTTATGGATCCACATAAATTCCCTCACTTGTGATCACATGTCCCATGAACGTTACTTGATTTATCCAAAAGTCACACCTTTTGAACTTTTCATACAACTCATCCTTTCTTAATGTCACCAATAAAAGTCTTAGATGTTCTTCATGTTCCTCCATGCTCTTAAAGTAGATTAGGATATCATCAATAAACACTACAAAACATTTGTCGAGGTGATTTCTAAAGACTCTGAGAATCAAATCCATGAACATTTTAGGGGAATTAGTATCATTGAAGGGCATCACCAGAAACTCATAGTTTCCATACCTTGTATGGAAGGCGGTCTTCTGAATATCTTCCTTCTTCACCTTTAGCTGATGATATCTAGAACGAAGATCCACCTTTGAGAGGTATTGAGCTCCTCTTAGCTGATCAAACAAGTCATCAATCCTTGGAAGAGGATATTTTTTCTTTATGGTGATCTTTTTGAGTTCCTGATAATCGATACATGGTTGTATTATTTCATCCTACTTCTTCACAAAGAGCATTGGAACACCCCAAGGTGATGCATTAGGGAATATGAACCCTTTGTCTAGATGTTCTCGCAGCTACTTCTTCTACTCCTCCAGTTCAATAGGAGCCATGGTATAGGGACACTTTGAGATAGGATTAGCTCCGGGTATGAGTTCTATTGAGAACTCTACCTCATGATCTAGGGGAATTATGGGTAAATCTTCAAGAAATACAACCCCATATTCCCTCACGATGGGCATTCTGCAAGGTTGGAACTTTTCATTGACTCACCCATTTGGGTGAGATATGCTTCTTCATAGGGAATCAACACCCACACCATTAAAGGATTTTTCAGAGGAGATTCATGATCTTCCTTGCATTTATAGAGGAGGATGGGATGGTTCATAATATGAAATGATATTTCCTTTTCCCGATAGTTGATATGTTCTCTATATAATGAGATCCAATCCATTCCCATTATAGTGTCGAATTCTACCAAGGGAAGTATTACGATATTCACAGGGAGAATCTTCCCACATACGCCAATATGAGAAGAGTCAAAAACTTGGGTTAAAATGATTTTACCACTTGGTTTTTTTAACAGATATCTCTACTTCAAGGTTTCAGGGCTTCGATTTTAAAGTTATAGCAAACTTGAAATATATAAAGGAATGTGTAGAACCAGAATCAAATAAGAATTTTCCCATTCTTGAGTAAATAGTAAGTATGCCTTGTATGACGTCATTATCTTGCTACACTTCCGCAGTAGTGATGGCGTAATACTTCCCATGTTCCTTTGGCTTTGGTGGCTGCTGACGCTAATTACCTTCAAGAACTCAAAGTTTAGTGCACTGGCTTGCATAGTTCCCTAGCTCCCTACAGTTGTAGCATTGATCTATGAGTGGTTCTCTCCTTTCATCCACCACATTCTCCACCCTTTCATTGTTTTTTCTACACTCTTGATCATGGTGCCTTTATTTACCACACTTGAATCATTTCCCCATCCCTTTAAGGCTGTTTCTATGGTGCAACTTTCAACATTTTTGGCATGTGGGTCATTGTGTTTTCTTCCCAACTTTTTCATTAGATCATCCCGCATGAAAATCCATCTTTTGTTTCTTATCACCATATCCAAGGGACTATTCTACAAACTCCATCACTACTTTGATATCACATCAAACAACTTCTTCATAACTCCCAAAGTCTCGAATTTCAAGTGCCTTTTGAAGGTGTGGTTTTAATACACTAAAGAATCTATCAATATTTCTATCATTTCTGATAACAAATCCTGAATCGTACCTTGAAAGCCTTGTGAAATACGCTTCATAAGTTGTGGAAGAGTATCCTTCCTTTTTCATGATCTAAATAGATTCTCTCTTTATCTTTTTGTGAAGAGTTATTGGGAAACACTTGTTAAGAAACATTATCTTATGGTCTTCACATTACATCTCTTCAATTTTCTCCCTTGACTTGGTGGTCTTAATCAAATACCACCATTGATCGGACTCTCCATCTAGATGATAAAAGGATAGAGTCAGCTTTTCCATCTCACAATAGTGAAGCATAGAAGAGTTCTTCTCCATGGAGTTGACCCACTGTTTTGTAATTAGTGGATCAAAAGATCCACTAAACGTCGGTGGTCATTGCCTCATAAAACAGTCGATATCCCGTTACTCCCTCTTTGGTGAAGGAGGATGTTCCCAATTTTTATATTTATTGTTCATATCTTGAGATAATTGGTTAATAATCTCCATGAATTTCTGAACTCCACCTCCCAAATCATTGGGGATGTCGTTCGGGCAATCATTTCATTGTCCCTCGCACGAGTTGTGGGCCTGGTTTCTCCTGGTTCCCACCATTTTCTAAAATATCATAAGATAGAACAGAACATAAGTCAACAAGTCATGAATAAACAACTTATTCATTTGTACAATTTATACTAAAATCATAACATATGGGACCCCTATGCAAGGATTTTTGTATGCATATTTGTAATTAGTCTCATACTATAGGTTTTCTCCAAGGTTCACTAATCCTAATTCCCAAATTAACTAAACTGTGCCTATGATACCAACTATAGAGACCTATCCTTTTCTTACATTACTATTAAATAATTTTAAAGATATAAAACCTAATAGTATTACACATAGAGGATCATATGTTTTAGTGTCTTGGGAAAACTAGGACTTTATTTCTTCTTCTCTAGCTTGTTATTGGGACTTGACCCCTCCTTAGTAAAGGTAGTCACCTGAGGATATACATCAAAAGAGATGAGATAAAATCCCAGTAAGAGGATATATAAGAACAATATAACAATGCGTGATTATAATCACAACATAGGAAAAAGATCATGAATGTGAGGGGAATCATTAATAAAATACTTGAAATGTGGCAATGAAAAAAAATGAAACATCATGTCTTAGTGGTTAACTACCACACATACTTTTGAAAAAAGAAAGAATATATTTCACACATCATTTCACATTTACTCATGAGATTCATAACATTACCCAAATCATTACATCGCTTTATAATTTCAGGCGCACCTATCACATTCAAACATTCATATTGCGCTATATAATCTTGGGTGCACCCATCACATCATAACATTATCATTATCAAGCATGATATATATAACATATATCAAAAATGATCATCACTAACCCATGAAAATAAATGGTTTTCATCTCATAAGAACACATTCATAAACATTGTGTTCCCATAAGAATGATGGAATAACATACATGTTACAAGAACTGTAATCCTTGAGTGAGAAGTAAAAGGTGAGTTCTTAAAAGAAGAGTTCTTTTAGAAAACATTTCTTTTTGACATTAGAACAAACGGTAAACAAGTATATCCCAAAAAAGGAAATAAAATAATGAAAAAATTATTTTTAAGGAGTAACCATGTCAAGAATGGAGTGAAATAGGGAGAACCCTAAGGATGAAAGTGGGTTTGAGAATTTACCCTTACCTAGTATCTGAACGCTTCCTTCGCTTTAATGTCCTATATAATGACATAATATTAATTAATTATAAAATATAGATCATTTTATAAAATAAAAGGGTTCATTTTTGTTTCATTATGTTATTTTATGGGCCTTTTAATGAGTTATAGAGTTTAAAAACATTGTTCAAGAATGTTTGTTTTTATGGTTTTCTTGAGCGGTTCACTCGTATTCATAAATTGAAGTTCTGGTAGAACATGGATAAACATACAGAACATATATTCCATTTTAGTAATAATATTACATAATTTAAAATGATATTATAATGAATTACATTGTATACCATGTGGATAAATCATTAGATAAGAATTAAATGGTGATTGTTTGAGTTAATTTGGGAGGTTTTTCGACCACAACGAACTTTTTTTGATTATTCATTTAGTAATATGTACATAAGTTAGTTACAGAACTTTAAATAGCACTTAATACATATAAAATATTCTTTTTAAACAATTAAAATGAAATTATGACCAAATTTGAAGGTATAAATGGAAAAAATAAAACATGTCGTTCTTGAAGGTGATAGATTAACACCTCACGAACAACGTTTTCGTTTATAAAATAAATGGAAGAGTGGAAGGGAGTTGGATGTTATAATATCCCATTAGTCTCATAAAATTAAATTATATGTATGATACTGGAGTAACCATACCATTTTTACAAAGATAGGTGGGGATATAATAAGAAAAGAACTTTAAATTGAAAGGGAATGAAAGGAAAAGAGGGAGAGAAATTACCCCTTGAATCCTCTTTAAGGGGCCTAGGCTTGGTCTTTTGATGATACTAGATGATCTTGGATGTAGGGTAGGGGCTAGGTAAGATTCTTGGGCAGAGTTTAGAAAAGTCTTGAATCTTGAGAGGTGTGAGGAAATGAGGGTTTGAAAGCTGTTTTTTATAGTGGAGGGGAGCAAGGGTTTCTCAATATGAAATTCATTAATTTATTATTTCCCCACAAGTCAAGGAATAGTGAGTCTTCCATGAAAAATAATAATACTTTTATAATTTGATTCTGAAGCAATTTTGATTTTTTTAGAACATCATACATGGCTCTATAATTAGCTTATTTAGATAATTTTGTAAATTATAGTATTTCACTATTCATAAAAAATTCATGTATTTCAGAAAAATCCCAAAAATTCAGCCCAACCATTTTTCAACATGTAGAATCCAAAGATGATGTCAATTTTTCAAAAATAAATTTTTAAATATTATCAATTTAAAATTTAATTAAAATCATCATTTATTAGAAAAAAACTATTTTTAAAATTAAAACTGGTTTTATAATGATTTCAAAACTTACTTGAGGTCTTAAAAATTACCATGAATCAACAATAAAATGTTTTATTAATTTATTAACACTTTTAAGAAAATAAATTTTCTTTTAAATTAATTAATTGATTATAATTAATTATTTATGGCTTACAAAAATACCATTGCAAATAAGATGCCTAAATTTTATTTAATTATTCATGGATAAGGTTACTATTATTTGGGAGATTTACTATAAGGGTCATATTAATATTAATAAAGGTTTGATACTATTCATTAAGTTATATTACTATTCAACAAAAATTATGTTGGTTTTATTAGACTTGAAAAATCATCTTGAACACAACTGTGTATGTAGGGTTTTTTAAATTCAAAACATAGAAGTGACAAACTTATGTTTAAAGGTCACTTAGAACATAGTAGTTTATTATGTTGTTTTTTCATATGATTTTATAACATATTTATAAGAAAATAATTTTCATTGAAAAAATTTGGGTTGTTACACCAAGAGTGCAAATTTTTAGGTGTGGGGGTGTGATCGTACCATGATTCACTATTTTATTTTACCCTTATACCAACGTAGTAAACTTGTTTTGTATTGAAAATTACAAGTATAATAAAAAATTTGACTCCATGATTGATTTAATTACATTATTTTTAACACTTTTAAAAGGGAAATGTTACTTTTTTTTTATAATTATATTGTAGGTGAAGGTGATTTGTGGGACCCATGAAGAAGTCCAAGAAAAATGGGTCAGTCTGCACATGATCCAAGCACACCAATGGACTAAAACTCATGCCGATTCTAAACCATGGATTCTAATGGGATGAAGACTTTCAGTACGGTCCAAAATTTAATGACCAACATTTATTCTGTAGGAAGAGAATCCGCATTCATCCACTAAACGACCTATACAGATTGATCTTTCCAATAAAGTGAATCTGCACGGGCTCAAAACCTTCCCTCTGTATTTTGGAAATATCTCTTATTATATTCACTATCTAGTGGGAAAATTTGACTTTGAGGTAGACAAGGTGATTAGAAATAACTTTGTAGTTTCATACAAAGTGATTTATGACTGTCCGACTGGCCAGAACCATGGACTAAAAGGTTTCGTGAAATTAGGTTTCCCAAAACCACTTCCCACTTTCCCTATAAATTACCACCTTGGGCACCCCATTTGAGAGTTCGACAAGGAGGAAAGGTCTTTTCATTCTGGAGACTCAAATTCTTCACCCCATTATTATTAAGAGTTATGGAGTATATAGGAAGTTTTACTTCAACATCTTCTTCGTCCTCCTCTCCCATGGATTTCTAAACCCCTTGAGATCACTCGGGGAGGAACGTGATGTAATCCAGAGCTTCATATTTGTATTATATTGAATGATCTTTTTAAATCCATGTTTTATATTGTTTTTCTTCATCCTCTATTTTAATTTAATGGAGTTATATACTAGTATGTTATACTCAAACTCAAATGATCATGTTTGGGGGTACCCTTTCATGTGATGTTTCACACACTGTTCATCCATTTTTCTTCCCTCATTCAATTATGGTGTTTGTATGGTTCATATTGGCCAGTTGAAATCACATAATCACTTTCATGGACATATAAATTTATTTCATGGTATAAAAAAATATTCAACCCTTTAATTCACTTAGAGTTTTTTGTGTGTTTCCTTGGTTGAGTTTCGGTTATGAAGTCGAACACAAAACACCCAATAATCGGTGGTGTGCGGTGAATCATTGTGTGTTTTTGACTGAAACCTAGGAGTTATCCTAGTATAAAATAAGTAAAATTATGGTTATAGGTGTTAAAAACTAGTGATTCAAAGATTATAACCCTATATCATGAATCGATGAAGGATGAACAACATAAGAGTACCCCGGGTTGATCGCATATAATTAATTTTGTTAATTTTTATTTTGTTTTACCGCTTTCATTTTCTATTTTCATATTCAATCATCAAACCCCCTAGTTTTGAAAAACCTCATTCACATTCTACTTTTATAATCAAACCCCTATTTTTAAATTAATGATCTAAGGCTCTTTCGAGAGATGACCTAGGGTTGGTGCTATACTGTAGAAATTCTAGTTAAAAATAAACATCTAATTTTACGTGCTCAACAACGTGATCAATCATCCCACATCCATTAAAATCTACACCTTATTCCAATAATTTCCTAACACTATCCATTTTGATACACACCCCTAGAAATTTCATATTTGTTTTGATGATACCTCTTAAAAACCCTTTTTTGGAAAAAACTAGTGGGATAAAAATTTTAATATGGAAAACTGTATATCTATATAGACACCCCTTAAATGTTACATTACAAAGAAATTACATATTTTTTAATCTCCGAATTCATATATCATGTAAAATCTATCTAAATATAATGGTTATTAGTTCCCTTGTGAATAAATCAACAATTTTTTCACTAGATAAATCATATTGCATAGTGATATATCTATTCTTCATCAACTCATATGTGAAAGAGAAAACATTTTGTGGTATGTTTTTTTCCAATAATTTTTTATGAATCCTTCCTTTAATTGTCTGATGAAAATAACAATATCTTCAAATAATATTGTTATGATACAATCCATTGGCAATCCACCTATCGCTTGAATGAATTGAGTCATAAACTGCAAAAAAACACATTCTCGACATGGTTCAAGTAATGATATTAATTATGCATGATTTGAATAAGTTTCAACTACTGTATTATTTTTTGATATCTTTGATATGTAATTACATCCAACTATGAACACATAACTAGCATGAAGGCATGCATTATGTTGATATGATAAATGATTTATATCTAAAAAACTAACCATATTTTATCTAATTTTTCTTAACAAAATAATCTCAAATAAATAGTGCCTTAAATAAAATGAAAAATATGTTCATTTCTATTCTAGTGTCTTCATGTTGGGTATAAAAAAAATATTTCCAATAAATTTGTAGAAAAGATAAATAAGTACGATTACAATTATCAAGATATATAATTACTTCTATAGAACTGAAGTATGATATATTTTGACCAACCAACTCTTTGTTTACATCACAAGGTCAAAATTGAACTTTTTCAGTTCTTAAAGACCCAAAATATTTTGTAGTACTCAAAGGATTCACAATATTAAAACTAAATAATTTTAAGATATTTTTATTTTAATTTAAATAGTGAAAAATTTTACCACTGGGAATATGATCAATTTTTAATCCAATATAATACTTGGATTCTCTAAGGTCCTTCATTTCAAATTCATCCTTAAATTTTCTATTTATTTGATTTTTCCTAATAATTTTTAAATAACTTTTAAATAATTGATATAAATAGAAATAATTTCATATCTAAATGTTTTTTTAATAAAAACACATGGGAATGTGGGGTTATTTATATACCCTATATTTCATAAATATTCTCTTAAAAGATTAAACCACATATTCCTGGATTGTTTTATTCCATACAAGTATTTTTTTAATATTATTGAATATAATCTATTGGGTTTTATTTAAAAACATATAGTAT
Source organism: Viscum album (assembly GCA_963277665.1). NCBI lineage: Eukaryota > Viridiplantae > Streptophyta > Magnoliopsida > Santalales > Viscaceae > Viscum > Viscum album. The sequence continues at coordinate 608,772,456 of OY728150.1, read as the reverse complement.
TTTGAATCAATCTAGGATTATCATATATATAATGCTATCATGTAACACATAAATAATTTATAGAAACATATATAAGATACATATTATCCTTTTGGACGCTAAAAGTCTAATTAGATATCGACAAGTATTGTCATCCATTATTATAGAATACACCTTCCCATAATCAATTTCCAGTATCTGGAAAAAACCTTTTGTGACAAGAAGTGATTTATATCTTATAATATCATTTCCCTTACATTTCAGTACAAAACCCCTTTTATATCCAACAAGATTCATGGATTCTGACATGATAATGACATTTCCCAACACCCTTCACCGATTAACTAAATTTAATTCAAATTTAATTATTTCTTTCCATTTATTACAATCAAGTCAATTTTTGAAAATCCATAACAAACCTTGGTTTTGGATATTCATATTCTATATCATCTTCCATAGAATATAAAAATATTTTATCAATATCATCCACATTAATTCAATAATATATATCACCTTTCATTTAATAATTATTATATATTTCATTATTTTTAAAATCCATAGAGTTTTTTATAGCCTATGAATTTTATTTATGATTCTTATCATGTGTTTATTTAAGAACATTTATATTACGTGTTTCTTTAAGAAAAAAATACAAAATTGGGTTTTAAATTACACTCATTCCATTTTTTGGATTCTTATCCTTACATAAAATTGTTCTTCTTTACTTCGGAAAAGTTTTTAACAGTTCTATAACAGAACTATGTAATTTTTTCCTCATGACATCAATTCAATCAGGTGAATTTATAGCTTATAAATTGGATTTAAAAAATATTTTTTATCAATAAATACATCAGAAAACTAATTTTTTAGTTCTTGAAAATATAAAAAAAATTCACTTATATCTCATAATACCATGTGGGGGATCATGAAATGGGGAGTGGTGGAGTTTGTGGCTTGGTACCAGGTTCTCTCATAGGTAAAGGCTGAGTACTGTGTTCCCATAGTATTTTTATAGCTATTGGAACTTCATAACTGGAAATAGGACGACATATTAATGAACTTCACTATATGAGTACCTCAAGATCCGGGATTTGCGATGCAATTTGGGTAATATTGGATTAGTATTCAAACTCAGGTCACTTCCTAGTGATCAAGGAGTTGTGAATAGTTGTTGTTTTGGAAAAAAATCATGTGGATGAGTTGGTGTGTATGAATGGAGTCCATAGGTCCATTATATCATATTAGCAAGTATTTTTTAACTTGTGTGTCTAGAGGGTATTTCAGCATGATTTTGGAACTCAATTATGATCTAAAACTACTTTCCACCCTCATACAAATGGTAAAATATTATGTATTATCAAGACACTATAAGATATGTTATGGTAGTGAATCTTAAACATTGGTGGATCTTGGGTGTGACATTTCCCTTTGGTTGAATTTTATTATAATAACATATATCACTCGTCCATCAATATGGACCCATTTGAGGATTTATATAGGATTTCATGTCATTATCCATTGGAATGGATGGAGGTTACATAGGTAGTAGTTCATTGTCATGATATGGCGCAAAGAAAAACTGAAAAGGATCATCTTGTCCAAGAGAGAATGGAAGTAGAACCAGACTAGAAAAATTCTTATGTCAGTCACAGGAGGAGGCCCTTATATTTTGAGGTTGGGGACCAAATCTTCTTGAAGGTTTCCACTCACCATGGGTAGTGGAGGTCTGGAATGGTGAGTAATCATTCTCCTAGGCTTATTACGTTCTTTAAGGTGTTGGGGTGAATTGGCATGGTGGAATATTGGTTGGAATTTCCACCATAGTTAAAGAGTATCTATAACATCTTCCATGTCTCTCAACATCATTAGTATCTTTATGGTTACTCCCATGTCATTAACATGGTATAGTTAGATTTTGAGGAAAATAGGAAATTCATTGAGTTTCTAGTATAGATTCAAGATCATCAAGATAGTGCATTGTGTGGGCATTCCATTCCTTTATTTTGTGTGTTATAGAGGCATGGGGTCCTATAGGACATTACTTGGGATCAAGACACATAGTTGTGTGCCTAGTACCCTATGTTGTTTTTACTTTTTCATTTCTCTATTTTACCTTCTGATGTGAGGTTTGGATCTACTATTTTATAATTTTTTTGTCTTGATATATGTTGTTTAATAATATTCTGACTTATAAAAAAGGAGGACATGATTCCTAATTGAGATTCATTATACTGTAATGTTATTAAACGCATGCTGGTGAGTTATTTTTAGCCATCGAGAATAGTATCTTGACCTAGAAGATGGAATTATATGATTTTTATGTTTGGGGTAAATAGTTTTATTGGTAAAAATAATATTTAGTTTGGGATACATGGAGGTTCAGATGGTTAATCAGTTATTATGTGGTGGTTTGGTTGTGTGAAAAGAGGTCATTTGGGGACATGCATTGTGTTTCATGGGTGTTTCAGTTGGAAATTTTGGTTGGTGGTATCCTTTAGTATTAATGGGATCCTTGATAGGTATCTCAAGGGATGATTGTTAAGACATTTTCACTCTTTAATTATGCGTTGTTTTTAGATCCTAGAGGATAATAATAGTTTTATAGGTATCTGATGTAATGCCTCAACCCTTCCAATTGGTTACTTTTTGGGAAATCTCATGATTGAGGTGTTGGGGAAATCCAAGAGGTGTTTAGTTGAAGAATTTGGGATTTTTTTAGTTTCTTGGGAGGAAAAATGGGTGCTTTAAATGATGACAGTAGATTTGTATGTTTGATAATACCAATGGTATATCCCAATGGTAGATCATGCCAATGATAGATCATCCAAATGGTAGATCCCAAAAGTAGATCATTCCAATGGTAGATCCCAATAGTAGATTATCCCAAAGGTAGATACCAATTGTAGATCTCAATGGTAGATCATTCCAATAGTAGATCATCCCAATAGTAGCTCCCAATGGTATATCACATCAGTATATTATCTCAATGGTAGACCCTAATAGTATATCATACCAATGGTAGATCATCCCAAAAGTAGATCCCAATAGTAGATTATCCCAATTGTATATCCTAATAGTATATCCTAATGTAGATCATCATTGTCATATATCTACAATGAATTCAATTTTCTAGAAATTTTCTAGTTTTTTCATTTTGATGTATTTTTGACAAAAAAACATTTTAAAGCCTCAAATAATGGAATTTAATGCTTTTTTAAAGGAGGATAATTAGTAATTCTATTTCTAAAAAAGTACAGAGACTCTTTAATAGAAATAACTCATACATTTGATTAGGATTTATATGATTGACCTTTAATGGTCAATTAAACCCATATCAAATCCCTATAGGTTTGGATCTCTTCACTCTAAAGAGAAGACCTTTTATGTATTCATTTGTGATTAATTTCTCTTGAGAAAAGAGGTTACTAATCCTTCTTTCTTTGGAGTCGTGGTGCCTTGTTTCTACAGTTTTATAGAGTTCTATATTAGTGGTTTTCTCTTATTTGAACAACCCTTATTTTTTGTGTAGAAATGAGTGTAAGGATCCTTTTTTCCATTTAAGAATTCCTTTATTTCTTCTTTATGTGTATCAAGTGGGGAGGGGTTCTTATGTTTATCAATGTGGAAGTGGTTTCATCCAAATTAAAATAAAATATAAATGAATTAGTTAAAATAATTTAATAAGGGTAATGGGAATGAAAGAATTTTTTTATTATTCTGATATGGTTTTTATTAAAATTTTATGGGCTAAATGCCTACTAAAAATTATGGTCATTGGGGTTCCTTTATTTCACAATTATGATGTGAATTCTTTAAATCATTATGTGTGGTTTTTGATAAAACATAAAATTTAATTGACTAATCACATATAACATGTTAATGAATGGGATGATCCAGGATCTCATGGATTATGTGATGACTCCCCTAAATAAAGTGTTGGTATTGAATAAAATCCGCTTTTAATAATCTAAAAAATGATGTGTGTGTGGTGTGGAATTTGTTTGTTGAATAGGTTGTGTGTTGTGTCTTTTTTGTGTTGATGTGAGATTGGATAGTGGCTATACTGTAATACGTCTATAACAGGGTTGTGGTAGTGGTTATGGTGTAGTCGTGTTGTAGGGATATGAAAGTGTAGGTTGGCTTGTTGGAATATAGAATTTGGGATTTATGTTGGTATGACATGATATGTTACACTAGTTTCCCTAGTAGTAATCGAACTAATTACCTAATAATGATTTCAAATGGGAATTTTTAACACATTAACTAAAGAGGAGATGTTTGTTTTAAGTGATTAATTCTTATATATAAACAAATGGGTTGTTAAATTGGAAATAATTGTTAGTGTGAAATATGGAAATTGGATAAATGTGGATTTAAAAGTGAGAAGGGAATTTTGGATGAGTTTTTCGTTTCTGTGGTTGTGTATTTTTTTGGCTGCGGAAGTGGAGGATTACGTGAGATCGATTATTCCTTAGTTGTAAACACTTACGATGTAGCCTGTGTGTTGTGACTCTATATGTATATAAATTGAATATTCTTGTGATTTTATATACATTCCCCAACCATTTTCTAAACATGGTATTGATAACCAAATATTTCGGGGGAGTTTTTATTAATATCCTGGTGATGAGGATTAATGGATGGCTACCTGTTCTTCCCCACTCTCTCTTTTGGGTGATGATTACATGCAAAAGCTATGATTGTGAGAAGTTAAAATTATTATCATTGAGATTTGTTGTGACTATATGTGATGGACTAGTTGTCTTAGGGAAAAATTTATTGAGATAGATTATAGAAGTGGTCGTGAATGGTAGGAGGAGGCCATGAGTTTGATTTCGTTCATGCTCAAAATATCCTAATACACTAGTTATGATATATTATGTGATGTGATGGACCATGTGTCTTCTAGAGAGATATGATGTAATGTGATAGGATAGATTTCTGCGGAAATGATGTTATGCGATGTGTTTTGATTTTATATAGAAGGGGTGGGAGTTCTAGGACGGTTATCATTGGTGTGTGATAGTGGTTAATCATTGGAAAATAGGTGTGGGTACCCTTAATCGATACGCTAATTATTATTTTATTATAATTTGATGTGTTATTTATTGAGTTATCCATAGAGGGGATGTATTTGGCTAGAATTTATGTGTATATGTTGTTGGTTATATTATATCCCCATGGGTTTATTAGTATGTTTCGTTCACTTTTTCAAAAGACAATTACGTTTTCCTATTGATTATACATGTATGATAACCCTATGTATATGAAATTGTTATTATGTTTTATAGAGGATTATGTTGACTGTGATGGGAATAACCAGCTCAGATCATAGGATAGTTTTTATGTCACTATTTTAGCTTCAATTTTGGTTATTTAACATTGGAGACATTTGTCTATACCTATGTTAATTATAAATTAATTGTGGGAAGGTTTTGGATTGTTTTTATTTTATTTAATATATTTTTGTATGGATTATTCATCTTATCTTCTTATTTTATATTAATATAGATGGTAATGCCTCCCATTTCATGAGATTTGTGTACCCTCGATGCTAGTTTCCAACTTGAGGCCTACTAGAGGTGTGACTCAAGGGTCATTATATGTCTCCCTTCATTGTGGTATATTTGGTGGGAGGGTTCATGACATATGATATATATTGACTGGTATTAGACATTATGAACTTGTGATTAATATATTTGAGGTCTAAAGATAGTGTTAATTTTTGGAAGAATATATAATCTCATTATACTTTAATGTCTTCAAGATCCTAATAAATTTGGGAAAGGGATGTTTTTTAGAATATATAATTTTAGTATAGACATGCATGCATATTTGATTTTAGGAATTATTAATATTTTTTAATGAAGGGTAATTAACTTGATATAGCCTGGGACGGTATATTATATGTAATATTAGAGGTTATACAATGAAAAAATGAATACATTAAGAATACCCTCAACTAATTTATTCAATGGGTAATAATTAAAATTGTGAATATGGAATTTATGTAATGGGACAATGTTACACCCAAAGACATTAATATATGATTTCCATTAAATAAGTCAATGTGTTCAATAGCCTTCCCCACACACAACACAGAACTAAAATGAAACTAAGATATATTTAAAATATATATATATATATTAAGTATAACCATTGAAACATAGTTGGTGAATAAGTGGTAATTAATAGAAGTAACAAATATATAAAATTTTTGTGGACTAAAATAATTGATACTTTTAATGTGAATTATATTTAATTAGTTTAGCTAAAACAACTAAAAATTATTTTATTATTAGAATTATAATTTTATAAAATTGGTTTTTTTAGGAAACAAAGTTTATTATGATTATATAATAATGAAATATAGTAATAATATGAATAATATATTATAGATAAATTAATGATTAATTGATAGAAATATGAATAAAGAATAGTGAAAATTTTTAAAAGTTGTTTTCCAACATGAACAGTTTTCACTATATTTTACGATTTTTTTAAATATTTAATTATCAAATTTTAAAAAATTAACATGAGAAAATAAACATCACTTTTGTATTAATTAGGATTAATTCATATTAATATGAATTTTTTGAGATTTTTCTAAGTAAAATTATTTCTATTTGAACCGTGCATAATAATATTTTACAAATAACATGAATTTCATAAAATTATTATTATATGAGTATGAATAGAAAATTATTGTATAAAATTAATACCAAATATGTATTTCATATTTGAATTATAATTTTAAAAATTTGTGTTTTAAGTTGTAAACCCATATTTTATATTTTGAATCATAAGTGATATTTTCTAAAAATAATTGATAAATTATATAATTTTATATGAAAATTAATTTTAATCACCTTTTTAAATTTAATAAAATGAAATGGATTTTAAATTTAGTATCATTGGTTCCTAATTATATAATATGGACTATTTTATTTTTATTCATAAAGGACAAGTTCCTAAGGTGAAAACTAATTACAACGGTAAAAGGTACATGATAAAAGTAAATAATCTAAGAGTAAACTGCCTCAAAATGATTAAATAATGTGTGGGAATTTATGTTGGAGGATTTGATCAACACTGTAACTATTACTATTCATTATTTATCAATTTTTGATCCACTTTCCTTGATAATTTCTTCCCATTATTGAAAACATTTTGGTATTTACAAAAACGTTATCCCTTTTAATATATAAAGGGGACACTCCTCTCCTCAATTACCCTCACACAAAAAATCCATACTATTAGAAATATATCTTCCCAACCATCTAATAAAAACTGATAGACATTTTAAAGAGTTTTGTCCTCTCAAATTTCCATCCCTTAAGGTATAAAACTCTTTTACGAAGGAGAAAATCCAAGAAGTGAGATATAATTTCTTAAAATCTCTTTCTATTAACTATTTTTTTATGTTATTTTATTATTAAAAAAATATATCATAAAAACTTTAAAACCATAAAACCATTATCATTATTATATTGTTATGTTATTATAATGATTCTATAAACATTAACCACCTACCCATTTTCTATTAAGAAAAACAGAATAGTTACTCGTCCGTTGTACAGACTCCAACCCCTACGATGCAACCTGTTTCATTTTCCTTAAAAATATTACATTTATTGTTATAATAAGGGTTATAATATATAATTGTGATATTAATAACTATTTTATATTCTAAATTAATAAAACATATTATACATTTCTCTCATTCATTGGAAAATCAAATCATCAACCATGCACACGTGTTGAAAATCACCTCCATAGAACGATTGGTATCCAAATTTCATATTTTTCTATATAAATCAATTGTATTAATAATTGTTTTAATATATAAACATTATTTTTATCATATATTTAATGTTATTTTTGGAAAAAATTTAGAACTTATTAATGATATGATCAAAAAATTATTTTCATTAATAAAATCATTTGAAACGAGTGAACTAAGAGGAAAATGATCTATTCTTACTAATTAATGTCATTATATAAATTATATTCCCTTTATAAATATTTACTATACTGAAATATCACACTAATATACTCTAAATAAGATCATTATTCTTTTAATATCATTAAATTACAATTAAACTACCTCACAATCATCAATTAATCATGATAGGTTCATCTTTGGGTTGGTTTGACTACATACTTGAACTATACTAGGCATTTATATCATGAATAACTTTGAGAACCTATGAAATAGTATAATATGATATAAATATGTACATAATGTTTTTTTTTGGGTAAGGTTATATTAATATTAAATTCATTAATTAAGAAAATGCATTTCATTTGTTAAGAATCATCAAAACATGATCATCATTAATTCCATCTTCATGGTTTGTAACAAAAACATCCGTGGTATGAAATTATACAATTATAAATATATTGTCATGTAAATTTAAGTACATTAAATTATATTAGAATGAGGTTTTTTTTAATTATAATAAATACTATTAGGCTTAATTTGTGTTTTGGTTGTATTTATTGTCACTAGATCAATATGTTGATTATATTGAAGAAGGAAAAGTATGTTGAGAAGGTAATGTGAATATAGATTAAATAAATTTGTGTGTGTGTGGAGTTTTCAATCAGATAAAAAACCATCAGCATAAAGACAGAACTCATTCAATCGCCGTGATTAATTGAATATGATTCATCACGTTGTGGTATGTTAATGGAAAGTTAGAATCTTATGAAAATCATATTGAGTCTATAAAGAAAGTGACTATCATAATGAGAAGATGGAACATAGTCTTAATTTGATACTAAATGTTATGATTATTTTATGATCTTACATTTCTCAAAAAGCATTTGTAATATATGAAATATATGTTACAATCCTTACGATGGAAAGGGTGAGGACTGGTGGTGCCAATTGTATTGAGCCTCAGTTATAAAGAATAAAATTACATGAAGTCTATTATGTTACAATACGAACATCATTTTGTGGAATATAGTAGAATGTGAAGTGAAGTATTATTGTTTGTTCTCATCTATGTATGTAACACCAGACACAGAAGGATGAATATCATCAGTATGAAAGAGATCTGAATGACAATAATAGAAGGTAGTAAAATTGATCTTTCTGAACTAAAAAAGGTCACTACCGGAACTAGTTCATTAGATGTGGTATGACACTTATCTATTGTAATGGATTATAACACCTATTTATATTGTTGGTATACTATTTGAGTCACCTCTAGAGTTATATCAGAGGCATAAATTTTTGGAAATATTGAATTTTATTTCAATTAGGTCAAGAAAGTAATAAGTCTTACTTTGTTATCTTACAATTGGGTTAAGAGAAAGAGAAAAAAATAATTGATGATCTATAAAGGAGATTCATACTCATTAGACTCCCATAGAAAATATTTCATCATCATCATGTAGAGATTGATCTTTTTGACACATACTAACTATGATAATTTCATTGGTTGTTAGACTTCAACGACCATAAGATTTTCAGTTTCAGGAATTGAATAAAGTAAGAAATACTTTAATGATTTTTAAATATGCTATTAAAGAGTTGATATGGAGCTTCTACATGAGAAGAAGTTCAGTTTTTATAAGATATCACTATAATGGTTCATCTCTAGTTTGGTATATGTATACATCATAATTAAGAATTATAATGAAGAATCAGATTGAAAAATCAGACTAACGATTTTTTTGTAAAATTGAAGAAGTGTGAAATTTTTAGAAGATTCATGAAAATTCCATAAGTATTATGAATATTTTATGTTGAAAAATAATAGGACATAAATGAATGAGAATTTCAGGATTTAAAAAAATGAGTGGGCGTTGATATTGGTTTCCCACCTTTATCATACTAGGTTTACAATAAAAGGAGTGAAAAGTACATTTTTAATTATGGTGAATAGATAATGTGAATGGAGAGGTATGAATTTTTTAGGTATTGAGTTTCCCACCAAAATTTTTTTTTCATGATGATATTGAGAAAAATTATCAGATTGAGGTTTAATATGATCATTATAGAAAGTTCAAATGAAAAATTTTTCATCAGAGAAATTCTATCAGAGTGAGACCATTAGATCGAAGTCTATTAGAGAAAGTTTATTCAAACTGAGTCCCATCAGACTAAGGAATTTTGAACTCCTGATTGAGTTCTTAATCAATTAATGAAGAAATAGAAAAAGGATAATTGAAATGAAGTCAATCAGATAGATCCCATCAGAAAGAGTGTATCAAACCGAAGAAGATCATACTGAATTTTACTGAGGAAGTTTTCATAATATGTTTCTAGAATATGTTTCAACACCAACAAGTTATATAAGTAATTTTTGATGATATTTATCATTGTAAGTAGTTAAATTTTGATTCAATATACTTATAGAAAAAATTTATTTCTTTTCAAGGATACACTATTAGAGATTATTTTTAAAATTATATTTTTCAAATCCTTTTAGGTAACCTTTTCAAATGTTACCTTTGAAGGTGGCATGAAAATTTTTATTTTCCATCAATGTTTAAAATGTTTTTAAAATATCATATAATGTTTTTTCAATTAACCATATCATTTTAAAAATGATTCACACTAATGAGGTTTATGTTTCATTATATATATGTGTGTGTGGTGTGTGTGTAATCATTTTATTGATTTAACTCATTGTACAAAACAATTTGATTCTTTTGAAACTGTTTAAAGCATTAAGTTACGAGGGTGTTTTTAATTCATGTCAACACCCTTCTATGTTTCCTTTTTTCACTTGGGTTATGTTTTATTAAAATCATCCACCTTAATTCCCTAGATATATCATGATAATTTTATTCTGATAATGCCCAAGTCATGTACTCATTTCTCTATATGGTGTGAGAATCATATTTTACATAATTTAGATTAGATGATGTTCACCTGTATAGTATGTTATTTTATTTACATGGGGAAATGTATTTTAATTATTTATGTTATTATTTCAACAAAAATGATTATTGAAAAGTTGAATATATATTTTTTTAACCATACACCTTCCATTATATTGTTTATTATCATGTTATACCTTTTATTTATTTTTGTAAAAGTATTGTTATTCCATGTATTGTTATTCAAATACAGATTATTATTGTAAAGATAACTATATAATGTTTAACTACAAAACATCTTTCGGTGGATGGGTGATGATGATGTTATCTATTTTGATGAAATGGGAAAAAGTATAGTCTTTATTAAATATTATTAACTACTAATATAGATTCATTATGTATTTTATTTATCTATTTATCATTATAAGGATAATCAAGTTTTATTTAGAAAGAGGGTCACTAGGGAATGTTGTAAAAGGTTTTGATAACTATTATGGTGAATTCTTTGGACATAATTAGGTGATGGGTAGGGGTAAATTATATATTCTCTTTATGCATTGATAGTTCTCATGAGACAAAACACGCTTGGGTATTTGTTGTAATCCTTCCCAATTTAGAAAAGTGTCTTGACTATGATCTTGATGACAAGTAAATGTCTTGGAACAAGACCTAAACATCATGTTTTTTATGTCTAAAATTATGATTTACATCATTATGAGATCAATATTAGTGATATCTATGTTTTCATTTATTATCATAGATATATGAATGATATCAGTTTAAAGATTATTATTTATTCATGTCATCTTCTTATTCCTGCTAAAATTTATATGCCATATTTATTCCATGATTTCATCAATTATATATTTTCACTTAATGGTGATTTTTATCTCATCCCTTAGTATGTTTTATTTTACCTGGTTTATGAATAAAAATAGTGCATTTGATAAATTTAGAATGATATCTTGTGTGAAAAAATTATGTGAGATGTTAGAGACTAGTTGTGGGTTAAGTAGTTTCATATATGACAAAAATATTTTTATTCATTTTAAGACCATTGGATTTGTTAGTTATTGATTTTCAAAAAAACTCTATATATTTAAAATAGAAAATATCATTGGGATTCAAGTGATTCATGAATAATTATTGATATTTTTTAAGTATTTTTATATCTAGGATATTACAACTAGTATCAAAGTGAGTTTTACTTGTATAGGTTTATGGAATTTGATCCATGAGTACATGTCCAAGGTGTCACATCCTCTCTCTTTGTGAATAGATCACAGATTCTCACCGTTAACCCCCTTTCATAAATTGTATCTATAGAAACCCAGACTTTTACACATGTTGTTACATGATTCTAAAATATAAATAAACATTAATAAAACACAAGGAACATTAAGGCTTAGTGTCTTTGGAATAATAAGTTCTTAATATATAAAACATGGATAACTTATTTTATTTTCCATAGTAATATCTTAAAATAAATTTCATATCCTAAATATTCATGGGATAACATTTGGAATACAAATTGAAATGGGTGAGTTAAGAATCCCAGTCATGGAATAAACAAGATAAAGAAACATAACCTATGAGTCAAAGGTATAACAAGATATCATAAAATAGAAGGCTCATGAGTAATTACATTGAATAATATTATAAATAACATGGTATAATATGGTTGGGGAATCATAGGAAATGTAGAAGAAATATAGAACATGACATAAACATGAGTCAAGAGTAACTACCTTGACAATATCACATACTGGATGAAGTCCCATAAAGGATTTGGTTTACTCTCTAATACCATATATGAGGCCTCATGAGACAATAACATTACCCAATGTATTAGAGTGATATCTGGGTTCACAAATAATAACATGGTCATGATCTATATGTTCCACATAAATGAAATAAAAAATAATTCATAATATAAGAATTACCCATGGAAATAAAATGGGTTCCATTATCTAGCTTCAAATCCTAATCAAATGAAATTTCATAATGATATAATTTGAGAAATGATCATAAGGAAGGTAGTACCCCATTAGAGAAATAGAGAAAAAATAGGTATATATGTCACTGAAAATTTTAAATCATTTAGAATTAATAAAAAACATCAAAGGTTATTTATATATATGAAAATAATTTTAAAAATAGAAAACAAACTCTTTTGTAAAAAACCTTGTCACTTTGAATATCATTAAACGATCTCATCTTAGATGGAAAAATGACTTTGAAAAATCACTTTGAATATTTCTTGAGGAAAATATCCTTTACATTTTGAAAACTCTTATTCAAAATAAAAAACATTCTCAACCCTTCAACATAGAATTTTAATAAAAATAAACTTTTAAATATAAAAAAATTAATCTTTAAAAAATTCAATGGAAATGACGGAAAAAATTCCATTTCATGCTCAATACGTTAGAAATAACTATTTCTTTAAAAAAATTAATTGAAGTTGAAAAGTGACATTTTTATAAAAAGGTAGGAATATACCTCTTAAAACATTTTAAGAATAAAATTAAGGGTAAACTTGGCATTAAAACATCATCATAAAAACATTTTTGAAATCATTTTTAGAAAACATAGATTAGGAAGAAAATTGATTCTCGATCAAAGAGAGTAATGAAAAATGATATTCTTAAAAACATTTTCTCAATAAATTTAAGATCCAAAGGGTTGAAAAGGGTACTACTACTTGTAAATTTTATGAATTACCATAGGATAATAAAATTAAAATAGTTTATTATATAATAATAAAATAATTTCATTAAATTGAAATTCAAGGATAAGTAATCCTGATTGAAGAAATATTGAAACATAAACCCTTATCACTTTGGGAACTTTTGAATCATAACATACCATTAATTAAATAGATTTATTAATATGTTTAAATAAAACAAAGTAATAATTACTCATGATATAATATTTAAAGGGGAATTATATACATCATATAAAATAAATTAGGTGTATAAAAAGGATATGTGTCTCAAATAATAATGTTTTTGAGATAGAATATCATACAATGTTCATATAATTGAGGTGCGATTTAATCCATGATGTGATTATGTATAATAAATATGAAACCAAAAAAATAAAAATATAAAACAAAATAATTTAATCAAATATTATTTCAAACATGATCTAGGAATAATATAATCAATAAAGTATATGTATAAACTAGTGAATGGAAATTGTGTTTAAAAACCCCTTATCTCAAGAATCCCTTTAATTGAGTACTATTTAAACTCTTTTATAGTGGTTTCACAGATATTATTAACTTATAAGAAAATCATATTATTATTTATAATATCATATATTATCCCTTATATAACATCTTGTCACCCATTCATTAACAATCATTCATTATCACTATTGTTTCAAGTGCTAATTACTTTGTTTTCTCATGTATGATTTTTATTAAAGTTCCAGATGTCGAACATAAGATATAGTTCTATCATATTGAGATCTATTTTAATGTTATAAATATGATTTTCTTCATTAGATAAACCTTATAATCATTATTTATTTTTTCACCATGGAGAATAAATTTCATCACTCTGTAGAGATGGTAGATCATACGTATGCACGAACGATGTTATAATTTACTTAACGATTGAAATGGTAGGGAATTTAATTGATTGTAAATTTTATATAATAATTATAAGATCATATATGTCACATAAATTAATTTAATTTATCCTTTATTATAATTCATGTAAAGAATTTGTGAAAAATGAATCAAATCACATCGTGAAGTGGTAGTCTGGTGTACACATGAATAACATTATCTTTTATTCGATGGATAGTAAAAAAATTAAATGATATATTTATTTTAAATCATGATTAATATGTATTTAATATTATATATACATCATAATAAAACATGTTACCTTCCAGGTGAAGAGTAAGTGGAAAAAATCGCATCACTTTCTGAGGTGGTAGTCCATCACAAACACAAGCAGCGTTATCGTATTCCTTACAAAATGAAAATTAAGAATTTTTATTTGATATTATAATTAAAAATTAAAAATTATTTTATAAATATAACATATAAATATTATAATCATCAATATATTTATATGAGATAAGCAGTGGTGGAAAAATAATTACGTCAGTTCGTGAGGTGGTAATTTTCCACACACACAATGAATAGTTGTTTTCCCATTTGAGGGTGGATTAAAGAGTTTTAAGCCATTAAATTAACATAAAAACATCTTAGTATATGTAAGATACTGTTGTTATTATATCATCACTGTTAAATAATATTTCATGGTTTTTGAGGTATAAATAAAAAAACACTCAGTTAAGGATATTACCTCTACTTCGGACAATATCATTTGGTTTTCATGAAAATACTTCCTAGGTATGCTTTATAACAAAACAAAGTATAATAGTATGATAAAGGTAATTTTGGAACTGATTTGGTTCTGTTTTTTATGACCCAATTGTTTTTTTATTGTAAATATGAGAGGATAGGATGTGGCCTTTTAGAAGTGGTGGAGAGGATACACTTGGAATTTTTGAGAAGAAAGCATTTCACCCACATTTTTCACCTCAAAAGAGGCTCAAAACAGACAAAATGCTAACATTATAATAATTAAGTTATAAATATGACCATAAAATAATAATAAGATAATTTTTCGGCCATTTTTAAAACATATATTTCTCATTTAACCCATTGGTAAATGTATTTTTCAATTAACCACGGTAAATAATTTTTACAGTTTTTAATATCTTTTATGGTAAAAAAATTAATTAACCATATTTAATAAAATAAATTATTCTAATTAAATATGTGGAATATATTATTAAAAATTAAACTCATATATGTGTAATAATTTAATATAATATTCAACCTGTAGCCATATTGAAAAAACACTTTTCCAAAAGAAAAACATTCAAAAAAATTAAAAGGGTTCTATATCAAAATTAAATATAAAATTTATTCCTATGAAATAATTTGGAATAATAAATATGTAATTTATCCACACTAAAATTAAATATGTATTATGAAATTATTTAAATAAAAAAGTGGTTTTTAGTAAAAATCAGTATTTTTTTTACTATTTATCAAAAAATGAAACTTTTTAGAAAAATCTGAAAATTCAACCTAAGATAATTTTGATATGATGATTTAAAAAATAAAGTTAGTTTTGTAAAAAAAATTATAAACGAGTCATAAATTTTTTTTAAATTCATTGTGTGAAGTCCAACTATGACACCTTTTAGAATAAAAATTGTTTTTTAGAAAACATTTCTTTTTTCTTTCAAATGGTTATTGTTTTATTTCTAATCATCATATAACCGTTGAAATTATTTTATATATTTATAAACCAAATAATTTTCATAATTTAGTTATTATTATTCATACCCACAAATTTAATAGCTAGGTTATATTGTTCATGTTTAAATAATAATATTTTAATATCATATCATGGTTCCTTTAAACTTGTTTTTTCATGTACTAGAAGATATCAAAGAAAAAAATTATTTAAAGATAAACATATTTTATTTTTAATAGGGTTACATTATACCACCTTAAATAAATTTTTCCCTCCTAGTTTAATCTTGATCTTAGTAATTATGTGTTTGGAATTTTAAAATTCATTTATGGAAAACCCACATCTCAAAAGGGGTTAAAAAATTTCACTTAAAAAGAGATAAAGGTAAATAAGAAATTCAACTCAAATAACACATAACTAGGTTTCAAAATATGATAACATGGGTGGAAAATTAATATTTATACATGGAATAAAATCTTAATTTCCAAAAATGATATAGAGTTGTAGTGATCATTTATCATAGGAAAGTGGATGTTCTTGGCAAAATCAACAACCACAAAACCACAAAACAATGTGGTGTGAAAAAACCTCCAATATCATCATAAATAATTGTAAAATGATTTTTCTAATGATCATTTTCTTAATGATGGGTAATTTTCATGGGAAGAGAAACTCAATCGATTTCATTCCATTTCGTAAGCATATCTTGATCCTTTGGTTATGCATGGATAGATTTATAAATAATCTCTTACTTTAAGAAATTTGATTGATTTTTTTATGCCTAAATCACTACTAGATCATATGTCCCCTAAAATGATCATAATTTGATCCTTATTTCAAAATTTATTATCAAAAAGAAACTTGTTAGAATATGTTATTTAATAATATCCAAATTTTAACTTAATCCATTCTAGAAATACTTGCCCTTAATCTCCCTACATGTCTGACCAAAATTAAAATAGAAAAATTAGAAATACAGTCAATAAATTCCCAAGATAAACTTATCATTAATCCCCCCAAACAACTTAAAGTAAATATTAATTTATGTAACAAATATTTTAATACAATTATCATATATTTTTTGGAAATATGGTAATAACCAAAATTATAATAAAACTGCTATGAATACAAATAAAATTTCTCAATCCTCGAATAAAACCATGGATTATGGAATATATTCTATAAATCAAATAATGTTGTTAACTCCATAAAGGATAAATTAACGCACATTTTCTATAAACCTTTATTCAGTTCCAAGTTCATCAATACTATCCAATTTACACTATTTATATCCATTATATCTTTATTGTAAAATCATTATCTTTGAAAGAGAAACATGTGAAAGGTTATCTTCACTTAATCATGTGTTTTCAATAAAATGTCACTTTTCCATTAAATATATTTCCTAGGTTATCAACTTGATTCAACATATTCCTTCAAATTACAAGTGAAATAATTATACTAAAAATCCTTATATATTTCATAATTCTTGAATTCCTATACGTGATGACTTCAATCATTATATTTCATTCATAAACCACTAACTAGGATTCATCATATTATTTCTTGATATCACCATCCTTTCACACGTCATTTTTAGTCTCTTCACCATCAACAATAAAATCTTTACTTCACTATATTTTTTATCATATTCTTGAACATTCCCCCAAGGACATATAGTTTTTTAGTTCCCATAATTCCCATATTTATAACATTCAACCATTGATGATTCCTTCATGAAATCATTATTATCATCCATTACATAAACTGAACTTTTCATTTTTCCTCCAAAATTAGTTACTCTGTGTCCTTACTCTCTATACATAAAACATATTTTCATTACATTATGAAATTCCATAGAGTTATTCTTCCAAAATTCTTGACATATAGGAAAAAGAACCATCTTTCCATCATTGTCCCCACAACCCAGACACTCAACATACTCAATCCTTCTCATATTTTGTGTGTCTTAGATTTGGTTGTGGTGTAAGTTATTAATCTTATATCATGAAAACTGATTAGTTATAATCACAATATCATTCACCCTATTAATCACCCTGTTTGGTTTCTCATGATCAAATCATCTAACACATTCATCATTAACTCAGTTCCTTCTAGTTCCCTCTATTTACAAAAATCATAAAACATAGTATGATAAATAATAATAATTGTGGGAAACTACATTGTCGTGAAAAATAATTTATAGGATGTTCAAATAATGAAACCTTATATAAAATATAATATGTAATAGATTTATCCTATGTTATTCATGGTCATCATATATTCAAATCCTTCATGATGGTTTATAAATAGTTCATGAATTTCCAAAGAATATCCCCTAGGAGTTTCAAACTAGTGTCATAGTAAGGCCCATTTTGGTGCTCCAATTAATGACCAATTCAAGCCCAAAACACTATTTTCATAGTTATTACCCATAGGTTTATCTATTCTAGAACCAATTCCACTTGTAGTGTCTAGAAACAGATGTAATTTCTCAAAAACTACTCTCTCTAAACTTCACAAAAATTTCCGGATATTTTTCCATACTAAGTCTTATACTTAGACTTATTCTTAGGGTTCTCACTAAATTTTTCTCATCCTATTTTCTAAATATTAATGAAACCTTCCCTATAAAACCAATTATAGAAACCCATTCCTATTACACATAATATTACATGATTCATAAACATAAATAACCAATAACACAACATAATGAT
Source organism: Viscum album (assembly GCA_963277665.1). Taxonomy (NCBI): domain Eukaryota; kingdom Viridiplantae; phylum Streptophyta; class Magnoliopsida; order Santalales; family Viscaceae; genus Viscum; species Viscum album. The sequence goes on along the minus strand of OY728150.1, from coordinate 608,753,630 downwards.
CATAAATCCCTAGTTTCATTGGAATAATAGGTTCTTGATACATCAAACACGGCATCCTTATTTTACTTTCCATAGTGAGATCTTAAAATCCACTAAAAATCCTAAGTCATCATGGTATAACATGGGGAATACATAAATAAATGGGTGAGCTATAAATCTAAGTAAGGTAATAAATATGATAAGGAAACATAAAATTTGAGTCAAAGGTATAACATGATATCATAAAACAGATGTACAATGAGTAATTTCATGAAATATTATCATAAAGAATAGGGTATCATAAGATCATGGAATATAGGGAAATTTGGAAGCAGCATAAAACATGAAATAAACATTAGTTAAGGATAACTACCTTGGCATTATCACATGGTGGAACAATTCCCATAATTGATTATGTTTACTCCCTAATCTCATACATGAAATCTTAATAGACTATAACATTACTCAATCCATTAGAGCACTATCTGATAACACCAATCATAACATATTTATGATCCATGTGTGCCACATAAATGAAATAAATAATAATAAATAATGTTATAATTACATAAAAAATGAAAATGGGTTTCATAATCTTGATTTATATCATAATCGAAGAAAGTTTTATAATTATTGTATTTGAGAAAAGATCACAAGTCATATATTACCCAATAAAAATATGGGGGAAGAAAATATGTATATTTATTATAGGCATATATAACTCATTTAGAATAAATTCAAATCATCAATGGTTTTATTCATTAATGAAAATACTTTTAGAAATATTAGAAATATTCTTTAGTAAAATAAAACTTTAACATTGGGTAACACAAAAGGATTTTAGCATATATAGAAAAATTATTTTTAATGGTCACGTTGAACATTTCATGATGAAAATATCCCTTCTATTTTGAAAGAAGTAATTTAAAATATAAAAAGTTTTTAAAATTAAATAATTTTTTAAAATAACTATTGAAACATAGAAGAAGTATGCTTTAAAAAACTGATTCTTCATGATAGAAGAGGAGTTTTTTTCATGTCGAATACATTAAAATAATGATTAATTTCACTTTTTTGTATGAAAAGTAAAAAAATTCCTTTTTTGAAAAAAAATAAAAAAAATTCCATTTAAAACATTTTTTAAGAATACAATTAATGGTAAATGTAACTTTAAATCAGAATATTTAAACATTTTTTAAAACATTTATAGAAAACATGGATTTGGAAAAAAATATTTTTGACTCGAGAGAGAAATGAAGAAGAATATTCAAAAAAACATTTGATTAATAATTTTAATTACCAAATAGAGAAAAATAGTATTGTTACTTGAGAACATAATAAATTACTAGAGTGTAATAATATGAAAATGGTTTATTAAATAATGATCAAATAATTTCCTTCAATGGATATTCAAGTATAGGAAATCATGATTAAAATGAGATTGAAACATACACCCCTATTATTGTGGTAACATTTGAATTATAGCATATCATAAATATAATAGAATAATTATTAAATTTAAATATCATTATGTATAAACTATTCCTGATATAATATTTAAATGGTATATACATACACCATATAAATGAAATTAGCTGCATAAAAGGACATTTGTTTCAAAGAATGAGGATTTGAGATAGAAACCCTAAAAAAGTTCATATCATTAAGGTGAGAGTTAATACATGTGGTTATTAGGTGTAAAAATGTATATCCACCCAAATACAAGATTAAATACAACATGATGTAATCAAATTTCTTTTAACACATTATCTAGGCATAGTATAATAAAAAGTAGACGTATAACCCAATGCATAAAAATTGAGTTAAAAACCTCATTCCTCACGCTTACCTTCAGTTGAGATCTCTTTAACCTATTTTATAGAGGTTTAAAACATGTTATTAACTTATAATATAATAATATTTTTATTTATAATATAATATATTATCCTATATTTATCATCTTATCACATAATTGTAAATAATATTTCTTTATCACTATTTTTAGGAGTTAATTTCCTTTTTTAATCATGCTTGTTTTATCATAAAAGTTTTAAATATAAAACATATGATATAGTTATATCATATCAAAAATTATATTAATTTTTTAAATATAATTTTTTTCATTATATACACTTTATAATCATTATTTATTTTGTAAAATAGATATTGAATCATATCACTTCGTGGAGATTGTCAATCGTACGTATGCACCAGTGATGTTATCATTTCCTTAATGGGTGAAATAGAAGAGAATTATATTGTATATTAATTTTATATAATCAATAAAATTTCATATATATCACATATATTCATTAAATATGTACTTTATTACCTTCCATGTAAAGCGTTAGTGAAAATGAACCACATCGCTTAGCAAGGTGGTGGTCTACCATACACACGAATGACATTATCTATTACTCAATTCATGATAGGATAAGAAAATATATTATATATTTATTTACTGAATGATTAATATTTCATTAATTTCATATATAAAAAATCATATTAATCGTTATTACCTTTCTTATCCAGCATAAGTGAAAAACAAATCATATCGTTTTGCGAGGTGGTAGAATGTCGTATACACGAGTGGCGTTATCTTATTCCCTAAGGAATATAAATAATGAAGTTTTATTTGATATTATAATAAATATTTATAATTATATCATAAATATCATATATAAACATTATATATTTCATTATATATTTCCATTATAAGCAGTTATGGAAAACATTACATCGATTCGTGAGGTGGTAGTCTATTGTGCACACCATCAATGGTTTTGTTTCCCATATGAGGGAGAAGGAGATATTTGTAGTTTATTTACATAACATAAAAAAATCATTATATTTCACATAATTATTTTATTATATCATCATGGTTTAATAATATCTAAAGGATATGGGGGAATAAATTAAATAAAACACTCGGTTAATAATGTCACATCTTCTATGGGAAACTTTTTTATGATTGTATCTAAATCATTCCTATATTAGTTTTATGACCTAAAAAGGATTATAAGATGAGATAATGTTATTAGGGAAGTAATTTTTGATGTTATTGGCCTAAGAATTGGGTTTTTTAAGTGTTAATAGGAGATGAGAGGAGGTATACTTTTATAATTGGGGGAGAAGACACACATGGAATGTTTTTTAAAAAAATTCCACCGATGTTTTTCTAAAACAACATTGATAAAAATAGACCATTTTAAAAAAATATATATAATATATATAATTTAAATATAATAACAAAATAGTAATTATAAATTTTTTTGGTCATTCATAACCCTTATCATTTTATTTTACACTCCTGAAAACCCATTTCTTCTAAAACCACAGTATATAATTTTAAATTTATCTATTATTCATGATTTAAAAAAATAATAATTTAACCTTCTTATATTAAATAAATTACTATCATTTATAATATTTAATCTATATTACCAATTTATACTCACACAACTGGCATAATTTAATTCAAAATTAATCCCATAGATGTTTTGAAAAAACTGTTTTCCAAAAGAAAACCTTTCACCAGTTAAAAACGATTTTATATCAATATTAAATATGAAATTGATTTAAATGAGATGATTTTTGAACCAATTTTACTTTTAAAACAACATTTAAATAAAATTTGGTGTGTAAATACTTTTAAAAAAAGATTTTTTTTAATAAAAATCACTTCTTTTTATTATTTTTTAGAAAATGAAACATTTCATATGTTACGAATTAGGTGGGGTCGTCATCCGACCTGGTGCCCGACCTAGTTTGTGACATGGCCTGAAGGGAGTTCCCTATCCCCATGTGTTGTCATGATTTCCCAGGTATCAAGAATTAAATGTGGGAATGTTTTAATACAAATAAAAGATAGAAAAACAACTAACAAGATAAATAAACAATCGCTAGAAAACCAAACCAAACAAACCCTAAACATTGGACCAAACATAAAGTAAATAACTCCACCCAAAACTCCAATAAGAAAATAATGAAAATAAATCTATGACATTGATCTGGAATTTCAAGAAACATGAGGGTAACCTCATCAAACCACCATCTTCAGACCTGCATGGGAAAACCATTAATAACTCAAACCACCATCACTAAGCATGATGCTCCAAACTGGAATACACAAAGGACATGGTCTAAATACACCCAAAGGCATATGTAGGGTGTTATCCAAATGTCTAGCAGGATACCACCCAAAATAAAGGTTCCATGCCACAACATCAAAAAGTTAATTTAACATGCTTATTTAAAACCATACTTTTAAAATACTTTAAAAAAATTAAAACCTTAAAATGAAAATAAAAGAGAACTGAAAGAAAACCCATTTCACAAATACTAATTTAAAATGGAAGTGACAATTTATAAAGAACATTAAAATAATCATATGGTCCTTTGTATTTCGATATTAGAAAATGTGTCATGAATAGTATAGCACTATAGGTAAATCCTCAAAGGTTTTTCTAGCTCGAGTGGGGCCTTAGAACCTCGTGTCTCCGTGCAACATGGCATAGAAACCACAAACCTTTGTAAATATGTCTTATAAACTACAACCCTCAGTAAACGTGTCTTAGAAAACATGACCCTCAGCTATTCATATGTTTAATTAGTATTGAAATCGTCAATCCAAACAATTTAAATAGGGATAATACCCTTCTGGATCACTACTGCATTAGTTCTAGTCCACTCACCTAGATACTTAGGGTTTTCCCTTATACTCAATCAAGTTCCACATTCACATAGTATATCACTTTCTCATATCACAAACCAAAAAAAATTAGTAAACACAAAATCCACCACTTGCATACCAAATACCATTTTAAAAAAAATATGCACACCAAAATAATTTCACAGTATAACTCACATCACATGCATGACTTGATAAATTGTTTAAACAATTTAACCAACATTTTTAAATAGCACAACAAGGGTTTTCAGATGAAAATTCCCATTTTCACATATAATATTTCCTTTAAAAACATAATGTACTGTTAATCCTATCAAATATAAATTTTTTGATCCACATGTATTTTAATAAATCCAGTTAAACAATTTATAAAACACTTAAAATTTGTAAGAATTGGTCAACATGAGAAAAACACACCAGATTTCTATTTAAAAATTACTTTCTAATCCATAAACATAACGAAACTATTTAAAATGGGGTTTCTCACCACCCGCACATTTTATCAAATGCATTTAAGGAATAAAACACAATGAAGCATGGGCGACACCTGGTGAATATAACCCATTTTATCAAGGAGTCCATTTATCAATGGAAAAAGACTTTATACCTTTTCTGAACTCAACTCACACCTTGAAAACAACTCTCACAACCCTTAAAAACAACCCTTTAAAACACACCCACACAATATAGATATTTTTTCATATTGAATCAAAACCCAACAAATAAGTACAAAAATCCTTAAAAAATATTTTTTTCGTCTTTGAAAATAATTTGATAATCTACTATAAGAGTTTATAAAACAACTTCACTAAACACACCAATGTTATACACCAAACATGCACCTGAACCCCTCTTTAAAATTCAGCCGAACATCTTAACCATATAAAAATGTGTTTCTCACCATCAAAAAAATTTAAATAAACAATTAAATGACTTATAAAACACACTAAATCCATTTTCAAAGTTAAATATACCAATTCATATAAAGAAAATTTTTTCAAAAAAGATTCTAATCACGCTTTTTTCTAAAACTACATTCTCACTACTCAAAAAATTATTTTAACACTTCCAAGCATTTATACAGCCACGCACACATAAACGATATGACTATGTTATTCAAAAAATCAAAATTTCATCAAACGATCATTCCAACAAAAAACTAAAACATAGTTCTCACCATTAAATTCAAGTATATAACGTGTTAAAATTAACTAAATAAACAAATTAAATTATCTAAGAAATGTAAGGGCATGGAACCACCTACCTCAATGCAAGAAAACCCCAAATTTCATAGTGAAACTATAGTCGCGCACCAATCACACCTCAAACAACTTCAAAAAAACCATAAAACGGATGACTAAAACAAAGTTATCAAGATTGGACCTCAAACAACTCAAAAACCCCAAAATTAAATCCCAAGATGAGGTGAAATGACTTATCGGAGGGAGGTGTGTGTGCCGGTGGAGAGCGGAGCGGGTCCGTTTCTTTAGAAGAAGTAGTGTGTTGGTGAAGAGAGGAACGCTGAAGATGGGGTCTAGCCGATGTAGCCTGGCACGCACAATGGGGAGAAGGGCTCAGCGGGATTGGCATGGGAGAAGGCTGGGTGTGATGATGGGTGTATGGGTAAGGGGGTACACCACCAGTGTCTGGTTGAGAAGTAAGGGTGGCTGGCCGGGATGATGGTTCAGTGAGGGTGGAGGAAGGTCGTGACTGCAGCTGGCTAGGGGGCTATGGGCACGAGTGGCGGGTAGGATGGGGAAATAGATATCATGACAGAGAGGTGGGGAGTTGGGCGATTGCTAGAGCCGATGAGGATGGGCGGGCGGTGCGACCAAAAGTGGGAGAGGGGAGTGGGGGCGACGAGCTGGAGATGGGTTATGGAGTGAGGGATTCCACGACTAGAATATGGGGGGAAGAATCCTTGACCCAAGTAAGGAAAAAACGATGGAAATAAAACTAATAATTTAAACTAATAATAATAATAATAATAATTAACACATTAATAATATTAACATTAATAATAACTATAATAATTATAATTATAATAAATGAAAAAAATTGACCATTTCAATTGTTATTAAAAACAATTCTTTAAACTCCATTTATTTATTAATTAATTAATTTATTTATTTATATCTTATCTTACTTTAACAACATTTATTTCATTTTACTTCATTTATTTGTTTTGGATATCAGAAAAGTCATGCAGTGATCGATGTGAGGTCGTGCGGCGACCCAGGTGAGGCCACATGACTTCGACCGTGGTGTGATGGATACAGGCAAGGCCAAAATAAGTGTTTTTAAACATAAACTCAAAAAATTTAAGACGGCCTCAACACGGACTACCCAATGCACAGAAAAATTAACATAAAAAATAATAATAATAATTTATGAATGGAGAGTGTGAAAATTCTCCCCACCATAAATCTTTCTATCTCCAGAAAGCCCAACTAAGTATGAGACCCAAAGTAGAAAACGACACACCCCTTAAGATTCGAAGGGGATACCCTAAAAAAAGCGAGAGTTTGAAAAATCATCATGCTCAAAGACAGTGACTTAAATTACAACCTCAATAAACTTGTAAAAAGACTTTTTGATATGTTTAGCCCACCCCCAAAGAGCTAGAACACCTCTAATGGACTGATCAAGGAGAGGAACTCTCACACCCACAGAATCCATCTTCACAAACCGAAACACCTCGAGCACCAAAGAACAAGAACCATTCCATTTGACTAAAATGATCAAACAAGACTAAACATGTCCAAGGAACACTATGATCACCAACCACCAAGTCATATATAGAAACACAACAAAATCCATCAAGGGAAAGCCTGAAGGGGCTCCCCACTAATAGAAATATACTAACACTCGAGACGAGGTTAAAAACCCAATATAGGGAGGTCTGGGCAGATTCCCCACCACTCTGAAAAGGCCAAAACTGTTTCATTCCAGAGACATTTATGTCAGATCTACCATGGGTATCCCCTCCATTAGAACTGAAATAGGATAAATAACTTTGAAAATTTCTCATCGGTGATGAAGCACCCCACCACAAGGGACTGGGAGGGTCGGCCCTAAATACTGGGGCGTCAATACCACATCTAAAAATATCCCAACATCTTCACATCCCTGGTTGAGTTCTATTAAACATTGAATCTGATTTACCCAATAGACCCCATAAGGACCATTGAAAGCGATTACATTAGGTGGGACTTGACCCTTGGGAATTTAAGGTAATGCGACGACTACACCTCCTCAAATCCACCGAAAACCTCACGCACCCAAAAGGTGCATTCGGAACGGAATAGAAACATAAAAAAATTTAGACCATATTCATCTTCAATAATAATGATATAAATAAAGCAAGGGTCTCATACACTCTTTGGGTTCCTGACCACGTGCCAGCTTCACTCCAAGGCCTATGGTTGGAGCCCTAATATTTAAAGCATCTCCCACCTCATAGTCAGGTATTAAAGACTCTTGAATGGAGCTTTTTTTTCCTGGTGCTGTAAGAAACCATCCTGTAGTCAAGACAAAACCATCATACACAACACACTCAGAAATCCACATGCTCTTACATGGAACATTTACCAATACAAGAGATAAAATGGTGTATGAGCATCACCCTATGTCACACAGAATGAGTACATGTCACCAAAAATCATCAACAAACATGACCATTACTGTTTATAAAAACATTATACGAAATTGGACTTCAAACTGAGTCTTAAACAACAGATGATTCTTGAAATCGACCATAGCATACCCATGTGACTATGTCTACCACACTAGTGGCCTAACATAGACCCTTTATTAAACTAAATCAATGAATGAACAAATTTCATCTATTATAGAAACTCACAAAAACAACTTCAGGCTGCTTCCACCTTTCCCTGCTAGAATCTCCTTCACTGTTTCTAAAAAGGAATTTAAATATAACGAGATCAAAGTTCACCCTTGAAAATAAAATGGCTAAAGGAAACCCATGTTTCATTCAAACCCTCTCACATCACCCTCCTGATGGGGGTGATCGGTTTAACCGAAAAGAAAAAAGGGATAGACTCAAAACTATCACTAAAAAGGGAGATTCATTACTTTAATCAACTGGAGGGTCAGTCAATGGAGAATTACCCATATCTGCACTTCAATCGCATACTAATGCTTTATGGGGGGTGTGCATTGGTCAAGAAAAAAACCATGGACCCAATGAAACTGATCCAATGGCCAATGCATACCATAAGTGAACACTAAAGGTGTAGGGGGAATCACCACAAGACCTTCCTAAAGCACATTCCAAAAGAAACCACAAACCACACATGTTGACACCAAATTACAAATAATAATTCAAACCTAAGACACAAATCAGTCAAAAAGGATACTCATCTTGAAATTCCTCATATACAACATTTCCAAAATACAAGGACACCACACACAATCAACGGTTATTAAAACAATTTTTTTTCCTTCAACAAAACTTTTATGAAAATAAATGATGGTAGTGGGTTTTACAAACACAAATGGTGTCCCATGGCCTCTCACATGCATGTGATCATGCCACACCTTCACCCACCTCATGTCTATCTAGGAACCCTTCCACTTGTACCATTGACCATTTCTCTTTCCATATACACTCTTGCATGTGGTTTCCCACGAGAACACCAAAGTTCAAAACCATATCTTTCAATTTTTTTCAAAACCAAAACATTAAACCCACACTTTTCAAACCTCATACATCATATTATTTTTAAATATCTTAATTTAAAAACATTTTCCAATTCCAAATCATTTTTACTTAAAAATCATATTCCCACGAGCCCAAAGTAAAGATATGAGGAACGATTCAAGATGAGACTAGTATCAGGGGGTGACTAAGACATATGGTGTGTCTCCATACATCAATCATGCCACTACCACAGAGAGTATTCAAGGACAAAATCCCAAGATCTACATGTCTTTCTAGACCCTGTGAGCTCACTGGACCACTAACCCTACTCCCTTTTAATTTCCCCTAAACAAGGATAACCACAAGGACCAATGACTCAAACAACCATCAACTTACCCAAGTAACTCAAGTACCACTATGAGGTGTGTTGTCCAGACACCTTTCTCATATCTATAATGTCAATTTTTGACACCCTTAACATTGGTATACCCTAACAATATCCCAAAGGAACATGACCTAAGAGAGAAAACCTCCTTTAATACCATTTTTTCACAAACCAGGCCGAGTAGTCATCCAACCCTGTGCCTGACCCAGTCCGAGACATGGCGCAAAGGGCATTCATGATCCCCAAAGGCTATCACATGTGCATGAGTATCAAGAGTAACATGTGTTGATGGATTAGCTGAAATAAAAGATATAAAAACAACAAACAAGATAATTAAACAATCACTAGAAGAAAAAAAACCATTAACATTTTCCAAAACTTAAATTTTACTACTCCACCCAAAACTCCATGAAGACAAAAATTAAAAGAAAAATAACACATCGATTTGCACCATCAAGAAACATGAGGGGTTACATTTTGAGACCACCATTGTCAGACCTTCATAGGAAAACCATCGATAACTCTTACCACCAATACTAAGCATGATGCCTCAACCTGGAATACACAAAGTAAAAGGTCTGCATACATCTAAAGGTGTATGTAAGGTGTGATCCGAATGCCCAGTAGGATACCACCAAATAAAATGGTTGCCTTACACAACATCTAAAAGATAATTTTACATTCTTATTTAAAACCATACTTTTAAAATGCTTTTAAAGAAAACATTTAAAAGATGAAAGTGAAAAAAAGAGCCCTGAAAGAAATTCCATTTCAAAAATACTACTTTAAAATGGAAGAAATGTTTTCTAAATAACATGCACATACTCAAGTGTTCCTCTGTATACGAAGGAAGGCACCACGTTATGAATAGTAGATCACTATGGGTGAAATCCCCTAAGGTTCGTCTAGCTCGAGTGGGCCCTAGAAGCTCATGTCTTAGTGAAACATGGCTTAGAAACCACGGCCCTAAGTAAATGTGTCTTAGAAACCATGACCCTCAGTAAACATGGCTTAGAAACCACAACCCCCAGTCATTCATATGTTTAGTTAGTGTTGCAATCATCAATCCATCCAATTCAAACATGGACGATACCCCTCCAGATCACTGGTGCACTAGTTCCAGTATTCCCACCAAGATGGCTAAGATTTTCCCTTGTGCTCAATCAAGTTCCACATTGACATAGTATATAACTTTCTCATATCACAAACCAAATAATACATTACACAAAAAAATCTACCACTTGCATACTCAAAAACCATTTTAAAAACACACGCACAACAAAATCATTTCACAGCATAACTCGCATCACTTTCATGACTTGATAAATTGTTTAAGCAATTCAAGGAACATTTCTAAATAGCACAATAAGGGTTTTCACATGAAAAATGCCCAATTCACATTTAAGAGTTCCTTTAAAAATATAATTCTCATTTAACCCAATCAAATAAAAATCTTGTTATCCACATATAATTTAATAAATCCACTTAAACAATTAATGAAACACTTAAAATTTGCATGCAAAGTATAACACAAAAAAACACACCTGATTTCCATTTAAAAATCATTTCTAATACAATATCATAACGAAACCTTATAAAAAGGGGTTTCACCCCACCCGCACATTTAATTAAATTCATTCAAGGCATAAAACACAAAGATTTTTGTGCAGCACCTGATGAATATAACCCATTTTCTCTAGGATTCCATTTCTCAATGCCAAAACACTTTATACCTTTTCCAAACTCTACTCGCACCTCGAAAAAAACATAGACAAACCTTAAAAACACCCCTATAAACGACACACACACAATATAGCCATTTTTTGTACCAAATCCAAACCCAGCACATAATAACTACAATCCTTCAAAAACTTATCTTTCGTCTGTCAAAATAATTTGATAATCCGCTATAATAGTTTATAAAACACCTTCACTAAACACACCAATTTTTTACACCAAAAGTTCACATGAAACCATCTTTAAAATTAGACCGCACATCTTAACCATACAAAATTTGTTTTCCCCATCAAAATAATTTTAATAAACTAGTAAATAACTTATAAAACACCCTAAATCCATTTCCATAGTTAAATATACCAATTCATATAATGAAACTTGTTTCAAACCCGATTTGGATCATACTTTTTTCTAAAAATACATTCACACTACTCAAAAAAATCATTTCACACTTCCAAGTGTTTATACAGTGACACACACATAAATGAAATGACTATGTTATTCAAAAAATCTAAATTTCAACAAACTAGCATGCCAAAAAAATATAAAACACAGTTCACACCATTCAATTTAACATAGAACGTGTTAAAGTAAACTAAATAAAATAATTACATTATCTACAAAATGTAACGGCATGGAACCTCCTACCTCAATGTAGGAAAATATCAAATTTTAAAGTGAAACTCTATTTGTACACCAAGAGCACCTCCAAAAGCTTAAAATAAACCCTAAAATAGAGGAACAAACCAAAGTTATCAAGATCGGACCTCAAACAACTCAAAATCCCCAAAAATGACACCGTAAGATGAGGGGAAATGACTTACCGGAGGGAGGAGCATTCGTCGGAGTAGAGTGGATTTGGTCGGTTTTGTTGGAAGAATCAGTGTGTCCGTCAAGAGAGGAACATCAGTTATGGGGTCCATCCAATGTGTTCAAGCGTGCACATGGAGGAGAAGGGTATGACGAGATTAACATGGGAGGACTCTGGGTGAAATAATGGGTGTCTAGGGAAGGGGGTATACCACAAATGGCTGACTGAGAAGTATGGGTGGTTGGCTGGGATGATGGTCTGAAGAGGGTGAAGAAAGGTCATAACCATGGCTGGCTAGGGAGTAGGGGCATGATGTAGCTGGTAGGAGGGAAAACAGGGGTCACGATGGGGAGACAGGGAGCCAGGCGGTTGCCAGAGCCAATGAGGATGGGTGGGAGGTGCTACTAGAAGTGGGAGAGGGGAGTTAGGGTAATGGTCTGGAGTGGGGTTACGGGGTGAGGGGTTCCATGACCAGAAAGATGGGGGATAGAAGACCTAACCCAAAGAAAGAAAAAAACAGACGGAAATAAAACTAAAAATTAAAACTAATAATAATAATAATTATAATAATTGTAATAATTAACATATTAATAATGTTAGCATTAATAATAACAATAATAATAATTATAACAAAGAAAGAAAAAAATTACCACTTCTATTATTATTAAAATAATTCTTTATACTCTATTTATTTAATAATTTATTTATTTATTTATTTATATATTGTCTTACTTAAATAGTATTAATTTTATTTTACTTTATTTATTTTTTTTGGACATCAGACAGGTCGTGCTGCAATCCGAGCAAGGTCACGCGGTGACCCAATCGAGGCTGTGTGACTTTGACTGTAGAGAGATGGATGCAAACAAGGCCAAAATAATAGTTTTTAAACAAGAACTCAACAATTTTAAGTCGACTTCAACTCGAACTACATGATTCCCAAGGAAATTGAAAAATAATAATAATAATAATTTAAGAATGGAGAGTGTGACATCATAAAAATATGAATAGTTCACCAGAAGATAATTTTGATATGATAATATGAAAATTTGTTTCATTTTCGAAAATATATTTTCTAAAATTGGTTAAAATTAATTTTAAATTATGTACATAATGGTTGATGAGACATCATTTTAGAAAAAAATCAAAAAAAACTTTTTATTTCAAATGGTTATTATTTTATTTATAATCAGTAGATAATTGTTGAATTTATTTTATATTTTTTTAAAAAATATTATTTTAATAATTTTTTTATTTCAAGTCACACCCACAAAATTAAAGGATATGTTATATTGGTCATGATTAAATAATATTATTTTAATATCATAGTGTGGTTCATTTAAACACAATGTTTTATATAACGCAACCTATCAAAGAACTAAAATTTATTTAAGGATAAATATATTCTAGGTTATTGAGATATTACATTATTATCCAACACCAAGACATTTTCCTATAAGATTGACCCCTTCCAAAACAATACCAATGCCAAACTACACCATTTTAATGGCTTATATATTAATGGGAAAGAATATATATAAGAAAAGTAGAAAGATAAAAACTAATTGTGAAAAGAAAGAGACTAAAAATACTATTCAACTTAGCCATAAATATCATCCTTAGATTTATAGAAATCAAAAACAATAAAAACACATACCAAATGTAAGTAATCAAATATTACCTCCCTATAACAGGTTGTGAGGATAGTTCTCCATTTTCATGGAGTTAAGAAGGGTGCATTGGGGGAAACATAGAAGAGAAATTGTAAGAGGAATAGATGAATAATAATAAAATAAAATATAAATATATAATACTATTATTATAATTAAATCAGAAATATATCTCATAAAAAATTAATAACTCTTTTCAAATGAAATGAAGGCTCATTTTTTAAGGCAAGAGGTGTGAAGACTTTTCTCTCAAAATATATCCTATAAATGTTGGAGTGTGTTTAGAACATTTAATGTCTAAATATAAAAAATTATTATTCTAATAAGACTGTAGGATATGTATTTGTTACCAATGGTATAAGATATCCAAAGGACATGTGTATCTAGAGTTTTGACTAAATTCATAGTGAAAATATTTACAATCTAAAAAATTGTTTGAATTTCAATTTTTCATTTTCCTATACGTATGACCATTAAATAATAATAATCATGAGAATACATTATCAAAAGAAAATTTTTCACAAAATATTTTTTATATTTTATTAAAATTATAAATAATTTAGACTTAAAATAAGTAAGATATTTTCCCATCATTATAATTCATCAAAACTAGGAACGAATTAATAGTTCTGACTTGTATGTCACTTTTGGGCAATATATTGTCATATTCAAATCAAGGTAAAATAGAATGAAATATATATCATCAATCATTTAATATTTAAAAAAAGAATTTAACATTTTTTATTAGTTTATTAAAAGTTATGGATGAAATATAAAACTTATTTAAAATAATTACAAATCAACTATAATGTCATTTAAACAATTACGATCAAATTATTCTAAAAACCTAAAAATTGGAAAATTACCATTAAAATAAAAAAAATTGTTATATAATATAAGGAATTCAATAATAAAATTTATATAAATAATATAATTATCAAAAACATAGTGAATCTTGAGCACGGTTATCATTTTTATGACATAATTACTAGATCCATCATTAGTTTTAGGTCAACAAGATATAACATTTTCAATATTGATCTTGAATGAAATTTTGAGACCATTTTTACCACCCAAAAAAACATACCTTCCTTTTTTTATTCTCCTATAATTTATCTTAGAAATTTTGAAATAATTTTGGATCTCTAAACATATTATTTGAAAAGGTAGTGACATGGGTGGTCTGCTTGTACTTTTAATAGCTTAAAACACCCCCCCCCCCAATTGTGATGAAATTATTTCTATTAGGATTATAGTTCAATATTCTCCTTTACTTATATGATTATTCATCTAAGAGGCCTCATTATACTTTCCACTAAAAAGGTTTTCTTGATAATTTTTCTAAAATATCCGACATAATGGCTTGAATATTGTTTAATATTCATCCTCTAATAGTAATATAGTAAAATACTCTTGAATTAGGTTTTAACAAAATGTAGAATACATGAAGTTTCATATAAAGCCATACCGCATCATTTTTTTCAACTTCTTTTAGAAGTATTCCAATTTCATAAAGGTTGATTCTCTATTATGTTTGAGTGAAATTTTTAATATCATTATACAATTTCACCATATTCTTTGGAAAGAAACATTTCTCTAAATAGATTCTCTCTAATCCATCCCATGTAGTAATCGATATGACCAATAAACCTTTTAACCATTCATTGGTTCTATTATTTTATAAAAATGGAAAGTCCCTTAACCATGTATTATAATCAGAGAATCCATTATTCTTAAATCGTTTACAAATCTCAAATAGATCAAATGGGTTTCTATGTGGATAATTCCTATGTATTTCCCAAAACATCCCAAAAATTTAGATCATCCGCAGTATTATTTATTTAATCTCAAATCAAAATTATTAAATTTGTGGTATTAAATTTATAGTGGTAGTTATATTGATTAAAGGAACTTCATGATCCATGATTTCCAATACTAATTTCAACCTTGGAACATTCTTAGTAAGTTATCCCATGAAATTCTCAGAGAAACTGGGATGACTTCCTTCAACCATTTTATATAACTCAAAAATAAATAGTTATCTCCCAATCATAGGTTTATAATCTAAGGTCTCTGGGTAATCAATACTTCTCAATCAAATGTTTGTTATTTTACCAATGCACCTTTTCCATGTGAGATCCAAAAAAAGAAACACCATATGTGTATAAAGTAATAAAAATATAAAATATAGAATCAAATAAAAATACCTGAATCAATAAAAAAAAATTACTATATTTTCCAGTTTTATGGAATATTTTTTCATTTTAAAAGATAACTAAAACCCTATATTACTCATGAGTCGTTGTTAACTCCTAACAGTAGTCATGGATTTAGAATTTATATTTCCTATCCCTAGAAACAAAACTATAATGAAATAATATAGTTTTTATTCTATGTTAGATCTATGAATAACTCAAACCAACCCAATGTCTAGATCAAATAAATCATTTATTATTTACCCTTAAAATTTAAAAAAATCATTAAAACCAAATAAAATTTCAACAGTGATTACATATTAAGAAACAATATTCTATTAAATTAATTTCAAATGATGTTTTTTTATAAAAATCATATTTTATTTCACTATGAGTAGAATTTAGTTGGTTAGTTGTGATATTATCATGTAATTTATATATATTAGAACAATTTCAATCAATTTTACCCTCAATATTTCAATTAATTATGAGAAAAATAACACACACAAACTAAAATTAATCAAATACTAATCATAAAACATAAATAAGCATCAAAGTTACTCTCAAAACCAATATATCTTTTTATCATATTGGTTTCATTCTTATACTAACACATTTATCAAATAATTAACATATAATAAGATATAAATTTATCACAATATGATATTAAACTAAAAAATCATTAATAAGTAAATTCAATAATATATTACATAACTTTTTTGTTTTTATTTTATATATATTAAAGTGAATTAAGTCTCATGGTTGATATAGAATCATTCATAAATTAATAATTGACCTTAATATAATTACCAAATATAAAAGTTGATATATGGTTTTCTTATTCATTAAGTTGAGAATAAAGATTTCCGACTGAAGAAAGATTTATATGGTTTGATGTAAGAACCAAGATCATGGTATTTAAGGCTTCACTGGTTTTTGAAGAAGCTTGGTGTTTTCTGTGGTGGAGTTTATTACAATATATTTTCAGAAATTGATGAAATAAAATCATGATAGTGCTAGTTTATATGGATGAAATAATCTTTGGTGGATTAGATGAAGCATAATATAGATAGTTTTCAGAATTCATGAAAAGATATCTCAAAATGTCGATTATTGGTGAGATAACCTTTTTCATTGGATTACAAGTAACTCAAGGAAAGAATGTATCTTTTATTTATCAATATAAATATTTTAAGGAGGTTTCAAGAATGTTTTGAATGTATAATTCTAAAGATATAAATACTTTGGTTTCTACCCATTTGAAACTATCATAGGATAATAGAAGGTGATACAGTTAACATCACATAATAC
Organism: Viscum album; assembly: GCA_963277665.1. Lineage (NCBI taxonomy): Eukaryota > Viridiplantae > Streptophyta > Magnoliopsida > Santalales > Viscaceae > Viscum > Viscum album. Next base: position 608,736,189 of record OY728150.1, on the reverse strand, counting down.
AGGAAAATCATTGGATGTCTATTTACCAAATAACAACAAGGCTAGATATTGAATTTTCCACATGGAAAGAAGCATGATATCAATGAAATACTAGGTTTATCCACATGATTTTAGTAAAAAAATAATTTTTTATATAAAGGGCACAATGGATTTTGGTTTAACATATAATGACATATCTCAACCAGAGTTTTTGGGATATATAGATACAGATTGGTCTGGATTAGTAGATGATAGGAAATCAATATCTGGATATTCATTATATCATGGTATATTGTGTATTTCTTATTAGAGTAAGGAACTAGATTTCATTTCATTAAGAACTGTAGAAGCTAAGTACATTCCAACTACTCGAGCATCCATACAATTACTATGGATAAAGAAATAGCTTGAGGATATAGGAGTTGAAGTGAAGTCTCTGATCAGAATCCATTGTGATAATTCATGTGATATAATGACAAGAAACAATCCAGTGTATCACCCAAGGAAAAATCACTTTGAAATAAATATAATTTTATCAGGGAGAATGTGGTGCAAGGTCTTGTGAAGTTGGATTATGTGACAACAAAACCATAAGCTGTAGACATTCTTACAAAGGCCTTACCCAATGAAGCATTTGAAAGGCATCGACTAGATCTGGGAGTCCAGTTTAATTACCACACTTGAAAATGTGTGAATGTCCCCCTACCTCTCTAAAATGTATGGTGTGTTTTTTTATAATTTAATTATATAAGTTCATTACCTTGTTGTAGAAAACCTTGAAGTATCCTTCGGGTTCAATGACAATGAGGGAGAAAGTGTGACTATTCCGTGGGAGAAAAGATACAAGGATAAGATGTTAAGTGGAGATTTGAGATAGAGAGAGTTAAAGCTTTGGTGAAACTGTTTGGAGAAACAGAAATATAAGGTGGAATTAACTCTGATGATTCTATACGTGATTAATCAATTATTACATTCATGATATCTGAGTTTCATGATAAAATAAGTTTATTGGATTCAAGAGTATGTTTTGAGAATTAAGTAATTCATTGATGGAAATTTAATTATACTCTTGATTCTCATGCCGATATTGAATCATGTGGGCTTAGAAGATGTGTTGAGTAAACCAGTGAATGATATCATAATTGCATGAAAAAAATGCTAATTGAATAAGGATGAAGCCTTAACGAGATATCAAAACGTGAATAATTTTTATGAGAAGAGTTTTCCACAAACCTAAAGGGGGATGTTGTTGGGAAAAATCCCTCAATGTGTCCTATAGGTATGTTTTGGGTGTGATTATGTTTGTTGTCAAATCCAAATGACCGCGAATGTGTATAGTTGGTGTTTGCCAAAGATACCTTTTTAAGGTAGCACATTTCCTAGTGTTTGCCAAATTTGTTAGCCTCAAAATCTCTAATTTGAATTTGGAAATGTAAGGTTTCTTTCATAGGACTAGACAATCAAAATAATGGCAGACAAAATAAGAAAAGGAATATAAACACAATGGTTAGAACATTGACTACATAGCATTCCTGGTAAGGGATTTCGGCTGCACACCAGGTAGTGAGAACGGTACGCAGGTGCAGTTCGTGGAACCAAAAATGGTTCACAAAAATGGTTTGTGGTGAATGGAATGTGCTATATAGAAGGTGTGATAGTTCAAAAAATGGAATAAATTAATGGAGACGTATAGGAGAAAAATAAATATGTTGATAACTGTGGAAAAATATTTTATGTAATGGGTGTGGTTCATAGTTGGGGGATCAGTGTAGGGTGATGGTTATAACGAATAAAATATTTGGCAACTCTTAGATTAGCGTATTTTGGATATATATTTTTCTTTATAAGGAGAGATAATCCCATTGATTAAAAGGGTGAGTGAATATCATTAGGGAAAACTTTTTTCTCTATGAATTCAGTGATGTTTGAAAGTGGTTTTCAGGAAGTGAATCCACAAAGGATGAAGAAGTTCATGGAACAGATAACAAAAGTGTTTTTACAGGATGTTGTAGTTCACAAAATATGGACATTCTATAGAAGAAGAACATGGTATATGTATGGGAGCTACAATATACATAAGTGAAGACATTATATGAATAAAGAACAATTTTCAAACAAAGGGTGGTTCACAAAGGAGGATCACAGAGTTGGTATGTAGAGGAGGTACACGACGGTGATGGAAGAGGAGTCCTTGGATGAAGGGAGGATGGTAGAAGTAGAAGTGGTATGTGGAGGAGGTATTCTACATACCATACCTAGAACACAATATGTAGGAGGAGAAGATGGTTCACATAGAACTAAAGGGAGATTGAAAAGTCTTAAATTAAGTTTTTCAAAGTCATTTCCTTTATCTAAGATTACATGGAAATGTGGATTTCATCTGCGGGTGAAAAAGTAAATTCAACAGATCATGTACCTATAGTTGAGGATGTGATATTCATTAAAATAAATGGACCTACACTTTCATAAATTGTGTTCGACCTACAAGTCCATAAACTGTGAGTGAATTTCTTTTTGAGAGTAGGTAGCAAAGTAAGAGGAAGACAGTGACCCTTTATACCCGTAGTGAGCCAAAGAAAGAGGCATATGGATTGACCCTTGGTAATACATTGAGAAGACTCTAAACCTTTTAAAGGAAATTATCCTGGGCATAAATTATCTATCGCAAACATTTTACTCATTATTGGGAATGATCCTTAGTGAATTTGATACATCTGCACACCACCATTGTATTCTCTATGGACGCAGCCTAGTAAGGGTGAACAAAGTAAAAATTTAGGTGTCTCGTGTATGATTTAAATTTTGTTCATACTTTTCAATGGGAATGAGAGAGAAGAGTTTTTTTTAATGATGAATCATGATCTGAAGGGGAATAAATTTTAATCATTCATACCCTGATTCACCCCCCCCCATAAGAGTATTTAACCTAGTGGAACTAAAAAAATGTATATATCACACATCTACTAATATAAATAATGTATACAAATATTTCATAAAATAAAATTATAGTTACTCACTCTAGATCAGGCATTGGGTAATCTAGTAGTGTTATTAAATTGACATGAGGAATAAGTTTTCACCATTCCATTTTTCATGATAATGTATCCTATTCCATTGTTGAAGAAATGTTGTATTTAAAAAATCCTTATCCCTTATAGGGTAGTGTGAGTAAATTTTTACTGACCAACCCCATATTAATCTCCTTAAATATTTCCCTTTTTTGATTTAAATTCAACTTAAGTTAACCATATGGATGTGAGGATATGATATAGATTTGGGGAATGGAAGTTTCTATTGGACTCAAGTAAGGAAGTTAAATCATTAATGGATGGAAGAATGATCGGATGATAGCATTGTTTGAGTGAAGCATGTACACGTGATAGTCTAGAAAACATAGGGAATGTGTTACTAAGGTGTCCTACGTAAATCATGCATTTATTTAACATCGTTTTCATAATAAAAAATTATAGTACATTATAATGTCAACATCCTAAGAATCAAGATGATTAGTGTCTTTGGTGACTAGCTATATAAGAGACTTATTTTATAATTATTTGGAAAAATCACCTACAATTTTATTATACTGTATCTTTTCCTATCTGTATCACAAGTTAAACTCATCTTCATAACTTGTTAAATTGAAACATACAAAAGGGTTCATCTCAAAATCATAGAAAAGGAAAAATTAACATTTCAACATGTTTCCCAGAGTGATATAATATACATATTAAAAAATATAATAAGGATAGGGGTATATAATTTAAATAGAATTTAATCATAAAAACATTTCATAGTACATAATAGGAGAAAAATTAATCCAATATGATAAAATATATAACATGGTGTAATATCAGTAAAAAAATGTGACAAAAATCATAACCAATGGGCATAGAATACTCATGTATAAAAATAGTATGATAAAATCATAAGAATAGATGCACAACATTTAAAATCAAAAAACACCACTTATTTCTCATACTGAATCAAGAATCATAACTTATTTTCCATGGTGGATCAGGAATCAAAACAAGTTTCCCATTTTTTGATTGAGCAACAATACTATTTTCACTATTATCTCATGAGATGTAAAGATTCTCCCAATGAATTGGATAGATATATAGGTCCCACACATAAAATAAATATTTACCATACATGTGTTCCATAAGATAGCATATAATCATCACATCATTAAAACCCAATAATAAGTATATGTTTCATGTTACACCTTAAAAGGTATCACATAAATAACCACATAAACCAGATCAATTGATGAAAAATTCAATCACAAAAAAGAGATACATCATGAAATATTTTATATGGTGGTTAATAAAGAATGAATTCATAAAAAATAACTTCTTTTAGATAAAGTGTAAAATGGAATCTATAGATGAAACATTTTATTTTTAAAAGTAAATATTTTTTGATATTTTGAAATACCATTTTTTAAATCTCACTTCCTAAAAATTATGATAAATATTTTCTACTAAAAAGATGATAATGTAAATATTGAGGTCTCATGAGATAACACATAATTAGTTTTCCAATTTATAATGAAAACATTTTCAAAAAGATAAATTATAGACAATGAGCAGAAACTATCATTCAAGAGGATGAGATTTATTCTTAACGTGGTTTCATTTTCAAAAAAGAAGAGGACTCATAAATAAATAATTTTTCAGTAAAAATTGATCTCACAAGATATAAATAGGTTATACTATATTAAATGAGTGATAAATCTTAAGGGGAAAACTGTATGTCAGTAAGGTATATTGAGTTATGAAAAAACCATTATATTTTAGTTAAGAAACCAATCATGGTCCAAAGTAAGCAAGATGATAAAATAAAGTTATGTTTCCAAGATCAATAACAATTTAATATATTATTTGTGATTTGGATGTATTTTCTCTATACAAAATAATATTGGTGTGTAATATTAAAACATGGTTCAGTAGAGATTGATTGAGATATAAACCCTTATAACTAGGAAAACACTTAAGTCTAAGGTAATTTGAAGAAAATAATTTTATTACGATTAGTATATCCCATTATTTAAAAATAAATAATTTTTAATGCAATCATGGGATGTTAAATCAATTTAACCCCATAAAAAATAAAACGCAACTCATTAAATTTTACATGTCTCAATTAATTTGAATTGAGATCAAAAAAACCCTTACCTTGGTAGGATTTTATTAAATACCCAAAACGTTTCAATAATTGGAATTCACTCTCAATAAAAGTAGCTTTAAACAATGATAAATAATATATTGTGGAAGTGATAAGGTATATAAATCCTCAAAAAAAAATTTATACACATGTTTTAAACATGATTCAATCCCTTTAAACATTGAATTATTAAATTTATCATTTTACCTCTCACAGTGATAACTAGTTTTTCCCTATGGTAACATAATATTTATTAAAACATTATGTTATCATTATTATATAATTTGGACCTAAAAATTATAAATATGGAATCTAATTCTTCTGATTCTATTTCTCAAAGTGTTAAAAATTAATTTTAATATAACAATTTTATAATGTATTAAAACAATTTTGAGAAAAATACTACTTGGGTTCAAAAATATCATATATATTTTTGTAAACTATAATAAAAATTTATAATTTATATTTTAAGTTATAAAATATATATTTATACAATAAAAATGTTTCACATATTTATAATCCATACTTAAATACAAATAATTTCTATAATTTGACATTATTAGAAAAAATGGTATATTGCACTATTTATCTTTAAATAATTTTTTTTAAAAAAAATATAAAAAATCATATTAGTATTAAACTATTATATTAAATTTAAAATTAATTTAATTTTTTTAAAATTCTCATCAAAATATTTATAAATTTTACTATTAAATAAAATCATAAAATATAGTGATTAAATGTTTTTATAGGAAAAAATATTATGGTATACGAAATATTATTATTTCTATAAATTACAAATGAATCTAGTGTTATCTTGTTATTTATAAAATCAATATATATTTTTACTATTAATAAAAAAAACTTTTTTCCATGAAATAAAATTTCAATTCTTGTAAAATATATTTTTAGTCATTTCGTGAATTGGGAAAAATTACATTTCGACAAGTATGGAAATTCATTATATATTAACACGTATAAATATTTTATTACATGTTAAAATAATATTATTTATAATAACATAACTCATTTTGATATCTTCTTAATACATAAGCATCATATAATATCTTGCTGTAGTTTTCGGCGGTGGTTCAGCTAGCATGGATGTTGTGGAAATCATCACAAGATTGAACTTCTTTTGTATACAGTCTCTCTCAAACTCTAATTGCTCAAATTTATCTTGGGATAAGTCTATAGAAAACCCTAGAGAAGATAAATCATTTATCATCATAGAAAAATAATATTCATAAGAAGTGTTTTCTGTTCTAAATTCCAATTATTCAAACTTTATTTATTTATTTTTCAATATAGCTATCTTATTTTATACCAAATAATTTAACACCTTTGTTTTAATTGTCATATTTAATATTAAAAATATTTCAATGTTTTTTTATTTTTCTATAACAAATGAAATATACTATTTAATATATTATTTACATAAGAATAATATTCAATGAAATCTCATGTCATTACTTTCTCTCCTATACCTCTTAAATTAATTACATCCACAAAATTTTACATATTACTTACTAATGAAGTTATGTAATGGAATTTTTGAGATGACACATGATTTAATTTTTTATAATGTGGTATCAATCATATGTTTCCACAAATTATAATGATAATCCCAATATTATGTTTATTTCTAAACAATTAAGTTAAATACCTCTTAGGGTTAAGTGATTAGAACTATTTTATTTTTCCCTGAGTTTATAGGCATATATACAGTGAAATATTATCATAAATTTATTTGAGTTAGGAAATTTTATTCCCTATTTTCATAATAGATACACCCCTCACAGCGTTATATCATCCCTCATGGTTTTTCAACTTGGTAGTGCCTGTGGAAAGTTTTGATTGAATGATAATGTCGATGAATAATCCTCAATTTCTATATAAGGATTTATGAGATCCACGTACATACCTATCTCAACCCTTTCTATAGTAGCCTCCACTACCTCACCAGCCTTCTTCCTTCCTATATTATCCCTTTATTATGTCACTATTCTCAATATATAATGACAAATATTCTCACCTAGTTGATGCATAAATCTCTGTTCTAATCACTCCATGAATCCCTCCTAGATAAAGATTTGTTGGGATGGACACTGTACCACCTTACTCCACGTGGATCATCATTTTCCCAAACAAGGACTTCCAAGAATAATACGTTTTCCCACAAATTCTTCAGGGGCTTGCATACTCTGGGACATCAAACTTGATTCTCATACTACTCGTAATCCTAAAGTCATTATAAGGAATCCCCCTTATTCACCTAATAATTATACCCTACTACCCCAGTCACAATGGTGGTGGTTTATATTCTATATCCATCATTATCATATTTTTTTCAAATTATTTGGAAACATCGAGTCCCAGACACAATAATTTTTTATTGATGGGTGATAATGAATATGATCTGTTGTTATCATTTTCTATTTTAGTAATGTTAAGATCTCACTACATAAGGTTATAGTTGTTTTCTCTTCCCTATCACTTCTATAACTATATTAAATTATGCTGGTTTTTTTAAAAGTGCTTTTACAGACCACTACTAAATTATTAAATAATATTTTTTCCCATTTATAATGATGAATTTTTAAACCATTTGTAATTTTTTTATTTAGTGGTAATTTATTTTAAACAAACACTAAATAATTTTAATAAATATTTCATGATGGTTTATTTAAAACCCTCTATATTATTTAAAAAAATCACCAAGACCCCAAATCCCTTCCACATATACACACACAAATGAAACATTGTGGTCCTCCCCCTCCTTAAATATCGTCATCCAAACCTCTCTTATCCACACCCTCATTACTTCTTGATGTTGAACCCCCTCTCAGACTCCCACTCACTGCCACACAATATCAGACCATCTGCCATATCATCCCCAATGTCAAATCCTACTCTATAATTCACTCTCACACTCTGAATAACTAGCCCATAACTATGATTTCTAGTGAGTTATCTCAGATTCATTTCTCCTTAATCATGGGATATATATTGTGTGTTCTATCTCATTATAGAATTGTGTCATAGTGTTATGTTTAGAAATTTCCCAGTTCTAATTCTCCATGAATGCTTGTAGTTTAGTTTATTTATAAATTATTGGTTTTTAAGGGGTCGTTTTGGATCCAATATTGGTTTTTATTTTTTATTTTGATATATTTTATATCTAGGAAACCATTATATTTTTATTAATGATTCTATAAAAAATGTGAACTTCTCTTATGTTTTAATTTTTAGTGTGAAATTAAACATTTGAGAATGACTTCAATTGATTGAGAATGGTTTTACCTGAAATTGTAAGTGATAAAAAAATACATTTGAAATTATTTTAAGGAATCTAAAGTGAAATTACTTGTAAAAAATATGTTTAGTTGGATAAATGGGGAAATAATTCATCAAATTGATGTTCAAATTATTAGAATAATTTCTAATAAATTTATGTGTTGTTGATTTGTTATTTTTATTGTTATTTGGTTTAGTTATATTGTGATGAATTATTATAAATGGTGAAATAAATCCTAAAATGAGTGCTTGGGTATAAATAGATCATATTTCTTGTTAATATATTTATATTTCATGTTTTATTGGTTATCTAATATTTTAATATAACTTTATAAACAAAATTTCACATGAATGACTAAATTATGTGTCTTTATATATTTATACTAATTTTAAAAAATATTAATTATATTCCTTTTTAAACTAAAATGTATTTTATTTTTATTATTAACTATATAATTATATTTTATATTTTATAGTGTATTATTTCAAGTATATATGGATAGAATTTGGAATTTCATACCTCAAAACGCATATTAGTATGTCACAGGTTTGAATATGTTTTTGGAATTTTCAATTGAAACTTGATCTATAGATGGAAGAATTAAATTTCCATGTATTAAGTTAATATTATGGTTTAATTGGGATAAATTACTTGATATCTTGATATGAAAATAATTTCATCCTCATTATGTGCAATGGATTTGGCATGGATACTTTAACATTATAGAACAATCAAGTTCTTATGTCTATAGTCAAAATGAACAAGTTAAATCCTAAATGGTGGATAATGGAATTCAAAACATGATAAATTATTCTTCAGTATTGTAGGTAAATTCTATCAATAATGTAACAAATATGTTATATTTGTAGTTAATGATGTAGATATTAATAATACTTTTAGAATGGTTGGACAACCTTATCAAGCTAATAACATATTAATGGATGATGATGAGGATACTAATATAAGGGAAAACTCAACCAAACAAAAACTAAGTTTTCTAAATTAATTATAGATGGGAATTATGAATTATAGGAAGTATTTTCTAAATATTAAAATTTTCATTTTCGATTGAATTTTTACCACATCAACTATTTATGTAAAACTACAAATAAATAAATTTTCGTGATATTAGAATTATTTTATGAGGTTTTTACTGAAACTAAGATATATGTATCATTATTTGAGTTGAAGAATGTTATTATCAATATTGGACTCAATTATATAAATATACACACATGTCCCATTGATTTTATATTTTTTTTAAATAATATTTTAATAGAGAAAACATAAAATGATGACATACTTCTAGATGGAAATAAATAAATAATGATGTCAGATTGAATCTGTGTACTATAAAAAATAAATATAAGAAGAAACTTATTTTGAAGCTTTTACATTACTTTCAAGTAAAAACATGGTTGAAAATATTTTTTATGTCATATAAAACCATTAAACATAAGAATATGACTTTTTTTCATAATAATACTAATTAGTACTTGGAATATCCCAAAGATTCAAAAGTGTTTGAGACCTTTGATTCATTAAATATAGATTTCTGTTCTAAAAATAGAAATATGAAGTTGGTATTGGAATCTGATGGATTCAGTATTTTTGAGAATTTAAGTATTAGTTATAGTATTTTTCTAGTTGTTTTGATCCCCTGTAATCTACCTCTTTAGGTGTGTATCAAATAGACATCATTCATCATATCGATGATTATTCTAAGAAATAAAATTTCATATAAATGAAGATGATTTTTACCTTAGCATATTATTTAAAAATTATATGTGTTATGGAATTATGGTGTAAGGACATACGATTCACCTACTATAAGAATGTTAAAAATTCATTTTTCCCTTATATGGACTATTAGTGACTTTCATAGAATAGGTAATTTGTCCAGTTCGAACAAACACACTTGTTAGTCTTACCCATCATGTAACCATGATTTTGAGTATTGATGGATATGTTCTAGTATAAAGTGGTTTTTTTGTTTCATCATAACTTAATTGATAAATCTAAAATATTTTCATTTAATAAGTCATATTTTAATCGAAAACTTATTTGAAACTTCCACAAACTTATTCTCAAGATTATAGATCATGGAATAATTATCAAATATCAGTACAAAGTTTTGGAAATACTTTTAGTAGAAAAAAAATTGAAAACAAAGATTTATAACACAGAAAGTTACAGAAGAGCACAATAATAGAATAAAAATTTCATATTTTTTGAAATTATATACTATGAATTTAATTTTTATACCATAATCTTGAAATTTTCCACATTGAGAAAAATTTGTGTGATAATGTGATTTTTATATTGCTTAATTTGTAGATAAAATATAAGGATATTTTAAATGTCCATAAGTATATATATAAGCAATCAATATCAAAAATAATCTATGGAAAATGAGAATGGGAATCATTCAGTTACAAATTCTCTAAAGACAAATCATCAGAAATATGTTTCCCTTTTAAGATTAAAAAATTTAAATCTCTTAATGGATATTATAGATATATTTAAATATCAGTTGATTTGATTCATTATAAGATAAATGGATTGAAAATTCATGACTCGAATTTATTTAGGCAGTAGTTTCTACCTTTATCAGTGAATTTTTTGATACCTAATAAGATAATTTCTATTCTAATTGAATTTTGATAATTCTTTATATAGATTTATGGGAGGAAATTAAACCGTAATTAATAAGATATAATTAAAGGAATATTTTTTTGTATTCTAAATTAGGTTAAATTTTTTATCAAATTTTATAGACAAAAAATGATGATAATCGATCAGAAATATGTGGAGATTTGATGTTTTTAGATCAAGTTACCTTGAATACTGCGAGGATATTCAATTCATATAGTATTAATGGTTTTCATTTTTGAACTGTTGATAATGTGAATGGTTCAAAAACCAAAAATAGTGGTATATTCATAGTGTAATATCATGGTTACTATTGAAATTTGGTTGATATTTTTAAGTTAAATTATCATGGAAAATTTATAGTTGTGTTATTTAAATGAAACTAGGTCAATGCTAAGGGTTATAAAGAAATATTCATTATAATTTACTTATATTAATTTATATTTATTAATTGATACTGGTGAGAAGAAGAAACGCCATTCAAATAATATGGATTCCTAAGAAAACAATTTATATTATTTTGATAATATAGTGGCTGGTGGGTGGATTATTCATGTCCTCATTAAATTGGGAGACATGTATGATATGTATGATGAAGGTGAAGTAATTTGTGATAAAAATACCATAAATAATAATAAACTGAATTTTTTTACAAAAATATATTGAAAATATTAGACTTGTGAGTGAGAGTTAAAATAGGAAGAATAATAAGCAGAAGAAGAAAAAGAAATAATGTGAATCATTGAACATGAAAAGAACATGACCAATCAGAAATAGAATTTATAAGTTGATTTATTTTTAATATTGATAAAAACTGGTAATTTTTTTATGTTATTGAATTAAAGGAAAATTTATTTGATAATAATAAATTAATGGAATGTTTTTGTATTTATTCCATGTTTGAGTATGTTTAGTGATAGTAACCTCTCTATATAATAGGATTTCTATTCTCCCTTTAAATCATAAGGTACACTTAATCACATAACTTGAAAACTTTTTTGACACCATTTCATATTATTATAATATTCTTTTCCACATTTATGAATTCTGCAGTTTGTTTCGAGCAATCAGACAGGACACCTATGATGGATCTATCTAGTGATCTGATCGATAACTAGTTTTCATTGATAGGGAATTGGTATGTCATAATCACTAGTATGTTATTACATGTTACAATATTAGTTTCTTAAATATTTTACAAATTGTTTATTTTATATGTTAAATTGATAAAATGATAATATAAGGGAGTCAAACATCAATAGTCAAGATGTATAGAATCTTACTAACATAAAGATATTTATTCCTTTCGATGAATATGGGGAACCTACTCAGGATAAATTATGCATTTTTTGGTATTTCCTAGGTAATTTATCATGTGAAGTGGTATCCATCACCCTTCATTATTTATATTGGAGGTACATTCTATTATCCTAGAAAAAATGAGTTTTTTAATTCTCAAATAAATGTGTTATGATTATTATACATTCATACATCATTAAAATTAACATTATTTCTTTTTTTAAAATTTAATGAATGTTTTTGTATTTATTTACTGATGATGTTCCATTTTGATGTGCCTGGTTAAATTTTTCTTCCATGTACACTATAAAATTTAGGAAAAATTTGAAATGTTTCAAGTGATTATTATGGAATTAATTTAATGAAACATATTTATCAGTGTCATATATATATGAGAAAATCCTTTAAGGCATGTCTATGGGCCAATGGAAAACATTTTTTGACCGTCATCATGCCAAATTACATAATGACTTTTATTAAATTCCATAACATTAAAAAAACATTAATAACATTGCAATTATTTTTAATATATAATTTATTCAATAGATTTGTGTCAAAAATGATGTCAATAAAGAGAGGAAATTTATTCATTATACTTCTATATCGATGAGTTTCACTGGTAAAAAAATGGAAAGGTTCTATAAAATTTATTACAATATGTATCTATAACACTTCAACTAATTTTTTTTCAAAATATTATTTATGTGGATTATTTAAATTCAAGAAGGTGGAAGATTATTTTATTTAATGGATAGTGTTCTATTTTTATTTCCCTAAAAAATTACTAGTAATCTCAATAAACCTATTTTAAAAATGGGGTTCAAATCTTTTTATTATTAGTTGGTGTTAAAAAATTAATTTATAATATAATATTACTAAATTTATAGTATATACTCAAATAAGTATGGGATGAAAACCTTACCTTATCAATTTTAGTATCTTCTAAGGATGTTATGGATCAAGTTCTCAGAAAAGTGAATTATGGTCATGTTAGTGGGATGTGTGATGGTAAATATTTGTCATTTGTGTTTGGTAGGGCACATACATTTTCATCGAAGATGTTTTCATGAGGGGGGTTGTAGTTTTTGGTGATCCTAGTTCACCAAAAGAAATTGATGCACTAAATAATACTATTAAAGATCAAAAATTACTTATTAGTTCAAATAATTATCAAGTATCAGGATTTGAGAGTGCATTAGTAATTATGTTTTGAAATTTGACCAAAATTATTCCTGAAGAAATAGAAACACTCATCAATGGTGGAGGAGTGGTAAATATCAAAACAAATTACAAATAATTCATAACATTAATGTGCACAATAATAGGTTTTTAATGGTTTTGTCGAATCCTTTTTTATTTATAATTTCAAAATGAATTATAATCTAAAAATGAAAATATTGAAATTAAATTTCATTATATATATTCATGTTTATAAATATCAGTCATTATTTCCTAAATATGATGAACAAATTCCATGGTATGGTGATATTATAACATTTTAATTTCAGCATATCTTATTTAGAAAATTTCATAGTAATAATGTTCCTAGTTACGGTTGATTTAGTTTTTAGTGTGTAAATCTTGATTATGAGATAAACTAATTCAAGAAATAGCTATTAGAGTCTTGTGATAGGTTGAATTGAGTAGTGAGTCTCATGCATCATATAAAAGATAATTTAATTTTCTTAGAACTCACCTGACTACCAATTATTCAATATTTTAACATTACTTAAATTGAATATGGATCACATCCTATATTATTTGAATTTTAATTTATTTATTATTAATAAAATATTCTCATTATAGATGTGTGGTAAACTATTTTAAATGAAGGAACTAAAGGAGGGAAGTTGGTAAGAAGGTGATGGGCAGCATCATGACTGATTAATTGAGGTAGAGGTTCATGAATATCAGAAGAGTATCTAGGAATCAGGTATGTTTTGTAATTTATTGAAACATGAAATTTTTAATATTCTGATATAATATATTGTTGTATTATATATAATGTAATTTTTATCGATATATGGAATTTAATTTTTTTATACTGTATTGGATATCATTTTATATATATATTGTTGTATATTGGTTTTTAGTGGATCAAGTGGCCATAAAAATATTCTTTTCTAAAATTCCATTACTAAAATCTATTTTAGCCTCCAGAAAAAAAATAAGGGTGGTAAATATTTCTGCTAAATATGGTAAATTTACCTTTCTATTGGTGGTTAAAACAACCAATTGTAAAAAAAATGCCACTATATTTTATACCATAGAGAACCACCACTATTAAAAAATACCACTAAATATAAATATCATCATCACAAAACAAAATAATCATGAAAAAAGCATACTTAAATATTAAAATACACACTATTTCGTAATATTTTTAAAACCCCTCCCTGAAGCCTTTTAGTTTTAATTAAAACCACCATAAAACCCAAAGAAACTACCAATATATGATGTGTTTACTATATTTCATACATTGTTCAACAATGAAGATGTCAGGGGTAATATAACCATGATCAGTTAGTATGGAATCTGTATTGAAATAGTTAATTCATTAAGAGAATCACAAAAAATACATCTAAAATACCCATAATAATAATTATATTCCCATAAACTTAAATGTATGAAACCAACCATTATACAACTAGATAGTTTATTTGATAAAAAAATAAATGTGGTATACATATAAAATAATATTGTCAACTTAGATTGGCTATAATAAAGGTAACATATTAACAATTCTAAAGATGCAGATTTGGATATCAAAATCCATCTCATTATTATTCAATGAATAGGATTCACCTTATTCCCTTGGATGGGGTGGTTATTCTTACCTATCATCATTATAATCCATTGAATTATGAAATTGACTTAGATAGTGTAAATGTTTTTTCATACATGAATTATTGGAATATTAATGGTTCTTTTGGATGTTTGTTTTGCACTCACATTGTATTATTCAACATCTTCGTTTTTTCATGGAAACAAGATGCTCAATCACCACCTATTGTATATTTAAATTAAATTCAAAATAATTCCCTTAGTTTTTATTCCCAATTTTTTTACATATAGGTGGTTTAATAATCCTTATTCTATTATCTGTATTTCTGGAATTTTCATGATTCTCCACCGCTCTCTTCTTTGGTGCACTCGAAATTTCACCTATGGTTATATTATTAATAATATTTCAATATATTAGGTTTGTAATAATCATTATATTTCTATTTCTATCCCCATTCTAATGATTTCATTGTTGATATAGTCACTACATTATCCCATGTACCCATTTTTAAAAAATTTCTAGTTTCATCTATCACCAAAACCAAAAGGGTTAACATGAGTGATAAATATTTAACATCCTAGAGGGATCATTATAATTAATAACGTAAAAGAGATATGTCCTTGAAATATTCTACCATTTTCATTATTATGTTATACTAAAATGAATTTAGTTCAACTTATATCAATTTAAGATTAACCCTTGATACTTTAAGTTGTGTTATATTATACTTCTCAACCCAATCCTTTAAAATTAACTAGAAAATAAATCTTTCATTGTGGGTTTTAAATAAAATCTAGTAAATCAAAGTATATATACTGGTAGTTTCTACCCAAGTTAGTAATTTTAGACCCAATAATTATGTATCAGAGTAATGAAAAATTCAATTCTCAAGAAACCCTTTTATGGGTGACTTCCTCTAGGTGCATTTGTGTCATATCTTAATTCAATTTCAAATATCCTGATTGGGATGTTTTTCTAGGAAACCCACATACACATAAAATTACTAATACTTAAGGATATCATACTATATATTGACCAACCTGTATGGTTTTCAATAAGGTTCTATAAAATTAATCCTAAAAGTAACTAATCTAATCTTCAAAAATTACTAAATATTTTATATTATAACAAAAAATAATACCCAAGATAAACATGCCTTTATTTTACATTATTAATATAATTAAAAAAAACATTACATAATAATCTAAAAATCCCTAGAATAAATATATTTATTTTATTTGGAGACTAACTACCTATGAGAATTATTTTATAATAATAGTGAATATTTCCAAATATCTGCATCATAGTATAACTTATCCTATATTTATCATAAGTTAAACTCATCCTTGTGACCTAGAAAATGGAAATGTAGGGAAGGGATTAGATTAAATGATTGGTAAATGAAAAATATATCAACATGTTACTAAGGGTGAGACCATAAGAATAAGAGAAAACAAAAGGAAGAGAGATATCTTCAATTAAAAGAACATGGAATAATTAAAAAAATTCCAAACTGCATGTTATTACAATAAGTAATCTCATATAATTAATAAAATAACATAGCATAAATTTTATTAAAACATGAGACATAAATCATGAGATTGGGGTACAACATTGTAATATATCAAAATAGTATGGATCCAATATTATAATACAAACTCAATATTTTGTATTAATTATCACTAAGTATATCCCATAATGGACTAGTCATCACAACTTTTTACCCATAGAAGATCAGTCATCACAACCTGTTTCCATTTTTTCGATCGGGAATCACTACTCATCTCACCATTATATCATTATATGTTAATATTTAACCAATTAATTTTATGGATACATAGCTCCCACTAAAAAAATAAATATTACCCAAACAAGTGTTCCACAAGAAATTATATAATCATCAATTCATTAAAATCCATGAATAAGGATGGTTTTATTATTGCATTTTAAAACATATCACATAGATAATAATATAAACCTAATAAATTGATACCAAATTCAATAAAAAAATCATAACATCATAAAATCACTTATAGGTTTGTTCATAAAGCGTAGATTCATGTAAAATATCTCCCTTGAGATAAAGAGGAAAGTCAAGGCGAAAGATAGAACATTTGATTTTGAAAGGAAAATAATTTTTGATATTTTTAAAATAATTTTTTAAAATCCCACATCATAAAAATTATAATTAATATTTTTATTGAAAATAAAATAAGGTAAAAATAATGTTCATATTAGATAATACATAATTATGTTTCTAAATAAAACTGATAACATTGGTGGGAAGGAATTTTTTGGAAAATGAGTGGGAACTACCGTTCAGGGGGATAAGAATTAGTCTCAATAAGTTTTAACTTTTAAGATGGAATAATATTTATAAACCATGAATATTTGTATAAATGTTGATATCTTATGATATAAATAGGATATTTTATTGGAAATTATAGATAAATCTCTCAGATAAACATTTTAACTCATCAAAGTAGATTAAGTTATGAAAAACCACTTATACTTTATGGAAGATATCAATTATAGTACTAAGAAAAGAATAGCATGAATGAAAGTGATGTTTCTAAGATTAATATAATGTTAAGATATAGTAAGTTAAGGGTAATTATTTACATCATAAAAAATATTGGGGTATAATATTAAAATATTTTTCAATGAAGGGCGATTGAGATAGAAGCACTTACAACTAGGCTAACACTTTAATCGAAGGACATTTTAAGAATAGAAATTCATTTGGATATGTATATCCCATTAATTAAAATAAATAAATTGTATAACATTCATGGGATGTTAAATGAATATAAAATCATAAAAAATAAGATATTGTGAAAAAATGTTACTTGTTTCAAAAAAATCTAAATTTAGACTAAGAAACCCCTCAACATAGTCCTAATTCATTCTACACTTGAACCAAACTTCATAAATAATTAAAATAATTTTATTATTTACATGAAAAAGAAAAATATTAATAAATATAACCATTTATAAACCCCATTGATAATCATTTTGTTTATGTATATATTATTTAATTTTTTCTTATTTTCTCACATTGTGTGTTTACGGTTTATATTAGTTTCGTATTTGTGGTTTAACTTTATATTCTTATTGAAAAGTTATTAACTCATAAATTATTAATAATATTAAAAGGACTACTTTATAATGATTTATGATGTTTAAATTTTCTTTCATGGGTTATTTATTCTTTATCAAAGAAGATGAAATCAACAACAAGAATGTTTAGGGATTATTATACCATGAAGGGTGTTTTTTATTTAATGAATTAAATATTGATATAATCATTATTAAACAAAAAAAATATTTATTTCAATATTTACATAATATTAAACCATTTATTTTATATTAATTTTCAACCATGATATAATTTTATAGAATTTTTCAAGTACGCGGACATACCGACCCAATCATAAACATACCATGATTAATGGATAATTGTGAGGTGATTTAGTTTCAATATCAGTATAAAAGTATCATAACGATATAATTTATTTTTTATTAGTTAGATATATCAATGTTATAAATATGTAATAAAATATTTTTTGGATAATAAATTTTTAAATATTATGAATAAAATATTCTTCTTCTTAGCTTTCTTGTTTATGGTGGTTAATTTTATAATGATTATTTATCGCTTATAAAATTAAGATTTTATTAAATATGTATTAAAATAAGATTATTAATATCATAAAAATAATATTTCTCCTTAAAATATGTTCTTAGATCTATCCCAGAAAGGTGGTATTGAAAAATGGAATGCATCTAACCATAGAGGTGGTAGAATGCTCATATGTGTGGATGGTGGTTTCATTTTTTGAGGTACAGGATAAATAAGTAATATGGTTTAATATTAAAAATCATAAAAAAAATTATAAAGATAATAATAATAAATTAAATTACATTTTTTTACCATATAGGTTAGTATGTGAAGGAAAACAAACTTGTTTATTCATATAAGAGGTAATACGCACAGACGCATGTTTCACATTTTATTTTCTTAATGGATAAGAGAAAAGTGGTAAATGATTGTACCATAATTATAATAACTTATCAATATAAAAATAATAATTTTTTTATCAGTTTAATATAATCTAATTGATTTTTAATAAGATTAATTATATAAAAATTAATAGAAATGGTAAAGAGAGACTTAGAACTTTTACTTCACTTCTTGGATTATCTCCTTTGTGAATTGGGTTAAGACTTTAAGGGATGGTATTATGAGAAACAAATAACCTATTCAATGTGTCTCAGAATATTTATAATATGTTTTGGATGATATTCAAGTGAACATAGGGGGTTATTTTTTGAGAGTAAGGGATGATAGGAGATCCTCTTTTATAAGTGAAACGTGGTGGAATTTTTATAAATACCCAAAACTTTTTAATAAAGGGAAGTCACTCTTAATGAAAGTGGATCTCGAATTTGATAAATTATGGTTTGGGGAAGTGGTAAGGTATATAAATCACAAATAAATTTTTTTACATAGCTTTTATAAATGTTTCAATCAATTTATCCCATAAATTATTTCTTTTTCAATTTTAAATTTTACAACATTTACTATTTTTACCTAAGGTGACTTAATATTTATGACTAAAAATAAAGTGGGGAATGGTTATTAATTTAGACCTAATAATTCTTAATTCAAAATCCATTTTTTCTGATAAAATTTCTATAGGTGTTAAAATATAACTTTATTATAATAAATATATAATTTATTAAAACAGTTTTGAGAAATAATTGGCCGGAGTTATAAAATATAATATATAGGTTCTTAAAGTATAATTAATATTTGAAAATATATAATGTAAATTATAAAAAATTTATTTCTCCAATAATTGGTTTTATAATTTTATGAGTGGGTTTGGATAAGGGTAAAGGCTAGATTTTATTCCCTTAAAAGACGATGAAGGTCTCTCCCCCACCAGTGGGCGAGGGACAAGCACGGTAGTCATTGCCATCATGAAATTGGAGAAGGATCACATAAATCCCCCTCAATTTCAGCCCCCTAATAATTATATAGACTAATAATACTATAAAATTAATTGTATTAGTTAAAATGGTATATTGTATTGTTCACCTAAAAATCAATTTTTTTAGATAATATCAAAAATTCTTCATAGGATAATATTTTTATGATAAATATAAAAATAAATTTAATTTTTCAAATACTCACTCAAAAATTTATAAATTTTAATTTTAAATAAAATCATAAAATATTGTGAAAAAATATTTTTATAGGAAAACAACTTTTGATTTATTATATAGTATTTTTTACTATAAATGACTAATTAGTCTTGTAATAACTTATTGATTATAGCCTCAATATATCTTATCATTATTCAATCATAGTAAACATAGTTCCTCAAAATAAAATTCTAAATTATAGAAATTAGTTTTTCTAAGCATAAACTGTACTGATAAAAAATAACCTTTCACAAAGTATAAAATATCATGATATAAATATATATATATATATTACATGTTTACATAATCCTAATTTCTACTAAAATAACACCTTATGATATGCACGTATGACCTAATCATAATATGTGCTTTGGATGGAGTTTTGGGTGGTGATTCAGCAAGCATGGATCTTCTTTCAATCTCCATGAGCTTGAACATATCCTACATGTGGTTTTAATCAAACAATAATTTCTTTGGTTTAAATTGGTCTTGGTCTATATAAATCTTTTGTTTTGATAACTCCCTTGTAATCTCAGAAAAATGGGCCTTATAAGGAATAATTCTACTTTCAGATTTCATTGCTTCTTACTTTTTTCATTTATTTTATAATATGGTTATGTAATTATATACCAACTAACTTAATATATATTTTTTCATGATATTATTTAATATTCAAAATATATCATTCTTTTTTATAGTTTGGTATAGTGTGTAAAAAACACTATGTAATATATTTTTAATTTAATGAGAATACACAATGAAATTTTGGTTTATTATTGGTTATGGGAATGTGTAGCTTAAAATTTTCATTTGGATAAGAGGTAAAGTTCCAAAAGGCTAATAGTGTTTAAAAATAACCATTCTAAATGGAGGGACTTCCATAAGTATTGCAGTTTGGTGAAACATTTTTGAATGGGTGGAAACTTCTATAAAGGTAATTGGGGAATTATGTGCATAGTAACTAAGTAATCAAGGATTACAAAATAAAAATATCTATAATTATTCTTTACTAATTATATTTTCACTTTAAGTATAAATATTTAGTTTCTTCTAATTAAAATGAAATTAGGTGTGTTTCCCCATAAATATAGGAAACCTTATAAAAACCACGCTATTTCTAGTGTCTTCTCCTTTATTTTTTTCTTCTTGAATATTTTTTAGGTTTTAAGTTCACCTGAGTGTTGGGATGGGTCTAAATTTTTAAGGTGAGTAGTGTGTAAGGAGTCCTATCTCCGGGTATACATAGTCGATGGATATTTTCTTAATGATCATGAATTTACTCTATATATTTCATTAAATAAATGGAAATGTGTTGAAGTTTATTCTATAATTAGTTGTTGAATTTATGATATCGTTATTAAATAGTATTAATGTTGAGTTTGGAATCAAAATCATGTGGTTCGGTTCTTGATCAGCAACACACATGGAGATAACAATGGTTTGTTTACCTATGCTTTCCCTTAACATTATTCCATTTCTAGAGGGTGTTTAAAATTAGTGTAAGGTATGGAATCAAATTAAGGTATGTTCTAGGTTCATAAGTTATAGGAGATGTATTTAGGATTCTATTGAATGTCGACTGAGGATCATCTAATTCCAAAGGGTATAGAAGTTCCACAAATCTGAGTTCATTTATAAAATATGTAAAAACCTAATATGAATGATTATATGGGAAGTAACATGAATTTTTCATGTTTCATTTGTTTGGAATGTATCATTTACCATATATATATTTTATACCATGATTGAGATCATAAAGGCCTTTTTGGATATGTATAAGAATCCTACAGCACATAACAAAGTCTTCATGATGTGAATGTTATTTAGCATGAGATTATTTGAAGGAATACTAGTGGAAGATCATGTAAAAAATTTTCAATATGATATAAGGTAATATTGAATTAGTAAAGGTTAAATTAGTATATGATTAACGTGAAATTATAATATCTTCATCACTTCTAGATCCATGGGATGTGGGGTGATAGAAATGAGTAATTCATAGGGGATAGTTGATTTGGTATTTAAGGATGTGAAGAACATTATCCTCATTAAATAACTTTAGAAAGGGGAAATTATGGAATTTTTTGATAATGATCTTAATTTTAAAGGATGATTGGGTCACCCAAGAGTGGAAATCAGAAGAAAAAAGAAGATGATAGATCACAATAGGGTATCTGAGGAAAATCAACAGATTTGGGTAATATATGTTGGATTTTTATAAATAAAGGGAACATAAATAAGCATTGTTGAAGTAAAAAAGAAAACTAAAAATAAAATAAAATTTTAGAAGTTCAAATTCTATAAGTATAAATTATAGAAGCAATATATTATTTCTCAACATTAGTATTATAGTGCATTCATGGGTCATTTAGATGGGGGTATGATTTCATTCTAAAACAAATAAATAATTCATGGTGGATTATATATTATGTTTTTTGTAAAATTATATTTTGAAGATTAATTATCTCTAGATATCAAAGATAAATGATATCTAGTAGAACAATGGGAATGCCTTCAAGCATAAGGAAGTAATTCATATCATAGGGCTATAGAAGAACTAATTTTATATTGTATAACATTATGAGGTGGGCTATGGGACTAGATTCACCAATCTATTTTAGATGTTTACCTAAGTTTCCATGGTGGTTTCATGAAATGTAAAGGACAGGACCCTATATCCTACCATATAATCATAGGCAGTGTTATATTATAGAGAAATAGCTTCTAATAGTTTAGATTTATGCAATTTTCAACTCTAACATCTCAGGGAGAAGAATATAAATATTATAATGGATAAATGCATGATGGGAACATAATCTTACTAAAATTGGATTGTGTGGAAGTTGTGTGCTTAGGAAAATAGGGAATTCTTCCTTTAATATAAACAGGTGGATTCCAAAATATCAAAATTTGAAACTATTTTACTCAGATGTTTGGGGACTTTTCTCCTTTTAATATCAATAGGGAAAATTTATTTTGTGACATTTATTTAGGATTATATGTCAATTGTATGGGTATATTTTTCAAAACAAAATTTTTAGGTCTTTTAAGAATTCATTTAATGGAAATCCATGGTGAGGAGGGAATATATTTAGAAGCTAAAATTGTTAAGGCCTAAAAATAGTGGTTAATATAATGAATATAATTTCTTGAACATTTCTAAGAATAAGTGGATTAATATATAAAACTTTTTTACCAAGAACAACTCAAAAAATAGAGTGGATGAAAGGATTAATCATGTATTATGTGAGAAAAATTTAATCTTGTATTTTTACTATATAATACCTAAGGTAATTCAGGTAGTACCAATAAACACAACGAAATACCTTAGTAATGGGATTCCAACCTCATTGGTTGGGTAGGAACATCTAAAGGAGCTGTGTTCCGGTAAATATATAGACATAAACCATAAAAAAAATTATTAGTATAGATAATGTCAACATTGATGCTGATGAAATGTACTAGAAATGCAAAAAATCCAAGAAATGATTTATTATCATATATGAATAGGAAAATATTGGATTCTAACTACGGGAAAATTATGGGAAACAATTAACTCAAATTTGATATTCTATATTCAAAGAGAAGGTTCTTTGAAAGCTTCATAAATTATAGGAAAAATAAATTTAATGAAAATAATAAATTTTTGAATCCTAAGTTGATCTATATAAGGATCCTATTTTTGGGAATTTAAATACTAGAGCTGAAATGAGGTTGAGTCACACATTATCTCACAATGCATAAAATTCCATTTACTAAACCATGATGTAATGAACTTCTCTATGTCTTTTTTTACATCAATATAAACAATGAAAAATTTTATACCACCATATCATGGATTGGATTTTGTGTATATTTCAAATAATTTCTCCCATAAAATACCAAAATTAAACCCCTTTTTAGACATATCATTGAATGATGAATCCTGAAGAAATGTATAAAAATGGAAAGTGTGAGGTAACAAACAAATAACTAAAAGATATAAATAATTTCATTATGAGACTCTTAAATAAACATATAGTATGATATAATAGAATAAAAATATTAAAACAATATAGATTTAAAAACATTATACATGGGATAAGAGTGTGGAAATAATAATAGACTTGTGATGAAACATAGAGTCATAAATATAACATTGGAATGTGTAATAGACATAGTCGTGGGATATTATAAATATAATTTGTCGATAAATTCCATGAAAATAAAAACATAGTGAAATATACTAACATCCCAAGTCCCATACAGAATATGTTTTTGCAATATAAATATTCACCCAATGGTTTAGTGGGAGATATAATTTTATTCTTACATATCACAAAAAAATACATCCGTACATATATATTCCACATGAAAAAGAAACAATCATAAATTCATTAAAATTCATATCATTATTTATAACTAAAATTAAATGAGACATATAGAAATTTTTAAAAGGTATAAAATCACCCAAAAAATGAAAATTGGATGATTACATGAGTGTAAATCCTTGAATAAAGAGATAAAATATCAAAAACAAATCAAAGGGTGAAACATAAATTAGTGTTTTTTTAGATGAAATATTCTTCAAATAAATAGAATAAATTTTATAAAAATTAAGAATAAATATCTGTTTAATTATGATATATTTATAAAAAATAAAAATATGAATCAATGCATCCAAATAAAGGGTAAAAGAAATTAAATGATTTTATATAACATTGAATAAAAAAACTGAATAAATTTACATAAATGGTATAGAATAAATGGGTTAGTTAAAGTGAAAAGGTGAAAAAAATTAATCGATGGGGGAGATATGTGTGTGTGTGTGTGTGTGTGTGTGTGATTGTGTTTTCCTTTTATAAAATTATTAAAAAGTCGCAATCAATGGAAAGATACATGAATCATACAAAAAATAAATGGGTAGGGTATATGATATCTCCACAAAATGATCTATATATATATATATATATATCGTAATTAATATTACTATAGAATATAAATCTATAATTATAAATAAGTGAAAGAACTTTTCTCCTTACCTTAACTTTTAACTATTACAAACTTATTCTTATTATAATACTCTTGATCTAGATATCTGAATAGTTCCCAAAACATATTACCATAACACCTCAAGTCTACATCCCCATAACTTCTATCTATTATAAACTCCTTGGTATAAGAAAACCCATATTTTAAATATTTTTACCCTCATCATAGTCTAACAACTAATACACCATGTTATTTTGAAATTTAAACATGATTTATAAAGATGTTGGATGAAATGGATACAATAACATATACACTGATAAGGTATATATATATATAAATAGATATCCTAAAATTAAAGACAACTATATACATATTCAGTAACATTCATAAATTGTTGTTGGAATTTCGGAATTCATTCCCATCACATTGGTGCAGAATCCGGGACATGATCCTTACTCATAAAAATAAAAGTGGAGTTTAATTGAAAATTATCTCCATAACCAAGGAATGCGAAAGTTTTATTTTAATGTACTTAATGACTAATCACACATTTAGGGGTTCATATCCTTCATAAAAATTTCCCAATTTGGTGACATAATGGGGATAACCTCACTATAAGTGTAGGTCATGGACTTCTCCCATCGCTAATAAAAATGGTATTTAATCCTTAAAACCTATTTTATAAGGACTTTGAGGCACTTTTTTCTTCATAAAACATATCTTATAGGGTTTATTCACCATATATCAGGGTTTAATTCACCTAACATAACTCAATTTGACTATCCATGTGGCATAAATGTACTTACAAATAAAAATTTATGATCATTCTAATTTGGGTTTCATTTCAGAATGAAAGAAAATTAACAAATTCCAAAATCCTAATGTAGATTTTTTTATCAATTTTCATAGACCATCAATGACTATTTGAACCCTTTTTTATTTTATTTTATGAGGCAGTAATTATGTGTCCACCATATACTATTTTTCTTTATTTTCATATAATATAATTATTTATTTGTTCATCTATTTTGGGAAGGTATCTACCTATCACTACCAATAAATATTGAGAAAATCATCAAGAAGGAGATTTTTAGACTAGAATCGCTCTCCTAGAACCATTCAGGTAAATTGTGAAATTTTTAATCAAGGAGATGTTAGATCCTTTTTAAAGAAGAATTGTGAAATCCCATTATAAAGTATTATGGAAAAGTTCCATTTTGTAGCAAGATTTGGTAATTACTATATGGTTAGACATTTTTGAGCAGCCCTATACAGCGAATACTTTGTGGCCAGTCCTATGTGAATATCCCTATATGGTCAATTCTATGTGTCCGGCCTTATGTGGCCAATGTTATGTGGTTATCCCTATGTGAAATTCTATATGGGGATCCCTCATGAGATTTTATGTGATTCTCCTATGTGGCAACCTTATCCTTCATGAATTCATGTTTTTTCCTTATCCAACTAGTCCATACCATGTTAGGGTATTTCCCCACACCCCCGGTCAAGATTAATGATGGAAAATTGCACCAACCTTTGATTTAATCCCCTATCTTTTATAATTTCCCTCCATGAAAAATTGAGTGTTGCACTGAAAACATTTTAGGTTGGGTCAGATATATTTTTGGTTTCAATGCCTATGACATCATCCTTAACCCTAGATAATTACTTCAATAAATATTCTCCTCAAGGATTCTTAAAACACATTATTTCAATATATTCCTCTTAGTTACATTATATAATAAAATCCTACTTGTTGTAATCCTTTAGCTCCCCCTACAGTCACATGATTCACTATCTAGGTTAGTTACTTTAGAGATTCACCAATGTGTATACCCCACACATTCACCTTGAGTATATATACTCATCTCAATTTTGTAATTAACTTGCATTGATATAATTATATCAGATATCACAATCACCTTGAGTTGATATACTCCTCTAAGTTCCATCATTATCATCAGTTGATATACTTCTCCTGATTATCACTATTCACCTCATGTTTTTATACACCTCATGGTTTTTTTTATAGACCATGAGTTGAATCCTATTGGAAACAATATTTGATCCTCTTATAAGGTGTAATCACTAACTATAACTTATATTCCTACAATATTAATAATTAATAGGATGAGACAATATGACCATCCTCTTAGGTGTATTCCCCTAAATAATATCTTCAGCTGACTTACATATTGGTCCAAGAATCTTAAGGAATATCATTCATATACCTCACTAAATCTCTTATATTATCCCATTTTATGTCATAATCATACTTATATTGGAATCTTACTATGTTCAAACCCCAATCTTCCATGTCTTTACTTGATTCACTTATCAGTCTAGGCACCTCAATGGGGGTCTCATGTGTAAGGCCCATTAAATCTATTATTTTTTACTCCAATTAAATGTGGATAATATGGTATCTCATTTTTCTCACACTGATCATGACTCACTTGTTTAGTTTATCATTTTGTTATCTTCGTTGAGATTCTTCACAAGAATCACCTTCATGTGTGAAATGCATCACTTTAAAATTAATAGTTCATATCATTACTCTACAAAGTTAAACTGAATGGACTGGTCCTCAAATGTGACCTCAAACTATTCCACTTTAACTATATAGGATTTGATTTCTAATAAAAAAGATACATAGTATGCCTACTTGGGGTTCAATCCCAAAATTCATAAAACATTTCTTTTCTCTTATGTGATGAGAATAAGATTACATGTGTCACCTTGAGTTGATATACTTCTTTTGGTTCCTTAATATACATCGTGAGTAGAGATTATCCTCTCAGTAGCTAAAGATCCATTAAGTCATTATTATTCTCTTGGTCTTCCGATACATGGGCCTCCTCTTAGGTGTAATCCCCAAAATATAACTTCACCTAAATCGTTTATTATGTCAGGTATGTTAGGAAGGTTCATTTATAAGACCCACTTAGTATCATGTTGTGGCCCCTTTTACAGCATAGGAATCTAAAAGTTAATCATGTGTAAGCCCCTATCACTCTCCTATTTCCATCACTTTAGCAACATAGGAATATAAGGAAAGCACATGTGTAAACCCCACTCAGTATCTTGTTTTCTCCCCTTTTATAGAACAATAATCTATGGTAATATCATGCATAATAGCGAAATAGTATCATATTATCACTCCTCTTACAAAATAGGAATATAAGGGCATATCATATATAATCCTCACTCAGTCTCCTATTGTTAACCTTTTAATGACATGTGAATCTAATGGTAGATAAGGTATAAGCCCCACCTAGTATCCAGTTCTCTCCAATTTTATGAAATAGGAATCTACGGGATGATATTAAAAAATCCCCACTCATTCTATTTTTTTCTTCCATTTTTTAGTATTGTAATCTAAGGGAATTATATATTTGTAATCTCCAATTGACCTCATGATGTGATCTACAACTCAATAATTCATATATTATATCTCTATTTTGTCACATCAATATTGAATCATGTTGGCTTAGGGATTCAATTAATAATTTTGTTACTATATATGTTATGTATCATAGGTAAAATATTCATGTAAAAACTACATAACAAAAAAATACCTATAATTATTCCTTAATAAATGACGTTAAACTACATGGATTATTTTTATCACATAACCTTAAAAGGTACGACATTCCTAGCTAAGTTTCACTAAACCTAGTGGGTTCAGATTCCATTTATAATGATATATGTGAATCTATATCATGGAACCAATCCTAGTTCAAAAAGACCTACCACCTCTATGGATATTGATAAACTCTAGAGAGCCAAGTTATTCAACTTTAAACCCAACCATCAGGAACTAATAATAGAAAGATGAAAACCCTATAATAAAGAGAGGTGTTTATATGTCCAAATGGTTTTGATCGGAACACTTCGATGGGGGTAACCTGTCTCGCAGTGGGATTTGGCAAGGATTCATTACAATATATAAAATATTTAACACAGTCTAAGAGTTGGAAAGAATGTCAACAAAAAGGTGTGATGATTCTGATCTCCCTCCCTTGTGACTAACATGCATTTTTAAGTGTCATTAATAAAACCACATCTGTAAAAAACTACCTTCGAAAAGCTAGTTTATAGTGACATTCATACCAAACCATTGTGTATGTGGGAGAATGTCATAGTTTCAATAATAAAAAATACTATAGAATCATCATAGAACACATTCAAAATACATAACCAACCAAACTGACTCTAAATAGGGAAATGGGTAAATTCAATTAGCATAACATATTTCAATAATTAACCATGTAAATCTACCATAACCCACTCCAAGATAGACCATCCAAATCTACAAAAATATCTAAACTTACACACCACTCTAGGAAAGAAAAACTAACATTATTTGATACCTTTCCCTTTTTTGATCATATAAAAATGAATTTTTATTAATCCTAAAAGGGCATGGAAATGATGTGAGTATAAAATAATTATTAGGTAAGAACCACCCCACACGAAACTACATGTCATAAACTCAAGTTTATATTATAGAAATATAATTTGGGTGGATAATAAAAAAATCAACATTATTAATCATGAATGTAAAGTTAAATATCATATAAAATTTGTATCTCCCAACAGAGGGAGGATACAAACATAATTTTTATGATTTGATCCTTCCTGGAATCCAAAAACAATATATTACCAAGTCAGTGCACAACCAACCCCTTCCAGATGAATGGAAAAGGTGTATAGTAAGTTTAGGAAATATTTCATACCATCCTAGTAGAAAGGGAAAAGGGTTATTATAAGTTGATCCATTTAAATCATATCTCTCTTTGATAATTTATTTATATAACTATATTGCTTCTTCATATGATAAAGAAAATTTAAATCACTATTATTTATGCTTTACCATGAAAAAATGTAGACATGATTTAATAACTATGTTTTGCATAAACCCATAAAAATAAACTCATAATATTTTTCTAACATAAAAAATATAATTTTTTGAACTATATTTTTTTAACAATTTTGAAAATAGAATAACATAATAATTAAAACAATAATTTATATTACTATAAAAAATAATTTCAATACATTTATTATATTAAACATGTCTCAAGTGAAAAATATGAAATATATTATACATATTAAAATTAAAAATATGGATTTATATACCCCAAACCACATTCTAATTTCATAAAACAAATTACAAAAAACATTATTCAAAAATAATTTTTAAATTAAAATCACCCAGCCCCATACTAGTGATAGTCTAACCCATTAAGAGTATGAAATAAGGAAGGGGACACCTACCAAAACAAATTTAAGGTCTATATGAAGATAATACATCACCGTGAAATTTTTTAGACCACCTATAGAAAATACAACCATAAGGATCATACCACTTCTAAGATAAAAGAATAATCTATAATGAAAAATAAAACCATTAACCTCTATTTTCCTAGGATCAACTCCCACAACCTCTACGAATATTGAAAACAAGATAAATAATTAGATTTTATAAAACACAAAGTAAGAATACATGTATTTGAGATATCATCCTTGAAAAAAATAAGAAATAGAGAGATTATAGGAATCAGTAATTAAATTCTTGTACAAGATGATATCCTAGGACCTCTTAGAACTTGTCAATAAAAATAATGAAAGTTTATTTTATGTTATATTAAAGGGTAATGTTTATAGATCTTAAGGTGATTTTTTATGTATGAAATGATTCAAATGAAAATTTCAATTTTTTTAAGGAAATGTACTTTTATAATAAACATGCACATTTACCCTGATTTTTAGAAAACATGAAAATGTAATCTATAAGGTACCCACTAGTGTTGATAGAACTATTGTATCCCACAAGAAACCATCGAGTACCATGTACAAGACCACTAAGAATGAAACTCTATTCTATAACAATTCCTCATATTTCTCTTTTTACCATTTCATTAACAAATCCTTTAACTCATCTATAACTCAAAATTATACTGAAAAATGAAATTAGAAGCCAGTATTTGAATAGAAAAACTAAACAAAATGGTATGGTTTCTCACAAAATCAACACCATAAATCTTTTTTCCCTTAAAATGTTTCAACTAGCCTCTTTAATGAATAATTTATACCATAGAACCCTCATTTAATTCTAATATTCGCATGTTTTATCTTGATGTTTTTTATGTTGCTGTCAAATTTGAACATGAGGAATATCTTTTCCTTACAACAGGTTTTCACTATGATCATTAATATTTATAGGTTACTCCAAATAAGATAAATATTTTTGAATATTGATATCATTTTATCGAATCACATGTGAACAAAAAAGTACATAAATCCTAAATTACTAAATATTGATTACATTATACATGGAACTAAATTTCAAAATAAAACAATAAGATAAAAAGTTTTTTATTCCATTCTGGAAGTCAAAAGTTATATTGAAAAATGGAGAAATTTCAAATTCTTACCCATTTTATGATAACCTAATATTACTGAAACCTAATGAAAACATGAAAAATGAATTTATACTCAACAATCTTCTAATGTGACCAGTTTTTGACTATTCGATGGTTTGAGTAGTGATTAATAAATTTTTTAATCAATTTCACATTCCTTATCCATTATAAAAAAATTTAAGGCTAATTGAAGTTTATTTTTTTATTCTAATATTACCCAAGGGATAATGACAAGTTCCCCATTATTGATCTTAAAAAAAATTATTTGAATGGACAATTAAAATCAATTATTATAGGATAACTCAAAAAATGAAAGATAATATCATCATGAGACACAAAATATAAGGATCCAAGACCATAACATATCTTTAAGAATAAAAATGGTATTCTTAGACTAGACATTAATTTGGATGTGAAAATTTGTACTGATTTTTACTTGAGAACCAAAATTTCATTATAATCCTTCCAAAAATGACATGAACTTCTAGTATTTATCCAAGATAATATAGTATTGCACACTATGAAGATTAAAAATTTATATAACATATAAATATACTATCACATCAAAAGAAGTGGTATCCTTGATTGGAAAAAGGTGACTTTTTTTAAATGGTCCAAAAATACCCAAACTATACCAAAACCCTTAAAGGATCTCGATAGGCTGGTTACAAAGTTTATAAACATTTAACCCAATTATAAATAAATAAGGGACATGGTTAAATCTCCCCAAAAGGTATTTTTTGTTTTTCTATCACTCCCTATATGTACAATATCTTGAGATAGACACTAAAATTACCTTTTTCATTCAATGATAGTAAAATAAGTGATGAATATCATAATACATCTTCATAACCCCATATTGTATGGCCACATAGATGCATGATATTATTTCATTAACTCTTTCATCATACCAATTGAGACTATAATCCTTACATTGGAATAATGAAATGTGTGAGAATCTTGAATCCAAAAATCAAGGATCTCCCAACCATTACATGTCTCTTGAATAATGATATAATAGTGATCAAAAGTTCTGAGAGTTCATGATGTCTTCCATAATATATGATTTAAGATAGTTATGTTATAAATGTATACCTATTTTATTCTAAATAATATATATAAATAAATTTTAATCATTAATGACATCAACCTTCATTATTATTTTACTTTTTCACCTTATTAGGATTAAATTTATTTCTATGGGCATTAAGAACTAATTTTCTATTTATAGTTGTATATTGAATTTTAAAATAAAATGATTGAATTTTTCTAACTTATTATTAGTTCCTTAAATCTATGTCTCGATGAGAAAAAATATATTTCTGACTCATATGGTCACCAAACACCATGATGTGATCGCTAAAGAAATAATTCCTCCAAAAAATATTAAAAAATGAACCACAATAGTCAATTATTAATCATGGGTATGATAGTTCTATTCATGATGATGGATCTATCCAAACCCATATGCTACTACCCTATGATACTTTATAAGAAAAAACCCATTGGATTTCTAAAAGAGAGTCATAGTTTACCTCAAAAACATCACCTAGAGAAGGTATTATAAAAATAAGAGTTTTATTTAATATTTTCATTGGTTTTAGGAATAGTGTTTCACATTTCTCATATTTAATATTTCTTAGTCAAGGTGGTCATTAGTATAGATATCATGGAGAAATAAAAAATTAAAATATGATATTATTGCATTAGACTAAGTAAACTCTTGATTTCAATAAAAATTGAGGGTCTTTTTAGAATATACTACATCTACATTCTCAGGATTTTTTATGATACAATTTTAAGAAATTATGTTCCCTAGAAACTTAACTTCTGATATCTAGACGGAACATTTTGAAATATTAGTTGATATATGGTGCTCATATAATGTCTCAATAATAATTTTAGGATTAGGAACATTGTATTATTAATAATTTTAATATTCCATCATATCCTTCCTAATGACTACAATGATCCAATATACAAATGGATTAATGGTATTGTTCATTAAGGCTAAAAACATAGTTGGTCAATTAAGCAACCAAAAAAACAAAAAGATAATTTTTATGGTTTTTAGAGGGGATAAAACTTATTAAAACCTAAAATTAAACATCAACCAAAATTGATTTAATCCATTAGATATTACATTAAAATTAGATATAATTAATTAATAAATAATAGAATTACTTTTCCATATCGATCCATAATATTTCCAAGAGATTTCACACAATTTTGATAGTAATTTCTAAGAAGTACCCAATATGATCCTTCCTACTAGGGTATCCATGGGCTGGATTATTCTCTCAATTCATGGAAAGGATAAATTCTTCCACATGGTTACATAAAACATCATAATTTATGTGAATGAGAGAAAGATAAATTGAGATACTTGTTTGATGAATTTTTATAGTGTATTCACATAATTGAATTAAAATAATCACAAACTAGGTTCCATCTTATGTGTTCTATCCAAGTATTCTTCATGAAGTCCAAATATTTAACCATATTGAGAGACATTTCATAGAAATTTCATGAGGGGAAAATATTTATATCCCTTGGATCAAAAAAATAATTCCTTTTTATAAAATTAAAACTAATTTTTGGGATATTAAGACTTTTAATTCTCAACATATAATAACAAAATATAATATCGAATAATAAATTTTGATAAGGAGTCCAATCTGCAAATTTTTTATTAATGAATGAACTTCCATAGAGTGAACCACGAAATTATAAACCTCGCTATGTTGTGTTTCACACCAGAAAAAACCAATACTTGGCTTAAACCACCATGCCATATTGGATCATTTTCTTTATGTTTCCAACAATATCCCACATTCACTAAATCATCATAGACTTGGTGCATTTTAACTTTATCTCACATTATATGTGAAAAAATGTGAAACCATATCCATAATAATTTTGGATATCTATCATTAATTTTCACTATAAGTTACTTCATATGTAACAACTTGCAAAAATCCACCAGAAAATTATTTTATAAATCCTCTAAAACACATTTTTTGTAGCATTTTATGTTTTTTAGAAAATATTACATAAGAACTTAATCTTCATTGACACTAATAAAAACTATGGCCTAGAAGACCTTCATATAATTGAAGAAAAAAACATTAATTCATTAATCCATAAATATAAATTAAGATAATTATTTATAATTCAACAATGATACTCAATCTATAAATATATTTACCATGATATCAACCAAACATGTGTATTTGCATACTTGTTTCTACCAAAAATATCATATATTGGTATGCCTAATCATATAATCTCCTTCTCTAAGAAATTGAGTGACCACAAGACTCAAGTTATGTCAATCCTATATAACATATTCATACATTATTTCTTCTCCTTGTATAGACTAATGACATAGATGAACACATATCATGATATTCGCCAAATTAGATGATCATGTCGCATACGCCTCCTCAAAATTGACAAAAAAAAGACATACATGTTATATATGGAAAGATATACAATTTCTATATATATATCCCTGAATGGACTATATGTAATACTTTTCCTACAAGAGGAAAAATCTTATCTTAGTTGATCCTCAATCAAAGACATGATCAGAAACATTAATAATCACCCCCTTATAATAGCCCCAACTTCAGTAGCTAAAATCCAATGTCCATATTATTATCTTTTCATAGAAACTGGGGATAAATTCCAAAAGGACCAATCAGTTTAATAATCTTGGAGAAAAATATATATAAATTATACCCAATTTACATTGGGAATATAATATAAACATAAAAACGTTAATATTTTTTCATCCTTGAAACTCAATCAAAGATTTTTTTCCTAATAACCCGATGAAAGAACAAAAAATAAGGTTCGGATAAAATTATCAACAAGGGTTTAACACAGTTCAATATATCGTAAATAAATAACGAAATTTCAATAAGTCAGGGTAAATAACTTAAAACAAAATCAATTTAGTCAATAATATGTGCATGAATGGTTCCCATGGATAATATCAATGAAACAATCTCATGGATAATACTAACTAAATTCCCATGGATGGAAGTTCATACTATTAGAAATCATGATCTCCTACATGTTGATATCTTTGATATCAATACCTTATGCCATGATTGTTTAAAACTATGGGTATAGACCTATTTAATTTGGTCAACTGATCTTTCTCATGAGACCTATCAATGCATCAAGGGGATATATAATTTCAGTCTCCACCCATCACAGCATGTCCAACGAATTCCTCGTATATAAAATGATCAATTTAATTCATGAATAATATACCTTATCAACAAATATCTGTATTGAGTAAATAATACAAATTATCATTAATAACTTATTCGATTAAATAAAGTTCAAAGAAAAACACCATATGTAAAAACACAATATGGTTTAGATGATAATCATATCCATGATATAAAAAATATTGATATTTCATGGAAATATAATGCTCAATAGACCAAATAAATTGAATATTCCAAGATAAATTCAATGACTATAAAATTAATAAGAGATAAAATATGACCTTTAATTCATCATAAATATATGTTTTGAAATAAATTCATGTTAATTGAATAATAAAATAAAATGTATGAGAAATAATGAAATAAATTTTCTTAAATTATTTTTTATAAACCTATCATAACTTGTTGAATAATATAAATACTGAAAAACCGTTATGGTGGTGGGAAAGTCTGTTACTGTCTTATACATTAAAAACAATCTTTTAGGATTTTTGTTAAGATAGTTAAAAATGAACCCTTTTAGGGGGACATTAGATGGATTACTTTGAAACCTTTTAAATTTCAAGCATATCATTAAATTTAATTAATAAATATTATGTGTCACAAAAATAAATTTTATAAATTAATTTAGAAAAAATATGGATAAGTAAGAAAAATATATCTAATTAAAGTGAAATAAAATCGTTTTTTTACTTGATCCAACTTCCAAAGAGTTTAAAAGTGGGAATAAAATATATAAATTACTTAAATATCCATATTATAAGATAAATATATGGATTTCATGATATATTATAATATTACTTCAATTAAAGTAAGAGAAATCCTAAATAAATGATATTTTAAGATTTATTCTTACCTCTTTGGTAATTTGAAAATTATAAACCCTTGAAAGAGTAAAATTGAATAGAAACGTTAATAATGATAAATAAATAGATATTAATGTTAAATACTTCAAAGATGTAATATATAGACCACATTAAATTAAATAGGTGCAAAATATTAAATAAGTATTAATGGAGTAAAAATTAAAATGAAATCCAATAAAAAGATCATATCATGGAATTTAGATTTAATCAATAAATTGATTATGTGTATAAAATGTAAATCAACATAAAAAATTGAAAATAAATCATAAATTTTTTAACACCCTAATATTTTATAAATGAAAACTTGGTTTGATAGTGTATTTGACACACAACACTGAGCATAAATGACCCGCAAAATATATAACTCTTATAACATATCCATTAAATTAGGGGGTGAATAGTATTAACTAATTTATGAAATAAATGCATATCTATAAATTTAATACTCTATATAAATTACAGAATATTATTTAGTAAATAATCTATCGATTTTTAGTAATGTAATTTTATTTTACAAAAATAGTTTTCCTTCAGAAATGATTTTTATTGATTTACAGGAAAAAATATTATAATTAATTTTTGGAAATCTTGGAAAATTTATGCTATAAAATTAAATTCATTTTTGAAATCTTAATATAAAAATTTACTTTGGGTGAAATTTTATGATTTTTTAAAACATATTAATTTTTCGGCGAATGCTGAAAATTACTGATTTTTCTAAAACATTCATTTGTTTATAATAAATTAAACAATTTAGAAGTACCAATATTTTTAAAATGATTTAGTTTAACATAATTTTAATTTATTAATATTTTATCCACAAAATTTATTTTTCATAAACTTTATATTAGATTTATTTTAAGTTTATTTTAAGGTTTCAAAATAGTATTATTCTGAAAACTATTTAAAAGTGCATAATGTTTCTAATTTTTAATTAATTAAAATAAACCATAATTTGGAATGTTTTCAATTAAATAAATATATTATATATATAAAAATATTAAATTATATTCATACATAAATTACAATTAGTCAAATATTTAATATAAATTCATCTTTTTCTCGACAAATACACTTCTTGAAAACATGTTTTTCAATCGTATTTGCAGGTTTTGTCTTAAATTAAAATTTTCAATTAAATGAATTAAATATGATGAAGTGGGTTACATATTTTAGATATGAATAATTTATATTATATAATAATTTCTACTTTTTTCACCATAATGAATAATGAAAATAGTAAAAATTAATTATAATGGTTAAGGTGAAAATGGGTTTACCTGGGGTTTAATAAAAAACAATAAGGATCAAAATAACCTAAAAACTTGTATAAAATACATTTTATAGTCATATTGAGACCTTATCATGTATAATTATTTATAATGGTCCTTTTTTATCCTTTTAGTGTGGGAAAAACATGGGTACACTTTTCTCTTTTCTAAAATTACAAGTGTATCACTCACCTCACTTATAAATGTCCACCCACTCACCTCTCCGCTAAACAAATTAAATGATATTTTTCTGGGACAATACCTCACAAAATGTATTCATTTATTCCCTCCCTTGATTCAATACCCCTTACTTTTATCATAAATGCATCCTAATAAATATTTTTTTATTTACCTAAGCAGGTTGTTAGAAGAAGATGTATAGTGCTTAACCAAGCATTGTAATTTTATTTATTCATCACCTACTTAAAATATTATTAAATTTTTATCAAATAATTTCACCAAAAACTCCCATATAATATTTAATACCCAGATATTTTATAAAATAAAAATATGTTTGATAACGTATTCGACATGCAACACTGAGCTTAAACGACCCATGATATATATTACTATTATATCCTAGTCATTAAATTAGAAAGTATAAATATTATTAACTAATTTATGATATATATATATATAGATATATATATATATATTACTCAATTTAAATTAATGATAAATTTTTATTATGTAATTAATCAATATTTAGTAAAGTAATTGTATTT
Source organism: Viscum album (assembly GCA_963277665.1). Taxonomy (NCBI): domain Eukaryota; kingdom Viridiplantae; phylum Streptophyta; class Magnoliopsida; order Santalales; family Viscaceae; genus Viscum; species Viscum album. The sequence goes on along the minus strand of OY728150.1, from coordinate 608,697,294 downwards.
TCCCAAAATATGTTTTCTTAAAAAATAATTTTTATTTATTTTCCTAAAAAAAATATTTTAATTAATTTTTGAAAATATTATAAAATTTATTTGATAAAATTAAATCCATTCATTTAATTGGAATAAAAAAACTACTTTGGGATAAATTTCTATATTTTTTGAAATATATTTATTTTTTAGTGAATTCTGAGAAATGCCAATTTTTGTAAAAATGACTTTTCTTTTAAGTAAATTTTAAAATTTAAAAGTATAAATGTTTTTTAATGAGATTTAATAGTAATATAATTATAATTTAGTTTTATTTAATATACTTTAATTATTTTGAGTATAATTCATATTGTATTTTAGAATAAGTTTGTCATTGAGTTTAAAATGGGATTTTTCTAAATACTATTTTAAAGTGCATAATGATTTTACTTTTTAATTAATTAAAAAAACACCTAATTAAGAATTATTAAAATTATAATTATATATTAAATATTAATAAATATTAATTTATATTCATATAATAATTATTATTAGTCATATAGCTAATATAATATCATTTTTTCCTTAAAAATGCAGTTCTTGAAAACCCACTTTTTCATCACGCCTATGGGTTTAATTTCAAATTAATTTTTTTTAATTATTTGATTTTAATTTGGTAAAATGGATTAAATTTTTGGAATCATCATACATTATATTATCTAATAAGGTCAAATTAATCTTTAATAATAATGAATAATGAAAACATAAAAAATATCATATTTAATGTAATAACAAATTTAATGGGGGTTACACTAAAAACATATGGGTGAAAAGAACTTAAAACGTGTCTATTACTATTTTATGGCAATATTTTGGCATTTTAAAAACCTTATTAAACCCTTTTTCTTTTCAAAAATTACATTTGATTCACTCACCTCACCTATAAAATGTCATACTCCCTTCTCTCTTCTTCACACCTAAAACCCATTTTGGTTTGGGCACGCCCTTCCCAAATTTCATACCCTCATTCTATAATCCTTGGTTTTTTCATAAATCCATTCTAGTAATACTTTAGGCATAATCCTAAAGTGGTTGTTTGAGAAGAGTTAAAATTCCTAACTATTCATTTTTGTTTCATTTCCTCTTCCACATCATTCAAATATAATTAAAATATGATCATATGATAACAAAAATATTATATATATATATATATATATATTATAATAATAGAATAACCTGAATTCATCTCTTCTTCCATAAAATGGGATATGAAATCATCATTTGTTGGTACGGTGGACTACTGCCTCGCGAACTGATGTGATTTGTTTTCCATCATCACCTCTCAAGGATTATTGTAATGATGTATCAAAAGTATATATATTATATTTGTAATAAATTTTTACTTATTAAGTTAGGATACCACATCTACCTCTTAATTTCTATTCTTTGGGAGATATGATAACATCGTTCGTGTGTACGGAGGACTACTACCTCACAAAGCAATATGATTTGTTTTCCCCTAACACTTTACATGGAAGGGATTAACGAAAATGTTAATGAATATATTATATATAAATTAAATATTAATTATATTCTAGTAATATTTTTCATTATTTAAATAAAATATATCATTTTCCTTCTTACACTGAAAAATGATAATGTCGTTTATGTACGTCTAGACTACCCCCTCCACGATGATTTTTGATTATTTTTTCATCTCCACATCACAATAATGATATATATAATTATATTTAAATTAATAATATAGTAATTATGATATTATTATCATTCTTGGAATATAAAATAATACATACATTCTTTCTATTAAGATAATTAAAAAAATGGAAATGTTACTCATATATATGTACAACATACCGTCTCCATGAGCGTAACATAGTTCATTTTTCATTATTGATTTTAAAAGTAAAATTGGTGAATAAATATGATAATTAATTTTTTTTTTTATTCTAGAGATTTTTAAATAATGACCTATATAACCATGGTCAACACACCGAAGTTATTTTGAAACAATGAACTGAACGCCCTCAAAACACCTGATGTGGTATTAACTGAGTAAGTATTCAAATATTCATTATAAATAAATTTAATTATAATTTATTAAACTAAGAAAAGGTTTAATCAAATATTTGATTTAATATTATTATAAAAGAGTTATAGTACATACAAGAAACATCTGGACTCATGGTAAGTGTTTTTCTCATCTCATTTTCATATCTGTGAGACATATTCCATATTCACCACTTATTTTTGTTTTGTGGTCTATATATTATTTGTTAATATATTTTATTATTATTTTAGTTTAAATTATTATAATTTAAAAAATATGATATTATCTCATTTCATGGTGTTTTGATTTAGAGGTTACCAAAGTTATAAGGGACTCCATCTCAATTTCCCTTCATTAAAGAATATTATAATGTTACACACCTATCTTGTTTTAGGAGGTGTATATAATTCCCCATTTTACATGTTATATCATCAAACTCATTATTTTCATGATATTTAATGTTTCATTTGAATTTAGTCTTTTATGGGGCATCGGATTGAAAAGAGTACTAAAGTGGAAAAGGCTTTATTATACAGTCTTCTTTTTTCAAGATTTTTTATGTTCAAGATTCTTTTGGAGGAAATAATATGATATTATTTTCCTGAACCACAAATATTTTATCTTCATATGGTTATTAATTTAGTTCACATGTTTAATTTCTTTTTCCTACTTTATTTATTTAAGAAACTTAATGTAAGTCATCAGTAAGTGATACAGACCATGTATTTTATTTTAAATAATATTTATTTCTCTTTCATATCCAGGTTTTCTAAAAAAAATCAAAAAAATATTTATAAAAAAATTATTTCCTAAAGCTATTTTAAATGGTCTTTGTCTATATTTTAAAATGTTCCAAATAGAAATTTCTTAAGATTTTAAAAATAAGTAACTTTTGACTCCCATTTACCAAATGTTTTTGAAAATAATGTTTATTTTTTACATTTACAACATTAATTGATTTTCCAATCGTAATTAACATTATTTTATTATAGCCATACTTTATATTTATTTGGATTTTTTTTTCAAATAAAATAATTCCAATAATATTTTTTAGAATTTTTATTTTTAAAAAAATCAAAACGAAAATGTTATATTTTTTGAAGAATATTTTTAATAATGTTTTAATATTATTTCTATCCATAAACATAAAAGATATTTTCATTTATTTATTCTCTAATTGAGGTGTTCTATAATGAAACTATCTTCATTATATCTCTAAAAGGATTATTATTATTTCAAGGATATTGTTCTGAAACTCATTTATTTTCAACAGGTTGATAATGTTTCTTAGATAATTTTATATAACATGTTGTATTTCTATGGGTTTCTCATATTTCAAAGAGAATTTATATAACCAATTTCTTTTCTATGATATAATCATGTTTCAAATATATTTTTTTGGAACATATTTCTTTTAATTAGGTTAATCGGGTTTTAAAGAGATTTTTATGGAACCTGTTTCTTTTCTATGGATTAATCAAGTTCTGAAAAGAATAAAGGTTGTTTTAATGAGTTTATGACAAAATTAATTCTCTATATACTTTATTCTAGAGACTAATCTTAGAAATTGTTTATAATTATTGTCGGTTTATTAATAAACCAATGAATGGTGGTTACATTATAAACCAAGGACTGGTGGTTATGTTATTAACCAAGGATGGGTGGTTTCTTGATAAACCAAGGATTGGTGGATCCTTTATAGACATACAATTAATTAGGTACTCCAAAGATTAAATTTGAGAATATTGGTTATTCCATTTAAAAGAAGGGATTTGAAGATAATGTTCCAAGATACCAATATGTTTTATTTATAATTTATATGGGTTTATAATGTCTCTTATAATCAAGATTGATATCACATGGAATGTGATTATTGATTCTGATATCTCTTTCCTTTTTTAGGCTGTATTCCTTGTTTTCATGCTTTACATTCTATGTATTAATTGTTATGAATATTATTATGTTATAATGACGCACTTTGATTATGTCATCATACCCTTATACTCTTCTTATGCTCACTAATGAAATTCAATCATTAATGCTTGTGTTTACCCTTACTGATAAATTTACATCACCCTTTTTATGTTTCTTTTTTTACCAAGTTTTAAAAATTGTAGCTAAATGAACTATTTCTAGAAGGTATTTAATATAGATGATGATGATGACTTAATTGGAAATAATAAAATCTTGGTTAGGAGGTTCATATTCTCATTCAAATAAATGGGTATTGTTTATGTGTGATTTTTTATTAATCCACTAAAAATATAAACATAAAAGGTCCAAGAGAATGTAATTGATCCAAATTTTTCTTTTGATATTGTAAGTTTTTAATGGAAAAAACTCACCTTTACCATTATCAAATCCAAAATTAAATTGTTCATGTTTTTAGCACTGGATTTGGGATTTTAGGTTTGGGTATGTTGTATTTGGTATTAGATGAATGGTTTAGATAACATTGGAGATTAGGATTTCATCATGTGAGTTTATATTAATAGTTATGGATACCATCATAGGTATATAATATTAATAATTATCATAATTTCACTTTCATAGAAACACCTTTGAGGTTCTAAGTGATGAGATCATGAAATTATTAATGACATTTTATAATAAATTTTATTACATTAAATTATATTTAATTATTTGGTTTAACATGAAATATTAATTTATATTTTTTGGAAATAAAATTTAATTACTTGATAAATTTTATGGTTTATATGATCTTATATATTGAGGTAACAATGGGAACATAAGTTTTATCATATAGATAACCATATGAATTAAAATTTATTTGGTGATAAATTTATTAATGTTGTTTTAAAAAAGGATCTTCATATTTTGGGACTAAAAATATGAAAGTTATGAGATAACATTTTAGGTTAAAAAATCTTTAATTTTGAGGTTATGTATGAATTATTTTGATTGAACTTTGGGTCTTACTTTTGAATTCTGGTGATTAATGTATCATTTCATCATATGTTTATTTACTCATTTTGGTAAACATCTTACCATGTGATGTAAATTTTACTTCTGTTTAATGTCCAAATATTGGTGTAATATATAGATTATCTGTTTTATAGTTATGTGGTCTTTACAAGATTGATTTAGTGCTTCAGTCATGAAATATTAATCATGAATACTCATCATTAGGAGAAAAAAGTTGATATTATAGTGAAAATGTCTAATGGATAAAATTATACTTTTCATGTATTCATATTTCATTATTTTTTCAGTCTATATAGTAATCTATTACCAAAAATCTTAGAAAATGATCTTAAGATAAACAATTTATCATAGTACCTTAGTTTCTTATTAAACAATGGTATTTACACTCATCAAATATTAAAAGTTTAAAGGTCATTAATTTTATATCGATCATTCACTTTCATGTCATAAATGATCTCTATCACTCTATATAATTAGTTATAATTTTATTCTATGTTGAAATATTTACTTTCCACCAATGTTATCTTATTGGGAGACCTTTTATGTGTTATTACAGATGACATTCATACGTCCTTTTCACTCTTATGAAGATGATGTTTTATTAACCCTTTTTATGATGTGTGTTTCCAAAAAACATTATCTTTAAATTTATGATGTTTTATTAACAAGATAAATTTCAAATTTTGAGGATAAATTTTTTAAATGGGTGAGAATGTAACACCTCCTGATTTTAGAAAATAAAACTATTTTTGATATGTTATTCAACACACAACATCAATCTTAAATGATCGGTCATATGTATAATTATTACAACCTAACTGTTAAATTAGTATGTGGGAATATTATTAATTAATTTATGGAATATATGTATATATATATACAAAAAAATCTTACCAAATAAAAAATATTTAAAAAAAATATAGTAAACAATCAATAAATTTTTAGATAAGTGATTTTATTCTTCAAAAAAATACTTTCTTCAAAAATGATTTTTATTTACTTTTATGAAAAAAAAAAATTAATACTTTTTTTGAAATTTTAGAAAAAAAATTAATAAAATAATGTTAATTTTTTAAATATTCAAATAAAAATTTATTTGGGTGAAATATTGGTATTTTTCGAAAAAAATAATGATTTTTCCATGAATAGTAATAAATACTGATTTTTGTATAAATATATTTTATTATTAATAAATTAAAAAATATAAAAGTCCCATTATGTTTTAAATATGATATGAAATATCATAGATCTTATTTACTTTTTTTAATACACTTAATTTATTTCAAACAACTTCATATTGTATTTTAGTGTAAGTTTTTTTGGGTTTAAAGATAGGATTTTTTTGAAAACTTTTTTAAAGTGCATAATGTTTATCATTTCTCATTAATTAAAAAAATCATAATGAATAATGTTTTAAATATATTTTATATATTATATATTAATAATTATGAATTTATATTAATAAAATAATAATTATTATTATTCACAGAGTTAATATAATATCATCTTTTCATTAAAAATACACTTCTTGAAAACCCATTTTTCATCACTTCTGCGGGTTAAATTTTAAATTAAAATTTTCCAATTTTTTGAAATAAATTTAATAAAATGGATTATATTTTTGGAATATGAATAATTTATATTATATTAATAGTCAAAATTAATTTTTGAGTAAAATGAATAGTGAAAATAGTAAAAATAAATTACCACGGTTAAGAAGAAAATAGGTTTACTAGGATTAAACTAAAAATATAAGCGTAAAAATAACCTAACCACTTATCTAAAAACTATTTAATCAAAACATTATACCTTATAATTTTTAATTATTGATAATTATTCATTTTTTATGCCTTTTTTACTGTGAAAAACGTGGGTACACCTTTTTCTTTTCATAAATTAAAAGTGTTCCACCCACCTCATTTATAAACGGTCACACCCTCTCTTATCTTATTCACATCTTAAAACATTTTTTTTGGAAATTACCCTCCCAAATAACTTCCTAGATTCCATAATATGATCCTAGAATCATATTTTTATTCACAAACCCATTTTAGTAATACTTTATGCATAATCCTAATGAAGTCGTTCGAGAATAGGTAAAATTATTAACTATATGTTTTTTGTATTGTTTCTCTTCCAACCTCCTTAAAATATGATCAAAGTATGATTATATAATTACATAGTTTTATCCCATATACTCAGATGTTATTATTTTAATGTATTAACCTATATTTATATCCATTTCCATAAAATTTGATATGAAATCCTCATTCGTGTGTAATGCTGACTACCGCCTCAGGAACTGGTTTATTCTTTTTCCAGCATCAAATTTCACAACATGTTCTAATAATGTATTTAAAGTATATATATGATATTTTTAGAATACTTATAATTATATATTTATGATAAAACATATTCCTCATAATTTCCATTCTGTGGGGGTTATAATAACGTCACTCGTGTGTACGGTTTATTACCGCCTCACGAAGCAATGTGATTAATTTTTCACTAACGCTTTACATGGAAGGTAATAAGGAAAATTTTAAATAATAGAGTTTTATAAATTAAATCATAATTATATTCATGAAATATTTATAATTCTGAAATTATATAATATTATTTTGTTTCTAACACTGAAAAATGATAATGTCGTTCGTGTACATGTGTACTATCGCCTCCATGAAGCGATGTGATAATTTTTTCATCACCACAACACAAGAATGATATATATCAGTATATTTTAAGAAATAATATTATATTTATGATATTTTTATTATTATTTAAATAAATAAAAATATATACCTTCATTCTATAATGATCGTTGAAAAATAGAAACATTACTCATGCATATGTACGACCTTCCATATCCAAGACTATGACATAGTTATTTTTTCATAAACATTTTTAATGATTGGTTTTAAAAATATAACGAGTGAAAAAGTATAATAATAATTTCATGGTTACTATTCAATATATTTTGAAATAATTACCTCTTATACCATGTTCAACACAATATATTCAATTTGAAACAATGAATTGAATGTCCTCAAAACACCAAATATGGAATTAACATATTATGTATTCAAATATTTAATTATAAATAATTTTAATTACTTGGTGTGAAACATATAAATGGTTATTAAGAATTAAATAAATTTTCTAATCTTATTATATAGGATTTAATATACATATAATTAAATTTTCAACTTTTGGTAAGTGTTTTTATCGTTTTACTTTTATTTTTGTGTGACATATTCCATATTCACCATGTTTTTTTGTGTGGTGTACATACTACCCATGAATGTATTTTATGATTATTTTCATAAAAATAATTTTTGTATATAAATCATTATTTTGTTCTCTCTCTTATTGGGTTTTGACAGAGAGAATACCAAATCTGTAAGGGACTCCATCTCAATTTCCCTTTATTAAGTAATATTGTAATATTACACACCTATCTTATTTTATGTGGTGTATATACTGACCATTTTTACATGTTATATCATGGAAATAGTTATTTTCATGATATTTATTTTTTTTATTTCAGTTTATTCTTTAATGGGGTTTAAAATTGAAAATATTCCTTAAGTGGAAAAGGCTTTATATTATAATCACATTTCTTTCAGGATGGATTATGTTTAATTTTATTTTAGAGAAAATAATATGATATTATTTTCTTGAAACATATCTATTTTATCATCACATGGTTATGAATGTGGTCCACATGCTTCATTTATATTTCCTCTCTTTTTGATTTAAGAAACATTACGAAATTAAATTGTTAGTGATAAAAATCTTTTATTTTATTTTAGATCAGATATCTTTCTCTTCTATATACATGTATTCTAAAATGTTTTAAAAAGTGTTATTTCTAAAAAGAAATTATTTAATAACGATATTTTACATGTTATTTGACCTTATTTTAAATCAAATTAATGGAAATTTCTTAATATTTTACTAATTAGTCACTTTTTACTCCATTTTAAAAAAAATTGAAAAGAATGTTTTTTAATAATTACAACATGAACATATTTTCCCACCTTCATGACTGTTAGTTTCATTGTACCTTATTTTAAATATTTCATGGTTGTTTTCAATGAAAAGTATTTTCACAATATTTTTTGAATTTTTATTTGTAAAAAAGTTTCCTTCAACATGATAAGATTATTTCCTGAAAAAAATGTTTTCAATGATATTTTAATACTATTTTAATTCATCAATGTCAAAAACCCTAGTTTTACTTATTCTTCAATTTAGATATTTGGTAATGATATCATCCACATTATTTCTCTGGATAGATTATGATTATTTCAAATATATTTTTTGGTAACCCATTTTTTATGGGTTAATCATGTCTCAAATAGATTTTTATACAACTCATTTCTTTTATATAGTATAGTCATGTTTCAAAGATATTTTTATGGAACCCATTTATTTTATATGGGTTAATCATGTTTCAAGGGGGATATTATCGAAACTATTTATTTTCTACAATTTAATCTTTTTTCAAATATATTATTATGGAACCCTTTTATTTTCCTTGGGTTAATAATGTTCTGAAAAGAATAATGTTTTTTTCAATGAGTTTGTGATGAAATTAATTCTCCTTGTAATTTATTCATGATATGGTTCTTGGTCATTGTAGATAGTAAGGGTGGTTAACCTATAAACCAATGATGGGTGGTTGCATTATTAACCAAGGATAGGTGGTAACATTATTAACTATGGAAATGTTGTTTCGTGATAAAATAAGGATGGATGGGTCTATTATAACCCTCAAATTCATTGGGTACTCAAGATATTGAATTCGACCAAATTGGTTATTCCAATTGAATGAACTGATTTAATGATAATGCTCCATGATACTAATAACTCTTACTTATTATTGATATGGGTTTATAATGTTTCTTATGATCAATATTGATATCAAATGGCCCAATATTATTTATTTTGAAGAATATTTCCTTTTTAAGGCCTTATTCTATGATTCCATGTTAAATGATCCAGGTATTGATGGGTATAAATTTTATTATGTAACACTCATTCACTTTGATTATGTCGTCATACCCATATAATAATCTTATTTTCACTGATGAAATTCAGTTTTCAATGATTATTATGTCCCTTACTAAGCATTTAAACTCACCCTTATTATGTTTCTTTTTCCACTGATTATAAATATTTAGGTTGAATGAATTATATCTAGAAGTTATATTATATGGATAATGATGATGACATAATATGAAATTATAAGAGATGAGTTAGGAGAGATATAATACCATTCAAAGACTAAGGTATTGTTTATGTATGATTTTCTATTAATTATAAAAAAATAAACCAAAAAGGCCCATGAAAATGTAAGTGATCCAACTTTTCCTTTTTATGTTATAATGTTTGGATGGAAAAAATTGGGTCACCTTCATCGGTATTAAAGCCAGAAATGTAAATTTTATGTTTTTAGAACCAGATCTAAGAGTTTGGGTTGAAGGATGTTATATAATATGATTTTATTATGTTTATTTAATAACTTAAATCCAAATCCTCTTCCATAAAATGGGATATAAAATCATCATTTGTGTGTATAGTAGACTACTGTCTCGCAAACTGATGTCATTCATTTTCCATCATCTCCTCTCACATATTTATTTAATGATGAATTTAAATTACATGTATGATATTTATAACATATTTATACTTATTGAATTTTTATATCAGATATACCTGATTACTTTCCATTTCATGGGTGGTGCGATAATGTCTCTCATGTATAAGAAAAACTACCACCTCATGATGCGAAGTGATTCATTATTCAATAATGATTTACATGGAAGGAAATAGGGTTAATTTTAATTAATATAAGTGATATACATGAAATAATTATTATATGCATGAAAAGTTTATCATTGTTAAAATTTAATACATTATTTTCCTTTTTATACTGAAAAATGATAAAATCATTCGTGTATATATGGATTATCACCTGCATAAAGTAATGTGATTATTTTTTTCATACCCACATCCCAATAATGATACATATAAGTATATTTAAATAAATAATATTATATTTACGATATTGTTATCATTATTCAAAGATAAAATAATCAGTGCCTTCTTTCTATAATGATTATTGTAAAATGGAAACGTTATTCATGTGTATGTACGGACTACCTTCTTGACAATCATAATGAAGTTAATTTATCTTAACCATATTTAATTATTGGTTTTAAATAAATAATTGATGTATAAATATGATAAATATTTCATTATTATTATTATTTAGATATCAAAAAAGATAATATATTTACCATGGTCAACACACCAATGCTGTTTTAAAACAATAAACTAAATATACTCAAAACAACTGATGTTTACTTAACTGATTAAGTATTTAAATATTTCAATATAATAAATAAAATAAATTTTATAAGTATAAGTTATTAAAAATATAAATGTTTTTTATGAAATTAAATAATTTATATAAGCTTATTATTCAATAGATAAAGGATACTCTTAGAAAGTATGGACTCAAAGTAATGGGTTTTCTCATCTCATTTTTAATTTATATGACACATATACCATATTCACCACTTGTTTTTATTGTGTGGTGTATATAATTCCCATTTTACATGTAATATGAGGAATTATTCCAACATAATGGTATTTTATGTTTCAATTTGAATTAATTTATTTATGTGTATTGACATGACAATTTCCAAGTGGTAAAGAGTTTCTAAACTCAATTTCTTTTCATTGGGTTAGAAAACTTTTTATTTACTTTTTTATGTTATTATTATGTGTGAATTGATCTATAAATTTTTTTATTAAAAATTTTCACTTTTTTGGAATGAATTTACATTTTTTACACAAAATCTCTCCATTTATTGAAAATCAATTCAGTGATATTATCTTTATAAGGATTAAGTGACCCGGAATCCTTTTTTGGAATATATTTTTATGATATACACTTATCACGAAATAGCCCATATACCCTATTAACCATAGAACTAAGCTGGATATAACATATACCAAAGGGTATTCCCCATCCCCGTAGGATGTTTACTAGCACCTAGCATCATACAAGAATAAATACGAAGCCATTTTCCACATAAACTGCAGAAGAAACCAAAACCTGTTAGTATGCTTAAAGAAAACTCCCAAAGGAGATAGTACCAGAAGTCAATCAAGTATTAAAACCCAAAATATTACATCACAAAAAGTACCGAAAGTACAAGACAAATATCCCAAGTCCCAACAAACATAGCACTCCCAGCCCAAAGAATATTAACAATAATATTCACATCCAAGTAGCACTTTTCCCTTACTCAAACCTAGTAGATGGAAATCTACAAATTCCCAAATGAAAAGGTAGGGTGTTATATAAAATCCCAATAGGGTCTCACCTTGTGTTCCATAATAATATTACTTAATAAATAAAACAAATCATTATTTCAATTTAAATAAATGGGCATGGCAGTATAATTTCATATTTAAATCAAAACAATCTTTTCATTTCAAATGATTCAAACATTTCAATCAATTTATTAAGTAAAACAATTATATATAAAAAGGAATATATAAATCACTAGGCATGAGTAAAATAATTTATAGAAAAAGGATTAATAAAAAATTAATCATAATCAGCAATATATTCATCTATAAAGAGGTATGATAGTCCCAATTTATCAGATCCTTATACTCTCATTTCATTGATCATAGAAATATGTGTACACACATCCCTCCAAAACTGGCTAAATAAGAATCATCAATTTCTCATCGAGGATAATATGTGTTGAAATATAGTTTTATTAGAGTTTGTCTCAGTCTATTTCTAGGTAATTACCATCATAGTGTCTTTGTCCCAAATAACTCACTATCTAACCAGCCTTTCATGTTCTTAAACAATTAATCAAAATGGAAAAATTATTTCAAAATAGTTTAAAATACAATCTTTCCATTTTCAATTTCAATATGCCAATTTCCACTTTCAAAAACAAACATAGGTTTTTAATCAATTAATATCTTTTTAAAGATAAAATATATATTATATTCTTATCAAATAAATTTAATCAATTTTTTCTCAAAATACAATTTCACAAATCAATTTCACAATTTCCAACAATTTCTAATCAAACTATAAATTTCCTATCCCATTAGAATTGGGGGTTTTTTCCAAAATTAATGCTAATATAATTTGATATTACCATTTTTATGGAAATGTTTTTTCCCAATTTAATTGAAAGTAATTTAATTTAATTAAATAAAATCATTGTTTTATAACATGGAAATTCTCAACAGAACCACCTAACCTAATACGAATATCACGTATCATAACACCCACAATGGGAAACCCCAAAAATAGAACATCTAAAAATAATATAAAGGGATAAAACCTAGATTTAAGATTAAAAAATAGATTTTAGAACTATCAACAATTGGATGTTTTAACCACCCTAAAGGATGAGATATAGAGACATCATGAGAGATGGAATGGGGAAGTACTCTTATCGGTGAAGAATAAAACGATGACCGCCAAGCTTCGATCTTCTTCGAAATAGGTTTTGAGGAGCCATAATGGTTTATTGGTAACTCTGAATACCTAAAAAAAGACATCCAATCCTAATTTATAGTTAGTATGGGGAACAAATAAGGGTTTAGAAATTTTTAAAATATTTTTTAGAATTAAAAAACACCATCTTCTTGGTCTGCTGGGTAGGGCCACACTGTGTGTCAAAATGTGCAACCTAAATATGTGACCCAATTATAGGTTTCATGGTTTCTACTATGTGGGTTCACGGTTTTTAAAAATTTTATCTAACCATGAAAACCCTAACTATTTGGTTTTTGATGGTTTTCTTTTGGTGGGTACATAGTTTGGGAAAATTGTGTACCGCCCAAAAAAATTCTATATTTTTTAAATTTCCTCCCAATAAAACATGAGAAAAACCCCAACCAAAGAATGAATAAAAATGAGGGTCTATGAGTAACTAACATATTAACATGATGTGACAACGACCACACTATGTAAAATTTATGTCTCCATAAATACCATCAAGAAGTCTCCATGTCAAAATAATGAGGCCACTACTCTCTCATTAGTTCCTCTATCTCCCACATCTCATGAGTATAAAAACCATGATTTTATAGAACTTTAACCAAAGGTATAATCCCCCAAAAACTTACATTGGTTTCATAATAAACTATCCTAACTAGATTATCTATCATGGAAAAATTTATCTCTACAACAAGATCACTCCATCTCAGAACATGAGATGGATCAAAAAGATGCTTTTTTCTATGTGATTCAAGGAACACATTATGTATCTATGTAAACTATGGTAGAATTTATAAAATTTAACCAATCCATCTCCCTTCTCAACAACCTCAATAGTTACCACAAATCTAAGAGTGAGATTTTATTTCTTACCAAGCCATCGATGACCCAAATGGGGTGAAAATTTCAATTACACCCAATCACCAACTAAAAACATCAATGGTCTACAGTGATGACCAGAATAATATTTATACCATCTCTCTATCATATACATCCATTGAAGAACAAACTAAATATTTTTTTCATCTCTTAAAACATGCTTAGTCCAACCAAGAAACGTTCACCGATATCTGACCAATGCAATAGAGATTTAAAAAACTAACCATAAAAGGCCTTAAAAGGATCCCAGCTGATTATGGACTAGTAAATATTGTTATAAGAGAACTAAACTAGTCCAAAATGGTCATACCAAGCTCCACCAAAGTCATGAACTTACGAATGATTAAGATCTTCAAGAATCTGTACAACCCTCTCTATCAAGCCATCTGTCTGTGGATGGTATGTCATACTCAAATGAACATGAGATCCTAGAACCTCTTGATGGCCTCCTCAAAATAGATATGTAAAACTTGGTACCCTATCTAAGACTATATAATATAGAAATCCATCAAAACTAATAATCTCTCTCACATATATATTTCCCATCTCCTCAACATTTGTTGTATCACAGATGGGTATAAGGTGAGTCGATTTAGTTATTCAATCAATCACAACCCATATCGCATTTTATTTGTATGGGTACACAGAAAATGATCCAAAAATACCATTAAAATATATTCACACATCCATGTTGGTACAAGAAGTGGTGAAGAAATCTCAATGGTATCTGGTGCTTTTCCTTACCCTACTAGAAAATATGGCAGTGTGAAATAATATCAGTGATGTCTCCTCTCAAACCTTACCACCAGAATCATCACAGAATGTTCTAGAACATCATGGTGGTTCCTGGGAGCACAACCCACTAAGAATTATGGAAATCCCCTGTCATATATTTTCTCACATCTAATGGAACAACAAAATGATTTTGAAAATAGATAATACATTTTGTGTAAAACAACCACTCATAATATGTCTCCCCATAATAAGGAGAGTATCTAATGCTAAAAAATTATTCATCAAGCTGTTGTTCTGGAAGAATCATCTCAAGAAGTGTGGAGGAAAACTTAAAACTATCTAAATCAACCTTTCCCCCTATCTCCCAAAATTCAATATCTAACTTTGCAAAAAAATCATTAAATTCCACTCTTCTGATGATTTTTTCACCATCTGGGTCGGATGTTTCCTACTCAAACCATCTACTATGATGTTATATTTCCCTATGTCATAGTAAATATCAAAAGCAAAATATTTTTGGTATCCCACCCAATTCCTTTGGTAAATAATAAAATATTTTTTATAGAATATATAACTCAATCTATTGTGTTTAGGATACACAGTAAATCTTTCTATGAAAATCTAAGGCTACAAACTCTTAAACTCACGCATCATAGTGGAATGTTCTAGGTCATGGTTTATATATTATTATCATTTGAACTAGGCTTATGATATCCATAGGAAATTAAATGATCACCATATATAATACCACATCTCAAACCTTAAACTGATGCATCATAGAAGACCACATAGCCCCGCTCGGCCTCTAGAGGAGACAAACCTAGTGTAGATTAAAAAATACGTTTAAGCTGAACAAAAGAACTATAACACTTCCCATCCCAAGAAAATTTCACCCACATATGAGTTAGAGCAGTCATCATATAAATCAAGTTGGAGAATTTCTTTATGAATCAGTGATAATATCCAACTAAACCCATGAAGCTCTAAATCATAATGACATTACATGGTTGTTCCCTTATCATAATAGCCTTCACCTTCTCAAGATCAGCTAAAATACCATGTTCTAACACCACATGTCCCATGAACATCACTTAACAAACATATAAATTACATTTCGGTATCTTGGAATAAAGTTGGTGATTTCTCAACAATTCCAAAACCACACTCATTTGACTCACATGATCCTCCTCATACTTAGAGTAAACAAGGATGTTATCCAGAAATACCACCATGAATCTATTAAGATACTCATGGAATATCCTATTCATAAAATCCATTAAGACAAAATTAGACTTATTTATACCAAATGGCATGAAAAAGAACTCATAATGTACATACCTTCTCTAAAAGGGAGTTTTTTAACGTCATGTTATTTTAATCTCAACTAGTGATAATTCAATCAATGATAAATCTTCAAAAACAATTTCTACACTTCAAAATGATCAAGAATTTCATCAATACATGGAAATGGATACTTTTTATTTACCATAATTAGATTGAGATTCCAGTATTCAACAAAATGGTGAAGTAACCCATCAAATTTCATAGCAAAGAGAACATGCACCACCAAACGTGACACACTTGGATATATAGATCATTTCTCTAACAGATCATACAATTGAGTCTCAAACTCCATTATTTCAGCTGGTTTCTTGTATTAATAGAGAATAGATGTTTGTTGAGTATCATTCCCTATATCAATAGAAAACTATACCTCCCTTACTAGTGGAAAACCAAAGAAGTCAAAAGCAAAAATTTATATGGAAACTCTATGACAACGGGAGAGAGATCACCACTCAAGGAGTTCTACTCCAGATAAAAAACACTAATTTTACATTTCTCAACTTTGGATAAGAATTTTCATCTCTACTTGACCTCGGGTCCCATTCTCCTTGAAATATAAGGAACACCCCATCAGGTTTAGTAAAGGATACTAGTTGAATATAGAAGTAAAATAAATATTTATTATTAATAATTCCATCAATCCTAAAAATGACATCGATTTGTTTCATGTCAAGATCCATAAAATCCCAAGTAAGCTCAAAATATTATATGAAACCCCAAAAAGGAAAATGAATATCCTAATCTCTATTAATTATGAGTGGTGTAGTAATATCCATCACATAAGATAAAATTTATAAATGATGATTTAATAATTTAAATATATGGGTTGAAATGAATGAATGAGATGCACTATTATCAAATAAAGTAGTTACTAAATATGAGTTTATAGTGATGGTACCAATCAAAGTCACTGGACCCATATCTATTTCCACTAGAGACTCTTTCACTATGTGAAGAACCTTCATTCTAAATGCTTCAATTGGAACCACTTAGTTCATGAAGAATCTGATTTCAACACAGTACAATTAGGTTTTTATGATATCATGACAATACATGGATAAAAAATAACATGATATAACTTATACAAGTGACCTTTTCATTCACATGAACCACATATCTTGGGTGCCTCAATAGAAAACCTATTTTGAGTGATTAGGATTTCCACACTTATAGAAATTCAAATGGCCTAGGATCTGTAGTACATGAAGTCTAGCATAATCCTAATATCAATTACCACCATGAGAATCATTATGATTTCCCATTACTTTAGAAGAACCCATAGAACTACCGTTGGGGTAAAAAGGAACTCCTATGAACCCGAACAGACCAGCCTGGTCTAACTCATCCATCAACTCTCCATCAAAAAAATCAACATAAGAAGATCTATTTAACATGAAAACATGAGAATGAATATCATATAGAAGCCCCATATATAACAATTGAGTCTTTATCTTCTTATTTGATAAAATATCATGTGAAAACTCTATAATATTATTAAATTGAATTGCATACTCAAACATGGTCCTTTCAACCTCCTTGAGTTTGAAAAACTCTATACCCTCATAAAACACTACAGACTTTGGATAGAACTAATCGGTGAAAATATCGTTAAAGTCCATACACTATAATACCTCATGCTTCTTTACTATCACCATTATGTCCTTCCATATTTAACTTGGTCCTTCCATCTTGAAGGTGGCATATTGCGCATTTATTTTATTAGGAATATTCAAGAAAACAAACAAAATATTTACTCTCCTAAACCAATCTTAAGCCTATTGAGGATCATTTGAGCCTTGGAATACTAGAGCCTTTTGGTGATGGAACTCCTGAGCATGATTCCATAATATAACCATAGGAGGTTCCAGAACTGTAGAATGAAGGGGTATGGGTGTAGGTGTATGTCCTAGATCTTGGAAAGCACCCGAAATCATCTCAACCAGATTTTGGTCCATGAGAGTATTTTCTCATATTGGTTCATTAGAATATTCCTATGGGATATTATTAAAACATATTCTTGGAGGAATGATTCTAAACAACATCAGTAGGAAACATTGAAGGAATCATAAAGGTTACCTATATCAACACTAGAATAATTGAAACATGGATATTAATCCATTCAGATATGAAAACAATATTTTAATTTTAATCTATGCAAATATAATATTGGGAAAAGATTATGATGAATCCTCTATACATCTTTCCCAAACAACACTTGGTGACTTAAGGATCATTATGATGAGAGGTGGAAAATCACTCTCTTGTAATTACCTATTATGTCCTAAAAAGATCTCAAATTGTATACTTACATCAACAAAATATGCTTAACATGCACCTCTGATACCACTTTCTCACAAAATGGATCGGATACCCTAGTACCATGACACCTAATCTAGAACTAGCATAGCCCAAATGGAATTCCCATCAATATGGGTTTTTTACTATAACCTAGAATCAAAAAAAAATAAAGAGGGATCTATTTAACCACATAAACAGTGGAATAAACAAAAAAAGTAATAATGCTCAAAGAAAACACACAAAGGATACAAAACCAAAAGTAAAACAGGTATAAAAAATCCCAAACAGTACATCACTAAAGTACCATAAGATCAAGACAAATATCCTAAGTCCCAATAGAAATAGCACTCCAATCCAAATGAAGATCAACAACAGCTACCACCTCTAAGTGGCACTTTCCCCTAGCTCAAACCTGGTAGAAGGTAATCTAAAAACACCTGAAGTATAAAATTTGTGTGTGAGAAAAAATCACAGTAGGGTCTCACCAGTTGTTCCATAATATGTTTCTATAAGAAATAAAAAAATTATTCATTCAAATTTAAATAAACAGGTATAGCAGTACAATTTCATATTTAAATCAAAACATGCTTTTCTATTTAAATGATTGAATCATTTCAAACAATGTATTAAGTAAACATTTTATCTAAAATGGTTTATATAAATCACTAGGTATAAGTATAAAAGTACACAAGAAATGGAATATATATTAACTTATTAGAAATAATCAACATGGTCATTTCCCATGAGATATAATAGTTCCATGTTATGAGATCCTCACACTCTCATTTTGGTGATCGCAATAATATATTCACACACATCCCTCTAAAATTTTCCCAAGAGGACTCATCAAAATCCAATCATGGATAAGATGTGTTGAACTATGTTTTTTTAGTGTTGTAAAGTGTCTATCTATTTATTGGGTGTTACCATCCAAGATTTTTTGTCCCTCATAACTCACTAACCATCCAGGTTTTAATGTGCTCAAATAATCAATCAAAATGGGAAAATTATTTCAAAATAGTTTAAAATACAGTTTCTTTATTTCCAGTTACAAGATTCCAATCTTTACTTTAGAAACAAAACACTAGTTTTTTTTTAATTAATGACTTTTAAAAAAATCAATCTTAGATTATAATTAAATAAATTTATTCCATTTTTTCAAGAAATAATATTTCAAAAATTAATTTCATAATTTCCATCAAATTCATATCACACCCAAAATTTCAATTACATTGGAATTGGGGTTTTCCCCATAATTTATGCTAATCCAATTTCAAATTTTAATTCTCACCAAATTTGGTGTTCATAGTTTAATTGAAAAAATAATAATTTAAATTGAAAATTTAGAAGGTTCATAATATGGAAAATTTTAACATAACAACCTAAATTAACATGGTGACCACATATCACAATGCGTTCAATGGTCAAAATAAAAAAAGAATGTCATAAATATAGATTAATTAATCAAACCTAGAATTTAGATCCAAAACAATAGATTTTATAACCATCAACAACTAGATGATCTAACAAAACCTAAGGATAAAAGATATAGAGAAGGAGAGAAGGTACAAGGGAAAAACTCTTTATAGATAGGAATCAAAAAATGATCTCTAAGCTTATATTCCCTTAGGAATGGGTTCAGAGGATCCAGAATGGGTTATTCAGAGTTCAAAAGGCCAATATAGACGTCCAATCCCAAGTCAGGTTTGATCAAAGGAAGAAATAAGGGTTTGTAAATTTTTAAAATGTTTTTTAGAATAAAAAAACATCGTCTGGATGGTTAGCTATGTAGGTCCATATAGTTTTTCAAAATGTGCACCCTAACTGTGGTCCCCTGTTATGGAGGTATGGTTTCTACTAGGTGGGTGCAGGGTTTGAAATAATTTTCACCAACCATGAAAACCCCCACTATTTGTTTTTACATAGTTTTTTCCGGGTGGGCCAACAGTTTCGGAAAACTATGTTCTAACCGTGCACAGACTAGAAATTTTTAAAAAATAAAATTTCCTCTTAAAAAAACATGAGACAAACCCCAACCAAGGAATGAATAAAAAGGTTGTTTTAAGAGTACCTATAAACTGTAATAGTATGTTATAGCACCTATATTCATTATGAGGTGTATATACTACTATATTGTCATGTTATATCATGAATATCCTTATTTTCATGATTTTTAAGATTTCATTTGAGGTTTTTCTTTCATGGGGATTAAAATTGAAGAGTTAAAAAAATATAAAAGGCTTTATGTTATAATATATTTTATTTAGGCATTGTTTATGTTCATGTTTTTTTTGAATAAATAATGTAATATTATTTTCTTTAACTATATCTATTTTATTATCCTATGGTTATTAATGTGGTTCATATATTTAATTTCCATTTCATCCCTCATTTATTAAGTAGACGTCATTAATGCCGTTAGTAACTGATGTTGATATTGTATTTTTATTTTAGATCTGGTATCTTTCTATTCCATGTCATTATTTTATAAAAAATTAAAAAATTTATCTTCTAAAAATAAATGATTTAAAAAATATTCTTTACTTTCTCTTTTATGTAATTTTTAAAGTTTTTAAAAGGAAATTTCTAAAGGGGCCAATTTTGACTCTTTCTTCAAAAAAAATGAAACGAATGTTTATTATTACCATTAATGACATGAATGGAGTTTCCTGTCATCATGTCCATTATTTTACTTGAATTTCCCATTACATATTATAAATTTTGTTTCAAAGAAAATTAATTCTTCAATACATTGTGAATTTTTAGTTTTTAAAATCTGTTTTAGAAATTAAAATTTTATTTTCATCAAATAAATTTAATGGTATTTTAATGGTATTTCCACTCATCAATAATAACAACCCTTGTTTTTACTAATGATTCAATGGGATATTTTTTAATGATATAATCCTTATTATTTCTCTTGATTGATTATTATTTATTCAAAGAGATTGTTATAGATCCCATTTATTTTACATGGGTTAATCATATTTCAAAAAAAAATTATGAAACCCATTTCTTTCCCATGGGATAATCCGGTTTTAATGATATTTTTATAGAACCTTTATCTTTTCCATAGGTTAATCATGTTTTAGAGATATTGTTATGGAACCTGTTTCTTTTTTATGAGTTTGTAATGTTTCAAAGAGATTATTATAGAACCCATTTCTTTTACATGGGTTAATCAAGTCATTAAAATAAATATTGTTTTTATGAGTTTTGTGATGAAATATAAGCTCTATGTTCCTTATTCATGGTTTAGTTCTTGGAAATTATATACTATGGGTCTTCCCATATAGTGTCAAGTGAGACCGATATAGATTATATGATGGGTGTTCCTAGATTGAGCTCCAATACAGTGGGTAATTATTATTGTCTACAGATAATTATATTAGAAGTTTTATGTATAGTTATTCAAATTATAAGGGTTCTATATGGAAACTATGAAGATAAATTCCCATGATACCAACCAATTTTTTATTCTATTGATAAGTTATAAATTTTACCTTTAATCAAGATTGATATCACATGGATCATGGTTATTGATTCTAGTGAATTTTACCTTAGATAAATCCTTATTCCAGGTTTTCATGTTCTATGATCCCAGTATAAATGGGTTTGAATATTCTTATGATATACTCATGCATTTCGATTATGTAATCATACACATATGATACTCTAATGCTCAAGGATTAAATTAAATTGTTAATGATTATGTTTTCCCTTACTGGTCATTTGATCTCACTGTGATTATATTTCATTTTCCCTAGGTTATCGGGAGTTATTTTAAATGAATTGTGTTTAGAACGATTTAATATAGATGATGATGATGACCTAATGTGGAATATTAAAATCAAGGTATAGAGGGAGATGATGTTTATCTTTATAAACTAGTTTTTTATGAATCCATGATGTTAGGAGTTTTTCAAAGTTCTCTGAAACTCTAAACCTAAATGGTTCTCAACAATGTATGTTATCCAATATTTTCTTCTTGGATGTAAAAATTAGGACACCTTTATCAGTATCAAATCCAAAAATTTAAATTTTATGATTCTATCATTAGATATGAGAGTGTGGGTTTGGTGCTATTATATTTTGAATAAAAGGAAAGATTTAGATGACTTTGGATATTATTATATTATCATGTTAATTTATCTTAGGAGTTTTTTATAGCATCGTAGGTATATAATATTAAGGTTGGTCATAAGATCAAATTATTAAACACTTCATTGAGGTTTTAAGTGATGAGATCTTAAAGTGATTAAGGAAAATTTATGAGATATTTTATTGGGTTGAAGTGTATGTAATGCTTTGGTTTAAGGATATGTGTTCCTTTACATTTTTCTAAGCTACGTATTAAGGTATTGAAAACCTTTTGGGTTTATATGATCTTGTATATTGAGGTAATTTTTGGGAAAACATGTTCTATTTTATAGATAGCCATGGGATTGAAATGTTATTTTGTAACTAAGTGATTAATTTTATTTCAAAATAAGATAGATATATTTTGGGACTGTAAGATGAAAGGTATTATATAACATTTGTGGTTAAAACACTCATTAATGTTGACATTATTATGGTTATTTGGGATATATGGTTATTTATATATGGAATTAATTATTTTTAAGGTGAGACATTTGGGAAATATGGTTATTTGGGATATATGGTTATTTATATTATGGCGTCAAGATGTGTGTATTGCAAGTCCTACAGGGAGGAAATCAAATTTCATTTGTTTTTTGAAAGTGATTGGGCATGCGAGGTGTGGACTTGTTTTGGGGGGTCTCATCACTGTCTTTATTCCTAGAATGGATGGCCTCCCCTTTCTGGATAGCTGGTACAATGGCTCAAGAAGCAGCATCCTTGAAAGAATGGCGCGCACTATGCTACTGCATGCAGGCTTCTGGGACCTATGGACAGCAAGGAATAAGGTGAGACATGAAGTGGTGGGTGTGATGGCATGGGCTATTATTGTTTGGATGAAGAAATTTTTGAGGTGACCTAGACAGGGCTGTCAACAATAGGAGGGAATCCCCATATCTAATTCAGTTTCATGCAAGGGCATGTGCAGTCCCCACGAACAGTGGAAGAAAGGGAAAATGGGTTCGTTGGAACCCTCCAGCTAGAGGGTTTAAAACTCAATACAGTTGGATCATGTGCTCTGGGTTTAATGTAGGGATGAGGGGTGGTGTGTGACACCAGTTGTTAGGTGCTCATTGAATTTTCAGTAAGGCTGGGAAAAGGTTCCTTTTTATAGACAGAGGCCCTAGTGATGATCCACAGTCTCATCTTATGTGGCCAGAGGGATTTGGTCATCACTAAAGAGGAAACAGACTCAATGTTGGTGCACAAGTCCCTACAAAACCAGGGTTTCTCTCCCTGGTTGATCACATATGCCATCATGAAATTCCACTGTTTACTTGGCAGTAACATTAAAGTGTTTCACACCTAGAGGGAGGGTAAAAAAGTTGCTTATCACCTAGCTTAATAGGATATCTCAGGGTCTAAGTATGTATACTTTCATATTAGGTCTAGTTTGAAACCCGAGGGGGGGAAATTTGATTAGAGGGGATGCTCTTGGTCTTCACTATTTCAGACCTCCTTAGCTCTTGTCTTTGTGGGTGGGGGAAAGGGGTGGGGGTGTGGTGATGTTTTTTTATTGTTGTTGTTTGTCCTCTTTTTTTTAATAAATATATATATGATGATGATGATGATGACTGTTCATTCATTTTGTGAATTGTAATACCATGTGAGAACCATTTTTTGTTTTTTAATGTCAAATGATGGGTTCCTGAGCTTGATTATACATTTTTATTGTTATTTGGTCCTTTAAAAGTTGATTCTAGTGCTTTGGGCATAAAAAATCATCTTGGATACTCATTTTTTGGAGAAAAAAATGAGATTATGTTGGAAATTTACAAAAATATAACATTATAATCATCAAGTATATTAATTTATTATATTTTTATAAATAGTAAAATAACTCCTCAAACCTAGTAAAATGATCTGGAAAAAAATTCTTATTACCATCATTTATGATGATATCAATGACCTTTTTCACATCTCTTTGGTTTATGGTTTTGTGGTCATTAACTTTCTCTTGATCATTCACATTCTTGTGATCAATGATCTTAATAACATTACATAATTATTTAGAATTTATTCTTTTCTTCCATGTCCAAATCCTCACTTCCAACCTATTTTCTTCTATTTGGAAACCTAGTATGTGTTATTCTAGATTACCCTCACACTTCTTTTTCTCTCCAATCAAAAGAATTTTTTATTAACCCTTTTTAAAATGTCGGTTTCCAACAAAGATGTTCTCAAATGTCCAAAATTTCATTATTAAGATAGATTTAAAATTGAAATTTTAAAATTTATTAAAGTGTGGATGATGTAACGCCACAATATTTTAGAAAATAAAAATATGTATGATATTGTAATTAACAAACAAACATGATCTTAAATGATCTTAAAAATATATAACCATATAACCTAGAAATTAAATTGGTGGGTATGAATAATATTAACTAATTTAAAATATATATATATATAAATTACCTACTCAATATAAAGTATGGAAAATTACTTAGTAAATAATCAATCAATTTTTAATAATTTAATTTTTTTCCTCAATAATATGTTTTCTTTAAAAAGAATTTTTATTGTTTTCTAGGAATAAATATGATGATTAATTTTTAGTAATTTGAGAAAATATATTTGATAAAATGAAATTAATTTTTTAAATCATCATATAAAAATTTACTTTTACTGAAATATTTTTATTTTTAAAAAATATTCATTTTTTGGTGAATAATGAAAAATATTTTTTTTAAAGTTGTTTTTTAAAATATATTAAGAAAATTAAAACACCAATTATGTTTGGAATTTTATTTAATATAACATAAGTTTTATTTATTTATATTTAATCTAATTAATTTATTTTTAATCAGCTCTATATTGGATTTAGTGTAAGTATATTTTTGTTTTTCAAAATGGGATTTTTCTAAGAACTCTTTTAAAGTGAATAATGTTTATAATTTTAAATAAACTAAAATAATACCTTATTATGAATTTTTTAAATAAAATTTATAGATTATATATCAATAAATATTAATTTATTTTCATTAGATAATTATTATTAATCATATATTTAATATAAAATCATATTTTTCTCAAAAAATACACTTCTGGAAAACCCAATTTTTCGTCACGTCTGTGGGATTTGTTATAAATTAAATCATTCTAATGATATGAATTTGACATAGAAAAATGGATTCAATATTTTGAATCAAAATAATTTATATTATTTAATAATTAAAACATAATTTTTTACCATAAATAATAGTGAAAATATAAAAAATAAATTATCATAGTTAAGGTGAAAATAGGTTTACTATTGGTTAAACTAAACATATAAGAGTCAAAATAACCTAAAACCTCATAAAAATCCATTTTATGGACATGTTTATACCTAATCGTGGTTAATTATCAATAATGTTCTATTTTTCATCCATTGTGCATCTGGAAAATGTTGGTACACTTTTTTTTCAAAATTTCAATTGTGTCACTCACCTCCTTTAAAAAAGAACACCCACAATCCTCTCATCTTTAAACATTCAAAGAAATATGGATCTACCAATACCTATAAAAATATATTCCTTAATTCTATATACACATCTAATATCACTTATTTTATTATAAATCCATCCAAATAGTACTTTTATTGTTTACCTAAGGAATTTTACCAAAGAAGAGGTATCATGCTTAACCGACCGTTATTATTTTATTTATTCATCCAACTCCTTTAAATCTTCTGGAATTAATATTATATAATAATAAAATTATCTAAAATACACTGATATTTTATTATGTTAATTTAATAACATATATTCATCCCTTATTCCATCAAATGGGATATGAAATCATAATTCGCGTGTATGGTGAACTAGTGCCTCATGAACCGATGTCATTATTTTTCCATAATCACCTCTCATGGATTATTTTAATTATTAATTTATAGTATTAATATTATATTTTTAATATATTTATACTTATATATTCTTTATATCACATATAACTTCTTAATTGTCATTCTATGTGGCACGCAATAACATTACTCGTGTGTACGGGAAACTACCGCCCCACGATGAGATGTGATTAATTTTTTAATAACTCTTTAAATAAAAGTTTATAAGGAAAATTTTAATGAATCTATATGATATACATGAAATAATTATGATATTAATTACATATTCATCATTATTAAAATATACTCTATCATTTTCTTTCTTAAAAAAAATTATAACATTGTTGTGTATGGGTAGAATTACACCTCTAATAATCAATGTGATTAGTTTTTCATAATCACATCACAAGAATGAAATATGTAAGTATGTTTAAAGAAATAGTATGGTATTTTTTATATTATTATAATTCATTAAAGATAAAGTAATACATTCCTTCTTTCCCTAATGATCATTTAAAAATGCAAATGTTACTCATGCATATATATGACCTACTGTCTCCATGGTCATAACATAGTTAATTTTTCATAACCATCATTCCTGATTGGTTTTAAAAGTATAATTTATGTATAAATATGATAAATATTCACTAATTATTATTTTCTAGATGTTGAAACATTTACCTCTTTTACCACGGTCATCACACTGAATCCGTTTTTAAATAATCAACCAAAAATCCTCAAAACACCCAATATGGAATTAACTTATTAAGTATTTAAATATAAAATTAAAATGAATAAAATAAATGTTTTTATTATATTTTATTAAACCTATATAATTATTTTATGAAATAAAGTAATTTATATAATATTATTTTATAAAATTTAATGAACAATTATGGAATGTCTGGACTCAAGATTAGGATTTTTCTGATCTCACTTTTTATTTTTGTAATACATAAGATGAATTCACCACTTATTTTTATTGTGTGGTGTATATAATACCCATTTTACATGTGATATAATAAATACTTCATACATAATGGTATTTTAAGTTTCAATATTAATTAATTTATCCCATGGGATTGACTTAAAAGATATCATGTGCTAAAGAGTATCTTAACCCAATTTCCATTCATTGGGTAATAAAACTACTTCATTGACTCTGTAATGATATTATTGTGTGTGAATTTATATCATAATTTTTTTATTATGTATTCATTCTTTTTTTGTATGTATTTTCATTTGTTATAGATAATATCACCATTAATTAACTCTCAATTCAGTGATATAATATTTGTAAGGGTTAATGGTCCCAAATTCCATTATTTGGGACATATGTTTAAGATATGAACCTATATTATTTATGAGGTGTATATACTTATCTTTTTACATTTTATATCATGTATATCCTTGTTTTACTGATATTTAAGTTTTGATTTTAATTTATTCTTTCATGGTGTTTATGATGGAATTGTTACCAAAGTGTCAAAGGAATTATGTTACAATCTCATTTTTTTCAGGATATTTTTTTCATGGTTATTTTGATGAAAATAATCTGAAATTATTTTCATAAAACACATATCTTTAATTACCTTGTGGTTATGAATTTGGTTCACATGTATAATTTCAATCTCTTTTTTTATTTATTAAAAAAACATCAAGGATTTTGTTAGATAAGTGATACTGATCATGTATTTTTATTTTATATTGGGTATATTTATCTTCTATTTCAAAGTTTTCTAAAATTTTCTTTTCTAAAAATAAATTATTTCCTAAATCCATTTTAGATATTATTTTACCTTCTTTTAAAAATAATTAAAATTAAATTTCTTAATAGGTTGCTTTTTTCTATTTTTTCAAAATGTTTTGAAAATAATTTTTTTTAAACATTTATGACACGAACAGATTTTCCCACAATCATGTCCATTATTTTCTTTAAATTTTCATTTATATATTTTTAAAAAAAATTCAAATGAAATTATTTTTCTAATATTTTTTATATTTTTAGTTATAAAAGTTATTTTTAAAATAAAATTTTTGGTTTCCTTAAAAATATTTGAAAATATCTTTTAATGGTATTTTCAATCATCAATGTCAACATCTTTTTTTGTTACTTATGATGCAATGGGATGTTTTTTAATGATACCATCCTCAATATTTATCTAGAAAGATTATTATTTTTTAAAATAGATAATTATGAAACCCATTACTTTTTCTTGGGCTAATCATGTCTCAAAGATATTGTTATGGAACATGTTACTTTTATAAATTTTAATCATGTTTCAAAGAGATTATTATGGAAAAACATTATTTTTCATGGGTTAATCATGTTTCAGAGATATTGTTATGGAACCCATTTCTTTTCCATCGTTTAATCGTGTTTCAAAGATATGTTTATGGAAATCGTTTCTTTTCTATGCGTTAAAAAATTTCTAAAAAATAATAATTGTTGTTTCAGATTTTTACAATGAAATGTAAGCTCTATGTACCTTATTAATATTGTGTCATTCAAAATTATATACAATAGGTGTGTCTAGATAGAACCAGGTGAGCTCGATATAGCTTATATGATTGGTTCACCTAGATAGAGACCCAATGCGTAGGGTAATAATTATATTCTCCAGATAATTATATTTTAAGTTAGTCGTATGGTTATTTTAATTATAAATGTTCTGTAATGGTTATATGAAGATAATTTACTAAGATTCCAACATATTTTTTTTATGATTTCTATGGGATGTAATCGATTTGGTTGATGAAGATTAATATCACCTGGCTCGTGATTATTGATTCTGGTCACCCTATCCTTTTTTAAATTCGTATTCTATGTTTTCATGTTTGAGGATCTATATATTGGTGGGTATAAATATTATTATGTTATACTATTTCGCATTGATTATTTCATCAGTCTATTAAGATATTATTATTATCACTAATGAAATTAAATTTTTAGTTCTTATGTTTACCCTTTCTAAGCATTTAATCTCACCCTTATTATGTTTTCCTTTCCCCAGGTCATTAGGATGATATTAAATGAATTATATAATGGTGAATTAGAAAAGTTTAGTATTGTGGGAGATGGTATTCATCATTATGAACTAGTTTTTTATGAATCCATGATTTTGAGAGTTTTTTCTAATTATATAAAACTCCAAACCAAAAATTTCCTTGATAATTTAATTGATCCAATATTTGATTCTAATTTTATATGTTTTGGATATAGAAAATTGGATCACCTTCATCAGTATTAAAGCCATAATTTTAATATTTATGATTTCCTAATTTGATAATGAAATTTGGTTTTCGGGATATAATTAAAAAAAGAAAAGTTCATTGCATAAATAATATAATAATATAAAATAAAATGAGGAATTAATATAACCCAATGAAAAGAAATTGAGTGATAAAACACCTTACCGCATCATAAATTTTAAGTAAAATACCCTTAGATAAAATAATTTAAATTGAAACTAAAAATAACATAATAGATGATGTATTCATGATATATCATGTAAAATTCTAGTATATAATCCATATAAAATAATATATTTTCATAGTATTTAAATATTCCTCAATAAAAGGAAATTGAGAGGAAATAAATTACCCCAAGTTTGACATTATCATGCATGTTCAAACCTTTTTATAATAAATATATATTTATTATAAATATATTCCAGAGACATACTCATATATATATATATACTTTATATTATTTACTTGTAAATTGTTATCACCTTTTTTTTATAATTCATTATTAAAATCGTTGTTCTTGGTGATATCTACTCCGTTCTTCATGTATGTTTTGGTTTGGTAGTTTCATTCCATGTACTTAGATCATATTTAACTCACTCTACAATATTAATATTTATATATTTATCATATATATTTATTATATACATATTTATATTCTTCTATAAAATTAGATATAGAAAAATGAATTACATCATTCATGGATATAATAGGTCGTACGTACGCATGAACGTTGTTTCTATTTATTCGATGGATATATTAAAAAAAGAGTAAATAATATTTCAAAATTAAAGAAACATTTATATATTATATATATTATTTAAATATATCTTTATAACCATTCATTTCAAAATGAAATGAAAAACGTATCACATCGCTTCATGGAGGGAGTAGTCTACATATACGCATGAGCAACGTTATCTTTTTTAAACTGATTGGAAGGTAAAAAGGTAAATGTGATATTATAATTATACAAGTAAAATTATTTCAGAAAAATCATATATGTATATCTATACAAATTAAATTCATTATTATATCTATTTGTGAGAGGCGGTGATGGAAAATGAATGACATCGTTTTGCGAGGCGGTAGTCCATTGTATACATGATCAATGGTTTTGTTTTTCATTTGATAGAAGAGGATATGTATATAGGTTATGATAGTAGTTTAATATCATATCTTTATATGTACTATATTTTTGTTATTATTTCATCATTATTGGATTGTATTTTAAGGAGTTCGAAGAATAATTAAAAGAAAAATTCTAGGTTAATAATGATGTCTCTTCTTTGAATAACCACTTTATGTTTGAATCAAAATCTTTAATAATATGGTTTTATGATTAAATAAATGCCTTTATGACTCTATTATGGAGTTCATTAATTTATTTGGGAATTTATTGGGAAAATAAAAATTAATATTGAAATTTTTTAGGAGAGAAGAGGATGTGTCCTTCTATAAGTGGAGTGGACCTTCTTAAAAATTTCCTAAAAGAATACCAAATGATAAAGTTATTCTCAAGACAAATGCTTCAAAATTGACATAAATTCCAAGATTTTATGTGATAAGGTTTAAATATTTTTATCCAATGGTATTTTTAAAATTTTAACTGGAAACATTTCCCTTGTATTTTGGTTTAACCCCCGTTAAACTCGTTTGAACCTTAAGTGTGGAAATCACTTTTTTATTGATTTTAATATTCATTATGTACAACAATTAATTTTAACTTATTAAATAATATTAATTATTCTTATTAAGAATATTTATTCCATTTTATATAATTCAATTCATAAAAGTTTTATAATTTAATTTAAAAATAAACCTCCAAAACATATTGAAAAATGGTTTTTCATGAAATTATTTTTTCAAGAAATAGTTGATCTTATATTAACTATATGACTACTAAAATACATTATATGAATTTAAATTCATATAATGATATATATAATATATTTATTTCATTTAAATAATTTTTCTTTAAATATTATTTTAATTAATTAAAATGGAAAGACATTATGCTTGTTTTAAACTTTTTTCTGCAAAATATCCACTTTACCACCAAATGATCAAATATTTATTTTCATCAAATCTGTAGTAACTAAAAATTTAATTAAAAATATTATAATAAATTATAATAAATAAAAGGATGAAAATTTAAATAAAAAATCTTCAATTATTCATAAATAATTATTTCTAATGTCATATTTTAAAAATTCATTTAAGCTTATTTTGACCAAGTAAGTTTGAAATCGATATTCATTTTTTAAAATTAGAATTTGTGGTCTATAAAATATTAAAATATGAATTTTGTTTGAGTTTTATCAAAATATAATTATAACTTACTATAATTTAATCTTGGGTGTTACATTCTTCTCACCTAAAAACTTTTTTTCATTGACATTTTCCTAGATATTACATTGTAAGAAAATGAGGGTCATATTTATCCTAAAATACTATGGTTCCCATTTTTATTCCACCATTATATTATTTATCCAAATTAACTTTTATAGTTGAGTCATATGATCCCTTAATAATTTCCCTTTTATGTCAATGATCAAGATAGGCTCTTCACACTAGGATAAATAAGGATCCAATTCAATTTCTTTAGAGGTGAGCACATGAAGTGGGTCTAGCATAAATATCCTTAACAATGATATATAGAACACATCATGTACATTATAGAGGATCAATTTTATTACCAAATAGTAATCCATGTAAATAATTATTTCTTTAATTTAAGAAGATTCTATTTACTCGTGGCTTAGTTTTCATTTATTACTGATCCTTGTAACACCCAATTATGGAGATAATTTAAACAAAATGTGATCTTGAAATTGATATTCAAAATATTTCATTCGTTTATATCCATAACTCTTTTTCCTAATTTTAAATTATTTAATATGAGTCTAAATATTATTTACCTTTATTGTTGTCTCTCCAACAAGATATATACCCACAAGTTTACTTTCAACAATATTATCCCAATAAGCTAGAGTATGACATCTCTTTCAACACAATACTTCATACGTTGACATTTTAATAATTGATTGGAAACTATTATTAAACAAAAACATTACCAATGGTAAATAAGTATCCCAAATACCTTTATAGTTAATTTATCATGATCTAAAAATTTCTTATAATTTATGATTATTCATTTTTGAATGACTATATATTTAAGGATGGTATGCGGTGCTCAAATGAAGCTCGGTATCAAAATCCTTCTAAAAACACATCTAGAATTTCAATTCAAATCATGAATCATTATTAGAATCAATTTAAATAAGTTTTCCATGGAGTCTTAAAAATTTATTAATATAGAGGTTTAAAAAGTGAACAAGAGTTAAATCTTCTTTTATATCAGAGAAATGTGTATATTTGGTTTGGTGATCAATAATAACCCACATAGTATTATTCTTTCTCAGGATATTTAGTAATATAGTGAAAATTTCTATAGTATGATCAGACTATATCCACATAGGAATTGGAATATGTTTCATTAATCCTCTATGATTTTGTCTCTCAACCTTCACTTATTGACATAACAAACATCTGGACCCAGAATTTGAAATTTCTCACTTTATATTTTTAAACAAAAAATTTTCCTTCAAATCATTATACATCTTGGTGCTACCAGGTTGGGTCAAAAAATTCATGATATTAATATTATCAAATAATTCCATTTTTAAATTAGGTGTAGATGGAACAAATCCCCTATTTCCTAATTTTAGTATTCCATCCTCATATATAATGTTTTCATATATCATATCATTCATTGTTTTAATTGGATTTTTGACATTATCATCACTAAGCACAGAAATTTCTATCTCTTATAAAAAATATGGTTCCACAATCGTCTAAAAAAGTAATGATGTATCCCCTTTATTAATAATTCCCATATCTATTTTTAATAGATCAATAAATATTGGATCCCATTCTATACTCATTTACGTTAAAACTCTATGATCTTTCCTGCTCAATGAATCAACTACCTTATTTTCCTTCTCTAAGTGTCGGTGTATTGAGAAATCATGATCCTTGATTAACTTAGGAAATCACTACTTCCTCGTGTTGATATGTTCCAATGAAAAGGTGTATTTTAGGCTCTTATATTATATGTATATATCACATATTTCACCATATAGATAATTCATTTATATCATTAAAGTAAATATTATACCTACTGACTAAATATAATGAGTTGGATGGTTTTTCTCATGAGTCTTTAACTACCTTTATGTATAAGTAATAAATTTGTCATTTTATATAAGGATACAACTATAACAACCCGAACTTTTTAATAATATTTATTTCTTAAATTTGTAAATTTTAAATATTCAGATAAATAAAGGATGTATATTATTTATGAATTTAGGAAAAAAGGGGTATTTTAAAATATATTTGTATTCTTCAAATAATTTATAATGTGATTTTATTTTAAAAAAATGGTATTCTACAGTTGTGTTCAGTAAAAATTTTGAGTCTAATAAGATCAACATAATTTTAATTGAATAGTTAATTATGAATAGTAACATTCCCGTATGAATACTAATGAATAGTAATTAATAGTAAATCATCAAAAATATATATATAATTCTCCCATGAATGTATAAATACATTTTAGGCATCCTAAAAGTGAAAAATGATCATAGTTTATGTTTTGGTATTTTTGTATGTCAAAAATACTTTATTTACAATTTTATAATTAATTTTATAATTTAGAATGTAAATTTATTTTCATAAAATTTATTCATAAATTGTTACGTTATTTTCATATGGTTATACAATAATTTTATGGGACCTTGATTACTTTCTTAAGGTGTTACAAAATGAGTTATAGTTTTAAAGTTGTATTTTTAGAATAAATAATGATTTTATTTAAAAATTTAATTAAAAATAATTATAAAATTATTTTCCTAAAATGGAGTTCATTTTTGAATTCAAAGTATCAATATTAGGTTAGGGTGACTTTTTGGGATTTTTCTGAAACAATTGAATTTTCAATGAAGAGTAAAAATACAGTTTTGAGTTTTAGTTTTTTAATAACATCATTAATGATGAATAATGATGTAAGATTTCTGGTATAATGATGAATACTGAGATATTCTATGAGTTGTCTCATTTGGCCAATACCATGGGAAAATACCATGGGTAAGCCCATGGTTTTGCAAATACTACCAATGGGGTGTCCCTTGGAAATTAATAATTTTTTCCCTCACTTTTCCTATAAATACCAATCCATTTACCTCATTCATTTAATTCCAAAATCCTCCTAAAATAATTTCTGGTATCTTTAAATCCCAAGGAGTCCTACCAAGGTTCCCTCAAGCCTCCCAAGGTATCAACCTTCAAGATTTTCAAGTTACTCTTCAAGGTAAGGGATCATTTCACCCTCCTCTCTTAAGTAATGACTTCCTTTATGTTATCTCTTATAGTTCCATTTTATTATGAGGGGTATTGTTATTATATATCTTTAATAATGTAAATTTAATTTCAAAATGAAGTGAGACCCTTTCTTATCTTGTCAAATGATTTTTTGAATATTTAATTGGTGTCGTTAGGCTGCCGAATATTCGTCAAATAAATCATGTCTTCTCTTTTACTTCGAGTTTCATTTTCATATGGTATTTCCTTCAAATATCCATAACTTGGTATTATTTGTTTTTATTTTGTAACCATACTGTATTATGAGTTACTTATTAGTGGGTGACCCTTGTCCCCTATCTTTTTAATGTTTTCTAATATGATGTTATGTAGTCGTTATGCTGCAAAATTTTCATCTCGAAATTCCTCTCTCTTTCTCTCTAGAAATAATCTTGTGAATGCCAAAACCTATATCATTTCTATGTGTGTTCATAAATACACAAAAATTATATATTTTATTCTATAATTGACATACATATAACCCTCACTCCCTTTCCATGGGTTATAAAAGATATAATGATCTTATTTTTAATCACTTTTAAAACGTCACGATTTAGAAGTGAAACCCATTAATTTTACTCTCTATGGGTTATTTATGAAATGTATGACTATTATATATGTGTATCACATGAAAATTAATACATATTTAGGGTAAACCCTGATAGAAATCTAATGAATTGGGTAAAGAAATTAATATCTAGAGATGACAAGTTTCACGATACCTTGGTGAATAACCTTGGTAATTTTTATGACACATCGGGGATAAACCTTGGTGATATGTTCATGAATATATAAATTAAATTTTGTATCCACATTTCAAGTTATTATTCAAGTTATTTTTATTATGATATTCCTATTCTTCCATTTCTCATGCCTTTATGACTTTTATCATGTTCTTATTAATATTTCTCAAGATCACATGTCAATTATTTCACTTGTTTTTTTACTAAGCCTTCTCCACACCATTTCCTTTGATGTATGTCTCTAGGATATGAGATACAGTAATTGTACATAGGATGAACCTATGATGAAGCTTTATGAGTGTATTATAAGAATTTTCTATGTTGTTTTCATTTATTATGTTCCTGATTTCCAAGACACTAGACTTTAAAGATCCCTTATTAGTAAAATGTATTGAAACGTTATGTAATAAAAAGTCAGGATGCCATAACAACCAAGTCCCTTCTTCAATGAATCACTATATTTCACAAATTCATCACTTTCTAACAGTAGAGTAAAAATTATAGTATTGACTAATCTTCTCTTCAATTATTAAAAACTTATTCGCATTAACTTTTTCATATGAACTTAA
Source organism: Viscum album (assembly GCA_963277665.1). Taxonomy (NCBI): domain Eukaryota; kingdom Viridiplantae; phylum Streptophyta; class Magnoliopsida; order Santalales; family Viscaceae; genus Viscum; species Viscum album. The sequence goes on along the minus strand of OY728150.1, from coordinate 608,660,555 downwards.
TCCCTTTACATGTAAGATTGTTTAACGGGTTATCCAATTAGAGAAAATTTTGAAAAAATCACCAATAGTATCCTTCCAAACCAATGAAAATATATACCTCAATTGTGTTGGTTGTTATAGGACATTATTTGGATTCTTTTTTCTTTAAAGGATCGAATGAGATTCCACATTAAGAGTAAATAGGACCAAGAAATGAATCTTTATAAATCCATAATTCACCCTTTCTATATTTCCCATATAATTATTTTCTTCTAAGAGTCTCAATAATGATTTTTATGTGATTTCTTGTCCCCATAAATTTTTATTACACTAATATATCATCAATTAATAATAAAAAATAATTATCAAGATATTCCTTGAATATTCTATTCATTTGATCCATAAAATGGAGGGTTCATTGGTCATTACAAATGGAAGTATAATAAACTCATAATGTTTATACCTTATTTATAATTTTGTTTTCATAATATCTTCCTTCTTTACTCGTAATTGATGATACCCATAATAAAGTACTATATTTTAAAAAAAATTGATATCTATTAATTTGATCAAATAATTCATCAAAAAGAAGAAGATGATATATTTTATTTATCATAATCCCACTCGTTTCCCTATAATCAATATACCACATCATTGATTAATCATTCCTTCTTAATGAAAACAATAAGGGATCCCCATTTTGAAACAATAGGATGAATAAATATGTTATCACATAACTCCTATAGTTATTTGTTCAACTCTACTAATTTCATAGTGACTATTCTATAGGTATTTTTTGATAGTGGTCTTATATCACAGATTAAATCAATAGAAGATTCAACTTCACACCGTGGTGTATTTCTAAGTAATTCCTCAGGAAACACATCAATGTATTCTTATATAATAGGTAAATCCTAAATTTAAATATTTCTTCTATCCATATATTCTATCTGCTCTTATTCCCAATGAATCTCATTCAGATGTGCTATTGTGGGTGGATCTAGACATGTATTCAATGATGAAGACTCTAATCTAAAGATTATTATTTCCACATCTTACTCATGAATCATAATTTCATTCTTTTTGTAACAAATTTGTTCATCATATTTAGTAATTCAGTTTATACCAATGATTATATCAAAATCATCCATAGGTATAATAATAAATTTTATAAAATAGAAGATATTTATGTTTCATATTGGGAATTTACTAACACATAATTCTTGTATTGAGATTACCACTAATATATTTGATTGAAAACTCGATTCTTAAGGTGCTAGGGAAATATACAATTTTCTTGGAAAACATGGAAGATAAAAAATGGTATTAGGAACCAAAATCAAATAAAATGCTATATAAAATTAATTCTATGATTAAAGTACCATCCACCACATCATCGGTAAATTCAACCATGATTACAATGATCACTAAGCTTATACTTATCCACTTGAGATATTATGTAGAAAATTCCCCTAATTCCTGGGAAAATGGTTTGAATAATTACCTATTTATTTAAATTTTCATTGCATAATATCATTTATTTGTTTCTTCCCCTTGAATTTGTAATCCATATGACCCTTATCTATGAACATTTACACACTCTCATTCCCTTACATAATTTTCCATAATGTATCTTTCTAAAATTTTGACATTATCGGAATTTCATGGTTCCATTATTCTTATTTTATGCTTTACCTTTTTTATGGTTATCTTCTAACCTCTTTTTCTCTTGATTATCCATGAAGATATAAAACATATAAAATTCATTTCCTTTTTTAATGGAACATAATACTATTTAACTATATGATTGAAAATTATGAGAAACCAATTCCCTTAGGTGGTTTGGATATAGACCTTAAAACAAATGGTCAATATTTCTCTCTCGATTTAAAATATAATCCATTTCATACAAAGATGGTCTAGAAAAGTAAACTCATAATCTAAAACACTTTCTCCCTATTTTTTCTTTATGTTATGGAAATTTATATTCATTTTAGTTCTTTTCTCATAAGGGAAATATTTATCAAATAATATTAATTTAAAATATCTCCACTTCATATGTTATATTTCTTCTTTCAACTTAGTATTATTGATTAATAACCACCATTGATTAGTATAATCTCTAAGATAATACAATTCAATCCTAAAATTTTCCCTTTCATTCCATGCTTGGGTGATAAATATATTTTAAAGAAAAATAATATATTTATAAACTAATTTTAGATTAGTAGTTACACATAAATATGGATGATTTTTTCACATGAAAGGATCCAATATAGGGGTATCATTCAATATAACATCTTTTTTTCTCTATATGTGCAAGGTTGTTAAACATAACCAGGGTCCAGTTTTATAGTATGGTTGACATTTTATCAACTCCAACACTAACTGTATTTGTTTTCTTAGTGGGTCAATCCCAACATTAAATATGGGTGTTTATTCTCTTTCTTCTATTAGTTTTCATCATAAAATAATGGAACACATTCATTTATCTCATAATAATCATTAATATTGATCCAAAAAATAAAAAATATTTCTAATATAAAATAATCAAATACTATAAGGGATTATCATGATTCTCATGTTAGCTATGTTTATTTAAAATATAGTTCCAAATTTTTCTAGTAAAATTCCTATAATACAAAATATAACAACCTAGAGTCACATATCCCAGAGATGGTGGTTACTTTATTACAATAGAATAAATACAAGTGATTTAATCTTGACGTGATGATAATTTTAATAGTCTCAAAGAAATAGATAGATACATGATACCCATTATACATTGGGAATAAAATATAAATACAATAAAAGTGAAAACATTGTTTTCCTTAAAAATAATTCAAATATTTCTTCTTCATAACCTAGTAGATTGAAAAAAATAAGGATGAGCTTAAATGATCAGTAATGGTTATGTATAGAAGGAGTTATAATAAGTAAATATGCATAATCAATTTGGAATGGTAAATAATAGGAAACACATTCTATTTAGTTAATAACTTTAGCACAAAATGAACCAATTTATAATATCAATTCAATAATCTCATAAATAATACTAACTAAATTATCAATAAATGTAATGAATACTATTGGACATCATGATCTTAGACATCACGATATCTCTTCCCGCAAGACAATTCACAAAGAGAGTTTAAAAACTTGAGTATGGACCCATTTAATTTGATCAACTAATTTTATTCATTTGACCTATTAATTCGTTTAGTGGATATATAATTCTTTTCACCACCCATTACAATATTTAAAATTCATACCTCATATAGTGAATGATCAATTTAATTCATGAACAATATACCTTATCAATAAATATATATATTGAGTAAAGAATACCGATTACTATTAATTCTATAGTAAATAAAATAAATTTCAAAGTAAAACACTATTTGTAAAAAAGGAATATGGTTTAGGAACTAATCAAGTGATGTTCAAAACTCGATTCACATAATTGTAATCGAACATGGTTAGACACATGGCCTCAAGAATGCCTCCTCATATGCGAGAGTATACTGACTAGTAGTGAGGGTCTAAGGAAAAATAGTGGGGAGACTATACCCTTATGGTCAAAGTATATCCATGCGGTATAACCATGTCAATTAAAATAAAAATAATATGAATAACATAAAAGTTAGAGAATAAACATCCATAATATAAAAACCATATAATCCTATCTAATAGTTTCATATACAAATTATGATCATGAAATTCTAAACAAAATGTATGTAATACATTGCAAGAGGGATCTAGTACAATACATGTATCCAAAGTAAAAAAAGTCTAAAAAGTAATTATACCAAAATAGCATCAAAAGCTATATTAAATCTTATGATCCCTTGATCCTATGAAAATATCAATTAATAAAAAATAATTGGGCACTTTTCCTTGAACTATCCTACATCCATGAAGTCTGATTGGGTACCCAACGGCTGTCCAAATAGAGGTTGAGATAACACTCACCATCCACTTCCAATTGTGTCGATTACAAGTATATCCTATGTATATAATCTGAATCAGTGTGCATATATAAGATAATTACATGTAATAAAAGTATGAGTGATATTTTCTAGACTATAAAGTCTCAATCTGGTTAAGAAATTGAATCATAATGGTTGTCTGTAAAGCATTGAAAGTATCATCAATAATAGTATATACTATGTAATAATATATCAATCCTATATAGGTAAGGTTAAAAAGGAGTATAAAAGTACAAGGAGACTTAGTATGATCTGTAAAAAAAGTAAACTGAATCCAAAAATTATAAATGTCCATGGAATCCTAATGGGTTGGATCCAAGGCATAGAAATTTCCATGGAATCTTAATGGGTCTTCAGATCCAAGAAGTATAAGTTTCCATGGAATACTAGAAGTATGATTAAACATAAATAACCTTAGAATCCTATAATTTCCATTATACTAGTTAGACTATATCCATGGAGTATAAATGCATAAGGCATACATGTAAGCTTAATCCTTAGAGTATAAATGTACAAGGCATCCATGTAATCTAATTAAATAGGATCCAGGGAGTAGAAATGCCTAAGGAATCGATGTAAAACATGTAACCAGAATCAATGGAGTATAAATTTCTAAGGCTTCCAATTATTACAAAACCTTAGAGTATAAATGTCCAATGAATCCAAGTTGTTCATCGATGCCATATAGTAAACCCCACATTATCAACACAACCAAAACATTCACTATCTCTTAAACCATTTCATTAATCATTTCATTAATCCTATATTATCCGCACACAAGATAAGGGATTATCCATTTAATACCTTTCATATGAAAATTAAAAGGTGCTACAAGGGGTTTATGACCTTTAACAATTCTCTTAAAAACCATATCCCATTCTTAATTATACAATGTGAGATCAACACACCCCAAGGGAGGCTTAATCATTGTAAAAATGTATAACCCACCCCATGGGTAGTTTAGGTGTAGTTAAATAACCTCCCAACATATATAAGGGTGATATATCATGTCTAAAACATGAATGTATCATTTAACTCAAGGTTCAATTAATTTAAGAAGCATCACCGTGAAAGTTTGGAATTTGGAACAATGTAAATTTGGTATAATATAACCAAAAATGAGGGAAAAGGTATATACCACCTACCTTAATCTCATAGAATAACACTCATCATGTCTCATCCTCTAATTTGGTCTATATTAGAATAAAATGGAAGAATAGATGAAAACCCTAGAAATAGGCCATATTATCTTGAACCAAAAGAGAGTCATTAATAGAAATAAAAAGGAAAAAATAATCCTAAGGAATGAATGACTCACCTATGGTTGTCCAACGAGATGAACAGCTCTTGAATCGAATATTGGAGAAAATAATTTGATCAAATCCTAAGTTGAAGGCTTAAGTGTTTCACAAGGGATGGGAAGAAGTTATCCACTTGAAATGAGAAACAAATAGGTGGTGAGGGATTTAAGAAAATAAGGTTAAATAGGAATTTCCATTTAAAAATGAAGTCCCATGTTTTGGATGAAAATTTGAATGAAAACACTTGAAATATGGAATATTAGCTTCCACAAAAAAGAATCATTGATAGAAAGAAGAAGGATGAAATGATCTGCAGGAATAAAGAACTCCTTGATGGATATCCAACAAGATGAACGGCTCTGGAATTGGATGTATGATAGAAAAGAAGAATCAAATCCTAGGTTGAAGGATATAAAACATCATAATGTAGGAGAAGGATTTTTCCACTATAAATGAGAAAGAAAGAGGGGTGATGTATTTAGTGAAATAAATGGGAAATTATTATTTCACCTTTAAAAACTAGGTCACACAGTTTGGCCACATGGTTGGTCAAATCGTGTGCCTAATGTGTGCCTAAAACTATCTCAATACCCCCTCACTTGATCATGATGCACAATTAGACAAATCATGTTCCAAATATTAATTTTCCCTTTATTAAAAAATATATATCACTCGTATGGGCATGCAACCTGGGTTTCATGGTTTCCTAAAACCGTTCACCCTCTTCTATGCATTGAGACATCTCTCACTGTTTACTATAACCATGCATACTGGTTTCATGGTTTCTACTAACTATGATGCTCATCTACCTTATCCAAAAATAGGGGCTTCAGGCATCGATCAATCCTTGAACACCCTCATTTTATCCATGAACCCACTAAGAACTCTTATAATAATAAAAACCAAAAAATTGAACCAAAAATAGAATGGTTTTGTACATCATAGAAACATTTGGTTCTTATAGTCTCCCCCCCCCCTAAATCAATTCAACCTTAAATTTCCCTTATACGGGTGTTCAAAAATCTTCAGAGAATAATTAAGGCCACTGGGAATATATGTCGGCCTCCTGATCCCATGTCATGTCATGTACACGGTCATGCTACCATAGCACCTATACTAGAGGAATTGACCAGCCTTAGAGAACCTCCATGCCACGATCAATGATATAGATAGGATTCTTCTTGAAGGACGCATCTACCTCCAACTCTAACTCATCAGGCTGAAGAATATGTGACAAATTAGAATGATATCATTTAAATATGAGATATATGGAATATTTTTTGCATGCCTTGGTACCTATTAGGTAACGTTTATCAATAGGTTACCATCCAAACACTCTCTTAAATCTCAAATGGCCTAACATAACAAGGTGATAATTTCCGCTACTTATGAATCCATCTATGGCCCAGTATATGAGAAAATTATTCTGCCTCATCCCTAGAAAACCCTAATTTAGTGCCTAATACCAATAAATTTTCATGATTACAGGGAATCAAATCTAGAAGTACTGATTAGTTTAGTTATATTGGTAAACTAGACACATACATGAGTCTCAAAATGAAAATTAATGAAATAATTAAAACATAATTTTTTATCGATAATAACTTTATTACCACTTAGATTATCCTTGAATATCTTTATTAGTACACTTGGATTCCTATATAATGGAAAAAAATAAGGGTGGAATAAATTGATCAGTAAGGGTTAAGTACAACATAAATAATAATGAATCAATTAACATGATCAATATGGAATGGTAAATAATTAAACACACATGCCATGTAATCAATAAACTAAGTGGGAATGTGTAAACAACATGTAAATGTAAATTAATGAGAACATATTTCATTTAAATAACTAGATAAGGAATAATCAATATGGTAATGTAAATAACAAAAAATAGTTCCATTTAATCCACAAACTAGGAATGAAAGGCATCCATAGATTTTTTTTCAGAGTAAAAATCTTATGGATGATGAAAATAGAATATGAATTAAGAAATTCTCAATTATTGGGTGTCATTTTTCTAGGAACATTATACCTTTATCATCAAGGCCATTCACAAGAAAGTTAAAAACTTACTGGATGAAAAATCCAACAAGTCTATCCAATAGACTCGTCCCATGAGACTACTGATTCATCAAGGGGATATCTATAACTGTGCCCCACCCATGTCATACCTATCCAAATAATTCTTCATATATCCAATAATTGATTCAATTCATGAACATAGTACCTTATAAAATATTTTTATTATGTAAAATATGAATATTTATCAATATTTCCCTACATGATCAAATATATTTCAAGTAAACATCATGTGTAAAACTGGTATACCATGATAAATTATATGTATATTTAGGGGAAATTTAATGTACAATGATCCCCAGAAGGTGAATAATTTAAGGGGATGATAATGATTGTTGGGGAAAATCCCTCAAGGTAACATTGCAACATTTTTTGGTTGATTGTGTTTGTTGAAAAAGTAGGTTTTCATGGAGAATTGTTGAGTTCCAGATAATTTTTTGACAATCCATGTTGATAAAGAATGATGCCAAAGGGATGAATGATCTGGAGGCGGTACAAAAGAGCAGTACATGGTGGCGCCGTTTTCCAGTGTTTTCCAAATTTTTGGGGTCCAAAATTTGGAGTTTGGTGAGCATTTCGAAAAGTGGATATCATTGAAGAACTTATTTAAATTTGGAAAAGGCATGAGTTTCGCGAAGATAGGCTTCATGGATTGATATTTGCGAAGACAAGAAGAATGTTGACAGTGTTCTTCGCGATTACATCAGGCTTCATGAACGGCAGAGGTTGAAGTGCATTGCGGTGGTGAAGGACTTTACGAGGGAGCTTCGCAACGAAGGCATGAAGGGATTGACGGTGATGCTCTGTGATTACGTCAATCTCCGTGATCAGAAACTTTTTGTGGTGCTTCGCGATTTTGAGAGAATTTCGACAGAAACTTCAGAGCCTCGCAATTTGTGATGATGTGGTGTTGACTTCGCACGGAAGGATCAGGGGTCAGTGGAATCACTTATAAATCGAGGTCGACCCCCCCCCCTGAGAGAAGTAGAGAATTTTTAAAGAAAATATTTTTCTCTCGATTCGTGAAGGTGGTTCGCGAAGATAGTGTTCTTCGCGAAAGAGAGGTGCTTCGTAGCGGCTAATCTAGCTCTGTGAAGGAAGTGTGCTTCACAAGGCCGCGTTCTCTAATAAGTGTGCTTCTCAAATAGGTAAGATCTTTGTGACGGCCTATTATTTTCAAAGTCTTGAGCTTCGCGAAAAGAAAGGAGTTTCACGAAGGCTTGTTTGAGCTTTGCGAAATTGGAAGCCTCTGGAAGTAGGGTGCTTTGCGAAGGTGTTTCCAAAGTGAGCTTCCCACTGTTCAGGGGAAAATGGGTATTCATCAGTGGATGAAAGTTGGAATTAAATAGAGCATCTATCAACAACTGAGGATGTGTGCTACCATGAAAATGAAGAGACCTACAGGTCTATAAACTATGAGTGGATCCCTTCCAAATGTAGTGAGCAACGGAAGAGGAAAAATGTAATCCTTTCTACCAGCTGTGAGCCAGTGAAAGAGAAACGGGGAGTGACCCTTGGGAAAGTAGTGATCTAATCCTAAACTTTGTAAATCCAGTGAGCCTGGGAATAGAATTGATTTATCCTGAACTTTGTAAACAGCAGTGTGCTTTTAGTGAATTTGGTACATCGGCACATACCCGGTGTATACTCCTTGGACGTATCCCAGTGAGGGTGAACCAAGTAAAAATTGTTGTGTCTTGTGCATGCTTTAGTTCTTGTTTATACTTTGCTGTAGGAAAAGATAGATATGAGTTTCTTGCTTAACAGCGAGACAAGATCAATAGGGGCATTTGTTTTAATCTATCATACCCTGATTAACCCCCCCCCCCCTAGGGTATCTAACCTAGTGGACCAAAAAATGATGATAAAAATTATTCAAGGAAGTGAATTTTGATACTATCCTTCATCAAAATAATAATAATCCATCCAAATAAATAATAAGGATGGTATCAATAAAATATATATACCCATTGGAGTAAGAATAGGGTTTGTTGTCATTGATGAAATAACAATACCATAAAATGATCTTTAAAAATATTCATGAGAAAAATATCCTTTTATTTTTGAAAAACATTTTGAAAATCATTCTCTTTGAAAATAACTTTTTAAAAACATCATTAAAAAGTCATTGAAATTTTACAAAGAAACCCTCAAATAAATGTTGGCAGGTAATTCCATAAATGTCATATAAGGTAAAAATAACATTCCTTTTTCACGGTAGAAACATAAGAAAAGTTCCTTATTGAAAAAGATACAAGAATATTCCTTTTTAAAAAATGGGTAAAATTTTATTTAGTAAATCATTTTGAAAATTTTAAAAACATATTTGAAAAAAATATATAAAATATGGTTTTGAGAGAAATCATATTTCTGACCAAAGAGATAAATGATGTTGGGTTTTCTGAAAAATATTTTTCTTAATTATATTAAGTAAAAAAGATTTGATATAGTAATATTACTTCAAAAATATTATGAATAACCATAGTAAAATAAAATTAAATGGTTTTATTAAACAATTAATAGATAATGTCCTTTAATGGAAATTCAAGTGCATACAATCTTGAATAAAATGAAATTGTGAAGTAAACCCTTTAAAAGACCATAACATAGAAGTGAGAATAAATAAATTAATAGATTATTTTTACTAACTATAAATCCACATAAAACAAGTGGTAATAAAAAAAATTACTGTAAAAAGTGACTACACACATAATTATATAATATTAATGATAATGAGGAAGTAATATAACTCAATCAAAAGGAATCAAGTTATGAAATTCTTTACCACTTAGTAAATTTTAATTCAAATTCCCTTAAATGAAATAATAAATATTGAATCCTAAAATATCATTAAGAATAAATTATTCATAATATTACATGTGAAATGGTATTATATATTTTATATAAAAGGAATTAGGTCCATAAAAATAATTATTTCTAAATGGAATGTAAATTGAGATGAAATACATTACATTGTGTTTCCTTTTGGATGAAAATACCTTAACCTCATGTATAATGGTTTATAGAAAGTTATTAACTTATAACATAACCATTATCATATTTATAATATAATATATTAACTTCTTATGATATGTTATTTTCCATTTGTAAATAATCCTCAATTATTTTCACTATTTAGGGTGTCAATTGCCTAATTTTTTAAGTATGTTTTGACATATTATTTGTTTTTTCTATTAATTATAACTTTATTTAATCATATATATAATTTAAAACATCATTTAATTATCATATATATTCATTATATATTTTTTTAGAGTTATCTATATAATTTAGTGAAGGAAAATGAAATACACTATTCCTGGAAATGGTAGTTTGTGTGTTCTCATGAACCCTATTTTATTTTTCGTATCATATTAAAAGAATAAAAAGTAAATGATATATATTTATATTATAGTTCTAGTTTCATATATATTTCATATAAATAAAATATTTTTATTAAAAACATCATTTATACATTCCATATAAAGCGTTATCGAATCACGTCGCATTAAGGAGGCGGTAGTCCACACGACCAGAAACGATGTTATTGTATTACCATAAAATGGAAAGTAAAAAGGTATTTGTTATAAATTAATTAAATAAAAATTAATAAATTATAAATATCACACATATATATATATATAATATAAACTATAATCCATTATTATTCACAACCTTTAAAAGGGGCAATGGAAGAACGAATGACATCGGTTCGTGAGGTGGTAGACTGTCGTACACACGGATGATGATTATGTATCCCCTTTGATGGAAGTGTGTGAAGTTGAATGTAGTACACTTAATATAAAAACATCTAAATATATTTAGGATATTTATTTTATTATGTTATCAAGATATAATAATAACTGAAGGGTGGATAAATAAATGAAACAAATGTGATCATTGAAAAATGTTACCTCTTATTTAGGTAACTCCTATTGGTTTGTATGAAAATACTTCCTTGGTTGGATTGGTTCCCAAATTAAGGTTTCTATGATGAGTATAGGCATGTTGGAAGATTATCGTTTCAAATTTGTATGATCCAAATTTCTTTATAGGTGTTAATAAGGGGTAGAAGTCAGTGTCTTTTTATAGTGGAAGAGGTGTGGCATTCTTGTAAATACAAAAAGGTAAACATTATTGACAGGTATCTGTTACATAATTTGCATAAAATGATGAAAAAATATATATATATATATAAGTAATCATATGGTATATATATTTACAAAAAATATGTTTTTTCTTGTTTATATCTCATTTTGGCCCTAAATTTTAAGGTTTAGTGCCTTGTTAGGCTTAATTTTACTTTAATTGATATAATTACTTTTAACTGGATTCACGAATATTATTGTTAAATAACTAAGTTAAACATAATAGATATTATAAATTATTTTTATTCCAATTACTTAATACATTTACACATATTAAAACCACATAATTGGCAGAAATTAATTTAAATTTAACAACACAAATGGGTTGAGAAAGTGGGTTATTAAAGTACAAATGTTCAAAAGATTGAAATGTTTTTATATCCAATTTCAATGTTATGTTGATTATAATTTATTAAATTGGATTAATTTATTTATAATTCAAATAATGTGAGTTTAAAACTAATTTAAAATATAATTTATCCTTATAAATTATTTAGACAAAAAGTTAGTTTTCAATTAAAATTCAGTATTTTTTATTATTCATCAAAACATGAATGTTCGCGGAAAAATATAAAAAATTCACTCTAATCTAATTCTTATGTTATTATTTTGAAAATAAATTTTATTTTGACATATAAAATTTATAAAAATTCCAAATTTTAGTTTTAAAATAGGTGCGCTATTAAAAGGCAGCAAAACTGCCTTTATAAAAAAATATATTTCTATGTGTAATATTGGACTTTTTTCTTATCAAATGAATATAAATTCTATTAGATTAATGTAAGAATTGATTTAATATATAATATATAATTTCCATTAATATCATTCACTAATAGTGAAGTTCCCAGTCAGGATCTCAGTATCACTGAGAGGGGGAGGGGGTGAATTAGTGATATATTTTTATTTTTATGTTTCCATATTTTTAAAACAACCTTCACCTCCTATTAAAGAGTTTATTCCATGATGAAAACACACAAACACATGAACACAATATTTATAAGGTTCACTACTCAACAAGATTAGTTATGTCCTTGGTATGGTACAGAAATAATCCAGTACCACACAATCCACTAGAAAACTATCCTTTTATGTGGAATACAATGAGTCGGATATGCTCTTACACACATGTAGCACTTTTAAAACAATACAATAGTGTGTGTGCTCCCTCTTAGAACATGTAGGTTAAAAAATGTTTCCATGATTCTTGATGAATTTTCATAAATCAAATATTTCAAAACAATTCTTCAATTTCCTACCCAGAAGTTGGTAAGAACCTCCTAGTGCAAACAGCTTGCGTGCCACACTCTGCTTGCGCACCTACCTACTTGTTCGCCACTGGATTTTGTGCCACTCTACTTGCACCTACCTTCTTGTGTGCCACTAACTACTTTTTCACCACTATTGTGCAAATATCACAACTTTCACGCCACCTTTGGCTTATACATGAAACACTTCTTGAACACACCTCCTTGTTTGCACGCCTCTTACAACTTGCACGCCACTTCGACTTGCCTGCCACTCTACTTATGCACCACCCAGCTGGTACGCCTTATAAATAACTCCACACTTGCATGACACTTCATCTTGCATGCCACATTCTACTACATGCATGATGAACACTCAAATTTTCTCTTAAGTTTTGAGCTTACAAAAAATAGGAGGGTAAATGTCTATTTATAGGCATTTGGGTGACTTGTGCATCACATAAACTTGAGCGCCATTCCTACTTTTTCACCGCTCCATCACTTTCATGATGCTCCATCACTTGTGTACTGCTTCATCACTTGTGAACCACTCCATCACTTATGCTCCTCTCCATCACTAGCACTTCACATTCTTTTTTTGTCATATTTTGATAAGTTGATGTAGAAATATGACTTGCGTGCAACATAAACTTGCGAGTCGTTTATACTTGCATGCCACACTTATACGTCACATTATGAATTGCATGAAACTTTATTTATTTTTTCACATTTTTATGTGATGATCTTGAAATATGACTCGGGAATAACATACACTTGCGCTCTGCTTATACTTTAACGCCACACTTGTGCCCCACTTTTGACTTGTGCACTAAGTTCTTTCATTTTCCAAAAACACCTCTTTTCTCCCCCTATCCTTCATAAGGCTTGCATCAAAAGTTCTCCAAACTTATGATATTTGGGAAATACAAATCAGAAAAGAATTATCATAGTTTTCAATGATTTTAAAAGGTGAATTGATTTATGATCTTTTGACAATAAAATACAACACTCTCCAAAAAGCATACTCTTCAAACTCCCTTCTCCATCTAACTTGGTTCCAAAAATATCCCCAATTGGATTTTTTTTGTCAAACAAGTATAATATATAACTGAACATTATATCCTCAATCAATGGATTATTTATCAACAATTCTAAGCCTACGTGTGATAACTCATTATAGGAAATAATAATTATTAACAGCCAAAACAATGCTGTCTAAAAATAGTGACTATGAAATTTCATGAACATATCTCCTCAACCTTCATCAGAACATCTTCTAATCTTATACCTCAGCATTCTTCACTTCTTTAATTTTACTGGAAAACAAAAACATTGTTTCCTATAACCACTCCAACAAACTATTAGAATAGTTCACACACATACATACTGGACTCACAGCTTACCCACAACTCCCCCTTTATGCATGCTTCTATAAGGATAGATTTATGAAACAATTCACCCCCTTGAAAACATTATACAAAGGTAAGATGAGAGATCAGACAGATATACATACCTCAACCTTGATTAGAAAGTGGTTGGAAACCCATGTTCAACCTCAATTTAGCAAATGGTTCCTTTGGTAATTGTTTTGTAAATATGTTAGAAACTTATTTCGATGTAGGAATGTACTCCAGCTTCAATTTATTCTTCTCCACTTGATCTTTTATGAAGTGGTACTTTATAAAAATGTGTTTTGAATGAGAATATTGTGGTAGGTTCCTTGTAATATTAATTTCACTCTAATTATCACATCCCAATAGTAAGGGTAGCTTCACTTCAACAAGTAGATCTTCCAACTAAGTCTTCATCCAAATAAGTTGGGTAGAATCTTGAGTGGTAGCAACATACTCAGCTTTATCCATGCTAAGAGTCACTAAATTTTATTTCTTTTTATTCCAACTAACACAACTTTTCCCTAGAAATAAAACTCCACCAGATATGGATCTTCTATCATCAACATTTCCTACCCAATCAGCATCTGAATACCCAAACAAATAAATATTTTGTTTGCCATCATACCTGATTCCAAAATTTTTTGTGCCTTTGATATATCTAAGAATCCTATTTCCATCAATTAAATGTGATTCTTTTGGAGCACTCTAAAACCTTGCACACAAGGTAATATCATAGACTATGTCGGGTCTGGAGGTAGTCAAATATAATAAACTTCCAATAATCTTTTAAAACCCTTTCTGATCAAGTTACTTGCCTTCTCCATAATTATACAACTTGGTTACCACTACAATTTATGTGGAAACTAGTTTTGAATTTCCCATTCCAAACTTCATTAAAATTTCCCTAGCATACTTCTCTTGAGAAAGAAAAATTTGGTTCCAATTCTATAAGATTTGTAACCCAAGAAATTATTTCATTTCTCCCAACATGGACATCTCAAACAACTTCATCATCTCTTCATAAAATCATTTAACAAGATCTTTTATCATTTCTTGCAAAGATAATGTCATCAATAAATACAATCACAATGATAGAAGGCTCATGACATTCCTTCATGTAAACATTGTTGTCAACTCTTCCTTTTTTGAAACTCATCTTCCTTAAGCAAGTATCCAGTTTGGAATACCATTCCCTTAGAGCTTTTTTTAGCACATAAAACTCTTTCTTCAGCTTTCACACATAACTTTCATCTTTTACAACAATAAATCCAAAAAAAATCAATGTAAACTTCTTCTTCAAGATTTCCATTTAGAAATTCGGACATCACATCCATTTGAAAAATTGTGTAACCTCATTGTGCAGCAATAGAAAGAAATATTCTAATTGTTTCCAATCTAGCCACTGGAGAAAAGTTCTCATCAAAATAAACACCTTCAATTTGTGAGTAACCTTTTCACACTAATCATACCTTGTTCCTTATCACTTCACCTTCTTCACTAATCTTATTCAGTAAAACCCATTTTTTACAAATAACATTTGTTTCATTAGGCTTGGGAATGAGTTCTAAACTATTATTATTTTCTATCTGATCAAGCTCTTCATTTATAGCATTAATCCATTGTGGATGCTCAAAATATTCCTTCACATCATTTGGCTCCACTTTTCAATACAAAGAAGTATGTGTAATAGCATTTGTTATTATTCGTGTTTGAACTCTCTGATATTGATCACCAATAATGTTCTGAGCCTCTACTTTCTTTCTCATCTTAGGATGAGCTGTTCTAATTTCATCCTCATCACTTGAAATTTCAGTGTCTGATTCTTCTTCTTGAGTTTGATTACAACTTTTGGTGTAATTATCAGAATTTTTAACAATATTTTCCTTATCATACTCAAATTTTATATTAGGAAAAGTCTTCTTTTCCATCCCAACATTTTCAATAACTTTCACATTATAAGAATCAATGATTATTCTTATTTATTTTTTGAAACATCTATATCCTCTTCCTTTGGGAGCATAGCCAAGAAAATTCCATCATCTCCTATTTTTTCAAACTTTACAAGGTTTACACCCTTTTTCTTTATGATGCATGGACTCCCAAAAACT
Source organism: Viscum album (assembly GCA_963277665.1). Classification (NCBI taxonomy): domain Eukaryota; kingdom Viridiplantae; phylum Streptophyta; class Magnoliopsida; order Santalales; family Viscaceae; genus Viscum; species Viscum album. The sequence goes on along the minus strand of OY728150.1, from coordinate 608,644,304 downwards.
CTTAAGTGTTTCAAACTTGGAGTTTTTTTATATAATATTTCATATGGAGTCATATCTTAATGTGGTCTATTGAAGTATCAGTTATGAATATACACTTTAGTACTCATGTCTTGCCTCCAATAATAATGAGAGAGACCATGTTCAAGTAACATAGTTCTCCCCATTTCAACCAGACTTCTATTCTTCCTTTCAGTAAACCCATTTTTTTTGAGGTGTGTATGGTGAACTGAACTCATGCTGAATTTCATGGTTCTCAAGGTAACATTAAAAATATTAATTCTTATACTCTCCACCATTATCATTTCTAAACTTCTTCACTCACTACCCACATTCCTTCTTTGCTTTCCTCCTAAAAGTCTTAAATATTTTCAGAGCATCTGACATATGTCTCTTGTACATAACATAAGTAATGCACATAAAGTCATCAATGAAATTAATGAAGTACTTATATCTATTTGTTTATTTCATGATCATTGGTCTTGAAATATCATAATGTATAAGTTACAAGGGTTGTTTTGAATGAATTTAAACTCTCTTATGCATAGAATTTGTAATATTACCTTTTCCACAAATAGTGCAACACCAATATCTTCTTCTTGATAAATCAGGCATATCTCAGACATTGTCTCGTGTTGATAACTTACACATGTTTCTCTAACACATATGTCCCGGGATTTTATGCCATAACTAATTTTCATCCACCATTCCCATTTAACAAGAGTTATGTACTTCACCAAATTGGAAGAAGTTCCCTTTTGTATGTTGGCCTCTTGTAACTACCTTTCCATCATTTTCACTTTTCACAACAACCCCATATATTCTGAAGATAACTGTGTTTCCCTCATCACAGAGTTGTAAAAAACTCAATATATTATGTTTCAACCCATCAACATATAATGTTTTCCAAGATTTCATTTTTTTTCTTTCCCGATGATGGCTGATCCAACACCATTGATCCTCAGAGACTCGTCATTTCAAATTGTAATTGTTCCTTCTTTGAAGTCTCTCACATTATTCAGCAACATTAAGTCTCATTTCATATGATAAGAACACCCACTATCAAGAATCCATGGATTTTATCCTTTGGTATATTTCAAGGCGTTTTCAACAATAATAGATTTTTGTTCTTCCTTTTCATTCTTCACATCCAACTTCTATGTTTTGTTAAGAACCTTTTGTCGTGATGGAAACAAATCAATACATCCCTTAGCAAGATGTCCAGGCTTTTCGCATCTTTGAAAAATATTTTCCAATGTTTGGAACATATTTTCAATATTCACACCATCCTTCTCATATTTCTTCTGAACTTCCTTCTCAGACTTCCCTTTTTGAGAGGATTGAGTCCCCCTCAAACCTTGTCTTCCATAACTTTTGGAATATTAGTAATGTTTTTTATTGAACAAACACATGTTTCTAGTGTGTCCAAATCTAACAAAATACCAATAGTAACCATAGAATGAATATTTCCCTCTGATATTTCTATACTGACTGGAGTTGTAAACATGATTCTCAACAACCTTCTTAATAGAACTCTACTGACCGTCAACCTTCATTTTTTCAGTCGTAAGTTTCTTCTTTAGCTCAGATTTCTGTTCAGACTCAGCAATACCAGAAGTATCAGAAATATTTCTGGACTCATGATTTTTATGTACTTATGACATTTCAGTATCTACTTTGTCCACATACATAGTCTTTCTATCGCTGTTATTATCAGAACAAGTTAGGAATTTCCTCTCAACCTTTGAAGGTGACTTTTTTGGATCCTTCTTGAGTTCATTTTTACTAGAACATTCACCAACATCTGAGATAGATTGTTTGAAACTAATATTTATTTCTTTAGCTTTAGAAAGTTTCTGGTGGACAAGTTCTAACTCTTCTTCTTTTGCCATCAGCTTTACTGCAAGATGATCATTACGATTATTTTCATTCTCAATAGAATTATTCAGATCATCAATCTTATTTTCCATCTTGATTTTCTCATTAGGAAAACCTTCTTCATTTTTTATGTAGAATATTCATTTATCAACTTCTTGTTTTCCTTCTCAAGCCTTCTAATATTTCTCAAACATTATTTCAACTCTTCTTTCAGATGATTCTCAAGTTGAGTTTCTTCTTCTTCAGAATTATTGCTCTTGTAATCTTCATTATTCACTACTACAATAAAGGTATTCTCTCTATTTTTTTAGAAAAATTATTTCTCGGATTCACCATCACTATCTTCTTTATCTTCATCTTTAGATAAAAATATTATTATTATTTATTTGAAGAAAATTTTATCCTTTCTTTTTGAAAAATATTTATCTTTGTCAGCTTGTTTCTTCCATGACCTCTGGGCCTTCTGTCATCATCACCATGATCTTGTTTTTTATTATTTTGAGGATAGTTAGCTGTAAAGTGACCAATGGCTCCACACTAAAAACATTTCAAGGGAAGTTTACCCTTATAATTCCATGTACCTATATACACATTCTTAGAAAACAAAGATAAAATTTCATCAAAATTTTTACATACCTCATCTTCATAATCGGATTCCCCAGCATCATCTTCAATAAGAGACTTCTTTGAATTCTCACTCTTTTTATCCTTGAATGAAATTTATCTATCAAATTTTGTTTGTCTCTTTATATTATTCTCCCTTCTCATTTTATAAGTAATGAGTGTGATATGGAAATCATCCAGAGATAATTTTTCAAGGTCTCTATCATCTAATGAAAACACTTTTGCATCAAACTTATCGGGCATCATTCTCAAGATCTTTTCAATAACTACATAATCCTCCAACGTTTCACCAAGATACCTGATTGTACTGACAATGTCATTTATCCTGGTAAATAAGTTCCCAAGAGATTCAGATTCTTCCATTTTCAATTCTTCATACTTTAGCCTCCAGATTTATAGTTTCTCCTTCTTAACTGTTGTATTTCCTTCATAGATGTTCTTAAACTTATCCCAAATTCCTTTATCTATAACGACACCTTTCACTCTTAAAAACTCACTCTTAGAAAGAGATGAGAGTAATGTATTTTTATCTCTTCTATCATTCTCAAGATTCTTTTTATCAGTAGGTGTAAGAGGAATCTTGTCATCAATAGAAGGAAATCCACCAGTTGTAGTTTCAATAACTTCATACCCAAGAGACATAAGATAAGACATCATTATATCTTTATAGATATGATAATTCATTCCATTAAATATTGGAATCCTCTTACTATTCATGCTATTCATATTTTTCATCACAAATTATCTTCAAAACTTCAGCAAAGAACAAACGAAGGGAACCTACCCTTTGATACCAATTGAAGTTCTCATTCAGGATCTAAGTATCACTGAGAAGGGGAGGGCTGAATCAGTGATATCTTTTTCTTTTTATGTTTTCTTTTTTTTTTTTGAAATAACCTTCACCTCCTATTAAAGAGTTTCTTCCCTACTGAATGCACACTACCACAGAAACACAAGATTTACAGGTTTCACTACTCAACAAGAGTAGATAGGTCTTTGATATAGTAATAAAACAATCTAGTACCACACAATCCACTAGAAAACAATCCTTTAATGTGGAATACAATGAGTAGGATATGCCCTTACACTCATGTAGCAATTTGAAAACAATAAAATAGTGTTTGTGCTCCGTCTTAGTACAAGTAGGGTAAAACAATGTTTCTGTGATTCTTGGTGAATTTTCACAAATCAAATATTTCAAAAAAATTCTTCACTTTCCTACCCAGAAGTTGGTAAGAACCTCATGGTGAAAACAGCTTGCACTCCACACCCAACTTGCGTGCCTACCAGCTTATGCGCCACTAACTATTTGTGCGCCACTATTGTGTACAAATCACAACTTGTGCACCACATTTGGCTTATACACAACACACTTCTTGAAGACACCTCCCTACATGCATGCCTCTTACAACTTGCACACCACTTCTTCTTGTGTGCCACTTTACTTGCGCGCCACCCAGCTTGCGCTCCTTATAAATAACTCCATACTTGTGCGAAACATCATCTTGTGTGCCACTTTCTACTACTTGCGTGATCAGAGCTCAAATTTTCTCTTAAATGTTGAGCATACAAAAATGAGGAGGGTATGTGTCTATTTTATAGTCATTTTGGTGACTTGTGCATCGCATACACTTGCACGTCATTCTTACTTGCGTGTCACTCCATCACTTGTGTGTTGTTCCATCACTTGTGCATCACTCCATCACTTTTGTGTCACTACATCACTTGTTTGTCACTCCATCACTAGCGTGCCACATTCTTTCCTTTGTCATAATTTCATAAGATGAAGTGGAAATATGACTTCGCGCACTATACACTTGTGTGTCATTTATACTTGCGCACCACACTTGCATGCCACTTTTTGACTTGCATTCCACTTTATTTATTTTGTCATATTTTGATGTGTTGATCTTGAAATACGACTTGCACACAACATACACTTGTGCACCACTTATACTTGTGCGCCACACTTGTACGCCACTTTTGACTTGCACACCACTTTATTTCCTTTTCCAAAAACACTTATTTTCTCCCTTTATCCTTCATATGGCTTTCATCAAAATTTCTCCAAACTTATGATATTTTTGAAATATAAATCAGAAAAAATCATCATAGTTTTTAAGGCTTTAACAGAGTGTATTGGTTTATCCTCTTTTTACAAAAAAAGATAACACTTTTTAAAAAGAATACTCTTCAAACTTTCATCTCTATCCAACATGGTCCCAACAAATAGTAATTTACATAATTTATTTGCATAATACACCTTTGTGAGAATAAAAAAATTTCATTTATATTCAATTGGTTTTGTATTCATTTCCAATTAATTATAAACCAATTAATTAATTTTATATTTGTTTAAACAAAATATTTACATAAGTTAGTTAATCATTCTCATAACCTCTAATTTAATAGCTTGGTTATGTCTTATTATATTAAATAATAATATTTTAATAATATATTGTCACTCAGTAAAACTCAGTCTTGTGTTTGATGTAAGCTATAGAAGAAACTCATTGTTGAATATGATGCAAGATATCTCATTATCTCATGTATTCTAAGCTATATAATATATTAAATTTATTTAAAATATTCAATATACAATAAATTCTTGAGATTTTGTATTCCTTTCTACGTTTGGTGTGGCATGTCATACACACTATTGAATGAAAGTTACTCTTTTTGAAATTTTGGGGTGTTAAAAAGATCAAAAGAAAACCCAACTCCCCACATTAAACTCTAATGGTTTAAATAAATGTATAGAGTATGAGTTATTGTAGAATCATCTATAGACTTCCCTTATTTATAATATGAACCTTCTCTGATGTCTTGTAAATCATACAAGGACCTAGTAGTGAAACCTGATGCGGACACACACATCATTGAATTCACGTGGGTGTTGATCAGATTAAAAATTTATATTCGCAAACTAAAATTAATACTAGAGCATAGTAAATTGAAAATGCGGGGTTAAACCCACATGCATAACTATTAATAAATAAACCATTTGAAAAAAAAAACTTTTGAAAATATTCCTCACATTCACTCATTAATATTGGGTTTTTTATAAACTATGTAGTTTGGGTTTAATTAAGATAACTAAAAAGGGATCAGGTTCAATTATAGGGATCTTGGGGGAAGATAAACCAAAATAGAGCTTGGATTAGTTCTACGACTTAGGATACAAAGTGTTAAAAGGGTCTCCAATTGGTTTTGGTCAAACTAATTGGATATGCCTATGCTAAAACTATCTCTTGTTATAGGTATATCTGAAAACCAAGATGCATTACACATAGATTCTATAAAGAAAGTGTCACAGTTTAAGGATCATAGCTTTATCAACTCCAATTAGTTGAGGTTCATTAAATTTCACATCACATATTCAAGTTTTTTCATGAGAATGTGATGAATAATTATTTTTCAACTAATTAATATAATAAGGTAAGTAAGGATTAACAAGTGGATTCATTATGTTTGGAAACATCCATCCTCTCAACCCCTAACCCTAAGAGGATTAGTCATGCATAAGAGTAACAATCAAAAGTAAAGAAATACAACACATACTATATATAATCATGAGAAAAATGATAAATAGGTAATCCAAGATTAAACAAGAAATAATCAAGATTAAAAAAATAAAAATTAATGTAAAAACAATAAAAACAACATACTCAAAATGAATAAAATGTGTAGGAACACCAATATTTGATGATGAATAGTGATTTGTATTGGAAGTGAGCATCGAAATGAAAGCATAATCTCAATGGAAGAATAACATATATAGAATGATTAACGACACAATAGGATTTAATAAAAACTGAAATGAATGAATTAAAATTGGTTTGGAAGGGAAAAAAGAAAATGATAGAAGAAAATGATAGAACATGCTTAGGTCTCAGCTTTGTATGAGAGGCAAAGTGATCATATATAAATAGTCCTCAAAAGTAAAAAATGTGCAAAGCCTTCATGTCGTGTAGGTATTAAGTTGATATTTTCCCGAAATCTGCACATCGTGTAATTAGGCAACATTTTGTGTATTTGAGGTCCACAATTTCCTCTAGAAAATAATCTAATATCATTATCTGATGGAAATCTCAAACCTTTCACATCATTTAAACTCCACATGTCATGTATCTAAGTTACTTTTAGTGGGATTCTGATTATGAAATTTTCATATCATGAACTAAATGTACATGTTGTGTAATATCTTTACATCATGAAATGTTTTCACATGCTATCCTTTGGTCTGTAGGGGTGTTGGGAGTGAGAGATAGACATTGAGTATGTTATACATGATGTGAAAAGTATATTTTTTTCATTTTTCAACATTTCTTCTATTAAGTCCATAATTTATAATTCCTATAAAAATAAACCAAAACCCTATTCATTTTTCTAATAAAAAATTAATAAACATAAAATAAATATATGCAATATGTATTTATAAATTCATCTTTTTAAATTCCCCCAAACATAAACATTTTTTTCTCATCACGAAATAAACATCTCAATGCAGATTCCAAAAGAAATAGTTTTTTAAAAAATAAACATACATTAAAACCAAGAAAGTAAAACTATGTTTAAGTTGAAAGATTCGGTCCTCCATAATCACTTTTGTAGATAAAATTAGTCATGCCTCGTACTTTAGTTCTTTATCCATATTATTTATCCCTTTTAATTGAAATTTCATAATTATTCTATAAATTCTATACCCATTTTTCAATTTACCTCACAATAAATTTCTAATCATCGCAAAAGGTAACATGCAGGTTGATTTATTCTCATTCCTTGAATACATGTTTGAAAATATACTATTTCATTTGTTTTATCTTGTCCATTTCACAGAAACAAATACAAAACCAATCGTGAGGACTTCACCAATAGGTTTCAAATGACTTTGAGGATGAGGTAAGATGGGTAAAAAGTAAACATGAAGATAAAAAGGTGGGTAATATCTAAAGTATAATGCATGAAAATAATGATTAGTATAACAGAGTAACTCCTCAAAGACAAAAAAAATTGTGCACTCCAACAGCTCAAAGTGGGTCCATGTGTATATCTGGTAAGTATAAAGAATCAATAATGTTTCTTTCTTTTTAATTTTTAAATATTTTTTAAAAATAATGTATAGTCTAGGTCTCACATCTATCCCCTAACCACATATGTTTCATCATAGTATTCATCAGTATGGTAATGGTGATTTTTGAACATCTTAATACACAATACAATATCCTTTTTTATATATTTATTTTTTCAAAGGAATAGGGTAAGTGAATTAAATTCCAAAATCAATCATGGACCACATAATATCAATCTGGTGAAAGTTCCACTATACATAACCTCAATTATAACTTCTCAAGTCCATCAGAAGTGAAAATTCTCCCACACTTATACAAAGTATAATCATGCATCATACTAAGAGCAGTGTAGGAAGGGATAATAGGCTTGAAACAGATCCATCCTAACAAAGTTATTCATGGAAACTATGGCCTAAAAAGGATATATGTATAGGTGGGGCTCATAAAAAAGTCTTTCATGAAGTTTTCCTTATTAATTTCAAAATTGAATTTGTTCAATCATAAAATCAATAGGATCTCAATGCATGTTCTTATTGGTATACATGCCCTGGGTATCAAGAAATATTCTCAAAAAATAATATGCAAAAGTTGGTTCAGAATCCTCTCCAGAATGGGTGTGTAAAATAATACAAAATCACTCAAGGGATAGAATCGAGTAACAATGCATTAAAAAATAATTTCAAGAATCTAAAATTATAATTAAATTACAAATCTCAAAAATCATCCTAAAAATAAAAATATGAGTAGTAATGGGTTTCTATAATCTCTAACCTAACTTTTTCATTTATTTAAATGGTTGAAATGATATTTCAAGTTTAAAGAATGATTCCAAGGAAAAATCTCTCCTAAATAAGGGAAAATTAGTAATAATTTTTTTGTATCAATAGTAAAGAGCAATAAATTCTCCCCCACACTTAAAATTATATAGTGTCTGCACTGTTATAGAAATTATTCTGGGAGAGATATCAAATAAAGCGTAGAAAAAATAAAATGTAAATTTGAGATTGAAATTTTGGAATTGAAAGCTCCCTATATTGAATTTCATTCCATGGGTAAATTCAAGTTTAAAAATTATTGACAGCTAAATAGAGTACAAAACGGTCGGGACTGGGATGTAACTAAGTATTAAAATCAATTTCTTTGAGAACCGCATCAAATTCCCCCTCCCCAACAGTGGGTGTCTACAGCTTCCCTCTCTATGAATATCACCTATGGATGCAGGGGTCGGATTATTCACTATGAAGGTGTTTTTTGTGGTGATGGTGTCTACTTTGATCCAATATGGAAGAGGTGAGGTGCTGATCTATATGAAGGTAGTGTGTTTAGAAGCTAATTGAAGTAGGTAACCTTGGATAGAGATGGAATGGTGAGGATAGTACCCTATCTGGCCTACTTCGATACGTACTTATGTTGGGAAACTTGATCTATCAGCTAGGGGGAAGGTCGGTTGGGGTAGGATTTGGGGTTTGGATAGATCATGGAGTGGGACCAGCAGAGGGTGGATGCATAGACTGGTGGTGGAGTAGGTATGGTGAAATTAGATGGTTCACCAAAGGGAACGCCTAAATAAAGGCACATCTGGAGTTGTCTCTCCAGAAGGAACTAGATAGTAGGGCATAGTTCGGATGGAGGAGGAGGGGAAAGTGAAGATGCAATAGGGTTAGTGTTGGAGGTGGTAAAAATAAGGGTAGGGGAAGTGGTGGAGGTGGTGGTAGTGGTAACCTGGGAAATGGTAGTGATGGAGGTGGAAGTAGGTATAGTTGTGGTGGAGGCTACACCATAGAAGAAGTGAGGTTTGGTCAGCTACATGCTGGTAAGTGCCTCGTATGAATCCTTAATATATATTGGTTCCCACTAGTAAATAATCTTTCTCTTTTTCAGAAACCACATATTGTAGATTATAAGGAGTTTGATTCTCTCAATAAGGCCAAGAGATATGAGTGGTTGGGAAGTATCGAAGGAAATAAGATTCCTAGAAAGGTGGGTAAAGAAGGATCCACCCATCAATGTACCTAAATTCCTCCTCGGCTAGGTTTGGTAGAACTTTTAATGTTATATTTCCATGTTTTTGGATAGGATACCCATGGTAAAAGTGAGGATGATCACCTCAATCTGGTTAATGCACTGATGAGCATACCCTATAGCTGATTAGGTATGAGCCAATAACCAGTGGAGGATCTGAAGAGTGGAACCATAGAGCTGATTTATCTTCATCATGTGAGGATCATAATGGATTCATAGGTCTCTGGTGATCATCTCCCAAATCCAGGTAGCATAACCCTTATTGGGATTGAGCTGTAATGTCAGGAAAACTGGGGAGGTAAAGATGTTGGAAGAGTATATGCTAAGACTAACAGAAAAATCTCCAAGGGTGACCTCCCAAGTCCTACCTCTGATTTTGAATTAGACAAAGTCAATGGCCATATCAAAGGTGTCCAGGAACTCAAGTAAGAGCTCTCATGATTTCTCCTCATGTACGTAGGTGATTGGAGATAGGTGTGGTCGATCGATGAGGCCAAGGACCTCTTAGTAGATCTGGATCTACACAAGCACAGTCAGGTCTAGTGTATTATTAGTACTCACAAGCATTTCCTAGAGGTGGACCAACCTGACCTAGGGCACTAGTGAACTGAAGAAAGTAAAAGGGTGGAAGTGTGGGTGGGAAGTTCCATGTGACCCACTAGATGTTGAATATGAATTTTCAAAGGTGTAAGTGGAGGTAGAGGTAGACATAGATGAGGATATGGATGGATCTTCAGGTAGTGGAGGAGTAATCGTCTACTGCCTAGGTGGAGAAGGTGTATCATCATGACTAAAAATATGTTTAGAGAGATATTTGTTTATAGTTTTGGTGTGGTTCATGTCATAATGGTAGCGAATATAATAAATATCAAGAACATGTGATTTCAGACTGAGAGAAGGAGGGTAGAGGAGTGATTAATAGTCAGTAGCAAGGGAGGAGAGGGACATCCAGTAAGGGGGTCATGCATGCATATGAGAATGAGTGGGTTTTGTGAACTTAGTGTTCATTTAATTTTAATATCACCCCAACAATTACACATCATTTATTGGATATATTATTTATACTTCTTATGTTTTATTTTTTCCGGTTTGTGAAATTTACATGCCATGTAAATGGTACAGGTCGTGTCTTTGGAATTTATCACCTCTTTTTGGGCTATTTCCTTTTTAAAAGCCACCAAACTAACTTATTCTAGACTATTGAACCTACCCCAGGTTTCCTCTAGTCAATACTTTATTTATTGTCTATAACTAGACATATTTCAATGTAGAAGATTTCAAAAAAAACTACTCACTTCTCAAGAAATGGTTCTTAAAAAACAGAGGGTACAAATGGTGGTATGACATTCTTTGTAAGAGTTAGAGTGTAATTATCATTATTCTGAGCACTGGATACCTTTATAATAGAAGGTTTTTTTATTTCCACATTTACAAGTCACATGATCATCTTTCTTATTAGTTAGAAAAATGGTTTGACTATTCAATGACTTGTCACTTTTATTAAAGGCCTTCACCAAATCGGACACAGTTTGTTCACCACTAACCCTAAATATCAATCTCTATTTATTAAAATAAATATGTGCCTTCTCAATGGAAAGATATGGTTTTCCCAAAATTAGGGGAATATCACTTTCTTCTTCCACATCTAAGATGAGGAAAATCAGTATGCAAAATTAATTTTACAACTTTTACTAAGACAACCTTGAGAAATCCTTGTGGATTATTCACTGAGCAGTCAGAAAGTTAGAGTGACACCTTTTTTGGTTTCATTTTTACAAGATCTAGATTCTTGTAAACACTCAATGGCATGATATTGATAGTTTATCCTATATCACAAAAGGATTTTTCAAAATTTCATGTTCCAATAGTGCTAGGAATTGACAAACATTTTATGTCTCACATTTTTTAGGTAGCTTCCATTGAAAAATTGTAGAGAACTCTTCCTTTAGGGAGACTAATACTATGTATTCCATGTTCTTATTGTTGGAAAAGAATTCTTTAAACAATATTTCATAGGAGGAAACCTAATAAATTACTTCAGTAAATGGAATATTAATGTACAATAGTTAAAACAGCTGTAGAAATTTTTTATATCCCCCCCTTTGGATTGTTTCACTCATTCAAGAAAGGGGATAGGTGTCCGGTATGGTTCAAGAATGATGTATACTTTTAATTTTTAGGTTTCCCTTATATATTATCTTTGTTAGTTGATCATATCTCTTAAGTTATTTCCTAATCATATTTATTGAATTCTTCTAATTGATTTTTCTCACCTCTTCATGGCTGATGAAATTCTAGAATCTTTACACATCTAACAATTATATTTTTATCCTCCTACCTCAAATGATCTATGGTATTACCTAGAAAATTAACTATTAGCGTATCAAATAAAGCGTTAGATATCCACCCCATTTTATTCACAAGGTTTCATAGGGAAGCTTTGTGACTTTGAATTTTTATTTATTGAGTTTTCATCCTTATGTCTAGCTTATATATGAATTTTTAGAGTAGGTTTTCAAGATTTGGTTGGAGAGGTTGGTCTTCTGGTGGTGGTGTTAGTAGAGCATGTTGATATTACTATTACTAAGCTTGTGGAAACTACTAAGGCCTTAGAAAATTTTATTGTAATTGTTGGTGTGGTCAAAGAGATTGACCTTGTGGTATGTACCCAGTTGTTATCTAATTCCTTGGTGGAACATATCCACTCTTCTTGTAAAAGTAAACATGGGTTTTCTATTGTGGTAGCTGATCCGGTTTTTGTTAATAGTTTTGTTGTTGAAATTTCTAGGGTTGTTGGTATTACTGGATTTATTTATTATAATTGAAATATATAAAATCATCCAATTATTATTCCTTAATGCCTTTTCGAAAGTAGTTGTATATGTGAAGACCTACATGCATCTCATAAGACTGTACTTCCATCACCAGAGTAGGATGGGGTGATTGCGTTGTAGGAAATTGGAATGACTCAAGTTTTTTGGTTAGGTCTTTAGCTTGTGCTATGAGGTGGGTAATTATATTCAACTAAAAGATTCCACACTAAGGTAGTCCTTTATTTCTTTACCACACACTATAATTTTGATAAACCTATTCAAGAATGGATTGACCCACTTCGGGCATCTTAATCTTGAGTCTTCCATCAGTAGTGGTGTCTACTCTAGTTCTCACAGCTGTTTGATTTCTCTAGTAGAATGTTAGTAATTTTAACTGCACATCAAGTTCATGATATCTAGTTTGTGATATAGGAACTTGCAGTTCAGCTGCTTAAATATTTCTCATGGCTCCCCACATAATTCTTTGTCCACATAATAGAAATTTTTAGTATCATTTCTTAACTTCCATGTTTGTATGGGTGGGAATTATTTATCATGGAACTTCTTGGATAGATCATCCCAAGCCATAATTGACTCGATAACTTAGATTTTGATCTATTCCTTGGCTTGGTTTCACAGGTATAATGGGATTTCAATGAGTCTTCTTAAATCATATGAGATACATTGGTTTCAAAAGGTATCACAAACCTCTAAAAAGTTAGAAATGATCTCATGGGGGTCTTCACTTTGGGGCCCACTAAATTGACCCATGTTTTGGAACATGTAGATTAGTCGAGGATTGAATTCAAAATTATGCACATGAATGGGAGAGTGCATAATTATAGGAACAACACCACTTATGGATGGAAATACATAGTCCATTATAATGTGCTCTTGTAGAAAGGGTTGATCTCATAGATTGGTAGGTTGAGCATACTCCATATTTTTTCAGTTGGGATGTTCATTATTGTTATGATCATCCATTGAGATGTGGCGGTGTGCAATTATATATTGATCGATATCAGGATTGAACATAAGTTGTTCTTGACCTCCAAGTCTCTTTGAATGAGTCAGGTTCCCTTATAATATACACTATCCATTAAAAAAAGAGAAGGTATGAAGGTACACCTGAAGGAGAAAAATGGTAAAAATGAGAAAAATTAAAGGATAAAGAGAATAAAGGGAAAGAGGATGAGCTAATATGAGGTTCAATCTAAAGGCTACTATGTCTAGGAAACAATAATCCTCAACAATGGCACCTAAAATTTGATATACCTATCAGAATCATTGAATTCCGATAGGTATTGATCATATTAGAAATTTATAGTACCAAACTACACTTACTACTATAGTATTGTAAAGTGGTGGTGCGAGGTCAAACCCATAGGGATCACTGGTAATCAAGAAACCATTCTAATAAAAGTCTTTAATATAATTCCTCAAATTCACTTTTCAATATTTGATTTTTTTTATAAACTAGGTTGTTTGGTTTGAATTTGGATAACTAAGAAGAGATAGGGGTCACTTATAAGGCTCTTGGAAGGAGATAATCCTAAATTTAGCTTAGAATAATCCTACGAATTATGTTGCAAGGTAGTGTAATGGTCACCAATAGGTTTTGGTCAAACCAATTGGATTTACCTATGCTAAAACTATCTCTTGGTCTGGGTATAGCTTGAAATCAAGACGCATTACACTTATCTTATACTAATAAATCATCACATGATAATTCTCATATCCTTCTTAACTCCAATTTGGTTAGTTTCATTCAATTGCATCTCCTATGGTCAAGGCTATATAGAAGGATGTGATGAATAATTATTTTTAACCTAATTCCAAGTTGTAGGGTCACCAAGGTTTAACTCATGGATTAATTAGGTTTAGAATCACCCCTACTCTTAACCTCTAACCCCAAGTGGATTAGTCGCGCTTGAAGGTAATGATCAAAAGTAAAGGAATAAAAAACATGCTACACATAATCATGAAATGAATTAGAAATAATAAATATAAGATTAAAAAATAATGAATAAATATTAAACAATAAAAATATATGTAAAACCAATCAAATACTTACTTGGAATGAATAAATAGTTAAGTAACAACAAGTGTTTATAAAGAACAATTATCATTATTGAAATCGAGCATCAAAATTAATGTAGAATCACAACGAATGTAGAATGATTAAAAACATAATACTATATAATAGAATTAGTAAAGTAATTAATTAAACATGGTTTGTAAAGGATAACATAAGAATATGAGAGAATAAAATGAGATAACATGTGTAGGTCTTAGTTCTCTGTGTGTGGCAGAGTGATCATGCATAAATAGGCCTGAAAAGTACATTATGTGTAAATATTTCATGTCATGTATTGAATTAAGTGGCTACTTTCTCAAAAATTTCACTTCATGTAATTAGGCTACGTGTCATTTATTTTAGATCCTCAATTCCCTATATAAAATTGTCTTATATCTTTTATAGGGAAAAATATCAAACCCTGCACATCATGTTAACTCTACACATAATGTATTTGAGTTACATTCAGCGAGATTATAATTTTTTAATTTACACATCATGTAATGGATGTACACATTGTGTACTATCTTCACATCATCAAAAGTATTCATGGGCTGAACTTTGGTCTGCAAGGATGTCGTTATTCAAGGATACATGGTTTTTATGTTATACAAAATTTGTAAACTCGGTTTTTTTTATATTATTCCAAATTTCTTCCTTTTAGTCCATAATTCCTAATTCCTATGAAAAAAACCAAAACCCAGTGCATTTATCAAGTAAAACATCAATGAACCTAAAATATATGTATCCAATTTGTATATATTAATGCATCTTATCATTTCCTCCCCTACCTCTAACCAATACATGGGTGAACAGCATGGAATACTATATAGGGCCTCATAAGGAGACATATGTATGGTCTCTTGGAAGCTATTATTATAGGTGAACTTGGATAGAGGTACTTTTTTCTCCCAAGAACCTTTGAAATAAAGGACTCATACTCAAAGAATTTCCTCTAAAACCTATATTATCTGCTCGGACTAACCATCATTATGTGAGTGATAGGTTATACTTAGAGATACCTATGAAACTACTTCCCTCAACAACCCATGTCATAATTGTGAAGTGAAATGATCATATTTTTTTGAGATGATAGAATTTGGAACCCTATGGAGGCATATGATCTCATGAATTCAGAGCCTCCTGAGCTCTTCTACTGAATGAGTCTTCCAAATAGGTATAAAATATGTGACCTTTGTTAATCTATATATGATAACCCCTACAGCATCACTTCCCTAATGTGATATAGGAAGTCCTGTCACCAGATCCATATTTATTTCTTCCCATTTCTACTCACGAATAGGTAACGGCTATAAAATCCCCTATAGTCACTTTTTTTATACCTTCACCTTCTAAAAAGTTGAACATCGAGTAACAATCCTTAATACCTATTGATTTATCCTCGACCATCAGTATTGATTGTCTAAGTTATGATATATCTTGGTAGTACTGGGATGTAGAACTCATATAGATACATAGGAATTTCACATAAACTCATATCATATATATGTAAAAACCTAGATGTGTCTGTAAATATGAAAGATATCATCCTCCTCAATGACTACCCCGGAGGCTAGTCATATCTTGAAAAGGCTCTCCCATAAAACCAAACCCACAAAATCAGATATCTACTACATCTTTACTCTCTCCAGAAGTGTAGATTTCACTGATAATTCTACATGTATAGGCTGACCATGATGTTCCTAAACATCCATATGAATCTCTAAAAATAGTTACATAAGATTCTACTCATTATTTGCCTCTTGAACCATGTGATTATGTGTCCTCCTATCCAATTCCTTGGTAATTTCATTTCCCTTTCCGTGCATATAGGAAAGCTTAATGTAAATGGAACATAAGTATTCAACCAACCTTCATTGATAAATATTTAATTCACACTTTTTAAATATGTACCTGAGGATTTTCTAATCTATGTACACCATGAAACTTTTTTCTATTAAATAATACCTTTAACAGCACATGACCTGAACTACAGCTGCTAACTCAAGATTGTATGTAAGGTAGTTCCTCTCATGTGGCCTCAATCGATGAGACCCATACACTATGACTTTATCCTTGACCTCATTTTCATGACATGTCAAATTTATTATATTTATAAAGTTGATTTATAGTTCAGGAATACCTTAGGTAATCTCTCAAGGAGTGTTGGTGGGTTTTGAGTGTGTGTTTTTACTAAGAAGTACTAAAATAAGGGGTGGTTTTGAAAATAGTTTTAGGATGAAATTACTTAATTGAAAGTTTAAATGTTTATAAACGAAATGGATTTTGAAAAATTTATGATAAAAAGTTTCATTGAGATTTCACTACACACATTAATTTTCATCATTCTTGGAGATTAATTTAGGTTTGGAGTTATTCTTTGATTGAAATTAATTGGAATCCTGATTAATTCAAAACCCTTTATTTCATTTCTTAAAGAATAAAACCTTGACATAACAATAATATTGTCAATGTTTAGAACTTATGCATGGAATAAGTTCTTCCAAATCATATTAAAAATTCAAGAATGTGGGTAAGAAAATAATTCTTGTGTTACTCAATCAGAACAACACAAGTCACACACTCAAAACCTCATATCGATCAGTTATAAATTAAGAGCATCTCATTCGCACAAATAAAAACAAGCATTCAAATATGAAAGTATGTAAGATACATGGAAAGAAATTTTTTAAAACCCAAATTACTCAAAACTAGTAGATAATATATGAGTTGGAACTCCCTTGACATGTGTATAACTACCTCACAATGAACACCCACCATTTAGCTCGATATCAAGTGGATGAGGAAGATCAGGTAGAACTCCTTCTTCATTCTCGATCCCCCTATGAGGATAGGGGCCTCCAAAACATCAAATATGAGGAGAGGACTCCTATAGAAACACCAAATTGGTAGCACTTTACTCCTTGGTCTAACTTAAAAATGGGGAGTCCAAGGTGCCATTTTATAGGAAATTTGGAAGGTGGTTTTGGGCCACAAATTTCATAAAACCACTTGTCGCATAAGTTTTGACCTATACACAGCCTAATCTCTCTTTGGAGAAAATAAAAACATTATAGAACCACCTCCTGGAAATATCCACCGAATTTTCTGCTGAATTTTGACACCTAAATCTTGAGATATGAATAGATCCTAGCAAACCACTTTTGACTTTGTGCATATGTCACGACCCAAACCTACCCGGGCTCGAGCCCCAACTACCCCAAGCCCGCCTCCATAGGCCAGGGGAGGGTGACCAGTGATGAAGGCACAACAACTCAAGGAGGACTTTTCCTAAGTACCTATACACACACATGAAACACACTCAATGCAAAAGTGTAGAGTAAAAAGAAAAGCAAAGTACCAACTGCTATAAATAAACCACAAAAGTGCATCGACCTCTAACAGTACAAAAAAAGTGTTGAAGGTAAATAGAAAAAGGAAAGAAGAAAACATGCGCCCAACCAAAAAAGGTGCCACAACCCAGCAACAGGTAAAAAAAATAAAAATATCTTGAAGTGTCCCCCACCTGGAACCCGACTCTGGCCACCGCACATGGTCCAATCTCTCGAACTCCTAAGCTCCACTGAAGTCACGACCAACCTGTCTGTCATCTACAAGGGCACACCAAGTGCGGGAAAATACCAAGTAGAGGTGATTATAAAAATTCTTAGTAGGATACCCCGAAGGCTTGAGGGAGAAACAAAGGAGGTACCTAAAGGTGTCCAGTAGATCGAACAGGGAAAAGTAAGTAGTACAACTAATAGTGCAGTAAAGAGTAACAGTAGAGAGTCCATCTCAACCCAACAAGAGAAAGGAGATAGACTCGTCCAGATATAGGGAGATGAAAATGGTGAGAAAATGAACTTCTCGTCGAGTCTTTTCAACCTATAACAGGAGAGTAGACTCATCCAACCACGAGAAGCTAGACACAGAAAGTATGTGGCATACCCCGCACGTCTTCACCTCTCCTAGAAAGAGAGTAACCAAAACCCAAGGAGTGGGTACTGGAACAAGGTATTTACATATCCATATGCTCAATGAAGAAGCTTGAACAAGATCATAAGGGGATATCCATCCCGTAGCTCAGCCCAAGAAAGTGAGTAGCCAACAGTCCCAGAAGTAAACACCATTGATGCCCAGCATCCCGCACATTTGCCCAGAACTGCAAGTCAAGGGGCTCAAATCACTGCACCTTGACACTATCCTCTTTGGGTGGTACTAAATCGCCCGCACAGTTTTAGGTCTCGTCACAAGGATGCATCTTGGTGGGGAAAGTGCCTCTCATACTTGAGAGTTCTGGGGGAACGTCAAGCCACACCTCGTCACTACCCTGCAGTCGAGAGGTCTCCTCAAAGTCGACTGGCGACCCCCCCCCCCCCCCTGCCCAGCCCCGCTGGAGGGTAATCCCTGGAAGTTTATGGGTTACTAAAGGATGGAGACCCTAAAAAGGTCGAAAGGTGCCACACTTCCCAATCCAGTAAAAGGGTAATCCACTGGAGGGAGACCCGGCTAAAGTCATCGACGAGTCCCAATTCCCAGTCTTGTAAAAGGGTATTCAACTATAGGGAGGCTCAGAACCATCATTGGGGACCACTTCCCAGCCCAGATGGAGGTAAAAACAGCATCTAGGACCACTTCCCAGCCCAGCTATAGGTAAACCCAGCATCAGGGACCACTTCCCAGCCCTGCTGGAGGTAAAACCAGAACCTCTCTGGACATCCCTACTGGATGGTACTGCTCGGTGAACACCGCTATACTGGCCATCCCTACTGGATGGTAACCCACTGTCCATCCCTACTAGATGGTACCTCATCTGCCATCCCTACTGGAAACAACCTCATGGGTAGAGGATCGGTGCCCGCGTAATGTGTTGGTCACACCGAATCCACAAGAACTCTACTAGGGAACATGAAGAAACTCTTCCGGCCAAACGATCGAGAACAGAACCAGGGGAAACCACTCAACCCTACTGGTCAAAACCATCGTGAACAGGACCAGGGGGAAACTCACTCAACCCTACTATTCAAACAAACAAGAACAGAACCAGGGGAAACTCAACCCTACTAGTCAAACAAATGAGAACAGAACCAGAGAAAACTCAACCCTACTGGTCAAACAAACGGGAACAGAAGGACCCTCTGCATCGCGAGAGGTCAAGGGTACACAAAGTAGAACACGACATGCACATGGGTCCCACACGACGTGTGGCCCCAAGCTAACTCCAACCAAGTGCACACACGTTCTCATGTACAAACATACACATTTACCTCTAAGCGTTCTCGCATACCCCCAAATTATGTCACATCTTCAGCCCAAAGGCTAACGTGCACACGGCACCCAACATCAACGCAAATTTGTAAAAGTAAAAACTCCAAATAGCCACCTCATCAGCCCAAACACGGCCAACTACATCTCTTCAATCATTTACTTCACTCACATGGGAGTGCACGCGATCACATGCTAAGGGTTCACTACAAAAACAGTAGGACGAACCACCACCGGAGCACCTTTCATATTTATACATTTAATAAGATCATTTATGTGGCTCCACTCACGCGAACTGATTACCCCATAGTAGTCCTTTCTGAAAAACACACGAGATAGACTACTTACATTCCTCAAAAGGATATTCGACAGAAATGTCGCCAACACTACTTTATGCCCAAACGGCGTCCCGTGACCTCGATCCTCAACCTCGAAAATAGTCGGGCGCATTGCACCATTGCGATCCCCTTGAGAAAACACGTCAAAAGGACTGCTCACTTGAGTGTAATGGATATCCGGAGAAAAATATGCATTCCGCCGCACCGCACACAAGCGGTGCTTCGTGGGACCCACATCCCAGTCCCGAAGCACTGCCAATGGATCACTCCGTTTGGATCCTCTCGAAAAAGTACACAAGATGGACTATTCACTTGTCCAAAACGGACACCCAGTGATAAATCTGGAAATCACCACCAACTCCCAAAACGGCCCATATGGGGCTCACACCCTCATGCAGAATGAAAGCAGGTAGATTATTCCAATGCAATTCCCTTGGAAAAACACCCAAAATTGACTGGTCGCATGCCCCGAACGGACATCCGATGAAAAAGTTACAAAACACTACTTGCAGCTCAACAGACGGGTCGTGGGACCCAGGCCTCAACTCCAGATTCAATGCCCAAAACCACACTGGAAAACTCCGCTTCGGAACTAGGGTCCCACTACCACTGACGGTGCTCAAATCGGATGTTGGATGCGTCTGCGCCGCTCAAAACATGAACCCCCGGAAAAACGTCAAACTACTTAAAGGTCGTTTTGCTCCCCCAAACCCCCCCCCCCCCCCGTTTTGGGAATTAAAATTCCCCGAAACCATCTCAAAACCTTCACCTCTAGTAAGGGTTCGTACTTCCATATACGGAATGTAAAACGGACACCTGTAGTGGGAGATACGGGTATCCGAAAACAGAGGGGACGATTCCACTTGGGCCGGACTGGCCTGGGCCGGCCGGTCCGGCCGTTCTGGGCCGGCCCACGGCTCAGCCGCGCATGCTGGCTGTCGACTCGTGGTCCACCCATAGACTGTCCACAAGGCCGATTTCCCTTTCCAAGTGAACACCCACTGAAGGCGGGTCACTGTTCCCCCACAGGGTCGCGCGCCGCAACCCCGGTCTTCCGTCGCTCCCCAACAATCATTGTCTCGCCCGCCTAAGGCCGTCGTGCCAACCGCCGAAGCCGAACGCCCTGCCACCATGCCATCCTTCTAAACCGAGGATTCCGCCGCCTGGAAGACCTGTGCCTCCGTTGCTGGAGCTCACCGCCGCCGTTGGAGCTCGCCGGACCACTGCTGGAACCCCCCAAATCCGGTCGGAAAGCTCTAAAACCACTGTAACTTCAACAGACCACCCCTGACTCGTCGGGACTCAGAATTTTGATACAAAAAACAGTTGGGAAGCTCATGTTAGGGTCCACCCAAATATGTAATTCTCTAGATGATCGGGTAGCAATTAGATGCATAAAATCGAGCTTGAAAGAAGGGTGCATAAATTAAAATGCAAAACATAAACTCCTACCTGCAGGGGTGTAACCCGAAGCTTCTCGGTCGATCTGTGCTTCCCCGCCATTGCTTCTGCCTTGATCGGAGGAAGAGGAGGAGGAGGAGGCTGCGAGGGAAGGTTTTTTTCACCAGGGAGAGGAAATGGGGAAGGAGAGGGGATGACAGGATTAAATAAAGAAAATTATTTAATCCCTTAATTAATGAAAAACTCAACCTGAATTAAATCGGCATATGAAACCCCAAACGTAGTTAAAGTTAGGTGACGCTTAGGGTAAAAACCACCACCCGAGCACAACGGCTATCTTGGTATTTTAATCTGAGGCTCCATTCAAAAGTTATTAAACTCAATGCCCGAGGCTTCCAAATTAAGAAAATTCCCCTAGGGCCATTTTTTCACATAAAGCCTGTGCCCGTGAAAACTACACCCCTATTAGGGTAAAAGACATGTTCCAGACTCAATGGTGCCCTTTGTTTTCCAATTCGAGCCACCGTTTAATAGATACTTGAGTTAATCCATTAAATGAATAAATTAATTATTTTAATTATCCATTTAACGTTCTGCTAACGGGCGAGTGGTCCCAACGTCCCGTGCCGACATATTTTATGTCGTTCCTAGGGTAAACTCCCCATTTCAGATTCATCCGTACACTCAGATTTAAAATATGAAGGATCGTTTAGGAGTTATCCCATTTATTTGGTGTGCCCAGTGTGAATGCACTGAAAATTTAATTCTGGCCACACCGGGGCTCAGAATCGCACGTCGTCTGAAGGCACTGCTCTGAAATAACATCAAGAATACTCTGAAGTCTTTTATAGATAAAACCAGGTTCTTAAATTATTCTATGCTTCAAGATTTTCTTCCCAGAAAAGCAAAACCAGGGAACAACTCAGGGTACTAAGCCCACACCCGGCTCCTCCATACCCAGAATAACTCTTGCACAGTCCCGCGTCACGCACATCGCCCAAAGGATTTGATCTTTTCATGCGAGGTCTGCCCTCACCGATGAAGTGCATAGGGTAATGCACACATATTCTTAGGTAAGTCGCATGGGAGACATCGTGCACCCACTCCAGCCTTTGGGGTTAGTTCAAGGCGGTAGGGAACCTCTCCATCCCTTTGCACGGTCTCAAACGGCCTGAAGGCCCTCGGGGGTAGCTCACCTCCCCGACCGAACCCTTACGTTGCACGACGTGACTGGAATCACCGTCCGCACCTGGAACAAGGCCCAGTGATTCCCTCCTTCAGAATATCCATATGGTGAAACACCCAAGGATATCTATTCATGCAAGATTTCACTGTCTATGTCTCTCAACCAAGACTCTCTTACACTCTTGGAGAGTGATGGAGTCGACACCATCGACTAAAGAAAAGGTCCTACGCCTTTTACCTTACCAACACAGGGTTACACTGATGCCCCACGCTACCCTGGTAACATCCCAAGCAAGGAGCAGGGAAAAAATAATTTCACACACAGAGTCTAACAATTATACTGCAAGAAGTAGAAGAGATGTAGAGTGTACCTATTTCCACCTCATGCTCTGTAGGATCGTCGACATCCAAAGCTTGCGGCTGTTTATGGTCCCAACTGTCAGCTCCCGAAGCCTGACGTGGGCTGCCTAGTGGTGATGGGAAGACCTTGTAAAGTCATCCCCCACTACCAGCTCCTCCTTCTCCTCTTCTAGAACCATCTCTCAGGGCGCTACTCTAATCACTGTGCTGCCTCTGTCGCGGTGGTGCACCTGCTGCCTGCCCGATGTTCTCAGCATGTCTGGTCGTGTATTCCCGCGCCAGGTGACCTCACCCATTACAAGCATAACACCGTCTCTCTATGGGCTACACTGTTTCCATCCGGCTCCACTATGGTGTATGACCACACCCCTAAGTCTGGTTATTGGAAAGCCACCTGTGTTGAGGTTCTACTTGTTGACGCCCGCTAGCTACGGTAGACGTATCAGCTCTGTCGAGCCTGCTTCCACCACCAACTATAGAATGTGACAGGAAGCTTTCTGTCACCAGCGCCTACTCTAGAACCCTGAAATAACTGGGAATTCCCAAGGGTACTATGATAGCATGAATCTCTTGGCGAAGACCCTGCTCAAACTTCCACGCTTGGAAGTTGTCGGCATGGACCAAGTCTGGGTAAAAGCATGCACGGTCTGCAAAACAAGTCGCGTACTCAGCCACCGACATCCTTCCATGATGAAACTGCAGGAGCTCCTGAATCCGAATGAATCGTAAGTAGGAGGGAAAAAACTCATGATGAAACAACAATAGAAAGTTGCCCCATGAAAGCGACGACTTGTCAAAAAACTGAGTCACCAGACTCCACCAACATCAAGCTGCTCCGTGGAAAAGGTTGGCGGCTAAAGCCACCATAAGATCTTTTGGCATCTGAACAAGACGGAAAAGGAGAACCATTGTCTCTATCCAAACCTCTTCTGCCTGATGGTCTAGCTCACCACTGAAACTCAGTGGTCTCTGTCGCTAGAACTCACGGAGCGCGCTCAACCTACGCTCAAGATCATTCTTCTCTACTGAAGTTGTCTACTGCTCAACAGGTGGGGGTGCTACTACCAGCCCACCCGGAGAAAGTGGCTCACATGATGGGTCCTGGACTGAGTCCTCGTAGCTCATAGGGTCATTGTCACGATCCAAAGCTGGTATCCTGGCTGGCTATCTTCGCGGAAACATCCTGAATATTATCAATGAGTGTCGCAGTCAGATGATCATATATGTATATAACATTCACAAAAATGGGGAGCTGACTCAAGAAGGACAGTCAAAGACTCAATCCTATGTGATTCACAAACCAATTTTTTTCCCCTGCAACAAGTGTCTCAGCATGCTGAGTCGACAAGCGGTTTATCAAGGTCCTGGTGAATGGATACGTCGGTTTTCGCACCATCACTAGACTCCCTGGCCTGAGAGATGCTCTCGAGACACGTTAAAACTATTGTCCTAAATCCCAACCAATTCCATTTTAGGGATGTCTGAACAATGTCCCATGGAACGAACCACCTCTGATACCACTTTGTCACGACCCGACCCTACCCAGGCGTGAGCCGCAACTACCCCAAGCCCGCCTCCATAGGGCAGGGGCTGGCGACCAGCGCTGAAGGCACAACAACTCGGGGAGGACTTTGCCTAAGTACCTATACACACACACGCAACACACTCAATGCAACAGTGCAGAGTAAAAATAAAAGCAAAGTAACAACTGATAAAAATAAACAACAAAAGTGCATAGACCTCTAACAGTACAAAGAAAGTGTTGAAGGTAAACTAAAAAGGAATGGGGAAACACGCACCCAACCAGAAAAGGTTCCACAACCTGGAAATAGGTAAAAAAATAGCTCGAAGGTTCCCCCACCTGGAACCCGACTCCGACCACCACACGCGGTCCAAGCTCCCGAACTCCTAAGCTCTGCTGAAGTCACGACCAACATGTTCGTCGTTTTTAAGGGAACACCAAGTGTGGGAAAATCCCAAGTAGGGGTGAGTATAAAAAAACTCATTAGGATACCCTGAAGGCTTGAGGGAGTAACAAATGAGGTTCCAAAGAGTGAGTAGTAGATCGAACAGTGAAAAGTAAGGAGTACAACCGAGAGTGCAGTAAAGAGTAACAGTATAGAGTCCATCTCAACCCAACAAGAGAAAGGAGATAGACATGCCCAGACACAAGGAGATGGAAACGGTGAGAAGATGAACTTTATGTCGAGTCTTTGCAACATATAGCAGGAGAGTAGACTCATCCAACAACGAGAAGCTAGACACAGAAACCATGTGGCATACCTCGCGCGTCTTCACCTCTCCTGGAAGGAGAGTAACCAAAACACAAGGAGTGGGTACTAGAACAATGTATATACATATCCATATGCTCAATAAAGAATCCCAAACAAGATCGTAAGGGGATCTCCATCGCGTAGCTCATTTCAAGAAAGTGAGTAGCCAACAGTCCCAGAAGTAAACACCATCGATGCCCAGCATCCTTCACATCTGCCCTGAACTGCAAGTCAAGGGGCTCAAATCACCGCACCTTGACACTATCCGCTTTGGGAAGCACTGAATTGCCTTCTTGGTTTTAGGTCGCGTCTCTAGGACACATCTCAGTGGGGAAAGCACCCCTCGTACTTGAGAGTTCTGGGGGAACGTCAAGCCACACCTTGTCACTGCCCCATATTCGAGAGGTGTCCTCAAATTCGATAGGAGACCCCCCCTGCCCAGCCCCACTGGAGGGTAATCCCTGGAAGTCGATGGGTTCCCACTAGAGGGAGACCCGGCAAAATTCGACATGTGCCACACTGCCTAGTCCCGTAAAAGGGTAATCCACTGGAGGGAGACCTGGCTAAAGTCATCAATGAGTCCCAATGCCTAGTCCCGTAAAAGGCTACTCTACTTGAGGGAGGCTCGGAACCATCATCAGGGACCACTTCCCAGCCCATCTGGAGGTAAACCCAGCATCGGGGCCCACTTCCCAGCTTATCTAGAGGTAAACTCGGCATCAGGGACCACTTCCCAGCCCTGCTGGAGGTAAACCTAGAACCGCTCTGGCTATCCCTGCTGGATGGTACTATACTGGCTATCCCTGCTGGATGGTACCCACTGGCCATCCCTACTGGATGGTACCTCATCAGCCAGCCCTGCTGGAAACAACCTCCTAGCCAGCCCTACTAGAATTAACCTTCTGTCCAGCCCTGTTAGAAACAACCTCTTGGGTTTAGTATCGGTGCCCGCGTAATGTGTTGGTCACACTGAAACCACAAGAACTCTACTAGAGAACACGAAGCAACTCTTCCAGCCAAACATTCGAGAACAGAACCAGGGGAAACCTCTCAACCCTTCTGGTCGAAACAATCATGAACAGGACCACGGGAAAACCCACTCAACCCTGCTGGCCAAACAAACGAGAACAGAACCAGGGGAAACTCAACCCTGGTGGTCAAACAAACGAGAACAAAACTAGGGGGAAACTCAACCCTACTAGTCAAACAAATGGGAACAGAAGGACCCTCTGCGTCGCGAGAGGTCAAGGGTACGTAAAGTAGAAAATGGCACGCACATGGGCACCATAAGACATGTGGACCCAAGTCAACTCCAACCAAGCACACAAATGTTCTCAGGTACAAACAACCATATGTACCTCCAAGTGTTCTCGCATACTCCCAGAGTATGTCACGTCTCCAGCCAAAAGGCTAACGTGCACATGACACCCAACATCAATGCGAAGTCATAAACATAACAACTCCAACTGGACACCTCATCGTCCCAAGCATGGCCAACTACATCTCTTCAAGTATTTACTTTACTCACACGGGAGTGCACGTGATCACATGCCAAGGGTCCGCTACAAACATAGTAGGATGAACCACCACTAGAGCACCTTTCATATTTCTACATTTAATAAGATCACATAAGTGACTCCGCTCATGCGAACTGATTACCCCATTGTAACCCTTGCGGAAAAACACGCGATATAGACTACTTACTTACCTCAAACGGATATCCGACGGAAAATTCGCCAACACCGCTTTACGCCTGAACGGTGTCCCATGATCCTGAGCCTCGGCCTCGAAAACAGTAGAGTGCATCGCAGCATTGCGATCCCCTCGGGCAAACACGTCAAAAGGACTACACACTTGAGTGAAATGGATATCCGGAGAAAAAGATGCATTCTGCCACACCGCACACGAGCGATGCTTCATGGGACCCACATCCCGGTCCTGAAGCGCTGCCAAAGGATTGCTCAGTTTCGATCCTCTCAAAAAAGTACACAAGATGGACTATTCACTTGTCCAAAAAGGACACCCGATGATAAAGCTGGAAATCACCGGCAACTCCCAAAATTGCCCATGGGAGGCTCGCACCCTTGTGCAGAATGAAAGCGGGCAGATTGCGCCAATGCAATGCCCTTAGAAAAACACCCAAAATTGACTGGTCGCACGCTCCCAATGGAAATCCGATGAAAAGGTTACAAAATGCTGCTCGCAGCTCAATAGACGGGCAATGGGGCCCACACCTCAACTCTGGATTTAATGCCCGAAACCACACTGTAAAACTCTGCCTCCACACCAGGGTCCCAACGCCGCTGACGGCGCTCAAATCGGACATCGGATGAGTCTGCGCCACTCAAAACACAAACCCCTAGAAAAACCTCAAACTATTTAAAGGTTGTGTCATGCCCCCGAGCCCCCCCCCCCCCCGGTTTCGGGAATTAAAATTCCCCGAAACCATCTCAAAAAATTTGCCTCGGGTCGAGGTTCTCACTATCGCAGACGACATGCAAAACGGACAGCCGTAGTGGGAGATAAGGGTGTCCGAAAACAGAAGGGACGATTCCCCTTGGGCTGGACCGGCCTTGGCCGGCCGGTCCAGCAGTTCCGGGCTAGCCCACGGTCCACCCGCAGACCGGCCACAAGGCCAGTCGCCCTTTCCGCATGAAGACCCGCTGAAGTCGGGTCTCTGTTCCCCCGCGGGGTCGCGTTCCATGACCTTGGTCTTCCGTCGCACCCCGGCGAGCGCCGCCTCGCCCGCCTAAGGCTGTCGGGCCAGCCGCCAAAGCCGAACGCCCCGCTGCCATGCCATTCGCCTGATCCGAGGCCGCCGCCACTTGGAAGACTTGTGCCGCCACCTCTGGAGCTCGCCGCTGCCGCTGCAGCTCGCTGGACCACTGCTGGAACCCCCCAAATCCGGCCGGAATGCTCCAAAACCACCGGAACTTCAACGGACCACCCCAGACTCATTGGGACACGGCATTTTGATCCAAAAGAAACGTTGGGAAGCTCAAATCGGGATCTACACAAATATGGGCTTCGCTTGACGATCTGGAAGCAATTAGATGCATAAGATTGAGCTTGAAGGAAGGGTGTATAAATTAAAATTCAAAACGTAAACTCCTACCTGCAGGGGAATTGATCGAAGCTTCTCGGTCGATCCACGCTTCACCGCCGTTGCCTCTGCCTTGATTGGAGAAAGAGTAGGAGGAGGAGGTTGAGAGGGAAGGTGGGTTTCTCCAGGGGAAGGAAATGGGGAAGGAGAGGGGATGATGGGATTAAATAAATAAAATTAATTAATCCCTTAATTAATTAAAAACTCAACCCAAATTAAATCCACGCCTGAAACCCCAAACGCAGTGAAAGTTAGGTCGCACCTAGGGTAAACACCACCTACTGAGCACAACGGAGGTCTTGGAATTTTAATCTGAGGCTCCGTTAAAATGTTATTAAACTCAACTCCTGACGCTTCCAAATTACAAAAACGCCCCTAGGGCCATTTTTCACAGACGGCCCGCGCCCATGAAAACTACACCCCTCTTAGGGTAAACAGCACGTTCCGGACTCAACGGTGCCCTCAGTTTTCCAATCAGAGCCACCTTTTAATAGATACTTGAGTTAATCCATTAAAAAAAAATTAATTATTTTAATTATCTGTTTAACGTTCCGCTAACGGGTGAGGGGTCCCAACGTCCCGCGCTGACATATTTTATATCGTTCCTAGGGTAAACACCCCAATTCGGATCTATCTTTAGACTCAGATTTAGGATCTGATGCACTGTTTATGAGTTATCCCATTTATTTTGCATGCCTAGTATGAATGTAATGAAAATTTAATTTCGGACACACCGGGGCTCGGAATCCCACGCCATTTGAAGGTGCTGCTCTAGAATAACATCATGAATATTCCAAAGTCATTTATAGAAAAAACTGGGTTCTTAGAGTAGATTTGGTTTTCCAGATAGATTAGTTAGTTTGGGCCATCATATGGATGAATGATTTTTAGCATCCTTCATGTGAAATTTATCCAAATTATATTTAGACAAGCCCACAATATTTTATCCCATTTAGATGCATGGTTTAGTAGCAGTATGCAGATGAGTCCACTAGTGTGTATAGATCATGTGTAGTTTGGTCCATTTTTCTTGGACATCATTAAGGGTCTTCCAAATCACCTCCAACTTCAATGAAATTACGAAAACAAGTAACATTTCACTTTTTAACAGTGATAAAAACCAAATAATTGAATCAAACATTGTTTTTATATTTGGAATTTACAATAAAAATTCAGTTTAATATAATGGTGTGAATGTGAAAATGAAATAGTTAATCATGGTAGGATCACACCCCCAAACCTAAACATTTTTACTCCTCAGCAAAGTTACATTTTCCGAAATTATGCATGTAGATATATTCAACTTCATAAAGATTTAATATTTAATGAAAATTTAATTATTGATAGAAATTTGATCAAAGAAAAAATCATAACGAGGATTTATCCTCAATGATCATTGAAAAAGATGTCTCAAAATTGTATCCAAATGGAATTCCAAGAGATGCATGATACCAATCAAAGAAAATAATTCAAAATTTAATCATGTCATTAATTATCCATGTGTTTTTATGACAACCAACTCATGCTATTCTTTCCACTTTATATTGAGTAAGAGTAAGTTATTTTAATAATTGTCTACTTATAAGATTATTTCCATCGAACTTGTCCTATATCCTTAACAGTAAAATTTCAAGTCCCACCCACTTAAGCATTTCCCCGAAGTAAAACCATAATCTCCTGAACTAGATATTCCCATATGTTGTACATTTCATCACTCCCCTCATTTATTATTGGTTTTCAAAAGTTGCACATGAAAAAAATCCCAGACTCTTCTCCCAACCCTTTTTTGATCTCCTCGTGACACTAATTGTAATAGTTATAACAAGATCAAAAGTAGAGGAAGGGTGATTTTTGACATGCCCAATATACAACCCTTTTTTTGTGTTTTTTAGGGTGTACAACAGTCGGATAATAGGTAAACATGCATAGGTCAATCTGGTACAGTAATGAAATAGATCATATAAGGAACAAACGTATGGGAAAATGAATTTTGGAAAGTAGATAAAAATCAACCTAACTTATATTTAACTTCCATTAAGTAATAAATTTTCACATTTCATGGTTGGGTGCAAAAATATGTGGAGAGATTAAGTGACACAATTTTATGTTAAACTATTCACAAAAAAGGGCACCATTATTTTCCAAGGTTTCAAAATGATACAACCATTTATATCATCAACAAAGAACTAAATTTCAAAAAAAGTCACACCATATTATTGAATTCTCACTGAAATGCACATTTCATCAGAATTTTTTCAATGTTAAAACAACATGAAATATATACATTACACATGCATTTTCAATAACTTCAATTATTAAATGCTCGTAACTTTCCATGATAATATATTTATGAAAAAGTAATATTCTATCACAAAAGTGATTTGGGAGAAGGGGGAAAGTAATAATACAATTCAACAATCTAAAAAGAGAAAAAGAAAAAAGCTGATGAAAATTCTTAACTAACCCAGGAATATACCCGACGCCCCACACCTAAAGTGTGTAGTGTCATCACTATAAGAAAAGAGAATGTGGAAAGTAAGAATAAAACTTGGTGAGTTTCATTCATAAATTGCTTCTTGAACATGTAGATCCCCTATCGGGGAATCAGGAATGGACTCATTGAAGTGCTTCAGCCGCTTTCCATTGATAGTGAATTTTTTCTTAGTTTATTCATTTTGAACCTAAACAAAACCAAATGTAAGGATATTAGTAACATTGTATAGTCCAAACTATTGGGAATGAAGCTTACCTAGATTCAACTTCAGCCTTTCATTATAAAGGATGACCTTATGCCCAATTCGGAACTAATGATGAAGTATGAGACGGTCATGGGCAACCTTGGTAAGGTCCTAATAAATCATAGAGTTCTCATATTCATCTATTCTAATTTATTCTCTCTATAATATGTAAGTTCATTTGATAACTTGCACCATAATGATTATAATTTCATTCTTCGATGGCCCAGTAGGCCTGGTGCTCAATCAAAACAGGTAGGTGACAACTCTTTCCAAACACAAGTCGATAGGGTGACATTCCAATGGGAGTTTTGAAAGTAGTACGGTAGGCCCATAATGAATAATAAAGTCTTAGACTCTAATATTTTCTATTTGGTTGAACCATTTTTTTAAGAATATGTTTTACCTCTCTATTTTACACCTCATCTTGACCATTGTTCTATAGGTGATATGCAGTAGATACTCTATGACAGACCCCATATTGATGCAAAAGTGATTTCATTGTTCAGTTGTATAAATGAAAACCCTGGTCACTAATTACGAACCTAGGTAAGACAATCCTATAAAAGATTTTGGGTTCTCAAAAATTATACAACTGCATTAGAATCATTAGTCCCTGTAGCTCATGTCTCTACCCATTTTGACACATAATCAACTTCCAGAAGAATGTACAAGTTGCTAAAGGAATTGGTAAATATCCCCATAAAGTCAAAACCCTAAACATAAAAAATTTCATGAAAGATCAATGGTTGTTGTGGCATTTCATTTATTTTAGAGACATTACCCATTATTTTAAAATGAGGAAAAGATTTAAAAAAATCATGGGCATCCTGAAAAACTGTTGGGAAAAAGAGACCAGAATCAAGGACCTTTCCAGTAGTCCATTGGGGACCAAAGTTTCCCCCAAAACAAAGAGTGTGGAAGAATCTAAGGACAGACTAAAACTCGCTATCGGGAACATAAAACCTAAGGACATGATCACTACATGTGCACCATAGGTAGGGGTCATCCAAAATGTACGAACATGACTCATGTTTTAGATGACTGGATTTGTTTATTTAATCAGTTGAAATGCAAGATGTAACAAAATAATTTACAATTTTAGTATACCAAGGATTAACATCTTGCACTCGGTACAATTTCTCATCAAGAAACATGTCATTAATGGGAATACAGGGGATGATTCAATGTCGTAGGATGGTAGGATCCTACTGATATGGTCATCCACCACATTCTCTACTCTTTTTTTATCTCTAATTTCTGTATTGAAATCCTGAAGGAGGAGCATCTAGAGAATGAGACGTGGTTTGGCTTCCGGTTTCTTAAGGAGATACTGGAGGGCTACATGGTCAGAGATTAAAATGACTTTTGACCCTAGAAGATATGTCCTGAATTTGTCCCAGGAAAACACAATTTCAAAGAATTATTTTTCATTTTTGGTCTAGTTTTCTTGGGAAGGGTCCAAAGTACGAGAGGCATAGGCAATGACATGTGGAGCTCGATCAAACCTTTGTGATAGGACTGCCCCAAATGCATAGTTAGAGGTGTCACACATGATCTCAAACGTAAAATCCTACTAAGGTGGTTGGATTATTGTGGGTGACGTGAGACTCCATTTTAACTTATTAAAATCTTCCACACATTCATTGTCAAAAACAAATTCCTTTTCTTTTTCGAGTAATCAAGAGAGGGGGAGTTAAATCTTACTAAAGTCATGAATGAAACGATAGTAAAATCCATCATGACCTAGGAAAGACCACAGATCCCCAACATTTTTTGGGAATGGTAGGGAAGAAATGACATACACTTTTGATTTATCTACTTGGATACCTTCCCCAGAAATGACATCTCCCAAAACTATACCTTGTCTCACCATGAAATTGAATTTATCAAAATTTAATAGAAGATTATTTTCAATGTAGTGAAATAGGACTAAGCCAAGACTACTTAAACATTCATCAGAAGAGGATCCATAAATAATGAAATCATCCATGAAAACTTCCATGAAATTCTCTAGGTAATCTTAAAAATAAAAACCATACATCGCAGGAAAGTACCTAGTGCATTACACAGACCAAATGGCATTCTTCTATAGGAAAATGTGCCTAAGGGCAAGTGATGGTTGTCTTTTCTTGTTTTGTGGGGAAAATATAGATTTGAATGTATCCATAATACTCATCAGAAAAATAGTAATGGGACTTTACTACTAACCTCTCTATCATTTGGTCAATGAATGGAAATAGGAAATGGTTTTTCCTAGTGTGTTAGTTTAGTCGGCGATAGCCTATGTAGACAAGCCAACTATTATGCACATGAGTTGGAAGCAATTCATTATTTTCATTTTTGATTACTGTAAGGTCAGTTGTTTTAGGAACTACTTGAATGTGACTAAGCGATTGGCTATCAAAGTTGGGGTAAATGATTTTTGCAGCCAATAATTTTGTTACCTCATTTTTCAAAACTTCTAGGAGGTTTGGGTTCAGTCGACATTGTTTTTGCCTCATAGGTTTATCCTTGTCATTTAATAAAATATGATGTGCGAAAATTTATGGGAAAATACAATGAATTTTAGAAAGTTTCCATCCTAAATATTTTTTATACTCCCTCAAAAGTTCAAGTAGTCAAAATTCATGCTTAAGAGGGAGTGAACTTGAAATGATGACTGGAAAGATGTTTCCATTCTCAAGATATGAATATTTTAAATGTTTCGTCATTTTTTAAGTTCTAATTCAGGTTGATTTTGAATTTATGGGAGTGTTTGTGAATGTTAGAGGTCATTAATATCATATAACTTCTAAATGGTATCATCCTCGGATAAGAAATGAGCTTTTAAAAACTTAGTAGTATCATCGATGGTCATTGGATCTTCAGTTTTCAAGAAATTATCAATTAATAAGCATGAATAACACTTTTCTTGACCAATACCACAATAAATGCATGATTCATTACCAAGAAATTAAATCAAGTATGAAAATTAGGAAAGGGGATCAGGGGAATGAAGAGTAGTGTTTTCAGAGGAAGGGAGCACATCAATTGAATTTATAGAGAGAGAGGAATGTTCTTCTGATGGGTGATTCATGGCATCAAGGCTGTTGAAATGGACTATACCACCACCAAATTCAATAGATAATGTACCATTATGAACATTAATTAGGTTTTTGGTAGTTTTTAATAAGGGTATCCCCAATATAATCGGGGCATGTCCATTCATCCTATCATCTTCCATTTTAAGAACATAAAAATCAGTAGGAAAAGTTAAATTTTTCACCCTCACAAGAACATCCTCTAACACACCAGAGGGGTGTGTGGTACTCTAGGTGTCTAGTTGAACAAAAATTCTAGTTGGATTTAGTTCCTCGGCCTGCAATGAAGAGTAAATGGAGTGAGGCATCACATATACAGAAGCACCTAAATAAATCATAGAATTGGAAAATGAATACCCCCTATGGTTCATGGAATCAAGAATTTCCCAAGATCGTTGAACTTGGTGGGAAGTGATGTCTATATTAATTTTGATAAATTCCTCCCCAAGCTCAGCTTTTAATCTCCAAGAAGTTGCCTTTGGTGCATACACATCTCCTTTAGAAACTTGGCGTATCTTGAAATTTGTTTCACAGCATCAATCAAGGGGATGTTTACCTACACTTTTTTAAAAATCTCCAAAATTTCATTATCATATGCAGTTTCATTTTGCTTTCTATGTTAGGTGGCCCTTTAGAGAAATGGAAGAGGAAGTGGTTATCTAAGAGACTAATTGACATAAACACTCTTTTCATGGAAAAGGATTCTCTCAAGACATGGTTTTTCAACAATTGGAACATTTATAATGGTTGGGATGGAGGTTTCCGTAAGAGTGGATGACTCTAATGGAAGATTCATCGGACCTTCTAGTTGTTTTCCACTCTTATGGGTGAGGTCACTAAAATCTAATTTAACTCTAGGGTTGACTAATGGTTGAGATGGTAGTTTACCCAACCTGTGACTTTGAATTTCACCCATTGTGTTAGCTAGTTGGCCTAATTGCAATTTTAGGTCTTGTATGGCTGCTAGAGTGGTTTTATGGAATTGGATATTCTTGTAAGACATTTCTTTCATCATATCTTCTTTTATAGGCTTAGTTTTTGGAGGGGTGGTTGTAAATAACTTTGTGGTGGTTTACAATTTCTGGGTGGTGGTGGTGGATGACTACTCTACCCTTGTTGGTTCCATGGTTGATAAGGCTAGTTTGAATACCCAACTTTCCTATAATCTTGGTTTTATTTCCACCTAGGGTTGGATGGATAGTAAGGTTCTTTCCTAAATGGTTGGTTATAGGGGCGGCCTAAAAATATTGCCTCATAACTCTCATAAGTTTCTCTCCATTGGGGGAGTTGGTCAGAATAATGGGTGTCAGAAGAGCGGATTGCACAATGGAAGGGAGGAGGAGATTGGGCTTTCCCATGGGAAAGATAAAGTTGTCGAAGAAGGGTACTTACCGCTTAGAAATTTGTGTCCACCTTCTTCTCGAATTTAATACGTTTCACCTTATGGACACCTCGAATGGGTACACTAGACCTTGAACTGAATTGTTGAGTATTTTGAGCCATGCTCTAAATCAAGGTTCTTGCAGCAATTGGGGTCTTATCTACCAGTGTATCACCTACAGCAGCATCAATCATGTTATGAACAATTGGAATTAAACTTTCATAAAAAATATTGTATTAAAAGTTGATCTTTTATTCGGTGGTAGACAACTTGAACATAATCTTTTAAATATTTCCCAATATTCATGAAGTTTTCCCCCTTAATATTGTCTTATACCACATATTTTTTTCCTTATTGTTGCAGTTCAAAAGGCTAGGAAATATTTTTCAAGAAAAATTTGTTTCATGTCTATCCAGCTTCTTATTGAGGAATTTACATAATATAACCAAAATTTTGTTGTATCTTGTAAAGAAAATGCGGATGCTATAAAATTTACTTGTTCTTCATCCAAATTAGTAGGTTTTAATGTTGAACAAACAGTGTGAAATTATTTTAATTGATTTTTTGGATCATATCTAGAGAGTCCATGGAATCTTGGTAATAAATGAATTAGACCAGATTTTAGTTTAAAATTGGGTTCCTCTCCCTACATTTAAATGTAAGTGGGTTGGATATCAACATCAGGTGAGGTTAGTTATTTTAATGTCCAGTTATTTTCAGCTATGTTATGAAAGTTTAATTTAGTTTTGATATGGGTTCTCGAAGAATAAGAGGAAGGTTAAATAAGAGTGTCTATGTTTTGTATGTCCTCCTTCGAAGGGTTCTCTTGTGCGTCTCAGTGTTGTTGATGTAGGATCCTATCTGGTTTGGGTTCAAAAGGTGGTAGGTCTCTTGGAGTTGAATGCATTATGAAAAAAACCTACAAAATAAATAATTCAGAATATAGAAATATAGGTAGAGGTGTAAGATGAAACAAACAAATATTCACAAAATTTATAAAAATCTTATCAAAAACACACACTAAAAACCAATTTGTTCCCAAATAACGAAACCAAAATTTGACCGCGTTGTTGTGACATGTCAAATTTATTATATTTCTAAAATTGATTTATAGTCTAGTGAAGACCCTAGGTCATCTCTCAAGGACCTTTGGTGGGTTTAGAGTGTGTGTTATTACTAATAAATACTAAAATAGGGGTTGTTTTGAAAATAGTTTTAGTATTAAATTAATTAATAAAATGTTTAAAATTGAGAAACCAAATGTATTTTGAAAAATATAAGATAAAAGGATTCATTGTGAGTTCAATACACACTTTAAATTTTATCATTATTAGAGATTAATTTAGGTTTTAAGTATTTCTTTGGTTGATATTAATTGGAATCCTAATTAATTCCTAAGCCTTTATTTCATTTCTTTAAGAACCAAAACATGACATACCAATCATATTATCAAGTTATATAAATTATTCATGGAACAAGAACTTAAAAAGAAGATTTAAATATCAAAAAAGTGGGTAAGAAAAGGTTTCTTGTGTTACCCAATCTGAAAAATACAAATCATGCACTTAAAACCTCACGCTGATTGGTTAGAAATTAAGAGCATCTCACTCGCACACATCAAAATAAGCATTCAAATATGAAAGTTTGTAAGATACATGGAAAGAACTGTTTTAACACCAAAATTACTCCAAACCAATAGCTACGATATGAGTTGTAGATCCCTCACAACAAACTCCCACCATTTAGCTCGACATCGAGTGGATGAGGAAGCTCGGGTGGAACTCATTTTTCATTCTCGATCCCCCTATGAAGATAGGGCTCTCCAAAACTTAAAGGATGAGGAGGGGACTCCTCTAAAACTCCAAATTGGCAGCACTCTACTCCTTGGCCGAAATTCCAAATGGGGAGCCCAATGTTCTATTTAATAGGAAAATGGTAAGGTGGTTTTGAGCACAAAGATTT
The DNA here is from genome assembly GCA_963277665.1 of Viscum album. Classification (NCBI taxonomy): domain Eukaryota; kingdom Viridiplantae; phylum Streptophyta; class Magnoliopsida; order Santalales; family Viscaceae; genus Viscum; species Viscum album. Next base: position 608,606,735 of record OY728150.1, on the reverse strand, counting down.
CTAAAAACCACTTGTCACATAGTTCTAGACCTAAATAAGCCTTATCTAAATTTTTGGAAAATAAAAATGGTTGTATCCCCACCTCCTGACTATCTCCATAAAATTTTTGGCTGCATTTTGACACCTACATCTTGAGGTATGGACAGATCATAGCACACCACCTTTGTCTCTAGGCAGATTTGGTGTGCTGGACAGATCAAGTCGGTTGGGCCATCAGATGGATGAATGAGTCTTAGGATCCTTCAGATTAAATTTATCCCATTGAATTTTAGACAATCCCAAAAAATATCATCCCATTGTGATTCACTTTTTGGTATCATTATGCGGATGATTCCACTAGTGTGCATAGATCCTCCACAGTTTGGCCCATTTTTCTTGGAAATCATCATGGGTCCTCCAAATCACCTCCAACTTCAATGAAATTATCAAAAAAAGTACCATTTATCATTTTAACAGGGATAAACACAAAATAATTTTTTCAAACATGAGGTAAATTTTTTATTATATTTGGAATTTATAATACAAATTCATTTTATTGAAATGGTGTAAAGGTGAAAATGAAACAGGGAATTGTGGTCCGGTCACTCCTCATGCATCATAAATACTCTAAGAGAAACACCTGATGCTTTACAATATATAATATATCCTCATTTCAGCACTGTAAGAATTATTATCAGTGATTAAGTCAATCTCCCTTTCAACTCTTGAAAGGTTGTCTGGTAGGCTTCAGACCATGAGAACTTCAAACCATTCTAAGTCAAGCCTATTAGAGGGGCTTCTAAACATGATAAGTTGGGCATGAATAACCAGTAATATATAACTATCCCCAAGAAAATTCACATGTAAAAGAATTTATTGGGATTCTCTAAGGAAAATACATCTCTCACCTTCTTTGGGACAACTAATACTCTTGTATCTAAGATAATATGACCTGGGAATTGAATCTTATCCATCCAAAAATGGCACTTTGTAAGATTATCATATAACTTATTCTCTCTCATTGTATCCAATACGATATTTGGATGTTTGTGATGGTTTTTTAAAGTGTTATATTAAACCAAGATATCTTCATTGAATACCATGACAAAAAAATCAATATTTGGATGGAAAATTTAGTTCATTGGTTGCATGAAAATGGATGGCATGTTTGTAAGACCCAATGGCATGACCAAATACTCATAAAAAATATATATACTATATAATTTTTTACATGGAATATTTGATGCTCAAACATGCACCTAATGATAGCTTAATCTTATATCAATATTTCAGAACACTCAAGCTCCTCATATCTGGTTGAAAATATCATCTATACGATGCAAAGGATACCGATTCTTAACCCTTGGCTAGTTAAATTTCTTATAATCTACACATAAATGTAGGTCTTCATCTACCTTCCTGGTGAAAAGGACTGGAGAACCCCATAGAGAAGTACTGAGTCATATAAATTTATTTTCTTCCAAGTCCTCTATCTACCTATTGAGCTCCTGCAACTCAAGGGTAATCATCCTGTAAGGAGGAATGGATACGGATTCATCTCTAGGAAATAGTTATATGGAAAAATATACCACTCTATGATGAGGTAGTCCTAAAAATTCATCCATAAAAATTTCTCTAAAATGATCAACCACTAAAGGGAAATCCTCCTAATGCATTACCTGATCATCCAGATATAAGTAAGAAATATGGGTTATAATCTCACCCATTTTATGATGATCAGGTCCATTTAGACTCATCTAAACATCTCATTCACACTTTTGGATAAAAAACACAACCTGTAGTGACATGAAATTCACCCTTCAATGATAGAAAACAAATATAAACATGATATCAAACCAACTAGTATATCCCAATATTGATTTCAAACACTTCCATCTCAATGAAAAAGAGGCCCCATTCAAAATTCCAGCCACCAACCTAAAGGGGGCACTACCTACCCCATCATACACTCTTTAATTGAATCCCCAATGGAGTATTGAGTGTTATCATTCCATCAGATAACTAAAAATAAAGCCAAAGGATCTCTACAACTAGCATAAATATCAAAGAATGGGATGCACCTATATCAAAAAGAGTAGATACTAATGTAGATACTACCCGAAAAGTACATATCACTATAGAAGGTCTTGAACACTACTCCACGTTTATCAATTGTATTATATACATCTAACCTAAAATGTTCCATTGAGTTATATACTAACAATACTAAGTAGGTCTTCTCTCATTGCACTAAAATTTTGGTGTATAACTGTGTTATCTATAACCACCAACTCAACTTGATATATTAGTTTCATTCCATCTCCATGCCTGATGTGAAGCTAATTACCATGATCCTGAATATGGATTTAGTACAGACCCATTGTCATTGGATGTTAGAGGTAAGTTCCTACAAAACCACTATATATGGCCCATCTTGCTGCATGATCCGCACTCGACTGGGTCTCTATCACACTATATTCTCATGTATCCCTTCTTCCTACACTAATGATAGAAAATATAACTACCAACCCTCATACTCTAGTTGGTATTACCCTCACTATATACCTCAAAAAATCCCATCCCACCAACAGACATGGAGCCACTGGGTCTACAAGATGATCTACCCTAATCTGCACCCCTAGCTTCACCCAGTTTACATTTTGTAATTAGAACTTGATTTACTGTTTCAGATATGGGGTAAAGTATAAAGGCATTCACCTATGATCAAATTTCACACCGGATACCATCCTCAAATTTCATAGCCTTAGATAAGTCATCTTCTAACAGAATAGGTGTGAAACACTAAAACTTTTTAAAACATGAAGAATATTCCCTGACTAATAATGTACCATACTCTAGTTGTATAAACTCTTGGCCTCTATCGACCCCTAACATCTTAGGATCCAAATATTCATGAAAGGCTATCCATTAATCTCTCTAAGACATATCCTGATAAATATTCATCTAATTAATCGCATCCCACAATATCTTGTGAGAATCCCATAAAATATATGTAGCAACCTTTACACTCCTCTAGGGAGGTGTCGTAAGATGCTCAAAATTCGATAGCATGGCCTCTATCCATGATTTTGAAAACTATGGTATACCATCCTTTGAACATGTGGGCTGATGCTTTCATTGGAACTCACACTTCTACTCTTCCATAGTCAAGGTAGGTTGTGGGGATCTCATTATGGTCTGCAAAAGTATAGTAAACCCTCTCAGAATGGGGAATTAGCACCAATATACGGTATAATAGGTGATGTCGCAAGAGGTAGTGTTAGAGTCTCTACCGGTGTCATAGGGACCACCACCTATAGAGTATGGTCATCACCACCCTCCTAGAGCACATCTAGAGTCTATCATGGTGACATATCTCTAAAAATTACAAGCACATACCTCAAACCATATTCGATAACAACAAGATCACAAATAAATAAACAATATAGGACCAAGCCTTCATAAACACAAGTCACGCCCCTCTTCCTACTCCTAAATATTTGTTCGGTTGATGTAAATATCATAAATAATCGAGAGACACTGTCAAATTCCCACTACCAAGTTTGGGTTAGGATCAAGATCTCTCCTTTAGTTTTAAGGTCCTACTATACAAAGTGTCAATTATAATTTATAGAGGAAAATACCCTTTGAATTTAAATTGGAATCTCTATTTAGAAGGGAATAAGAATTCCTAAATCAAGTTCCATTCATTCTCATTATCATTTATATAAAAAAATCTCTTTAAAAGGATGAAATATATGTATCACCACTTCTAATTTATAAAGTCCCATACACCTTATAAATTGAATTGTGGAGTCAATTTAATACCAACAAATGATTTATAAATTAACTATATAAAATTTTAGAAAAAAATCATAGACAAATAAATAAAGGCACTATAACATGCTACAGAGAATTCACGTAGTAAGTAAACTTGGTATTGAATAATTCATAACATATAAATCCTGAAGTGCCTATGATAATGCGTTAATCAATATTTCACTATCATACCAGGCCAAGGGTAAAAATATGTAATCCTAAGAAACATAAAATATCAAATGTGTCACCCAATAGTGAAGTAAAAAAACTATAATAGGAATAAACTAGAACATCATATCCCATACAAGAAAATTTTTCATTTTCCCTCTATGTGGGTTAGCTACTCCCAAGCACAGAAAATTACAAAACATAGACTCATTCCTAATATAATTTTTATTTTTCCCAAATGATAATACAAAAGAAAATAAATTTCTTTTAAAACACTTTGTAATTTTATGGACCTAGTTCGATCAATAGTAACCAAATAAGTTTGGTTGCATGGTGTCAAGTGTACCTCCGCATATACTAAAGGATGCTGACTAGAAGCAATGGTCCAAGTTGGACTAGTGTGGTGATTGTACCCTCATGATTAAATCATTGACAATGGTATAATCATATTAATCAAAAGTAGAAGAATATGAATAAATGAGAAGTTAAAGAATCACCTGTCATATAAATAACCAAGTAATATCATCCAATAGTGTAATATAAAAATGATGAGCATTGAATGATAAACAAAAGATAAGTAATACATGGAGACAAACATCTAGTATAATATATGTATCTAAAGTAAAAAAATATCAAAAAAACTATCCCTAGATAGAATCACAATATATAACCCATTTTTGTTCTCCCCTGCTCCTTTGAAACAATTAATCAAGCATTAGGATTTGGTTTCATTCCCCTAACCCTACATGCATCCATAAAGTCTGTCTGGGTACCCAAAAGTGGCTTGAACAGGGTGTGAGATAACACTCATTAGGCCACCAACAATGGTGTCTATAACAAATCCAGCATGTTCATAAAAAATGAAGATGTTTGTGTATATAACAAGAGTACATGTGAAAAATCAAATTGATACTTTCCAATCTATCAAGTCTCATTGTGATTAATAAACTGAATCATTAGGCGTGTCTATAAATAATATCAAGTATCAATAATAATGGTCTACTCTATTTAATCACCTGTTAGGACTACATGTTCTAGGGTTTAAGTAGTAGAAATTTATAAGGAAACTGAGTAAGATATATAAAAAAAGTAAATAGGATCCAAGGAGTAAAAATTTCCAATTAATTCTAATGATTTGGATACAAGAATTGGAAATGGTCAATAGATCATAATAAGTTGATTAACCCAGATCTAAGAATTAGAAATTTCCAAGGCATCCTAATGGGTTGTCATATCCAATGAGTAGAAATGTAAAATGAGGCCTATTAATATAATTAAATAGGATACAAGAAGTATAAATTTACATGGAATCATATAATGTTAAGTAAACTAGTTAGACAGTATCCTTGGAGTAGAAATATGCAAGGCATCCAGCTAAGCTGGATCCTTGGAGTATAAATGTCTAAGGAATATATGTAATCTAAGTAAATAGAATCTAAGAATTATAAATTTACTCGGAATAAAATTAAACCATTTAACTATGAACCATGTAGTATAAATGTCCAAGGAATCTAATTAAACCAAATACTTAATGTATAAATGTCCAAGGTATCCAAGTGGGTCATCAATGCCATACCGTTAACCTCCATTATCATTACAATGAAAACATTCACCATCTCTTAAAACATTTCATTAATACCTTATTATCCATAAACGAGCCAAGGAATTATCCATTTAATACCTTTTATATAAAAATGAAAAGTTTCTATAAGGTGTTTACAACCTTTAATAATTATCTTAAAAACCAAATCTAATTCTTAATTATACAAAACTAGATCAATTCACCCTAGGGGTGGTCTAATCATTGTAAAAATCTATAACCCATCCCATGGGTGGTTTATGTTGAATTCAACAATCTCCAAACTTATATAAGTGTGTCACAGTATTTATTAAACATGAATTTATCATTTATCTCATGCTTCAATTAATTTAGGAATCATCTCCTGAAAATTCAAATGTGTGGTATGATGAAAATAGGATATAAAACAACTAGACATGAGGGAAAAGTTATAACCCACATACCTTAATATTATAGAAGAACACTCATCCAGTATCACTCTAATTCAGTCCAGATTAGAAGAAAATGTAATAAAAAATTAAAACCCTAGAAATAGGAAATATTATCTCACACCAAAAGAGAATCATTTATAGGATGAAAAATGATGAAAGGATCTTAAGGAATGAATAACTCACCAGTGGAAATACAATGATATAATAGGCTCTAAAATCAGACATCAGATGGAAAAACAGGATCAAAGCATATGTTGAAGGGTTAAGTAGCTCACATAGGAGGATAATGAGTTTTATATTATAAATTAAAAATAAAGAGGGTTATTGATTTAGTTAAATAAGGGAAAATGATAATTTACTCATTAAAAACTAGGTCACACAGTTTGGGGTCACGTTTGGCCAACCTATGAACCAACTGTGAACCCAAAACTATATGAATACCCCCCCCCCCCCCATTCATGTTCATAGTGCATTTTTAGATAAACCATGAGTCGACCATGTGTTTTCCCTATATTTAAAACATTTTACCACTCACATAGGCATGTTTCCTAGGTACTCCCATAAGTATAAAATTAAGAAATAAAAATAAAAATAAAAAGGTTTTATACCTCATAGAAAATAATTTTTCTTAAAAATAATATCTATGATACAAATAATATTGATATTTAAGGTAAATTTAATGTTCAATGATCATAATAAAGTGAATGTTTTATGAGAAATTCAATGGCCACAATATTAATAAGAGACAAAATATGGCATTTAATTCTTCAGAAATATAGGTTTGGATATAAATTCATATCTTTTGAATAATAAAATAAAATTGATGATAAATTTTAAAATAAACATTCTAAAAAAAATTCAATGTTAAACCTTCAAAAACATGTAGAGGAATCTAAATATCATACAATGGTTACGGTGGGGGGAAGTTTGTTAGCGGTGTATATGTTAAAAACATTCTTTTGACTTTTTGTAATGAAATTTAAAAACAAACCCTTTGGGGAAAACAATATAAATAATCCTTTAAAACATTTTAAAATTAAATTATAACAAAAAATTACCTAATAAATATTTTCTGTAATCAAAATAACTTTTATAAAATAATTTACAAAAAATATGTACATGAAAGAAAAATATATCTGAATAAATATAAATAGAATTGGTTTTTCTTTTAAACATTTCATTACATGATTAAAATTACAAAGAGATAATGATATGGAATAAAATATAAAAAGCTAATAAATATATTTAGGATAATACTAGTTGATTGATTTTAGAATATATTATAAGATTCCAATAATTAAATTAAGAGCAATCCTAAATAATTGAGATTTAAAAAAATCTTACATATGGTAATTTTCAAATTCTAAACCCAGGAAAGAGTAATTTTTGAATTTAAATAGTATTCATCATGAATAAATTGATATAAATTTTAAATAATTAAAATTGGAATTATGTATTCCACATTAAATTAAATTGGTGCATAATACAATAAATGTCTCATTAGAGTGGAAATTGACACAAAATCCATTACAGATATCATATAGTTGATGTGAGAATTAATAAATGAAATTATAATGTATATAAAATATTATAAATTAATTACACACATAATATTATAATATTAATGACAATTAAAAATTAATATAACCCAATGAAAAGAAATTGAGTTATAAAACTGATTACCACTTGGTAACTTTCAAGTAAAATCCCCTAAGAAAAAATAATTTGAATTGAAACTAAAAATACCATAAATTATGATAGATTCATAATATAACATATAAAATGTTATTATATAAACCAAATAAAATAAATTAGGTGCATAGTATTAAAATATTCCTCGATGAAAGGAAATTGAGACGAAATCACTTACCTCAGGTCTGACTTCAATCATACATGTTCGAACCTTTTTTAGGATATATATATATATATATATATATTATACATATATTAAAAAACCATAATCATATATATAATAACATATATGATTTACTTAGAATGTTTTATCACCCATTTATTAATAATTCATTATTAAAATCATTGTTCTGGGTGATATCTTCTTCGTTCTTCATGTATGTTTTGGTTTGGCAGTTTTGCTGCCTATAATTAGATCATGATTACATCATATCCAACATATTAATAATGATATAAATATAATTTATATTTATTATATACATTTTATATTTTTTCATAAAAGTATATATAGAAAAATGAATTACACTGTTCATGTTGACGATAGGTCGTACGTACGCGTGAACATTGTTTCTATTTTTTCAATGCATAGAAAGAAAAAAAGGGTAAATAATATTTCACCCTTAAATAATAATTTTTATATCATATATATATTCATTAAATCTATTCTTATTACCATTCATGTCAAAATAAAATAAAAAACATATTACATCGCTTTGTGGAGGCGTTAGTCCACACGTATGCATGAGCGATATTATCAATTTCCAATGGATTGTAAGGTAAAAAGATATATGTGATATTATAATTCAATAAGTATAATTACTTCAGAAATATAATACATATATATATATATAATAAATCAGTAATTATATCCATCTTTTCTGAGGAAGTGATGGAAGATGAATTATATTGGTTCGGGAGGTAGTCGCCCGCCGTACACACGGTCGATGGTTTCGTTTCCAATTTGCTAGAAAAGGAGATGGATATAGGTTATGATATTAAAATTATAAAATCTCAATATATAAAAATTAATATTTTTATTATTTCATCATGGTTGAATAATATTTTATTGACGTATAGGAATTAATAGAAAATTCTCGGTTAATAATGATACCTTTTCTCTAGAAAATCTATTTAGTTTTGCACAAAAAGATTTACAAGGATGGTTTTATGATCAAAAATGTCCTCTAGGACATGGATATGGATTTATGGAAGGTACTTGGGTATTTATTTTCTTAAAAAGTATCTTCATGTGTGTAAAGGATATGATAAGAGGTATCCTTTTATAAGTGGGGGAGGGGTCCTTTATGGAAATTTTTAAAAAAATAAAAAATGATAAAGTAATTTCACATTAAAATTATTATAAATGTAGATATATTATAATTTGGTATATTATATTGTGAAAATATTTTGATCCATAATATTTTTACATCTTTAATTGGAAAAATTACCCTTATCCTTTGGTATATCCACCGGTAACCCATTTTAACCTTAACTGTAGTAATTATTTTTTAACTCCTTTTACTATTAATTATGACAAAAAAATAAGTTTACTCATTACCTATCATTAATTATGATGATTAAAAATATGGAATCCATTTTATCAAATTAAATTCATATAAAAGTAAGAATTTAATTTAGAAATAAACCCATAAAATGTGTCAAAAATAGTCTCTCAAGAATGCATTTTTCATGAATAAGGTGATATTATATTAACTATATGACTAGTAATAATAATTATATGGATTTAAATTCATATATTTGAATATATTATATATATTTTACTTAAATCATTAAACATCAAATATTACTTTAATTAATTAAAATTGAAAACATTATTATTTTTTTAAAAAGTTTTATAAAAAGTACCCCTTTATACCTCTAAATTATCTTCTTTTTATTTATTATAAAATTTATATTCAATTAATATTTAATTAAACATAATATAATACATTATTATAAATATAAGGATGAATTTTTAACTAATACATTTTCTATTATTCATAAAATCTAATTTCTAAGGTAAATTTTAAAAAAAATCATTTTAGGATTATTTTGAACAAGTATGTTGAAAATAATTATTCATCATATCAAATTAAAATTTTTGTGAAATTAAATATTAAAATTCATATTGTATTATAGTTTAATCAAAATATAATATTCACTTACTATAATTGAAACGCAGGTTTTACACCCCTAATTGTCTCAACCTCAGGGATTGTATAAGAAACATATCAAAGTATTAAGGTTATCATATTAGGTATCTTACCAACAATTGATATTAAATATACACCCCTAACATACCAAAAACAAAGTGTATGACAAACCATGTGGTATACATGATGGGTTTCCAGTACACAAAATTCATGTTGTGTCTCATGAGCAGATTCCATATCACTATATGAAATCCTACCCACACTAACCTAAATTGTTTTTCACAAACTATAATACTCCATGATTAACATAATTTAGGAATAAATAAAAGTCAAAATTTTGTGGTTATTTATTATTTCAATTTTTAAATATATATATATAGCATTATATACTAATAAAGTAGAAAATTCATTTTTTATAACATGATTTATGTTATATTCTTAAACACCATTAATAGTAAAAAAATATACATAATAACCTATCTAATTATTTATAATATAATATACCTCTATAGAGTCCTTATATACACTTCAATTTAAAGATTTTTTCAAACTCATTGATTCTCAATGTAATTCATTTCACATATCTATAAAATCATTTGATAAGATATCCCACTAAACACCATTAGAGAGTATCATCTTTGAATAAAGTTTTTTGAATAGTGTTAAAACATCGAAATCATATTTTTAATGTTAAAATATTTGAATATAGTATTCAAGCTTCTTTTCTACATCACATAAATTTTTTTGATGTTAATATCTTTTTTTTACTTATAACTATTTTTATATACTTCATCATTATCATAATACTATTCCATTCAAAAATTTCATTTAATATCATTTGGTAGTAAAATATAACTCTCTAAATTATTTATCTTTAATAATACATCCTAAACTATTTTAGGATATTAATTCATTTTCACTTGCAATCTGACTAATCTGATCTTTTATTTTTTTATACTTTTAAATTATTGATGTTTATATATTCTCCAACTAATACCTTGTAAACTATATTTTCTTCAAAATATTTTTCTAAGAAACACAAACTATTTTGTGTTAGGAAATAAAACATATTTATTATATTATGAATATTTACCTTATAAAATATTATATCCATATCATATATGGTATTATTCATGTTTATAGTGTTATTATAAAAAAGAAGAGTATATTTTTTAAAATATTATACTATTGATTAGTGGGAACATTTTTTACCATATTTCAATGAACATAATTTATTAACTCTATTATCTCAAAATAAACTCTTTTTATCCTTATCTTATTCTTAAGTATGTTTTTAATGATGATCAATCATAAACCATGTATACCAAAAATCTTCTCATTTATTTTTGAAACAAACATTATTTATACTCATATATTGTCATATAATAGAAAAAAATAAGATTACAAATAAAAATCATTTATTCCAAATTAATTTAAACATTAAATTAATCCACCAAGTACTATCTTTGGTGTAACAACACATGATCCATCAATTTAATATAAACATAAATCCTTTATCCATCAAATATTCATCATGTTTGAACTCCAATACATTTTCACATTAATTATGTAATTTATATTTGGTATTATATACACTTCACAATAGAGGAATTGAATTTTATAATATTAACACTACACATGGAATCTCTATAGGGTTCCTTAAAACCAATTTAGGTATTATTGATAGTTCCAACTCTAGTGAACACATTCATTTCAATGCAATCACTACTCTTCCATCCTAACTCCTCCCTTAGGTTTCAAATAACATGGATGATTATTATATACTCCAATATTCTTCTTTTTTCTTAAATTTTTACCCTAACCTTATTGTACCATCATTATGGAACTTGAGCTTAGATATCTCATTTCCTACTCAATAATCCTAAACATATTATTAAGAACAATTAAATTTTTTAAAAACAATATTTTTTAATTTAAAATAAACTATTATAAAGTTTCTTGAAGTTATTTTATAATAAATTTTATAGCTAGATCAATCCATAAAGCAGACGTGTAGTCTCTCGAAGTCATAAACTCACTAAATCATATTGAGTACATGAGTGTAGAATGATGTTTGTTTTATTATATTAAATTAAAAATTGTTTCTAAACCCTTAATCAAATCCTTATAATACTATCATAATAATATATATTCACCTATTAAATGAATTAAACACTTGTCTTTTTAGGAAGGGTTTTCTCTATCAAATACAAATTTCTTCCAGTATGAGAATTATTTTAATGTATTTGTATCACTATAAGATGTTGATTCAATTAAGGTTATCCATTTATATGATTCATATAAAATTAAATTCCTATAATGATCATTCTATTATATATATAATTAATTATTTTATTAGATAACTATAATTTTTTTATTCATTTAATAAAAAAATTATTAAATGTGATCCCATTAAAAAGATGAACCAATTTTATATTTATCATATCTATTTGTAATCCAAGATATATATTTCAATATGTAATGAGTCAAATTTAATGATACTATCACCAATTATTTATTTAGTAAGATCATTATTTCAATCATATCATATGTGACTATTAGATATTTTATTGGAAAACGCTTTTCTTAATCAATTATATACATAAACTCAACTATATTCTGGTTATATCCTAACTCTTATGGTTTCCCAATTATGTGTGACCCATAGAATATTGTGGGATCAAGTTACCTAACTCTTATATTTATCCATTTTTACCAATTTAGGTGTAATATAATCCATAGGAACCCAAATTTATGATTAATTTACTCAGTTTTATGATCGAGTTCTTGGAATGTGTTCATTTTGGAAGGACTCTAACACTTACTATTTTAAGGGGATTTTAATATCATTATCTTATCTTATTTATTCCCTGTACATGGAAGTATGCTTCTAATTATTTATTTTTAATTATTATTCTCCATATATAATAAATATTTTCAAACCATATTGATATGTAACTCTTTTCAAAACTTTTAACTTATGTTAATAATAAAAATTAAAATATAACTATTTTTATACATATCCAAATGTATCTATATGAATAATGTATATAAAAACCTTCCATTTAAAGTCTTTGAATCATGTAAAATCAATAAATCCCCATAATATTAATCATGGAGTGACAATTAGTCAACCAACACTTTTAAAGATTGAGAATAAGATCATAGTAATGTGAGATATCTAACAAAAATTTTCGTAACCCTTGGTTGTTTATTGAAGTGGGACTTAAATTCGATAATAATTATAACACATAATATGTATAAACAATAATTAAATTATTAATTGAAGCTCATAAGCTAATTATATCCAAAGTTAAGGTGGATGGAAACTAAATCTATTAGCATACCTTGTACATAACTCCCTAAATGCAGGTATAAAAATTTAAAGAAGTGTTTTAAATAAATATAAACTAAAGGATTCATCCATTCATAATATAAATTTTTTATATATGAATAAGATAGGTAAAAACACTAAAAAATGAACAATTACTAAATTTAAAAATGAGATAAAAATTTAAAAAAATTCATAAAAAATATTTATAAATAATTTATAAATTTTACGTTTTTATAGGAATTCCATAAAATAAATAAATATAAACATTTAAAATTTATTATAATATAAACTCTTTCATACTATTAATTCTTAAGTAATTTTATATGAACTCCTTTATATTCCAAAATATGAGATAATTTATAAAAACTTTTGTAAAAATTTAAAAATTTTACTTAATTAAATATCTCAGATTTTATTTTACATAAAACATTAATCAAATAAATCCAAACACCTTTTAGTATAGTTTAAATAATTTTGTAAATAATGAATTTAAACATATATATTTTATAATATTATTTAGAAAAAATTCATAAGTTAATATAAATAATTTTATATTTCTAATTATTTTATAATTTATAAACATTATATAAATTATTTTACCATATAGATCAACTTTAAAAAATATCAAAACATCCTATACATTTTAATTTATTTTAAAATCCCTTTTGTATTAAAAACATTCCCTAGAAGACTATAATGGAAAATATTTTCTATAATTTTAAAAAAAAATATTTTTCATCACTTTTCATAATACCATGACCATTTTGGATATTGGTTAGAAGTTGTATTGAGAAGACTATAGTGTGTGGAACTACGGTTACATCATGGTGGTCTAATGAAATCATATTCTATAAAAAACATGATTACTTCCACCAGATCCAAACTTTGTTGTCCATGGATTTCAACACCTACCATGGAATAGTCTATCATCATGGTTCCCACAACCATGGTGCAATTTTTTGATAACTATGATGTGGTAGTATCACAAATTGATGCTATATTATCTGCATAACATTTATATGTTTATTTTACTTAAACAATTCCATGAATATATAAATTTTATAGCACCAGAGTCATTTTTCATAATATTTAATTCTTTATTTAGAGAAATTAAATAACCACAACCATTTTGAACTTGATTGTGTCATGGATCTAAATAGATTATTTTATTATTTTCTTTATCAATTCAAATAATCAATCCAAAAAAATAACAGGTTCAATACAACTAATTATTTTTAGAGGGGATAACACATATCAAAATCTATTAAAAAATATCAACCAAAAATTATTTATGCCATAGGGTATTCTATTTATATTAGACTGAATAAATAATTAAATAATTGTGAACCTTTTTCAATGTTGATCATGAATCTACCCAACTCTTTCACACAATATTGATACCAATCACCAAGAAACAGTTAGTGGGATCCTTCATTATAGGGTATAGATTCTACCATAATTTTACATATTTTAGTATAATTAATTTAATTATTATTCTAAAATTATTTAAATAATATTATTTTACATTTCATAGTGTAAATAATGTTATAAATGTCAAAAAGACCTAATTTCATAATTTAATATAATTTATTAAATTTATAAATTTAAATGAACATGGTTTTACTTTTAAAAAAGTGTTTTTATTATTTTTATAATTTCACATAAGAATAAATCAAAATTCTTGTGGATATCATGTGATTGAAATAGAAAATCAAGAGTTGTGTAAAGAGTGCCTCAATGTTATATCTCACATGAGATTAAAATGAACCTCCTATTAGAATCAATTATTATAAAGTAATTTGAATAAAATTCATTTGGTTGGGTGAGTAATTTTGTAAGAATAAATATCACACTCTATTTCTACATACAAATCACCAAAAAACCAACCTCATAATAGATTATATCCATGAATCCTAGTGTCATGTCAAATTAAAACAAAACTATTGAAGTCTATGTCATATTAAATCCATTTAATATAATGTGAACTTATAAAATCTTATAGATATATATATGAAAAATAGGGTGTAGTCTAATCTATATATGAATATTCTAAAAGGGAAGGAATATTATTCATTATCCTCCATTAGTTGATCAACCAAAAAACTCTAAAATGCTCAATTCATCCATCTTATCTATTTAAACAAGGATGTTATGCATAAAAACCTCAAACAAAAGGAATATTATATACAATATTTCATGGAAACATTATGTAAAAAAATAGAGATATCCTCATGCATTTCATTCATAAAATATATCATATATCATATCATGTGAATTTTTATGAGTTGGAAAGAATCAAGAATGTGTCTACATTAAGGAACCTCACCTCAAGCAGGGCTACATAAGAGCCATTTACTAATAGTAAAAATATTATATAATGATCTTCCAATGCCCATTTAGATAATTTATCAACACTATTATAGAGTATACATACCCTTCTCTTCTTATCCTTGATAAAGTAGTATAAGTTATTTCTATAATATTATTTTCTACATTTTTAGAATAATATCTCTTTTCTCCTCCATTTTATCTTTTGTTAATACTTACTTTACAAGAATACCTTTATCAATATTCATTGTAATATATAATTAACCTAAGGGTATGATCCCTATGTGAGGATCATGGTGTCATAAATCCTTATTAATTATCTTAAATGTTGTTCTCTTTTATTTATAACACGGTGAAGGGGGCGTTCTGGATTTGTGAGGATGTTTCCACCTATTCATATCATTATATAAGCATTTTTCTTCCTCATACTAAATAACAACTCCATTTATTATCTCATTTTGTCTAACTTTTAGTGTGATGAGGTGGATTGGGGTAGGGAAAATGTATTGTGGGGTCGGGTGGAGAGTGTTTGTTTGTCAGTGACTCTAGAATAGTTAGTACTTAACCGTGTGATGTGGTGGAAGTTTTATATGCCTATGAGGTTTCAAATGTTCACTGTATAACACAAAATAATTAAGGGATGGTTTTACATGAATGGTATAAAATGGGATATCAAATGGAATTTAAAATGGTTTTATAGAAAATGAATGATAACGTGTTTGAACCTAGAGAACAACCCTTTTCTCTTTAATAATTTTAGATTTTATTTATTGCACTCATTTAATTTCATTCAATATCACAATCCAAACCCCACTACCATTTAATTCCATTTAATATTAAAAATATATAAAATATATAATATATGAAATAGAATCATCATTATCTAGACAAATATCATTGATAAATGACCATGTTCACCCCTATAAATAACTATGATTTTTATAAAAAATAATTCTATTGATGGTTTCCTTGATATAGATTGTTATCGATTTGGAATCATTATCATGGAGATGAATTGGTCTCTGATCATTATTTCATCACTTTATAAATATTTCATTTATTTCCATCAATTAAAAATTATTAAAAAATGGATTTTATATTCTCTCCACTCCTTCCATTAGTGAAAATATGTATCTCATTTCAAGGAAGATTCAAGGTGTGCGATAATCCATTTTTTAGGAAAAATCATTAAATATTTTATCATCAATAACAGAGAACACCTCAAGAAACTAATTTTGGATGCCTTTGAAAGATCCATATCACAAAAGAAGTGAATAATTCCATTCTAAAAAATGTACATGTGTTAACTCCTTTATATTTCTCCTTAGAACTGAAAGAATAGAAACCCTAGATTCTATGAGAAAGGATGACCATGTATAATTTATAATTAATTTATGTAGATAAATAATTACCTTGAATTATAATTATTTAATATTTTAATATTCAATTGAACTTTTCTTATCATATCATCATTGAATTAGAGGATCTAAGCGTAAAATCCCTCCATCAATGATACATACGTTCTCTGAAAACCTTCTGACATTGCTTTATAAATTTGGGTTGCTGGATGAGAAGATTCTAACACTTGCAACGTTTTCCTATGAATTATACTAAAATCACTTTAATGTGGAAGGATTATTATTGTTCTATCTATATTCTAAATGGTGGAGTATCGTAATTATTATCTTATCTTGGGTGAATTATACAGGAAGATATCTCATGGTCTTGAGTTTATTCCCTCTAGAATCCATTGTGAAAATTATTGACAATTTTTCGACTAACGTAGGAAATGTAACAACTAGGTATTTATAGAGATTAATAAGGGTTGTTAATTATACATTTCCCCTAGAACAATAACCAAATCACTATAAAACCCCATATCTAAATAAGAATAACATATTGGTTTAATTTTTTACTTGACATGGGATAAAATCATGAATAAATAAATATCATAAAATGATAGTTAATATATCATTCCTAACCATAACCATAACTCGATATATATTTCCTCCTAAACATTTAAAAAATCCTAAATAATGAATATTTATTTAAATAAATAAATATAATTTCTTAATTCCCTGTAAAATAAATAAATATTATATTCACTAGAATAGAGAATAAATATTTATTAAATATTCTACTCACATATATTGTCTATAATAACTAGTGGGTGAATATTTTTTATGAACCATAATTAAATAATTATTAAAATTATTATGCGAATAATATTAATTCATTATGTGAAATCTATAAATAATTTAATTGAAGTTCTGGATACACTTAGTTTGTGGACCTCTAGGTTTATTTCTCAATGGCACTAGGAAGAACTGCCAAGAGTCTAAGGACAGAATTTAGAAACACTTTGAGGAATCCATTGAGAAATAAGTTAGATATCAAAATGAATATAACCTGATGTGAATGAACATTGTTCATTATAATCCCTTTTATCGATATCTCTAATAAAGTAGCTCACATACTGGGGTAAACAACCTATATGCTTGAGGTCTCTTTTTTCACTTTCACAAAATGATATTTTTTATAGAACTCCAGGGATATGGACATAATCAAGTTGTTACATTCCCACCAAAGGTCCTGATATATTGACATCCTTTAAATAAAATAATGGAAACCCTTTAATTCATTATCAATTAATGAAATATCAATGGTGATGCTCCCAATATATCTTACCTTATTGCGATTATATGTCATCATTATTTTCATCAATACATCAAATTATTTCACTCATGATATGATTTAATAATAATCAAAAAGTAAGAGGGCCATTATAAACATATTCAAATATGAACATCCAATGTCACATATAAATATAGATTTCCTAATACTGGTCCATGTTCTTATAACCTCCTTTGGAGTTTTTCATGGTGAACATTAAGAGAAGAATTTCCAATGCCTTATGAGCCTCCAACCCTTGATGGAATTTTTTATATGTGTATTGTTAGATGATATCATCCAACCATAGAACATTTATTTAATAATATTTTTGAAGCACTTATTGGTTTTTGTCATCATGGGGAACTATTTTGACATTTTAGTGGACAGGTATCCTTAGGACAATATCACATACAATGTCACATAGAAGAATAATCATGATGTTATAAGAATGTTTTATTAATATTAAAAACAATTAATATAGGTAATCATAAGTATATAAAAGTTATTTATATGAAACCAAATATAATATAATTTTAATTAAATTATATCCAACTACTAATAACTTTCAATTTTCTATCTCTCATTTGATGTTCTTTCTTTTACTAAGATAAGGATTCAGTCAAGTTTTATTGCACGTTCTCCTCTATAGAAACACTAATGACCATAACCTCACCCCTTAAAGAAAAATACCTTAAGAGGTGATTTTTTTTAATTATTTGTTATGTCCATTTATACTACCTTAGTTCCTTTATAAGATCCATTACTACAGTATTGTCATAAAATAATATGATGGGGTCTTTAATTTTAGGCTCCACATTAAGCTATTATATGGAGTTATAAATCCATGATACTTCCTTAGCTACATCAAAATATTTAATATAATCATATTCTACTATAGAATTGGATAAAAAATTTTGTTCCAAACTCTTTTATATCATACTTCCTCCATCAAGACTAAATACATATCTAGACTACAAATTATGTAATTTGAATATGTTAATAAACTATCATCTGTATATCTCCCGATGACTAGCTTCTCATATCCTCTATATACCAGGAACATATCCTTTGTACACATCATATAATTAAGCATATCCCTAATAGTATACCATTTTTTCTCTAGGATCATCTTGATATCTTTTTACCATTATCAAGGTATAGGAAACATCAAGCCTAGTACAGAACATGGCATACAAGATCAATCCTATTGTAGCATCATATGGTATCTCACTCATCCTCTCTCTCTCTAGTTGTGTTTAAGGACATATTTTATTAATGTGATGTATACCATGTTCACTATAATCAATCGCCTATTATATTTTTTTTACTAATTATCTTAAGTATCTAATCAATATATATACCATTACATAGTCCAGGAATCCTCTTGGATATGTCACCAATGATCATGATCTTGACACTATAGGTTGTTTCACCTATGTACTTCATGGAGAATAATTTATTAAACAAGTACATAACTAACTGTAAGAATGATACATCATTTCCAACAAGTAATATTTCATTGAGAAATACTATTATTGAAATGACCACACTCCCACTAAACAACTTATATACACATGGTTTACATTCATTCTTTATGAATCCAAATTCTCTTATAGACTCATTGAAATAAATGTTTCTTGTTATAGATGCTTGCTTCAAACTATAAATAGATCTTTGAAACTTGAATATAATACTAGAATTTACTTGAGTAACAAACCCATATATTTGTATTATACATACATCTTCCATATGGTTTCTATTAAGGAAATATATTTTGAATTCCATTTTCCAAATCTCATAGTTATATAAAGCTTCTATGAAAAGTAAAATTCTGATGGATTTAAGAATGAAAACTAGTGAAAATATTTTTCTTATAATATTAATTTACATTTTTTAAATCATTTAGACACTAATTTTTCTTTATAGGTTCTTAATTTACCTTCCATGTCTATTTTTCTCTTAAATACTATTTTTATCCAATAGGCTTTATATCAAATAGAATATTAATCCAAACCCATGATTGAATCTAATACATGTAATCCATCTCAAAATTCATGGTTTATTTCCATCTTATATACTATGAACACTCTATTATATCCTTTTATAAAATAGGATCATTATTATTAACCAATATTTAGTGATAATCCTTAGTGACTAGAAAAATATATATTTCTAGCTCATTAACCACTTGGATTATTCTTTATAGTACTTATGTGTCAGGAACAACATATTTCTTGGGGCCCTGTTAAATTTTTTCCTAATTAAAATATTTTGTTTCTTGAGTATAAACTTTATCAAGATCAATCTTTCTCCCATTATCCCTTATAGATATATACTCCCTATAAATAAATATTTTATATCTTCCTAAAATGAATTTATTGATTAAGGTTTAGTATATATAATATTCCCTTGTTTCTTTGTAATATCCTATAAATATACATTTTAGGAACTTGGTGGTAGTTTTTTCTAGATATTTATTTAAAAAATTCCTCACAACCCCATATAAGACTATGTGAAATTATAGGCTTCTTTACACATTAGAACTAAAATGGAATCCAATTTACTAATTTATTTGAAACATGGTTTAGTGTGTATGTTGTAATCTATAATTCATATCCCAAAAATAATAATTTATGATCTACATAACTAATTATTGACCTTACCATTTCATTTAATGTATGATTAATCCTTTCTATTTCACAATTCTACTATGGTGTATAAGGAGTAATGAGTTAGGATATAATCCTAAACACCTATAAATAATCATTGAATTCTTGGTTAAGATACTCACCACCTCGATCAAATTGAAGATTCTTCATATTCTAATAAATTTTATTCTCTAATTAATTAATTATTTATTTTATATTTCTCAAAGGATTTATTGTAACATCTCTTTTTTTGGAAAAATAAAGACTATGTTTGATAGCATACAGGCTAGGAAACACCAATCTTAAACAGAGAGCTAACTATTGTTATTATCTAACCATTATAAATTAGCCATTATATTGAAAGGAATGAATGGTATTAACTTAATTATAAAATATAAAATTTTCTAACTCATTAATAATATATTAATTAATTAATATAAAATTGACACTTAATTTTAGTAAATTAATTTCATTCTTCAAATACACTTTCTTCAAGAATGGTTTTTATTGATTTTGTGAGAAAACAAGATAATTAATTTTAGAAACTTTTAGAAATTTTATTTTATAAAATAAATATATTTTTTAGGTCATTATATCCAAATTATCTTATAGTTAAACTTTGATAATTTTATGAAAAATTTGATTTTTCAATGAATAGTGAAAAATACCAATTTTCATTTTATTTTCATGTGTTAAAAAATTAAAATTATATTCTGGATTAGTTTTAAAATTTAATTTTTTTTATTTTAATATAAAAAAAAAATTATTGTTTTCAAAGTGGATTTTATACTTTAATTTAGTATAAAATAATTTTATATTTAAAAAGATAATTTTTCTAAAAAACTATTTTTCGTTGCATTTTATGGATTTAATTTTAAATTAAATGATGATAATTATATGTTTTTAATATTTAAAAACTTATTCCATATTTTTAATCATGAGGTTCAAATTTTTTAAATAGGTCACTTTTATTTTTGGATTACATGAAAAGTAACCATGGTAATTTTTATTACCATAGTAAAGGTTAAATCGGTTAATTATGGGTACAAATAAAATGATAAAGACTATGAAATGACCCTCACACTTACCCCAATTTTATTGTTTGAGTAAATTTTTTACATAATCAATCAAGGTTTGAATATATGTCTTTTTTTCTATTTATAATTAATTATGAAATTTATAATATTTTATTTAAAGAAAAATCGACGATATCACACTCATATTTTTAATAACTATAAAATTTTTAAAATAGGGTTATATAGAGATTATATTAAACTATAAATATTCTTTATAAATTCTTAAACAACATTTTTGCATTAATTATTTTGTTAATTGGCATATAAAATAAATTTTATTAAAAATATTAAAATAACTCTAATTTGAGATAATTAACATAAATAAAATTCTAGATTCACTTTATATGTTTGGTACGTAATTAAATATATTTTTTCTAATTATAAGTTACCATGGTAATATTAAATTTAATGTCATGAATAGTACTTAAAACTGACAGTATGAATATTCTATAGTAAAAAATATTTTATTAAATGATATAAAATTCTTAAAAATATTAAATTCATCCAAATGATTAGGATAAGGTTTATAATTTCATCCGTGGTTAATTTATGGGTTATTTTTTATTTTATTGTTACTATATTAACCCTGAAATTTTAAAAACTCATGTTGTCATGGTAAGAATTAAATGGGTCAAATAATGGTTAAAACCAAAAGATATGGGTAGAAATTTAGTTAGAACTTATCTAATTTTTATTCTATGAGTTTATTTTTACCCATAATCATTTTAAATTCTAAATTAATAATTTTTGAGACATTTGGAATTGAAAAGTATTTTATATTAATTTAATATTTTTTTGAAATTCCAAGTGTTCCCCTCCCCTCCCTTATAAAAGAGAACCTTTTTTCCCATCTCTTCACACGTAAAACCCATTTCCTTTCCAATATCTACAAAAATATCATCCTATAATCCCTATACTCATTATATAGGCCTTATTTTAGGGAAAACACAATCCTTAGTGGTCTTAAGGTGTTAAGCAAAGGTGATTTCCCAAATAAGAGGTATTGTTTTTTATAAAGTGTTTTTGTTTTGTTTATTTATCCACCTTTTACAAATATTCTTAACAGAAGATAAAATAATAACTACATAATACTCCACATACATAGATGTTAATAAGTTTTGGGAATGACCCATATCCATCTCTTTTTCTATCAAATGGGAAAAGAATTCATCACTCATGTGTGTGATGTACTACCGCCTCGTGAACAGATGTAATTCAGTTTCGATCATCATCTATTAAGACTAGTTATAATGATGGAGCTATTGTTTATATATGATATTCAAGAAATATCTATCATTCTGAAAAATTATTATATCATTTCTGTTCTTACATTTCTATGCACCGAAAATGTTAATGGCGTTCGTGTGTACGTGTGGACTACCACCTTTAGGAAGCGTTGTGATTCATTTTTGAACACTGCATCACTAAGTTGATATATATATAAGTATATTTAATAAATTATTATTATATATAAAATATTATTATCATATTTTAAAAATAAAATTATACTTACCTTCTTTCCATAATAATCATTCAAAAATGGAAATGTTGCTCAGGCGTCTGTTCGTCCAACCATCTCCATGATTTCAACATAGTTAATTTTCCATAACCTTTTTTAATAGAATAATTTAAAAGAATAAATGATATATAAAAGTAATTTTCTTCATTATTATTATTCTGGAGATGAGGTAACAATGTCTAATTTAACCATAGTCTACATACCTAAGTCAATTTGGACATATAAATCGATTATCATCAAAACGTCCGATGTGAACTTAAATAATTATGTAATTGTTATAAAAAATAAATAAATTATATAAAAGGAATAAAAAATAGAAAAAGGCTATTAATAAATTAAATAATTAACATAAATTTATTATTCATGAAGATAAAGGATATACGTGATAAATATGACTCATGTTAAGGGACTCTTTAACTAAAAACCTCATTTCAAATGTTTTAAAGATTTACATTCTAAATAATTATCATTCGTATACATGTTTTTAAAATTATTTTAATGAATTTATTTATATGAAAATAAATGTTTTAAAAAATTATTTTCTTAATTTCTCTCAATTTTTTTCAAAAAATAAATATTTTTAAGGTTTTATATAAAGAAATTCTTAACTAAATTTATTTTCTTTGAGTTAAAACTATACTTCATTGATTATGTCATGATAAGATTATGTGTGAAATAAATTTTTATTATCTTATTTTTTATTTACACATTTATTATTTTAATTTAAAACTAATACACATTATCAATTATTTTGATTGACGCTCACTTCAATGATATGATTTTTGTAAGAGACGTTCTTTTGAAAAATATTATTTTAATGTTTCTTTTTAAAAAAGTAAAAAAGAATGTTTTTTAACTTATATAGCATGAGATTATTTTCCTATCATCAAAATGATTTAAATATTCTATGCTTCCTTTATAATTTTCGATTTTTATTTTGAAAGAAAATGGTTTCTTTATGTTGTGTGCAATGTTTTGATTTTAAAAGTCATTTTTAAAAGAAAAGGGGTATTTTTATATACAAAAGTGATTTGATTACGACTACAAAATAGTTTTTCTAATTTTTTATGATCAAAATTTGAAATCATAAAAAAACTTATTCATGATATATTACATTATAATTATATAATTGGGTGGCCCAGATAGCATTAGGTGAGCTCGTTACAGATTCTACGATGGGGTAGCCCACATAGTTTTGGGTGATCCCATTATAGATTAAATGATGGTTGTTCCTAGATAGTGATCCCATGAATGGGATAATGTAACTTTTTTTAAAATAAATAAGTATGTAGTTATTAAAGGGTTTCTCCTACATATTTAATTGGGCTCCAGTTATTTCTAACATGGGTTTAAAACAGTTGATAAA
The DNA here is from genome assembly GCA_963277665.1 of Viscum album. Taxonomy (NCBI): domain Eukaryota; kingdom Viridiplantae; phylum Streptophyta; class Magnoliopsida; order Santalales; family Viscaceae; genus Viscum; species Viscum album. Next base: position 608,581,970 of record OY728150.1, on the reverse strand, counting down.
TGTCCCAAACTATGTTACCAAAAAGGGTTTTAATTTTATTTCTATAGATTTAAATAATTTTATTGGAGTGAAAAGTTTTTTTTTTGTTAGAATGATTTATTTAAATATCTCAAATATCTTTGAGATAAAAGTAAATATTGAATAATTTTTCATGTTATCATAGGACTTGCAGTTTTCTTTCTTTATATCCCTTACTGATCTTTTTGTGATCATCCCACATTTTATGATGTTTTTCATAGGATTTTAGGGAATAGTAGAGAAAATTATGGGGTAAAGATAAATTTGTTGAATATATTTAATGAAAATAAAACATTTTTTATTTTAAAATCATTTCCTCTGGTAGATAAAATGGATACTGAGTATAAGTGTCCACTTATAATGTGTGGGTTTACTATGTAATAGTTTTTACTAATTCTATAAAACTCTTAACCTAAAATATATTTGGTAAAATAAAGTGATTATAGTTTTAAAATAACTAGAATATGTATCTTTTATGGATGAGTCATTATAGTTGGTCGAGGTTTAAAAAACATTGGAGATTAGAATGTTTTCAGGTGAGGTTATATTAAGAGTTATGGATACCATAATGGGCTTATAATTTTAAGTTAAATCATAATATAAATGACTTATAAATACCTTTTACATATTTATGTTAGAAATTTTAATTTGTATAATGAAATATTTGGAGACATTTATTTTTTTCGGTAGCTATGGGTTATTAATTTTTTGCATGAAAAATGAAAATTATGAGATAAACTTTGAGGTTAAATAAATTATTTAATATTGAATACATTGAGGTTATTTTTATAATTTTATCATATTTTTTGGAATTTAATAATAATTGTATATTTTTAGAAAAGGACAGCCTACAAACCGTGTGATGACATGTCATATCTGGAAAGTCTGCAATGGTTGAACCTACAACTAAAGGGTGAAAAGGGAGAATTTCCTCCCACTAACCTATATGAAGTCCCAGTTAGTATGAATTTTCCTTAAATGATTTGATGGATAAAAATAATTTAATTTTTGGAACATATGAATGGTCACATAAAATACTATGGGATTGAAAATGTAGTTGGTGATCAAGTGGTTAATGTTATTTTGGAAAACATTCTCTATAATTTTGGGAAGTATTACAGGAATATGGTAAAAATACAATGAGGTTTTATTTGATGATTAAATATTTAATTATAATCTTGTATCTTTATGATGTATGAAAATTATTAGCATATCTTGGAGATTACATGATTTGGGTGTATAGATTTTTGTATGAGAAATTAGTGTTATTTTTAGATAAATATTACAGTTATCTTTTAATAATTTGTGATCAAATCCTTCTGAATTTTTTATTTAAATATTAGTTTAAAATTTTTTGAGGTTTTTTAATGAAAAAAATTTATAAAATGATCTAATCTGAATATTTGGTATTAATATTGAATTATTTTTATTAAAATTTGTTTTTATTAATTTTAGGTTTTATATATTTTTTGGAATTATCTTATCTTATTCTAACAATTTTCGATTGGTTAACATCTAAATATAGGAGGAATATATAGTTATAATTTTGTGTATTTTGTGATCAGCAGAATTTTATTCTTGTCCTCAACTGAAAAATAATTTCATACTCATCATTTAGAGAAAAAGATGATTTTTTTGTGGAAATTGATTAAAGGATGAAACTATACTTTTCAAGTTAGTGTATTTATTTATTATTTTAGTATGAATATTAAATGAATTACACAACTCTAGGGAAAAAATATTAAAATAAAAAAATTATCTATTTACATTATATACTGACAAACCAATAACATTTTATCCAATAAAAAATTTATGGTTTTGTGATTGTTCACTTTCTCCTGATTTTTTTATTTATCACTATCCTTGAGTACATGGGTGTTTTCTTTTATCTTCCATGTCCATGTTTTCCTACATGGAAACCCAGTTATGTGTTATTCTAGATGACTTTGGTACTTCCCTTCCTTACTTTTAAAGTGTAAGTTTTATTAATATTTTTTTGATGTAGTATTTAAACAAAGGTATTTTGAAAATTCAAACCATATTTACTGTGCCTAAATTCAAAATTTAGAGTATGAAATTTCCCAAAGGGGTTGTGGGATAATTAAACATCCTGAGTTTTTTTTAAAATAAAGACTATGTTCGATAGCATACAAGTTATGCAACACTGAGATTAAAAGAAAAACTAAATATTGTTATTATGTGATCATTATAATCTAGGAATTAAATTAGTGGTAATTAATATTATTAACATAATTATGAAATATAATTCCAACTCTTTAATAATTTATTAACTAATTATTCTAAAAGTAAGCACTAAATTTAACTAAAGTCATTTTATTCTTTAAATATAATTTCTTCAAGATTTATTTTTTATTTCTTTTGTGGGAGAAAAATATAATTAATTTATTTAATTTTTATAAATTTTATTTAATTAAATAAAAATATTTTTTGAAATTAGAATATCAAAAAAAAATTTATGGTGAAATTTTGAGAATTTTCTTAAAAGTTTGATTTCTCAATGAATAATGAAAAATACTTATTTTTTCTTTTAAAGTATTTACAAATAAAAATTATATTTTGGATAATTTTTCAAATTTAATTTGTTCATTTTTATTTAAAATAATATAATTATGGGTTTTTAAAAATATTTTACAATTTAATTTAGTATAATAACATTTTACATTTAAAAAGGGTATTTTTCTGAAAAAATATTTTTTGTTGCATTTTTATGATTTAATTTACAATAAAATAATGAAACTTATATGATTATAATTTTAAAAAAATAGATTTTATATTCAGAATCCATAGGATTAAATTTAGTAAATAGGTGGACAATATTAATAGTAACCTTAATAATTTTTGTGGATACAATGTAGGGTAAATCGGGTAATTAAGGGTAAAAATAAAATGATAAGGACGAGGAAATGACCCTTACACTTGAAAATTTATTATTGGATAATTAAATTTATTCCATAATAATTAATGTTTCTAATATATGGATTATTTAAATTTATATTTGATTATTACATTTATAATATTTTATTTAAACAAAAGTCAAAGACGTCACACTCATTTTTTTAGTAACTATAACATTTTTAGTATACCATTATCCATAGGTTATATTCGACTCTAAATAGGCATTTAAAATAGAAATATTTATCTCCATCATTGTAATTTGTTCAAAGTTTTTAGTTAATAAAGAATTACTATAATTTCTTACATAATGTTGATGAAAAAATTATTTTATTAAAGGGAATATTAAATAAATGTTATTAAAAATATTAAAATAAATATAATATGATATAATTAACGTAATAAAAATAATTCATAGATTAACTTAACATTATAGAGATGTAATAAAATATTTTGATCTAATTATAAGTGTTATATTGATATTATTAAGTTAAAATTAATCAATAGTCCTTAAAATTTACATTAAGAATATTTATAGTAAATAATATTTTATTAAATGATATAAAATTTCTAAAAAATATTAAATTTATATAAAAAAATTTAATTATGTTTAAAATATCATACCTGGTATATTTATATGTTTTTTGGAATTTTATAGCTACTATATTAACCCCCAAAGAGTAAAATCCATGTTGTCATGATAAGAGTTAAAGGGGTTAAATAATGGTTAAAACCAAAAGATAAAGGTATAAAATTAGTCAAAACATATCTAATTTTTATTTTATAAGGTTATTTATACCCATAATAATATTATATTTTAAATTAACATGTTTTGAGACATTTTTAATTGAAATTAAATTTATATTAATTTAATATTTTTTGAAATTCCAAGAGTGCCCCTCCCCTCTCCTATAAAATGGAACATCCTATTCTTATTTATTCACACTTAAAAACCATTTTTTCTCATTCAGGATCTACCAATATATCCATCTATAATCCCTCCCCTCAACTTTTAGGACTTATTTTTGGTGTAACAATAACCTTAGTGGTCTTAAGGTGTTAAGAGACGACGACTGTCCGAAGAAGAGGTATTGTTTTTAATAAAGGATTTTCTTATTATTTCTTCTTAAACATCCTCTAAATATTCTTAAAACATGATACAATAATAAATCCGATATACTAAATATACGTATATGTTAATATGTTAGTGTAATGAACCATATCCATACCCTCTTCCCTCAAATGGGAAAATAATATATCATTTGTGTGTACGGTGGACTCCCACCTCACCAACCGGTGTAATTCATTTTCCATCGTCGTCTATAAAGAATATTTATAATGACGGAACTAATTTTTCTATATTATTTTCATGACATATTTATCATTCTAAAAAATTAATATTTCATTTACATTCTTACCTTTCAATGCACCAAAAAATGATAATGTCGCTCCTGCATACATGTGGACTACCACCTCTATGAAGCTTTGTGATTCATTTTTCATCACCATGTCACGTGGATGGTATATATAAGTATATTTAATAAATTAATATGATATTAAATATATTATTATCATCTTATAATGATAAAATGATACTTACCTTCTTTCCATAATGATCATTGAAATATGGAAATGTTACTCTTTCGTACGTACGACCTACCGTCTCTATGACTGTAAAATAGTTAATTTTTCTTAAAATTGTTTAATGGAAGAATTTCAACATAAAATTGGCGTATAAAAATATTATTTTTGTAATTATTATTATTATAAATATTATGGAACAATATCCACTTTGACCATAGTCTACATACCTAATACAATTTGGACATATGAACTGAATATCATCAAAACATCCAATGTGAACAAAATTAATTATGTAATTTTTATTACATGGAAATAAATTATATAAAAGAAATAATAAACTTGAATAATATTCTAAATAAAGTAAATAATTAACATATGTTTATTATTTAGTAAGATAAAGGACATATGTGACAAATTAGATTCAATGTAAGGGACACTTTTACTAAAAAACCTCATTTTAAATGTTTTAAAGATTTATTTTCGAAATCATTATCATTCATGCCCATTTTTTATAAAATGATTTTAATGACTGTATTTATATGCAAAAAAAAGTTTTAAAAAGGTATTTTTATAATTTATCTCAAATTTATTCAAAAAAATAAATCTTTTTATGATTTTTTATAAGGGAATTCTTAACTCAATTTCCATTCTTTGAGTTAAATGTCTACTTCGTTGATTATGTCAATCTAAGATTATGTGTGAAATTAAATATTATTATATTATTTTTTATTTAAACTTTATTTATATGTATGTTTAACTGATAAAAATAACCAATTCTTTTTATTAACACTCACTTCAATGATAATATTTGTGTAAGGGACTTTATTTTTAAAGAATAAAATAAAGTTTCTTTATAGAAAATTCAGAAATAATGTTCTTTAACTTATAAATCATGAGCATGTTTTCCCATAATAATTATAATTTAAATATTTTATTCTTCCTCTTTATTATCCCATAGTTATTTTCAATTAAATTTTTTTTTATTATTTGTGCAGTGTTCTGATTTTAAAATTAATTTCTAAAGAAAAAAAGGGTGTTTTGATATCCAAAAGTGATTTGTTTATGAGTTAAAAAGACATTGTAAAATGTTTTATGATGAAAATTTAAAATCATAAAAAATTTATTCATGATATGTTACTTGATAATTATATGATGGGGTGGTCCATATAGTGTCGGGTGATCCCATTAAAGCTTATATAATTGGGTGACCCAAATAGCACTGGGTGAGACCCTTATAGCATAAATGATGGGTGATACTAGATAGATCTCCAATTCATTGGTTAATGTGTATTATATTTCAAGTTAAGAAGGTATTCATACAAGGTTTTCTCCATTGTATTTAACTAGGATCTAGTTATTTCTGACACAGTTTTAAAACAAGTTATAAATGTCATGCTCTATGTTTCCAAAAAGGTTTTTAATTTTCTTACTATGGGTTTTAATAATTTTATTTGAGATAAAAGTGTTTTTTTCAATTTTAAAATTATTTATTTCAATATCTCAATAAAATTTTAGAAAAAGGAAAATGCTATATAATTCTCTAACCCCGGTTTCCTAGAGTTAGTTCATTATTTTATTACATTGTCATGATCGCATGAAGTCAAATACCAAAAGACTGATCAATTTAGTAACCTTGGAAATACTAAATACAAACATAAGTTTTACATTACTTCTTGAAGGGAAAACAATATAGTGTCTCTTTTGAAAACACTCATATCCTTTAGATTATTCCTGCAGGTCATTCATAGTATACTTATTCACATCCTAAGAAAAAATGAAAAATAAGAAAGGGGTGAGATCAGATGCTCAGTAAGGATAAACAATATTGTGGAAGATATAATAAATAATCGTGAACTTTTTAATTCATTGTATAAAACTGAAACACAATAATTTTAAACATAATCTTTCACACGATATGGAATAAATGAATCAAATAATTCCATTTAAACATTCACATGTATATTTTACTTGTCAAATAATAATATGCAATATCAATAAATAATCTCATAATTAGGGAATTCATAATGCCATACATCATAACCATATCGTTAAGGCATCGTGCCAAGACTATATATAATGATACCATCAAGGCTTTGTTCTAAGACACTAGTTTGTATCATGAGACCTACTGATTCATTGAGGTGATATAGTGGGCCATGCCCATCACTTACTAAGTCAAATGCATTACTTATATGAAAAGGGTGAATCATAACATAAAAATTCATATTAAAACTAGCATAAAATATTTTAATACATTAACCATAAACCATAAATGGTATAAAAATAGAACATCCACAATAAAAAATATCATAAAACCTTCAATACAATATGGAAGATTGTATCATAATAAATCAACCTCTATCAAGAATAAAATCAAACAATGGAAGTTGACCAAGATGAAAACAATCTAATAAATTCATTAAAACTATTTGATAGAAATATCCCTTTTTACTTTGAAATTGTTTCAAATTCTGCACAATTATAAATGGAAACATTTCTTTTAAAAACAACATTCCAAACTTTTAAGGGAAGCTTCAGAATTTTAAGGCTTCATAACGGTGTAAAATAGTCGCTCACTCTGTATATGTTAAAAAAATCTTTCCTTAATTTATGAAAAAGGTCATAAAGTACCTTATTTGGAAAATGAAGAAAAGATTTCATTCAAAATGTTTTATAAAAATTAAAACATGGGTGAAAATGAATTTAAAAAATTGATGATAATATTTTGAAATACATTTTATGAAACATATACATGGATGATAAATATGTATTGTCGATACTAATGTATAAACAGCCTCAAATAATAATGAGATTATAAAATTAAACCTTACCTTGTACTTTCCTTTAGTCAAGAGTTTGTTGACCTACTGTATAATTATTAACATATGTTATTAAATTATACCAAAACCATATCCATATTTATGATATCATTTATGATCCCATTATATCTTTTTGTTAATAATATTTTAGTATTACCATTATTTTTGGTGTTAACTGCTTCATTTTATCATTCCTATTTTTTCATGTATGTTAAGTTTCTTATGAATTGGATGAATTTTATTCATATACAGAATTATATTAATTTTATAACTTTTATTTTTACTTATCATATAAATTTTATAATCATTCTTGATTGCTTAACATGGAGAACAAATCTCACCACGTTGTGGAGACAGTAGGTCGTACGTACGCCCAATCGACGATATCATTCCATTAATAATTAAATGGTATAGAAGTGGATGTTATATTAATTATAATAAATAATTATAATGTTATATTAATTATTTATATCTATTATACTAATCATTTTACCCATCCAAAATAATGTAGTGTTGAATAACAAATTACACCACGTTGTGGACACAGTAAGTCGTACGTACGTACACATGTTGATATTGTTATTTGTGAGATGGATAAATGGAGGAATATTGTTTTTAAATAATTATAATAACATCTCATTATGAATATGATACTAGATTTATTACTTTGGTTTGGAAACAACATATTAATAAGAAGTATAAGATGAAAATAAATTGAATGGGATTGGTGAAACAATTACCTCTTCTTTTAGCATCTCCTTTTGATTTTCACAAAAGGACTCCTCTAGATGGATTTATTACCAAATTATGGCATCTATGATGAAGTAAGAATGTTTGGATGAGAATTGGGTAGGTTTTTTCTGAGCCAAATGGCTTTATAGGTTTGAATAAAAGAGAATGATATGTTCCCTTTTATACTAGAGGGGAGGGCCACTTTTGGAAACTCCGATACTATTAATTTATTAAAAATTTATTTTTGGTTTAAAATATCTCCAAATATATTTATTTCTAGGATAAGATTATTATGGTTCGGAATAATCTCAAAAAACAATTTTTACACAAGTTCATATATTAAAATTAACCTTATCTTTTGGGTTTAACTCTTAGTTACATAGTGTAACTCTTATCATGTCTACTTGACTTTTTATACTATACAGTTAATATAGTTACTATAAAATTAAAAAATAAACACAATTGTATCATTTATGAAATATTAAACAATATCCTAGTTATTTTGATGAACCTGATATTTTTATGAATATTATAACATTTAATTAAATTTATTTATTTTAAAGTATCATTTATGTCAATTTTGATAATATTCAATATTTTCATTTTAATAAAATATCAACCCAACATGATAACTTCGAAAAAATACTTCCAAAATGTCACTAACATGTTTATGTTATCTAAAAAATTCTTTTATGTCATTAATTATGTAAATTTATGTTTATTTTAATATTTTTAATATCATTTAATTGATTCTTCCTTTAATAATTCAATTACTACATCATTATTGTGTCGCAATTTAATTTAATTACTTATTTCCTAAAACTACAAATAAATTAAATTTATTTATATAATAATTCTATATTTCTAAAAAATATTTATAGTTAACTATATCACTTATATATCCTCATATTAAAAATGATATAGTTATTAAAATTTGAAAATGACATTTTTAACTCTTCATTAAATAAAATATAATAAATGTATTAATCTAATAAAAGAGTCTTTAAAAAGATAATATTATCAACCTAAGGTTTATTTTGGTGTAAATATAATTATCCAATGATATTAGTACATGTTTTAGGGTAATATTACTTTTTTGTAATATTATTTTTACCTTTCATTTCCATATTTACCTTTAACCATGGTAAATAAAATTCAAAAGTTACAATTCACCAAAAATTATTTTGTTATTATTAGACCACATATTTTATACTAATCACAACTATTTATGTCTATTTTTTGAAATTAAATTCACATAAGTGGTAAATTTTCATTTAATGTTAATCTTCAGATGTGGTTAAAAGGCGGGTAAAAGAGACGTTCAAAAGTTTAATAAATTTTTTATATATAATTCTATTATAAAAATGATTCATATGAACTACATTAGATTAATATATTTATTATGTATATATCATGAAATTAAAATAAATTTAAAGTAAAATAATTTTTTAAATGAAAAAGATGGTTTTTTAACAATAATGTAGTATTTTCACTATTCATCAAAAATTGAAACTTTTCAGAAAAATATCAAAAATTCACCTTAAGCTAATTTTTGTATTTATAATTCAAAAAAATGTATATTTTGAAATATAAAATTTATAAATTTCATAATTTTGTTAATAATTTTCATAATATATATTTAAATGGCTAGTTTGATAGGTCAAGGTGTGCGTGAACTCGATATTGCATGCAGTGCAAGATATTGAATTATTTAAAAGGAAGTGTACCATGAATGCTTTGGGTGTTATATTCTTCCATCCTTAAAATAATTTCATTCTCTAAATTTCTATAATATCTCTTTATAAAAATATTTGGGTGGTTCTTTATCATAAGTTCTTCTGGTTCCCACGTTGCATCTTCCATCTTATGATTTCTCCAAAGAGCCTTTACCAAAAAAGTCGTCTGATTTATCAACGCTTATTCTATGGTATCAAGAATTTTGATAGTCTCTTTAGAATAAGATAGATCGGGTTCCAGTTCTCTTTATTTATAGGTGAGTACCTACATTGTGCCTTGCATGTATTTTCTTAATAGTGATACGTGGAACACATTATAATCTTTAGAGAGAATTGGTGGTATTTACAAATGATAAGCTACAGCTCCAATTCATTCTAGAATTTCAAAAGGTTTGGTTTATAAGGGACTTAATTTACCCTTTTTCCAAATCGTATAACACTCTTCCATAAGATTACCTTTAAGAAGACATGATCTCCCACTTGAAATTCCAAATCTTTTATTCAGTTATCAGTATAGATCTTTTTCATACTTTGAGATATTTTGATGTGGGTCTAAATAGTTTTTAAATTTTTTATTATTTCCTCAACAAATTATGGTCCTGCGAATTTTCTATCACCAACAGCATCCCTCCAAGTTGGTGTATGACATATCTTTCCAAATAACGCTTCATTTAGTGCCATCTATATACTTGAATTGAAGATATTGTTATAGGAAAATTCTACCATAGGTAAATACTGATCCTAAAAACCTATAAAATAAATTGATCATGATCTCAACATGTCGTATAAGGTTTGAATAGTCCTCTCTGGTTGTCCGTCAGTTTTAGGGTGGCAGACAGTGCTCAAACAAAGCTTAGAATCTAGATCCTTCTGAATAAATTTCTATAATCATGATCTTAAACTAGGATCAGGGTCAGAAACAATCAATAGTGGTGCACCATGAAGTCTTACAACTTTTATTACGTAAAGTCTTACTAAATATTCATGTGGTAAATCTTCTCTTATAGTGAGAAAATCTGATGATTTGGTAAGATGATCAAAAATGACCCATATCACATCATTTCCTCTAAGAGTCTTTGGTGTCTCCATGAAAAAGTATATCATAATGTCCTCTAATTTACACATAGGTATGGGATTATATTTCATGACTCCTCTAGGATGTTGTCATCCAGCCTTCACCTATTGAAAAACCAAACATCTCGACACATAATTAGAAATCTCCCTCTTCATGTTGTCCAAATAAAAATGTTCCTTCAAATCTATATATATCATAATGCCACCATGGAAATTGAGAAATTAGATCTATAAGAATCATCCAATAATTCTATTTTTAGATTATTTATAGCTAAAACACAAATACTCTTCCCAAATTTTAAAATACCATATTCAAATATGAAGTCAATCAGTCTTCCCTCATTCACAGCCTTAATGGTTTTTGAAACTCCTCATTGTCAAACAGATAAATTTCTATCCTTTACTATAAAAATCGTTTTCCAAACAATTTAAAAAGTTGTGATGTTTTAGATTCTATGATAATTCTCATATCCATCTTTACTACATCCATGAACATAGGATCCTTTTCAACTCTCATTTTTCTTACAACTCCATGTTCAGTTCTACTCAACCATATTCTACCTAATTCACCTTTCTAAGTTGTTAGTGTATTGTGAAAACATAATCCTTGAGTAGATAAAGCCATCTCCTTTGTCTCATGTTGAGTTCCTTCTGTGAGAAAATATATTTAAAACTCTTATAATCTTTATACATCTCACATCTTTCACCATAGAGATAGTGTCTCATTATCTTCAGAGAAAATAATACTGATTCAAACTCAATATCATAAGTTGGGTTGTTTTTTAATGAATGTTTATCTTCTTTGATGCATATAAAATAACCCTATAATTTTCCATAAGAACACAAGAAAGTCCTTTCATTGATGTAACACTATAAATCACAAACCCATAATTTCCATATGGTAAAGTCAAGATAGGATCATGGAAAAATATTATCTTCAATTCACTAAAACATTATTCACACTCTTTTATCCAAATTAATTTAACCCCTTTACATGTGAACATGGTTAATGGGTTTTCCAATTGGGCAAAATTTTGGACAAAATGCTGATAGTAACCTACTAATCCAATAAAATTATGTACCTCAGTTATACTCATCGGTGCTGGACTGTAAATACATGGAAATTACCTGTAATTTTTTTTAGTATATGGGAATTTTACAAGTCTGTGAAAATTGAAGTCATGTTATTCTGAGGCCCAGTGTGCCTAGAATAAATTTCTGGACTTTTTTTGGGTACGTTCTGTAAACGAATGAGCGGGTTTTTGTAAATTTTGAACTGGTGCTCAGAATTGAAATCTGAGGGCACTGTTGAACTCGCAACACTAGTAGTCGCTTAAATGGTCCTTCACCTCAACCATAGTAGTTCGAGGGTGAAAGATAGAATTTGGGTTTTTCATGGAAATAGAATTAAAATAAAATAAACTTTTATTTTATTTTTATTTTTGTTGAAACCTCCCATGTGGATGGTTTAAAGGTGGGGACCACCTGAATGAAAACCTCCCACATGTGGGTTATGGTGGTGGGGACCACCCAAGACTAAAACCCCCTTGAAATTCCTTCTTAAATGTTGGGAAGCCTCTTAAAATTCCCCCACTTTAATTGTGCCACCCCCTTGATTAATTATACCAACTCATCAATTAATTAATTAATCCAATTTAAAATTATGCTAACAAACTATATAGATAAACATATTCTATTATGTTGGATATTTCCTTTTTGGGGTGGAATTGGGAGAAAGGATTGGAAAGAGGAGATATTTTGGAGGAATTCTTCTTCACCAATGAAAAAACGCTTCTCCAACGAAGAATGTTGACGCACAACTTCAACTTATTCCTTGGGACATCCTCCAACGTGGGACATCTTCAATCGACAACCATCCTTCCACCCTCATTGACGTCAACAAACGAATGAGGTAGGTTTTTAGTTGTGTATAGTTTTATACTCCCATGTTCTTCCCTTATAAAACAAAGAATGTGGATCAAATCTCTAATTAGTTGATCTGCAGATGATTTCTTTTCCGGGTTTGGGAATGATCTTTGTGGGAGGTTTTAGGGTTTGACATTCTTCATTCAAGTTTTTGTTGAGCCGCTTGCTACAGCTCTAACGCGGAGGGTACGGGCCAAACAAATATGGCCCGACCCCTCAGTCATTCTTCTTGAATGGTGTTTTCTTCACGACGGTGGCGATGACTGGTGTCAGTATTTGGAACTATAGGAATTTGAAAACCATGGTCGGCACCACGGCTAGCCGCAACAAAGGTCACGGCGCAACGAAGCCGCCTCGTGGCCTCCGCGCTGCCCCATGGCCTCCGTGCCGCCTGCGGCCTATGTCGCCCACAACCTCCACTGCACGAGGCCCCCGCCGTTTCATGGCCTCCCCCCCCCCCCCACGGCCTCTGCCGTCTGCGGCCACCACTACCCCATATCCTCCCCCGACCTTGTCCCCCGCCACCCCGTGGCCTTTGCCGCCCCACGACCCTTCGCGGCCCCTACGGCCTCACCTCCCTCGCGGCCTCGTGCCTCCCTCACGGCCCCCTACAGCCTCGCTACCCCACGGCCTCGCGACCCCATTCATGGCCTCTGCGGATTTTGTGGCCTCGTACCGCCCTCCCGGCCTCCGTGCCACCTGACGCAACCGGGCCAGACCCAGCAGGCTGGGTCGGCCCGGGCCGGGTCGGGTCGGATCGGACCAGACCCAGGCCAACATCGAACTTTACGCTCTTTTGGCCATAACTTTGGTACCAAACATCTGTTTGACGAACCATCAGCAGAACTGGAAAACTTGGAGCAAGAAGGTTTCTTTTAGTATACCCCACTAGAGATTTGGATAAATTTGGAGTACATCCAGGTTGGATCAAGCATGAATCCAACAGGGCCCTCAGGACTAAAAGGATAATAACTCACAGACCGGGTGTCCGATTGATGCACCGTATGTTGCATTGAAACCCCTATGATTTGGCAGCCCTTTAAGATACTTCTTCATGAGACTTCATGGAAGATGTAGTATCGACAAGGGGATTGTGGAGCGGACCCTCCCAGAGACAAGTGAGTGTAGTGCAGGAAACCTGTAGCTGGTTGTGGTGTGAAGAATGAATATTGATCATGTGTGGGTCAGCACCTAGAGATCATGTGTGTGTCAGCACCGAGCGATCATGTGTGGGTCAGCACCGAGCGATCCTGTGTGGGTCATCACCGAGTGATCCTGTGTGGGTCAACACCAAGCGATCCTCTGTGGGTCAGCACCGAGCGATCCAGTGTGGGTCCGTAGTAGAGCTTCTTAACAGAGTAAGATGATTTAGTTGTTACATCTAATAATCTCTACTACTGTACCTAAGAAATACCTGGTGTGAGATGATTTTTTACCTTGTGGTACTTTCCTTCATGTTAATTCCATGGTTGTATTCTTCGGTGTATCATAACTGTGTAGTACTTACCTTCGTGGTATTCCTTCCTTTGTAGAACAGTTGAGCTTTGGGCTTTGAGTTGGACTCTATGTTTTCCTCATGATTGAGATGGGTTTACATGATAAATTAGGTTTATGTATGGTAATATACCTAATTAGGGTTGTCAGTTGATTCTATGTTGTGTGTTTAATCCTTGGTGGATTTTTTGAGACCTTGAGGGTAGCAGGGTCCCTTCTGAGTATTGCTATACTCACCCCTGCACAGGCTATTCCCGCACCCTATTATGTTTAGTGCAGATGACGAATAGCGCTGACTAAGGATGAGAGTACCAGTACTAGAGGTAGTTAAGAGGTGTAAATTAGATGAGGTGAACTGTAGAGACAGTCTTCTGTGAGTTGTACCTATACTTCAGGTAGGATTTGTGTTAGATGATCCAGGAGCTGCTTTTCACCTATTAGTCATCTTGCACTTTCTGGTTTTCCTTATACATTCCAATTGGGCTTGTATTCTGGACCCTTTTACTTAGTACACTCACTCTATTTATTATTCAGTTTACTTGAGTTCAAATCTTGCTGTGTGCTTGGTTGTGTGTGTTACAGGTTATAATGGCAATGCCTTCCCAGTTTAAGGAAATATGCCTTCGGTGCTAGTCGCCAGCCCTCGGCCTATAGAAGGCGGGCTTGGGGTAGTCACGGTAAGGACCCCAGGGGATGGATCATGACATTGAAATTCTTGGATTGCCTTAAGTATCAATAGAAATTTCATCCATCGATATAATATGGCCAACAAAATAAATTTCCTGAATCCATAATTCATACTTTCTAAACATCCCATATAGTTTATTTCTTCTAAGAGTATTCAGAACAATATACAAGTGGTTATTGTGGTCTTTTTAGCTTTTAGTGTATACCAAGATATCATCAATAAATACTAAAACAAAACCATCAAGATATTCCTTGAACACTCTGTTCATTAGATCCATGAACAAATAGGGTGAATTAGTCAATCCAAATGAAATTACCTTAAATTCATAATGACCATACCTCATTTAAAATGCTATCTTTTCAATGTCTTCCTTTTTTTAACATAATTAACGATATCCTAAAAGAAGTTAAATCTTCTAAAAATATTTATCTCTATTAATTTGATCAAATAAATCATCAATGTGAGGCAGAGGATACATGTTCTTTATTGTAATATCATTGATTTCTCTATAGTCAATGAATAGCCTCATTGATCCCTCTTTATTCTTAAAAAGAGAACTGGGGATCCCCATAGAGAAGTACTAGGGAGAATAAATCCCTTATTACTCAACTCACCTATTAGTTTCTTTATCTCTACTAATTCTACAGTGTCCATTATATATGTAGTTTTTTATACTTACCTTGCATTAGGGATTAAATCAATTGTAAACTCAACTTCCCTCTCTAGAAGATGTCTAGGTAAATCCTCTAGAAATAATTCAATATATTATAATATAATAGGTACATCCTCA
The DNA here is from genome assembly GCA_963277665.1 of Viscum album. Taxonomy (NCBI): domain Eukaryota; kingdom Viridiplantae; phylum Streptophyta; class Magnoliopsida; order Santalales; family Viscaceae; genus Viscum; species Viscum album. The sequence goes on along the minus strand of OY728150.1, from coordinate 608,566,196 downwards.
ATTTTAGTATTTCATCATTCATCCCTAGATATTATTTTACCTTAATCTATAAAAATCTCATTCAGTAAATCTACTAGGGGTGGGTTTTGATAGGAATGAGGTGATGAAGTTTCTACTCTAAAGATAATGGATTCTACATCTTCCTCACAAATCAAAACATACTTCTTTTTGCTATAAATTTTCACATCATATTTTTATATCCAATCTATACTAAGGATTAAATCAAAGTCATTCCTAGGTATAATAATAAATTCAGCAAATAAATCACATTTATATACCATAATGGGAACTGCCTAACACATCTTTATTACAATGAGACTTCCCTTAGGGGTTTTGACTGATAAATCCCTTGTTAATGTGAATGGAAAATATATAATTTTTAATGAAAATCGGAAAGATATAATGGAATTAAAGGATCCATAATAAAATAAATCTTTGGCTAAATTTGAGGAAATGATTAATGTACCTTTCACTAAATCATTAAGAACTTCAACCTCTGTAGTTGTGATCGTAAAAGCTTATCCTTTCTCCCTTGGAATTGTCTTGGGAAAGTTTCATTGATTATTAGGAAAATAATTTTCATAATGTTCCATCATTTTAAAATTGTAGCACAAAACATTGATATCTTCTTTATTCCCTTTGTAATCACGATCTTTGTGGCCTTTTTCTTCACACTTTTAACAAACTCTCATCCCCTTTAAGAACATACCAGGGTGTTTCTTCCAAAAATTACTATAGAATGGAATGTAATACTTTTATTTCTTCCCATTATTTCCCTTTATAGATTATTTAGATGCTCGCTTATTATAATGCTTATTTTAACTCATAGGACTAAGAGAATTACTTTTTTGTCTTTATAGAACATGAGACTATATCTTCGTACGATGAGAAAGATTGTGATAATAGTTCTCGTTAGAGGAATGGTTTTAACCCATCATGTAATTTGTCAATATTACTTATTGGGTTATGTATGTAGTCTGCAACAATAATTGGTAACCTTTTGAAGTTGGATTTATACTTTACAACATTCTTATCCTCCTGCTTCAGACTCTAAAATTGCCTCTCCATATCCATTCATATGTCACAAGGAATGTAATTTTCTATGAAGAATTATTTAAATTTCCTCCATTCCATATTTTTAACCTCTTAATCCTCCTTTATTTTTTGAATTAATGAACACTATTAGTCTTTATATCCTAATATAAGATAGACTACCATAATAACTTTTTCCCTTTTTTCACTCCCCAAAGAATGAAACATTTTTTCTAAGGAACTTATCCACTACTCAGCTATAAAAGGATTTATATTCCCACTGAATTTTGGGTGTTGATTCCCCATAAAGTAGTCTAACCTTGATCCTCCATGTTGCAGATCATGGTGATTCATATGGGTAAGGTAATTGTTCATAACCTGATTTAGTTGTCATAGTATTGTTATAATTTTTTCATCTCCAGTTGTATCACTATCTCCGCTATCATTATCTTTCATAGTAGGGAAATACTTACATAGATTATGTGTGTTAATATGGTTTGCATTCCTTCAACTATGCTCTATTTCTAAAAAAATTTCATACACTATATTAGATTATGAACCATAATTCATGATTTCATACTAGTAAAATACTTAACGTAAATTGAAAAATGTATGCATATCTAATCCGTAATCATAAAAATGGTTCATTCGGGACATATTTTATCATAAATTTTCTATAATGGTTTATAAAGAAATTATGAATTATCCTAATAAAATCCCTAGATTTTTAAAATAGGTGTATAGTAAGGCTCGTTATCATGTACCAGGTTGCCCTAAGTCAAGCCTGGAACACCATTTTAGAGTTATAACTCTTAGGTAAATATGTGCCAGAACTAATTCCACTTTTAGTATCCAGACAGGGTTTTATTTCTTGGAATACCTACATAATATCTAAGTTAACAAAATTATAGTATGTTCTTTTATACTTATCCTCAATTTCTAACTTAGGGCAATGTTCTCTATTCAATATTTTTATAAATTTATTTTCCAATGTTTGTACTAAACTTTCTCTGATACCAACTATAACACCCCAACCCCAGTTTCCTATATTCGGTACATTATTTTATTAGTTTAACATGGTCATAAGAAATAAAATCCCAAAGTACAGATCAGTTTAGTATACTTGGAAATACTAGATACAAACACAAGTTTTACATTTCATCTTGAAATGAAAACAACATAGTGTCTCCTTTGGAAACACATATATCACTTAAATTATCTCTGATGGTCAGTAATAATATATTTCTTCACATCCTAGGGAAAAATAAAACATAATAAAAGTCTGATCTCATATTCTTAGTAAGGATAAACAATATAGCGGAAGCTATCATAAATAAGCATAAAATTTTTAAGGCATGATACAAAATTGAAAATCATTCCCTTTAAACATAATCCTCAACATTATATGGAAATAATGAATCAAATAATTTCATTTAAACATTAACATGGATATTCTAATAGTCAAATAATTACATACAATATCAATAACTAATCTCATAATGAGGGAATTCATAATGATATATATCATAACCATATCTTCAAGGCCTCATTCCAAGACTATATATAACTAAATTTTCAATAAATGTTTCTAAGAAAATAGTTAGTCTCATGAGACCTACTGATTAATCGAGGGGCTATAACAGGCTCCAATTGTCACTTACTAAGTCTAATCCATTCCTTATATTAAAAGGGTAAAACATAACATAAGAATTTGTATTAAAACTATCATATGAAATGTTAATACCTTAAAAATAAAGTTTGAATTGTATAAAAATAGCACATCCATAGTCCAATATATCATAAAAACATCAATAAAATATGAAATATTTTATCATAATAAATCAACCACAATCCAGTATAAAATCAAGAAAATGATGTTGACATAGATGAAAATAATCTAATAAATTCATTAAAACTCTTTGAGAGAAATATCCCATTTTTACTTTGAAATTATTTAAAATCCTATGTAATTTTAAAAGGAAACATTCCTTATGAAAACAACCTTGTAAGCTTATAAGGGAAGATTTAGAATATTAAATATTTATAATGGTGGGAAATAGTCTCTTGTTATGTATAAGTTAAAAAAAACATTCTTTCCTTAAATTATTGAAAAGGTCATAAATTACCTCATTTGGAAATCGATGGAAATATTACTTTCAAAACATTTTATAAAAAGTCATACATGGGTAAAAATAGACTTAAAATTTTTTTGATAATATTTTAAAATACATTTTAAGAAACATTGACATGGATGATAGAGATTTCCTCATAGATACTTATGTATAAAGAACCTCATATAATAATGAGATTGTGAAATTAACCATTACCTTGTACTTTCCTTCAGTTAAGGGTTCACTAACCTCCTATATAATGATTAAATAATGTTATTAAATTATACTAGAACCATATCCATATTTATGATATCATGTATGGTCTTATTATATCATTTTTTAATAATATTTTAGATTTACCATTATTTCAGGTGTTAACTGCTTCATTTTCTCATTCCTGTGTTTCATTATAAGTCATGTTTGTTATGAATCGGATGTATTTTATTCATATCAAGAATTAAATTAAGTTCATAATTTTTTTTACACATCATATAAATTATATATTCATTCTTGAATGGTAAACATGGATATTTAATCTCACTGCGTCATGGAGATGGTAGGTCGTATGTACACACAAGCGATATTATCATTCCCTTAATTGTTAAATGGTAAGGAATTGTATGGTATATTAATTATAAAGAATAATTATAATTTAATATTAATTATTTATATTTATTATACTTTTCATTATGCCTATCCATATAAATTACTGTCGAATAACAAATTACACCTCGGCATGGAGACTGTAAGTTGTATGTACACACGCATTGTGATATTGTTATTCGTAGGATGGATAAATAGAGGAATATGGTTTTTCCATAATTATAATAATCACAAAATGAATATGATATTGTAATTTTTACTTTGTTATGGAAACAACGTAGTAAGTGGAAGTAGAAGAAGAAAAATAAATTGAATGGAATTAGTAAAACAATTACCTCTTATTTGAGTGACTCCTTTTGATTTGCACAAAAGAACACCTTAGTATGTATTTCTTACAAAATTATGGACTTTAGAAATAAGTGAGGGAAGTTGGAAGGAGAAGTGTATAGGTATTAGTTTATCCAAAGGGCTTTATATGTGTTAATAAAAGATAAGAATAGTTTTCATTTTATAGTAGAGGGGAGGGGCACTTTTGGAAACTCCAAAACTATTAATTTATTATAAATTGATTTTTGGTTACTAATATCTCTAAAGTGAGTTATTTCGTGGATAAGATGAGGATGGTCCCAAATCCTCTCAAAAAAAATTTGGACAAGTTCTAGTCACAAAATTATCCTGATATTTTGAGATTAACACTTAGTTTAACAGTTTAACAATTACCATGTCTACTTTCCTTTTTATACTATAGGGTTAATATAGATACTATAAAAATTCCAATAGAACCCCAATTGGGAAATTTATGAATTATTTCACATTATAATATTTAGTTGGATAAACTGTATATTTTTATAAATTTTATAACATTTAATTAAATATTATTTATTTTAAAGTATCATGTTTGTCAATTTTGATACTATTCAATATTTGAATTTTTAAAAAATATCAACCAAACATGATAACTTTGAACAAATACTTCCAATATGTCACTAAAATGTCTATGTTATCTATAAATTTTTTCTATGTAATTGATTAAGTAATATTATATTTATTTTAATATTTTTAATATCATTTAATTTATTCTTATTTTAATAACTCAATTACTGCATCATTATTGTGTCACAATTTAATTTAATTATTTATTTCCTAAAATTATAAATAAATTAAAATTATGTATATGATCATTTTATATTTCTAAAACTATTTATATTTTACCATATCACTTATATATATGCATATTAAAAATGATGTATTTATTAAAATTTGAATATGACATTTTTAACTCTTCTAAAAATAAAATATAATAAATGTCTTAATCTTACGAAAGTGAAATAAAAGAGAGACTATTTTCTAATAAAGGTTTATTTTGGTGGAAATATACTTATACAATGATATTAAGACAAGTTTTAGGGTAATATTATGTTATTATAATAGTATGTTTACCTTTAATTACCTTATTTACCTTTAACCGAGGTAAATAAAACTCAAAAGTTACTATTCACCAAAAAAATATTATGATTTTATTGAACAACATTTTTCATATGGATTACAACCATATATTTCTATTTTTTTAAATTCAATTTAGAGAATCGGTAAAATTATATTTAATACTAATCCACAGATGTGGTTAGAAGGTGGGTAAAAGAGATGTTCAAAAGTTTAATAAAATTTTTATATCTAATTCTCTTATAAAAATGATCTTATGAACTAAATTGGACTAATATATTTATTATGTATCTATTGTTTAATTAATATAAATTTCAATAAAAATAATTATTTAAATGAAAAGGTGTTTTTTTATACAATAATTCATTATTTTTCACTATGAATCAAAAATTCAAACTTTTCAAAAAAAATACAAAAAATTTACCATAAGATAATTTTGATATTTTAAATTCAAAAATGAAGTTTATTTTAAAAAATAAAATTTATAAATCTCATAATTTGGTTAATGTTATTCATAACATATTTTTAAACGGATATTTTGATAGGTCATGGTAAACTCAAACTCAATGTTTCGTGCACTACAAGCTATTGAATTATTTTAAAGGAAGTGTACAATGGAAGATTCTAGTGTTACATATTACATGGGTTTCCAGGTTTTCATAGGACTAATAGTTTTTTTATATCCTTTACTTCATATTTTTTTCTCATCCAACATTATAAAAAAATCCTAATATTTTAAGGTAGATTAGAGACAAGTATGAGGTTAAGAAAAATATATTTAAGATATCTCATCAAAAGAAAACATATTTTTTTTAAATGGTTTCCTTTGGTGAAAAAAATGATTATTGAGTATAAGTTCCCACTTATAATATAGGGGTTTATTATTTAATATTTTATCCTAATTATTTAAATCTCTAAACATTAAATATATTTTTGGGAAAAAAGGGATTTATAGTTTTAAAATAACTAGAATATGTACTTTAGGGTCAGGTCCTTATATTTATACTTATATCTCATTAAGTATTCATAATCATATCCACTCAAGTCATAAATAAAATTAATGAAATATAAATACCCACCACTATATTCTACTCAAAAAGGATTACACACATCTATATGTACAAATTCTATAAGATCTATAGATATTTTACCTTTCTAACTAAAAGGTTTCTTGGTATTCTTGATTTAAAAAAAGTGAAAAAAATTAAGTGGATTTAGTTTAAAATAATATAAATATCTATCATGATAGATGATTTTCAAATAATTATCATTTATATATCCAAGTCATTTATGTAATAACTAGGTGTTATATGGGTTATGGGAAGTTTATTTTTTAACATTTCCAATACATTGATTTCATAATATAATATATAAAGAAAAAAATTTAAATTCTTCTACCATAACATGAGTTTTCCTTTTAATAAAATATTGTTTATTTCCTAAAATTAAACCATCCATATCTAGGTAGGGTATCAAAATTATTTTTTTAGTAAAACTAGGAATATAATAACACATTTTAAAATCAAGATCATCCCTATTAAAAATAGAAGGTGGTCAAGTAAAAAAGTCATGCTCCATTAGTAACTCAAAGATCTACCTCTCTTCTTGAAATATTATGGAATCTATATAGTTCATTCATTTTTATACATATGTTAGTACTAAAAGCTATATATAGTACCAAATTAGTAGATATAGAAATATTTCACTTGATAACCAGCACACCTAATTCTTCCATTTGCTTCTTTAACCAAGTTAAACTTTTCTTCCAGTTTACTATATTACCACATAAAAAACATAAAGGTTTTTCCCCTTCTATTGAATTTTCCTCTTCTTGGAAGGATGTTACATGGGAGCCTTAGATTTAGAGTGATTCCTAGAACCCATTTCTTTGTTCTTCCTTTTATTCACAATAATGAATGTAGGTTTTTGAGGCCTTATTTTCTTGTAAACCTGTCAAGTAAAAGTAAGGGGTTTCATGAGAGACTTCTCACTATTTATCGTGTTATAATTCGAAATAAAACTAAATAATCTCTAAGGTAGTGAGGAAAAAATGAGATTTATGCAAAACTCATCAAGGATCTTAAAGATTAATATGTACAAGAACTCCTTATATACAATAATATTGACTATATATATCCCATCATTCCCCAATTATCAAAGAATTCATGTTAATATTGAATTGGATATCTCATACCTCTCTTGACTCTCCTTCTCTTAAAAAAGATAGTGATGGGGATCCTATATTATATACACATCCTTATCCTTGTATTATTTTAAGAGCTCACTAGAAATGTATGATATCATGAAACATTATATATCTACCATATTATCTAAGTGTTTTATATAGAGATATAGTTCCACCTCACTCGAATATTTATTATATGCTTTAGCAATAGAGTTTTCTCACATGTATAATTTCTACTCATGTCATAACCCAATGTTCAAGATCTTGTACCACTATTATAAATTTGAGTTGGTGAAAAATATATCCTTCTCTAGTATAAATTGTAGTGAAAACGTCAAAGTCGTGTGTATTTCCATTTGTACAATGAATAATGTATATTTTCATACTTTATATAGATTTTAAAATTAGATGATAAATTTTAATATATTAATCTCACATTATTTTATTGAAACCTAATAACCCTATCTATTATTTTTAAGATATTCTTTTATGTGAATATTCTAGTCGATAAGATCAATATATCACTTCTCATAACTCAGAATTGAGACTGAAAAGTTATTTAAAGGTGTTTAGGTAGGTGGTTGTTTGAAAATATATTAACTCACAACTCGTTGATCCATTGAGTGGACTCCCCGATCCTAAAATCATGTACATGTAGTTATTCAACACTTTCCTCCTAGTTACACTAAGCATTTCATCATATATCAACCCTTTATTTGACTGGGTTAAGTTAACCAAAAACATTAATTTAAACTAAATAATAATTGAAACCACCCTCACTTAGGTCACAAAGGTATTTAAAACTATGGTTGTATCTTTACCTGAGTAATAGAAGGAATTATTGATTTAATATTTTTATTTGAGGTATTTTTATCTTTATGAGTAAATTTCCTATTTTATCTTATTATATACCTGTTAATATTAAGTGGATTTTACTTAAGTGGTTAACCATGTCTAGATAAATTTGACATCTAATAAAATTCATTTTAATTCGATCTTGTATGATTTGTTAATTAATTTATTAAGTGATATAAATAAAGAATTCACAAATAATTAACCATGAAACTAATAAAAATAAAATTATGAAATGGAATGATCATGATATTTTAGCATGGTTGTTTTATCTATTGGATGATAAACCAACCCATTACCCTAGAGAATTAACTCCTAGAAATATTTCTAGATTTATTTATAGCATTCCACTAGTGCTCTTGTGTATCTTATAGGTTTCTTTCACCTTGGAACCAAATTTAGATCACCTCCACTCACTTGGGATCTCTATCCTTTATATATTCTTTTAATAACAATTAGATTATGGGAATGAAAGTAATTATTAAGGGGTTTTATAGAAAATAAATCATGGATATGAAGGTCTTATAGATTTTTTGTAATTGAAAAATTAATATAATTCACTTTGTCACATAATCCATGAAGTGATTCTCACTCAGAAAACACAAATCGAGTTTGAGTATATAAATATCTCCATACCCAAAAAAAAATAATAAGATATTATCTCTATGTGTCATAAGACTACTCATAAACCAAGGGATTGAGATTCAGTAAAACAATTCTCAGTATAGTGATGTTGTGGTGAGAACCTCATTCTAGGAGTATGCAATGGATTTCAATCATTGCTAATAAAAAAGGTATTGAAGTATAAAAACCCTTTTTTGATCATATTTTGGGTACTTTTTCCACTAAAAACACTTTTTAGGGGGTAAAGCTAATATCAAAATACATAGCTCACTTTATCGGATTCCATTTCACAGGTCGTGGAGCCCAAATAAACTTATAGATCAAAATTTATAACTTTTTGATGTTAGAATTCATTTTATGAAAATCACATAAAAAAATCAATTATTAAGAAAAAACATCATTAACCATGAGCTCACTTTATAACCCACATGAATCCTTCATGAACTATGAGCTCCCTGACCACATAGAAACAGTTATATAGGGTAGTCTGACTGAAAGGTATTCTCATGAGGTCACTAACCCTATGAACTCATCAACCTCTTATGGTATACCTCACAACATCTTGAACCTCATGGAATCATTGAATATTTTTTGGGTTCACTGCATGGTGAATTTTTGATGAGGAAAGGGTCGAGTGCACGAGATCATATCCTGAATCTCTTGACTTCATGAATCACATGGAGTCATGGCATCAAGGAATCTCTTTTTTAGGAGTGTTGTATGTTCCTTCTAAATAATTCCTTCACCAAATAGATCATCCACCTATCCACCATTTTTTGGAAATTAATTACCCATCACTGACCATAAATACCCATTTTCTTCTTCATATAGAAACACGGGTTTAACAGAAGGGTATACCAATAGTCACTACTTTCTCAAAAAGAATCTACATGTAATTAAAAAGACCACCATGTGAGTATATTCTGTGAGGTCAATCTCATGTATCCACTACAAAATTTCATGAAGCATGTTTGAGTTCATAGATCCACATTGTGAAGGAAACTTCGTGAATATAAGCTCATATATCCACCTCACAAGGTCATGTTGTGAGTTCTATCCTATGTAGACACCTTTTAAAGTTCATTACATGAGTTCACCTTGAGAGGTCCATATCACAGACCCCCTTTACATGGACCACACTTCATGAGGCCAGTACGCATATTACTACCTGTGTGAGTCCTCCAAAAAATACTTTTTTATGTCTTTGTCTGTGCACTTTGGTTTTGGACCCATGTCTGTCAACTCCTTATGTGAGCCCCTTAACCATGAACTCCCTTCTTGGAATCCACTACACAGATCCTTCTTTAAGGGTTCATACCATAAGGGTTATTTCTTTGTACCCTATGTCAGGATTACTAATGGCCTATGATTATGATCTCTAGCCTTGGTCCCTTTACTTTCATCACTTTCCACCATTAAAATCATCAGTAATAATGAAAACATATTGGTTTAGTTTAGAAATATTTTTGGGTTGTGAGACATGAAACCCCAACCATGATTCATTAAAATTTCCTGAGTAAATATTCTATTTACGTCTTTCTAAAACACCACAATTTGAGAATACTCCCCTTGGTTCCATCAAACACCTCAACTTCTTATATTTATCTTGGTTATATCATTATCTTGAGTCTATATACTCGTTTTTTTTACCCTTCTTGGTCCACATATTAGGTGTAAACCACAAAAAAAAAACTTCACCATAAAAATTGAGGCCAAGTGTCTCAAGGTATAAAAAATGTGTAATCCCCACTCGGTCTCCGTTTATCTCCCCTTTCACAACAAATTAATACCACTAGGAAATCTCAATGAATAATCCCCACTCAATCCCCTATTATACACTCTAATTCAATATAACTGATAATCTATCTCTTATTTCTCACATGAGCATGAATCATTTTGGATTAGAGGTCTATCTAATCATTTTGTAATCATAATTGAGATATGTCATAGGAATCAACTTTATGTCATGGAATCATGACTCTAAACTGCATAGTGCATTTTTTCGTGTGATGTGAAAATTCATAGACTAGTACTGACATGACCTTAAACTATGAACCTTGAAATACTTGAGATTTGATTCCTATTAAATATTATATATAGAATTCCTCTTTGAAGTTCAATTCCATCATCCCAAAAGATAAATGTTCTCCCATCATCCCAAAACATACATGTTCTCCCATCATCCCAAAACATACTAGATTCAATATTACCATTTTTGTTTCCCTATTTCTAAACCTCCCTTTAGTTTTATTTCTCAATTATACATCAAAGGGAAGATCATGTGTAATCCCCATATAATATCTTATTTCCCCCCTTTTACAATTTATTCATACTCATATGGGCCACTTTCTAAGTGTTTGCCGCAATATTTCCATCCTTCACATGAGTCACTTACCAAGTTTGGCATTAAAAGTAATCTCATTCATAAGCCCCACATCATCTCAAATTTTTCTCCATTTTCGGTATTAACATACTCATATGTGATTCTTGCTAAGTGTAATACCCAATATTCCCTGTCATCACCTAAGTGATTTACCAGGTTAGGAATCAAAGACAATATTATGCTTAATCCCCACACAGTCTCTTGTTTCCCCCCCTTTTATGGTATAAACATAATCATATGGACTTCTTCATAATTGTAAGTCTCAATATTTCTTTCCTTCACCGGAGTCACTTTTCAAGTTTGGTATCTTAGGTAATCTAATGTTTAATCCCCAAAAAGATACATATTATGACCCCTTTTATAGCATAGGCATACTCATATAGGCCTATTACTAAATGTAATCCCCAACCTTATCTAGATTCCTCTTATATGACAATCATAAGACACCTATGTGATGAAACAAAGGATAATAATCCTTCTATGGTAATTATCCATGGATGCCTCCAGTGATAAGACAGGGATGCCTTTAGTGGTTATCTAGGGATTCCATTAGTGATGATCCAAGTATGATCCATCATCTATCATGTGGTGGACAAAAGATTACTATATAGCATGAATTGGGGAAGATAAAATGGGATTCTTTCTAGTTGTGAACCCCAAACATACCTTAAACATCCTAGTTATCTATAGGTAGGATGAACTAGAAATGGATTCACATACATAAATCCCACATCTACCATTAATAGGCACCTTTATCCAAGTCAAACATTCCATATGATATTAAAATGATTGGAAGTGGTACTTGTTACATGACCTTAAAAGTTGTGATGTTCCATGTTAAGTGTCACTAAACTACATGGTGTATATTTCCCCTCACATGGATATGTAGAAATCCCTTTTTATGGGCCTGATGTTATCTCTATAGCACATACCATCTTCCAGGATTGTAATAAATCCTAGAGTTCATAATTATGAAGATTAAAACCAAAGAATCATTAATTAACATGAGAAAGAAGAAGAATCTATAATAGATGTAGTTGTCCATATAAAACTCATTGTTTCATTTAGATCATAAGCACAAGGGTAATAAGTCACGCACTAGGATATCGAAAGGATTCACAAAGGTATATTAAATCTATAAGATATTCCTCGTGTAGGAAATAATTTCACCCAAAAAAGTGTGATGATCCTAATCTCCCATCCTCTTAATCAACACACGTTTTAAATAATTTCAAGATAGGAACTCTAGTAACTGCATTTCATTTGAAAGTATATCTATAATGAAATTCACCAAAAATAATTTCAAATTGAGAATCCATTGTAGTTTCCATATAAAACAATAGTATATAAGAGTGGATAACAAAAGTTTTATCATTTTAATTTAATAATAATAAATTAAAATAATCCAATCACAAACACAAGTTAGTCTAAGCTCATGACCATCCACACATGAAATGAATATGAAAATTTAAAATAGTTATAATTAATTTCAATAAGTTATTTATTAATATAATAATTATCTGATTTATAAATTCATTTATTTTATCTTAATTTCCATCTAAAGTTTTATAGAGATTTCCATCCACCATAATTTTTAACCAAATAAATTATTTCTATTTAAAATTATTTATTTATACATCATATACTCTGATGAAACATGGCATGTACCCATAAAAACTTTTAGGCGCCCTTCTAGTCTTATATTTTCATTCGCACGGAATATACAGTGTGCACAATGTGTCAAATACTATAGGGACTGTAGTTTATTAAGATTAGTAATATATCTATATATTTAAGACACATAGTTATTCATAAAAATACACAGTGTGTAATTCTTTACATGTGAGTGATAAATACATTTCATGTATGAAATCCACATGGAATCTAGTTCTGAATTAAGTTTATGTAGAAATTAAATTAAGCATTTAATATTATTTAAACCGAGTCACAAGCCTTTCCCTCTACATCATGTCATATAGTTATGTTTATATGTAAAAATTAATTTTATGTATTTTTAATTAACTTATATGTGTGAAACTTTCATGTAATGTACACCACGTAAATAGGTGTAAGCTATATACCATGTACAGACCAAATACACACCACTTAACGACTTCCTCGACAAATGTCTAGGGACTTGACGTGTATTTAAGCTAGAGAATTAATGAGGCATGTGGCTTTTATTCTAACTACAAACCATGTAACCTCTGTTCTGTATGGTCACCAGTCCCACTCTTCATGTAATAAATACATGTTTTTCCTTTGACTGTGAATATTTTTTGAATTTCATTATGTATACGCATAGACTACATAGTGTGTACACTAGCTGTATATCATGTAATCTGGTAAACTATGTGCTCGTTTAGACCATTAAACACATGATGTATTTAATGCACTCCATGTATTAATTATCACTATGTGTGTTGTGTATTCCATAGAACATCCATCTGTAGTGATCCATGGTATATAACGTGTAAATTTTAGTTACATATTCCATAACCATATCCACCATTCTAAATTTTGACACCTTATAATAGCATCTCCAACCATTATTCACTTTTATTATCTTTTTAGATCATATAATACTGAAAATCGTATTATAATAACTTTATAATTAAATAATGAATAAATAAGAAATAAAAACTAGTAAAATGTGTATAATTGGTCAATGATCAATAAATAATTATAAATTGGTATTTGACCACTTTGATACCACTTAAAGGTTTCAAGTCATGAAGGAAGTTTTCGGATCAATTCCCTAAAATGTAAATTCAACAAATCCAATGGATTTGTCCTCAGAACTAGACAAATAGAAACTCCAAAATCTATATGGAAGGATCATTACATATAATTTATAATTAATATATATAGATAAATAATTAACTTACATCATAATTATTTCATAATTTAAGATTATATTTACCTCTTTTATTATATTATCATTTCTTTAGAGTATTAAAGGGTATAATCTCTTTAGTAGTGATCAACATGTGCTCTGTGAACCTATAAACATCATGAAATGATATAACGGGGTATTTAGAGAGCTAAGTTAAGGTTGGTAATTGTACATAAGCCCTTAAACAATAACATAATAACTATATTACCCCATGTCCCAATAAAAAAATATATTATAATTATTTACTTGTTATTCTCTAAATAATGTATCATCCTAAGATTTTATAACATATTTCTCTTTAAATAAATCTTACTTCTTTAATAGTTTTCTTTATAAGAACAATTACGTTTAAATGAACCCTGAAAATTTATTGAAATATTATTATGTTATAGATATATTAATTTTTAATTCATCATATCAAAAATATCATAGGGAGAAATTTAATAATTTTTCTAAACAGATTGATTTTTTAACGAATAATAAAAATATTGATTGTAGTAAAACTATCAATTAATTTCATTGAAAATTAACATTATGATTTTAATTTGATATTAAATTAATATAATTATCTTTTATTTAGAAATAATATAATTAATTACATAGGAATCATCTTTATACTTTATTTTGGTTCAAGTTCATTTTTTGGCCTAAAACACATTTTTTCTAAAAACTATTTTTCGTTTTGTTTAACACATTTATATTAGAACTGATTTATTTAAATTATAGGAATCGAATTTAATGAAATGGAACTAATTTTTTATTCATAAATTCAAATTTATCCTATGATTGATTTATTATGTTTTTCTGGAGAATTTAATTTTAGTTGAATAGTAAAAAATACAGTTTTTATGAAATAAAATATATTTTAGTATATCACTAAGATATAAATATGATATAAAAAATTATTAAATTTATGGGATGAATAATTTATGATAATATAATATAAAAATAAAACAAATAAATCAAAATATATTAATTTTAATTTAATTCATGATAAATATGAAAACAATTTTCAGTGCTTGCGCAACACTAGAAAAGTCAAATTTTCCATTCTAAATATAATATTTGAGAAGGAAGAAGTATTTCATAGAATTTATTAATATATATGAATTATTATATATTATCTGTATGGATATATATAAATTTTTATGTTATATAACAAGTGACGTATCCAAATGTTGGTGCAATGCTTGTGCAAGGCTAGAAAAGTAAAAATAACATATTAAATTATTTTTCATGATATATATGACAGTAATATATTATTTAGGTTTAAAATTATTTTATTTTAATTTTATATTTTTATTGATGTATTTTATGTCAAATTAAATGAATAATATCAAAAATTACATTAATGATATTTTATAAAAAAATATTTTATTAAATTATTTAAAAATCATAAAATATTTACACAAGGAAATTAGGATCATAAATGGTCTAAAATTTCATATCTTGACCATTTATTATCAAATTATTACCTTCTAATTAAAATTATAATCCTTTGTGATTGAAAAATTCATTATTGTGGTTAAGGTTAAAATTATTTAATGAATGGGTTAAACCAAAAGATAAGGTTTAAAATACCACTTAAAGCTATAAAAATGTTATTGGTTGAATGGATTTCAAAAATATCCAATATTATTTTAAAAACTATTTCCATATGATGAATTTATTATATTTAAAGCTTTTTATTAATTCCATGTGTGTCCTTTCATTCACTATAAAAAGGCACCACCTCTACTCTTTTTTATACACAACATAAATCCAGTTTTCTCACCCAAACCCTACAAAAATCTCTTATAAAAATACTTATACAATTTATAGAGATTTTTTTACCAAAAGAGAAACCCAAGGTCCATTAAATAGATATATAATAGATATATTTCAAAGAAGAGGTAATCAGGTTCATCGAGCACTTTCATTTTTCTTTTTATTTTACCACCTTTAATTATATCCAAACAATTAAAATATATTAAAATAAATATATACTATATAGTAATATTTTATTATGTTTATGTAATCTTATTTATCCTTATCCTTCTCTATTAAATTGGAAAAAAACCATCGCTCGTGTGTAAGGAGAACTACCACCTCACAGACCGATGTAATTTGTTTTCCATTACCGCATCACGTGGATTTTAATAATGATATAAATATTTAATATATTGATACTTAAGACATAATTATAATTTTAAGTATAATTTATCATCTAATTTATTACCCTTATTCCTATTAAAAATGATAATGATGCTCATGTGTGCATATGGCCTACCGTCTTTATGAAGATATGTGATTCATTTTTCAAGTCCATTTCTCACAGATGATTTTAAATATATAGATAATGAATATGTTTGATTTTTATTTGATTAATATAAATATATAGATTATATAATCATTATCAAGATAAAATACCATTAATGTAAAATCAAAACATACGCGAAAAAATAAAGTTAATGCTTGAAATAGTGATAATAATAAATATTGTTAAAAAATAGGTGATAAGATGTTATTAATGGATCATATATGATATCATAGATATAAATGTGGTTCTAGTATTTATTTATAATAAATCTAAATATTTTATAAATGAAGTTAAAATAACTTATGAGGTAAATCAAACTTAAGGTAAGGGATTTCTTCTCAATTTCCACTCCATTAAGATAAATTTGGTATTGTGCACCTATTTATTTTTGTGTGGTGTATACACTACTCCTTTTATGTATTTAAAATTAATTTCTATTTATTAATTATAATTAAATTTCAAAATAAATTTTACACCTTCAAGGGGGTATAATTTTAATTTACCAAAGAGGTGTGAATTTATTTTACAATCTCAGTTTTTTGGGAGTTATTATATTTTTAAAAAAATATTATAATATATACTTCATAAAATCCATCTATTTTTATTATAATATAAATATTTAATGTGTTTAGAGGTTTTCATCAAAGTTTTCCTATCATTAGAACATGAATCATTCTATGAAATTTTTAAATTTAAATATGATCGTATTTCATTTTTTAATTGGGTATATTTTTCTTACATGTCCGTATTTTTTTCAAAATTGTTTTAAAAAGGAATTTTTTATTTAATAAATTATTTATTAAGGTAATTTTATGTTATCCTTGAATTTTTACATGGTTTCAAAGGAATTTTTTTACATTTTTCTAAAAGGGACACTTTTGAATTTGTTTAAAAAAGTCAAAAGGAATTGTTGTTTTTAACATATACAACGTTAATAAATTTTATCACCACCATATCCATTTTATTCCATTTATATTATTTATAAACATTTTAAATTGTGTTAAAAATAAACTATTTAATAAATTATTTTAATGGTTTTCTTCCATTTTATTTATTTCTCCAAAAGACATGATTTTATTACAAAATATATATTTCAAATTAATTTATAATAATATTTTATCTCTTATTAATTTTGTGTATATCATATTTCTCTTGAAAAATTCACTTTCTTGTGATTATTATTAATTAGAAATTACATTTATATTAAATATAAAAATTATTTGTATCATAGATATTATTATTTCTTAAATTGTATATCACATCTATATATGGTGTTTTATTGTGAAATTTATTTAATTGATTAAGAAAATATCAATTTTCCATAGTATTTATTCAATATGGACATTCATTGATAATAAATATTTCTTTTGAATTAAATTAATCATTAAATATATGAGGAATTAATTGTACATGAAGAGAAGATCAGTACCTAGTTATAGATATTCCCGTGATGTATCGACAAGTCTCATGAGACAAACTAGTTGGGAAAACTTATTATATGGGTTTTGGGGTATAACTACCCATCGATTAAACTATCTTGGAACAACCTTGATTGTAAAGATATAATGATGTCTGAGATCATGACATCTCATATTAATCAATTATTTCTTTGAGGATTTATTTATTATTATCCATGATATTAAAATACTTATATTATAAATTTATGCATTTCATTATCAAGTTACTTATTAAATGTCATGTGTTATAAGTTATTTACCATTCTATATTAATTATTCATTATATACACATGATGGATTCCACTATATATACCTCTTACTGAGCATCTTATCTCACCATTTATTTTTTTTATTTTACCCAATATATGAAGAAAAATATTATAAATATTATAAAAGATCTGAGAATGTTTATTATTCTATGATTTATATTTTATTTCCAATGTAAAATTGGAATCATGTATTTATATTATTCTTCAAGACTACTAAATTGATCAATCCTTGGTGATGTGATCCCTTGTATCTTATTCCAATATAATAAATTAGTCACTAACTCTAGTTACAAGATTTTGGGT
Source organism: Viscum album (assembly GCA_963277665.1). Classification (NCBI taxonomy): domain Eukaryota; kingdom Viridiplantae; phylum Streptophyta; class Magnoliopsida; order Santalales; family Viscaceae; genus Viscum; species Viscum album. The sequence goes on along the minus strand of OY728150.1, from coordinate 608,547,739 downwards.
TTCTACCATTGGTATGAGATAAAGATAAGTAGAAACCATGGAAACAATATTTTAAATGAACATAGACATCCCTATTTATGATGTATGGTCATTATGAATTTATTGAAAAGCTATTTTGACTTACCAATGCTCCTTCTATACTCATAGTTTTAATTAATAGAGTCCTTATGGAATAACTTGATAAATTTTTGTAAGTCTTTATAAATGATATTATCATATATTCAAAAATTAAAGAAGATTATGAATATTAAATTATAATTTCATTGAAGAATCTAAGAAAATAGAAGTTGTTTGAAAAAATTACCAAGTGTGAATTTTTGTTACAAAAAGTTTCATTGGTGGGTCATAAAATATGAACTGAGGGTATATCGGTTGATCCCTCAAAGATGAAATTTATTGAGCAATGTCCTAGACCAATCACGGTAGCTAAGATAGGTAGTTTTCCTAGGTTGGATGGATACTATCAATTAATTATGAGATATTAATCATGACCATATAATCCACACACAATGTTGTCCTAAAAGGTAATCAAGTTCTTATGGGAATATAAATTTTAATAGAATTTCAATAAACTAAAGAGAAGGTTGGATAGAGATCATGTTATTACAATACCCTATAGTGTAGATGGGTTTGTGATATATATTTATTCATTAAATAATGTATTATGATGTTTCCACATGAATAATGGTATAGTGATAGATTATGCCTTTATCCAATTGCTAGTTCATGAGAAAAATTACCCGATTCATGATTTAGAACTGCAAGCAGTTGTTTTTTCATTGAAGATGTGAAGGAATTATCTGTATGCTTAAAGATGTGACATATATACTAATAATATAATATTTAAGTATATATTTACATATAAAGAGTTGAATATGTGTTAGATAAAGGATTAGAGTTTATCAAAGTTATGAATACTCAATACATTACCACCCTCAAAAGGAAAGCAATGTGGTTGATTCTATGGGTCAGAAATACCATGATAGTTTTTTTATAATGAGGATTGAAAAAGATCCAATATTTATACATTTTCATAATATGGATCCTAAAATTTTTATAAAATGGAATATATCTTATATTTCTCAGGTTAATTTTCAACCATCCATCCATGATAGTATTAATAATAAATAAAAGGAATATATGGAATTACATAATATGGAGAGGAATGTTTCTAAGTTTTTCCATGACCATGATAGAATAAAAAGGTTCATAAACCTAATATGTGTTCCATAAATACCAAAATTGAAGGATTTAATGGATGAATAACAATAATCATTATTCCCAATTCATCCTAAAAGTATAAATATGTATAAAGATCTTAAATAATATTTTTGGTGGGATAACATGAAAATGGTTATTGAAAAGTATGTATCTCGATTAAAGATGTGTTAAAAAGTTAAGGTTGAGAGAAAAAAGTCTATTGTGTTGTTACAACCATTACCCACACCATCATTTATATGGATCTCATCACTGTACTCCCCAAAACATCTAAAGGGAATAATATTAATTGGGTTGTATTTGGTCAAATTAGTAAATTAGTTCCTTTTATAGCTATTATAGAATATTTATCCTTTGAATATATTAATCAATTATACATTAAAGAAGTTGTGATATTTCTCTATGTATTTCAAATGTGGTAGGTATTAATACCTTCCATTGGTATAATTTTCTTATAATAATAGATTTTACTTTAGAATTTAGAGGGATCCTTATGAATCCCTCTATGAATGGAAGTGAATAAAATAAATGTGTGGTTATTAATTTAGATAAATAAATTTATTAGAGCCAGATTTATCTAATCAAATAGCTGATAAGGATATATCCATTCAGCAACACATAAAGGAACTTTAGAGTTGATAAATAAATTATGTAGACAATCATCAATGAGGTATAGAGTTCAAAGTTAGTGACAAGGTATTCCTATGAATATCTACTTGTAAGAAGGTTATGATACTTATAAATAAGGTAAATTTTATCCCTATATATATCATTCCCTTTGAAATTCTTGATCATGTCGGGGTAGTATCTTATCGCTTGGTTCTTACATAAAATCTCACTACAATTCCTAATGTGTTCCATATATCACTCCTGAGGAAGTATATACTTGATCCTTGAATTTTCTGAACTCAGTTTCCATACCACTGGAGTAAGATCACTCTTATGAGGAATAATTGGTTGAGATTATATATCACAGATGGAATGTTCTAGGAAACAAGACCACTCATTTGGTCAAATTTTTGTGGAGAAAACAAATATTTGAGAAAAATATGTGAAAAACCAAAGATAAAATGAGGTGGAAGTATCCTCAATTTTTTTTATCAAAGTTATGAAATTTTTATGTTTAAATTCTTATAAGAGGGTTATAATGTAACACCCCAAGATTTTATAATATATTTCTATTTAAGAAATCTAACTTCTTTGATAACATTCTTTACATGAAATAATGAATTTAGAAAAAACCTGAAAAACTAATGAAATTTTATTATTTGATAGGTATATTATATTTTAAATCAAAATATCAAAATTACCTTCAGATGAAATTTTGGTATTTTCCAGAAAAGGATGATTTTTAAGCGAATGGTAAAAAATACTGATTTTTATAAAACTATCTCTTAATTTAAATTAAAAGTAAAATTATTATATTAATATGATATTCAATTAGTATATAATTATGTTTTAGTTAAAAATAATATAATTAATTACAAATTAATCATCTTTATACTTGATTTGGATATAAGTTCATTTTAGGCTTAAAAATGCATTTTTTTTCGAAACACTATTTTTCAATGAATTTTATGCATTTATATTAAAAGTAATTTTTAAATTTTTTAGTATTTGAATTTTATTAATTGGAATTAATTTTTGGATTCATCAAGTCAAATTTATCCTAGTATGAATTTTTTATATTTTTTTGAAGAAGCTAATATTTTAATTAATAGTAAAAAATACAGTTTTCCTCAAATATGGTATCATTTATGATATATTGAAGACATAAATATGATATAAAAATTTATTGAACTTATAAAAATAATCATGTCTAATAATATAATAAAAATATGATACAATAATAATTTAAAACATATAAATTATAATTTATTTTAGGATAAATATGAAAATCATTTTCAGCACTGAGGTAGTGCTTGGGCGACCTTGGAAAAGTCAAATTTTGTGTCCTGAAGAAAATATATGGGAAGAAATAAGTAATTTATAATATTTTTAAAATATATTAATTATTATTTATAATTTTTATATATAGATATAAAGTTTTGAGTTATATAAAATGTGACTTATTTAAATTCTCATGTAATGCTTGTGCAATAATAGAAAAGTATAAAAACATATTAAATAATTTTTTGTGATATATATGTGACTAAATATAGATATTTAATGGATATAAAATTTTATCCTGAATATAATTTATTTATTTTTAATATGGTGAATTATTTTTAATTTTTTATGGTGAAATATTTACCTTAACTGTTTACATAATGCTGACACGGTTCTTGTGCAAGCAGAGGAAAATTCGAAGTAAATAATTTTAAAAATTATTTAAAAATTATTTTTTTAGGATGAGTTATGGTTAAATAATAATTTTTTAGTTAATAATAATTTATTATTAATGGTGAATGTTTGTATTTTAACTCTACCTTTTCTGTGTATTTTAAGTCAAATTAAATGAATAGTGTCAAAAATGACATGATATTTCATAAAAAATAATATTTTATTAATTTATTTAAAAATATTAATTTGTAAAAGTATGATAAATTTCATAATTTATCCTTTTATAATAAAATTTTACCTTACATGTATGATTATACACCTTTAAATTAAAAATGGAGTTACTACGGTTAAGGTTAAAATAGTTTAACGAAGGGGTTAAACAAAAATATAAGGTTTAAAATACGACTTAAACCTATAAATATTTTATTTTTTTAATTTATTTCAACCATATCCTATATTATCTTTAAAATTCCGGTCACATGCTGAATTTTTTAAAAATATTTTTATTAATTCCATGTGTGTCATTTCATTCTCTATAAAAATCCACCACATCTACTCTCTTCTATTATCACAAACCAGGCCGGTTCGCCATCCGACCCAGTGCCCGACCCAGTTCATGGTAAGGCCCGAATGGATTTCCTGATCCCCATGAGCTGGCATAAGTGCCTGGGTATCAAAACATTACACATGGGACCGATTTTCACAGAATAGTAAACACAGAACCACTGACAAGTTAAATAAAATAAAATTGTGAATAGACAACAAAACAAACCCTTAAACTAAAATAAAATTTAAAGGTTTACAACCTAATCCAACATCCAAAAATAAATGACAAAAAAATAAACTAACTCTAACTCAAATCTTCAAACAAAAAGAGAGGTGAAACATCCACATGACACAAACACCAACCTGCACGAGAAGACCATCAACGACCAAAACCACCATCGCTGAGCATAATGTCTCAACCTGGAATACATAGAGAACAAGGTCTACGTACACCCAAAGGTGTATGTAGGGTGTGATACAAGAGCCCAGTAGGGCGTCACCTAATAAAAAGGTTCCACGCATAATTATTAAATGAAAAATACATTTGTGATATTAACTAAATAAAAGAAATAAATGCTTGAATAGTTTAAAAGAAAACGGAACTAAAGAAAAAAGTTTCAAATGGAATAACATAAATTAAAACACCCACACTCATATTTTTAAATAACCAATGTGTCACACTGATGAGCGTATAGTAACCAATGAACACCAAATATGGGAGAGACCTCATGGGTGTCAGCTAGCTTGGGCCCCTAGATCTTTGTGTCTAGGTGAAACATGGTTTAGAAGGCCATGACCCACAGAAAACATGGATTAGAAGGCCACAACTTTCAGAAAATGTGTCTTAGAAGGCCACAACCCTTAGAAAGAATATGTTTATTTAGTGTTTCAATCGTCAGTCATGCCATTGAAACCAGGTCAAGTCACCTTTGTAACACTATCCCACTAGTCTAGTCCATGCTCCAAGCTACCCGGGCTTCCCTTTTTGTGCTCAAACAAGTTTCAAGTTCATGTCACATGTCACAATAATGCATAAAATCCAAACATGGTACTTACACTCGCAAAATCACAATTTTCACACCCAACCTGCTTTTAACGCTACTACAAATATGTATTATATCAGTGCTAAAAATTTCCTTTAACAGCGCTAGAAAAGTGTTGTTAAAGCCTGTGAAGATAAAGGGGGGGTCCCCTTTATCAGCGCTCCAAAAAGCGCTGATAAAGAACCCTTTTATCAGCGCTAAAAAAAGATCTGATAAAAGGGTCCTTTATCAGTGCTTTGTTTTAGCACTGATAAAAGAACCCTTTATTAGTGCTTCCTTTATCAGCGCTTTCGTTTTAGCACTGATAAAGGATCCCTTTTATCAGCGCTTTTAAAAAAGCGCTGATAAAAGTTAAAAAAATTAAAAAAAATTAAAAAAATACTGCCAAATTGGGGGGGGGGATTTTATAGTGCTTGATCCCCCCCCCCACCCTTTTACAGTGCTTTTTAGGCATCCTACAGTGCCCCATGCACCCCCACCACCCTTTATCAGCGCTTTCTCCCATATTCACTCATGCGCGCACACCCATGCCTTCACAAGGATTGGAAATCAAGACCTCCCCCTTGCGCGTCTAAACTCTTACCACTCCTCTATTTTGATTTCTTTTCCATTTCATGATATCTATCTATATATATATATATATATATATAGTTATATTTATTCGTATGGTAATATATATTTATATTAATATATATATAGTTATATTAATATATATATAGTTATATTAATATATATATATATAGTTATATTAATATATATATAGTTATATTAATATATATCTCTATTTATATATATATAGTTATATTAATATATATATATAGTTATATTAATATATATATAGTTATATTAATATATATATATAGTTATATTAATATATATATAGTTATATTAAGATATATATATAGTTATATTAATATATATATATATATATAGTTATATTAATATATATATATATATAGTTATATTAATATATATCTCTATTTATATATATATATATAGTTATATTTATTCGTATAGTAATATATATTTATATTAATATTTATATATACTTATATTAATATATATATATTTATAGTGATATTAATATATCTATTTATAGTAATATTAATATATTAATATATATATGTAGTTATATTAATATATATATATATAGTTAGATTAATATATATATATATATAGAGTTATATTAATATATAGGTATATAAATATTCATATAATTGTATTTTAAATAAAATGGATATTAGTTATTAGTTAGATAAAGCTAATATATTTTATATGTAAATATATATTATTATTTATATTTATAATTAAATTTTTATGTGTGAATATATAAAAAATATGTATATATTGTTATATATTTGATTATAAATTGAAGTGAATTATAAAAAATGTTGAAATTTCAAAGGCATAATATCAATATGAATGTAATACCTTGGATTAAATTCAGTCCCCACCAAAAAAATCCAATAATACTCCCTTAAATGAGGCTCAAAATCCACAAAATGTTAAAAAATTGGGGTACCCCTACTAAAAACTCAGTTTAGGAGGCCTTGTGGGCTTCTTTTGGCCTCGAAAAAACCTTGAAAAAGGTCCCCCGGTCACAGTGACGTAGAGCTCATCACAGGCTTCAATTTGATATGTTGTAGAGCACAAACGGACACCCGAATCAAAAGTTATGTCCGTTTGAAGTTCGAGTTGCGTTTTCAACATATTTTGGATCGATTTTTAATTTTTTTTATTCTTTTTAGTATTCAAATTGTTATTAAATGACTATTACTCCATAATAATTAGAAAATTATTAATTAAAAATATTTTTTTAATTTTTTTAAAATCCATTTTCACTAAATATCTTATATATTAAGTATATTAAGTGTAAATGTATATTTATACTTATCTAAAACATATTTAAAAATTATATATTATATTTATATCATTATAACTATATTTATATATTTATATATTAATATATATTTTTTCTTTGAAGTCGACCCTTTTATCAGTGCTTTTAAAAGCGCTGATAAAGGCCCCCCTTTATCAGCGCTACTAAAAAATCACTGATAAAGGGGGTCCCTTTATCAGCGCTAAAAAAAATGCTGATAAATGGGTGCTTTTATCAGCGCTTTTTTAGCGCTGATAAAGGCACCCCCCCCCCTTTATCATCATTTTTTCGTTAGCGCTGATAAAGGTTAGCGCTGGGAAAAACTGTTTTTGTGGTAGTGTAAAACCATACGCACATCAAAAAAATTTCAAAACATAATCTTAAATGGTTACATACACAATTAAACCATCTACACAATTTAAAAGACACTCATCACTAAATAAACCACCACTTACACACGTAAACACCATTTTGAAATAAGGCCCACACTAAACCATTTTTCAAACACATTTCACAACATTTTCATAATTAAGTAAACCACAAAAAAAATTATAAAGCAATATTAAAATGGTGTCACATGTCTTTTCACAAACTAAAGTAACCATTTATAAATTCAAACGCATTCACACATCACATGCACTCAAATAAAATTTTAAAGTGTGACCTGGACCACCCAAATAGTTTTATGGAGAAACCTTACACCATATAAAAAACACAATTGCATAAATCACATAATTTAACAAGAAAAAATAAAAGCTTATAAAACAATTTAAAATAAATCACTTGGCATTATCCACTAAACCAACACAAACCCCTCTTTTATGACTAAACACCCTCGACGTCATGCCAAAAATACAATGTTCACCACTTGTACAAATTAATAATCTAACCGAATAATTTAAAAAAACACTAACAACTATCTAGATAAAAGTTCACAACAACAAAAAAACACACGTAACATAAACATGCTACTAAACAATTTCAATACAAATCAAACATCAATGAAAACCTACTTTGCACTATAAAAATTAATTAAATAACATGTTTATAAAATTAAGCTTGCAAATTAATTCGTCAAATAATAACTTAAAAGTGGAACCACCTACCTCGAACCAGGAAGCTTCCGCAAATGGTCTGAAATCGCAATCACACCTCAACCGTACCTCATGCAACCTAGCACAAACCCAAAATATGAATTCGAACAAAAATCTTCAAGTTAGCACCTATAAATAGACCTCAGACCTACTGGAAAACCGAAACACCAAAAATCATGACCCCAAAACCCTAGATAAAGAAGAGAAGGGCATACTGAGAGAGAACCTATGCGTGGAGGGGAGTGGGGTGTTGGTCGGGGGTGTTGCAGTCGCCGAAGGGGGTCGGCCAAGGGGAGCAGGGGGAGGTGCACTGGTTAGCGCGCGAGTAGGGGGAGGGTCCACACTGGATTGATCCACGACCAGTAGGGGAGCCACGCTGGGAGGCTGCGCCGGAAGGGCTACCGTCAGGTGTCAACGCCTGTGAAGGGAGGAGGTCGGCACGGGGTTTTCCAAAGGAGAAACCAGAGGGGGTGGCGGGTCGCAGCACCAGAGGATGGAGGCGGTGACAAAAGGCTAAGATGTTGAGGCTCGGTGCGACGGGGCTAGCCAGGAGGTTGCCGAATGGGATCTATAATAGGGGGGTTGCAGCGTGTAGAAGGGGGGGGCTACAGAACGTGAGGAGAAGGGGGGGTGTTGCACCTCAACCCTATTTCACCCCCTTTTTTCTTTAAAAAAATTAATTTAATTTAATTTAATTTAATAACCTATTAATAATTATAAAAAAAGTTATATAATGTTAATTATTATAATTACACACATGATACTACTAATAATAAAAAAATACTAATAAAAACAATAAAATCATGACGATAAAAAACAACAGAAGTATTTATTTAATTTTATTAATTATAAATTTTTTAAAAATAATTATTTTAAATGAAAGAACCATTAATGTTTGTTTTAAATAATAAAAAAATTATTTATTTTAATTGTCTGATGACAATGGTCGCGTAGTTGTCTAGGTGAGGTCGTGCGACTTCAAAATGTGTTTCGCCCGTGCGCTCAACTATGTCAACCCAAAACGGGAATGTTTTTTTACAAAACTCAAAATTAAGTCTGGGATTCAACCCGATCCCCCAAAAAAACATTTTAAATCCCATAAAATAATAAAATTAAATGGGCAGGTGGCCTAGGTGTGACAATTATCTCCACCATGAAGCTTTCCGTCCGAGGAAATCCACAACTAAGGTTGAACCCCAAAGTATAAAACGACACCCCATTATGTTTAAAAGAGGATCCCTACGAAAAAACAAGTGGAAAGAGGAAAAAATTATGCTCAGAGAATGTGACTTAAATGACAACCTCAAGAAACCCATAAAAAGACTTTCTGATATGTGTTGCCCACCCCAAAGAGCTAGAACACCTCTAGTTGACTGGTTAAGGATAGGAACTCTTGCACTCATGAGTGTCAACTTCACAAACCGAGACACCTCAAGTACCATAGAATGAAAACCCCACCGTTTGTCTGGAAGGAACAAAAAAGGTCAAACCACATCCCAAGGACAATCTTATCACCCAATACCAAGTCACCTCTACGAACATTACCAAAAGGCCAACATGGGGAAAGCCCGAAGGGGCTCCCCCACCATTAGAAACCTATTAAGGCTTGAGATGAAATTGTAAAACCAACACGGGGAGGCCCAGATGGACTCCCCACCATTGGAACTAACAGAAGATACAAAACTTCAAAATTTTAAGTTAGTGACCAAACACCCCACCACAAGGGGCGAGGAGGGAGGGACTCGACTACCGGGGCATCAAAATCATGACCCAATACAAACTAGCATATCCACATACCATGATGAGAACTATTCATATTTGACACCGATTAACCCAACAGACCCCATATGGACCAGTAAAAGTGATTACATCTAGTGGGACGTAACCCCCAGGACATTAAGGCAATGAGACGAACATTCCTCCACATAGTCACCAAAACATTACGTAGCCAAGCGGTTTGTTCGGAATGGAACAACTACATGAAGCAATTTAAACAATTCTTACATTCAACACCAATAACTGAAATAAAATCGGGGTCTCATACACTCTATGGGTTCATGACCATGCACCAGCTTCACTCCGAGGCCTATGGCTGGAGCCCTGATGTTTGATGCATCTCCTGACTCGCAGCTAGGTATTGAAGACTCACGAACGGAGCTTCCCCTTTTGGTGTTGCATGCAACCACACCAAAAGTGAGATAATGCCAACAACCCCCACATACCCCAACATTCAAATAATCCCTTGTGACACTATCCACCAAAACAGGGGATTAGATGATGCACAAGCATCACCTCTTCTCCTTAACCAGGAAACTAAAATGGAAAGATGAACGATGAACACCCACCTTTGAGCAGAAAAATTAGTACTCCCTGAGAGGACACACTCATATGAAAATAGAAATTCTTGAAGGATTCTATGAAATCCACCCTTTCTATTCAAGGAGAACTCACACTGCAAGACATCCCCAAACATGACCCTTATGGCCAATGAAATTACTACAAGCCTTTCAAGACATCGGTCAGCACCAATAATTCCAAACTGCCTTCACCCTTCCCTACTGGAACTTCTTTCACCGTTTCCAGGAGGACCTTCAGACACAACGGTTTCAAACATCATACTTGACGACTTGAACAACTAAAAGAGACCAAAACTCCATTCAACTCACCTCACATCTGTCATCCCACTTTGAGAGGATCCACTAAATTGTAAAAATGAGAGGTGGGTTCAATTATACAATTCAAGAATAGATTCTTCATATAAACTAGAGGGTCGGCCAATGATGAATTGGATGTGGCCACACATCAATCACATGTTAAAGTGTTATGGGGGCATACACTGGTCAAGAAATTAAATCATATACTCAACCAAACTGTTCCAATGGTCAAGACATACCACAAGTAAACACTAAACATGAAGGGGGAACCACTGCAAGGGATTCCCGGATCACTGTTCAAAAGAAACCACTAACCACACAATTTCACACCATCTAAAAAATAATAATTCAAACTCAGGAAAAAAATCAATCAGAAAGGATCCTTGGCTCAAAATTCCTCACATCCAACATTTCAAAAACATAAGGACACACTGCACAATCACTGGTTTTTAACACACCGAATTCTCATTTTAAAAAAAACTTTTTGAAATTGAGAAAATCTAGTGGGTTGCACAAACACCAAAGGTGTCCCATGGGCCTCGCACATGCATGTTCCTATGCTTCACCGGAACCCACCTCATATCCATCAATGAATTAATCTGATCGTTCCATTGACCACTTCTCTTTCCATATATACTAATGCATGTGGTTTCCCACGAGAACACCAAGGATCAAAAACAAACCTTTCCATTTTTCAGAACCAAAACATACAACCCACACTTTTCAAACCTTACACATAATTTTATATTTATAACGCTTCATTTCAAAACATTTTTCAAGACCAAATCATTTTTACTTAAAAACCAGATTTCCATGAATCCAAAACAAAGAGATAAGGAATGATGCAAGAGGAGAATAGTTTCAGTGGGTGATAGAGACATATGGTTGGTGGCCATATGCCAATCATGCCACTGCCATAGAGAGTATTCTAGGATAGCATCCCCAGCTCCACATGGCTTCCTAGACCCTGTGAGCTCACTGAGACTACTGACCCTACTCCCTTTTCATTTCCCCTAAACAAGATCAACCACATAGACCAAAGGATTAGACAAACCTCAACTTTCTTTCGTAACTCGAGTTTTTCCACGAGGTGTGCTAGCCATGAACCTTACTCATAGCTAGAAGGTCTAGTTTTGACACCCTTAACTTTGGCTTACACTCTCTACCCCAAAAGTACATGACCCAAGAGAAAAAACCTGCCCTGATACCATTTTTTCACGAACCAAGTCGGGTCTCCATTCGACCCAGTCCGTAGCAAGGCCTGAAGGGCATTCCCTTTCCCCACGGGCTGGCACAAGTGTCCGGGTATCAAAACATTACACATAGGAATGATTTACCCGAAATAGTAAACACAGAACCACTGATAAGTTAAATAAAATAAAACTGTGAACTGACAACCAAACAGACCCTTAAACTAAAAACAAATTTAAAGGTTTACAACCTAAGCCAACATCCAAAAATAATCGACTACAAAAGAAAATAACTCAAACTCAAACCTTCAAGAAACAAGAGAGGTGCAACATCCACATGCCCCAAACACCAACCTACACGAGAATACCATCAACGACCAAAACCACCATCACTGAAAATGATGCCTCAACCTAGAATACACAAATAGCAAGGTCTACATACACCCAAATGTGTATGTAGGGTGTGAGATAAGGGCCCAGTAGTATGTCACCCAATAAAATGGTTCCATGCATAATTATTAAATGAAAAATTCATTTACAATATTAACTAAAGAAAAGAAATAAATTCTTGAACAATTAAAAAGAAAACGGAACTAAAGAATATAGTTTCAAATGGAATAACTTAAATTAAAACAAACGCATTCACTTTTTGAAATAAACAGTGTGTCAAACAGATGAGAATACAGTAACCAATGAGCACCCAATATGGGAGAGGGCTCGTGGGTGTTAGCTAACTTGGGCCACTAGATCTTAGTGTCTCGGTGAAACGTGGCATAGAAGGCCACGACCCTCAGAAAAAGTGGCTTACAAGGCCATGAACCTCATAAAGTATATGTTTAGTTAGTGTTGCAATTGTTAGTCGTGCTAGTGAAACCGGGTCGAGTCACCTCCGGAACACTAGCCCGCTAGTCTAGTCCACCCTCCTAACTACCCGGGCTTCCCAGTTTGTGCTCAAACAAGTTTCAAGTTCATCTCACATGTCACAATAATGCATACAATCCAAACAGGGTACTTACACACACAAAATAACAATTTTCACTCCCAACCCCTCTTTTAAAACCATACACACACCAAAATATTTTCAAAACATAATCTTCATAGGTTACATACTCAATTAAACAATATGCAGAATTTAAAAGACACTCATCACTAAACAAACCACCAATTACACATGTAAACACCATTTTAATGTAAGGCCCTCACTAAATCATTTTTCAAACAATTTTCACACCATTTTCATAATTAATTAAACCATAAAAAAAATATAAAGCAATAGTAAAAGGGTATCACATGTCTTTTCACAATATAAAGTAACCATTTATAAATTCAAACACATTCACACATCACACGCACTAAAATAAAATTTTAAAGTGTGACCTACACCACCCAAATAGTTTGATGGAAAAACCTCACACCATATGAAAAACACAATTTCATAAACCGCATAATTAAACAATCCAAAAATAAAATCTTATAAAACAATTTAAAATAAATCGCTTGAAGTTAACCACTAAACCCACACAAACCCATCTTTTACGACTAAATGCAACCGACGCCATGCCAAAAATATTATGTTCACCACTTTCACATATTAATAAGCTAACCGTATAATTTTAAAAAAAAAACAAAATCACTAACAACTCTCTAGATAACAGTTTACAACAACAACAAAAACACACGTAACGTAAACATGCTACTAAACAATTTCAATACAAATCAAACTTCAATGAAAACCCACTTCGCACTAAAAAAATTAATTAAATAACATGTTAAAAAAATTAATCTTGAAAATTAATTTATCAAATAATAACATATATGTGGAACAACCTACCTCAAACCAAGAATCTTCTATAAAATGGTGTGAAATTGCAAGGGCACCTCAACTGAACCTCAAGAAACCTAGTGCGAACCCAAAACATGAATTAGAACAAAACTCATCAAGTTAGAACCCCAAAAATAGAACTCATACACATTAGAAAACTGAAACCCCCAAAATCATGACCCCAAAACCCTAGATAAAGAAGATAAGGGCTTACCGAGAGAGGACCTACGCATGGATAGGAGTGAGGTGTTGGCTCAGGGTGTTGCAGTTTCCAAAGGGGGTTAGCCAAGGGGAGCAGGGGGGGCACACTGGTCAGTGCATCAGCAGGGGGAGGGTGTGCGCCAGACTGATCTGTAGCTAGTAGGGGAGACACACTGGGAGGTCGTGCCGGAAGGGCTACTGGCAGGGGTCGACACCGGTGAAAGAAGGAGGTCGGCACAGGGTTTTCCAGAGGAGAAACAAGAGGGGGTGGCAGGTCGCAGCGCTGGAGGAGGGAGTTGGAGACGAGAGGCTAGGATGTTGGGGTGCGGTGCGACGGGGCTAGCGGGGAGGTCGTCGGACAGGATCTCCAGGGGGGCTGCAGCGCGCACCATGTAGAAGGGGGTGCTGCAGTGCGTGAGGAGAAGGGGGGGCGCTGCACCTCAACCCTATTGAACCCTCTTTTTTTCTTTAAATAAAATAAATTTAATTTAATTTAATTTAATAACTTGTTAATAATTATAAAAACAATATTATATAATGTTAATTATTATAATAACGGACATGATACTACTAATAATAAAAAAATGCTAATAATAACAATAAAATCATGACGATAAAAAAATTAAAACAATAGAAGTATTTATTTTGTTTTATTAATTATAAATTTTTTAACAATAATTATTTAAAAATGACAAAACCATTAATGTTTGTTTTAAATGATAAAAAAATTATTTATTATAATTTTTTGATGACAATGGTCGCGCAGTTGTCTGGTCGATGTCGTACAACTTCAAAATTAGTTTCACCAGTGTGCTCAAGTAAGTCAACCCAAAACATGCATTTTTTTTTTTGAAAAAACTCAAAATCAAGTCCTGGATTCAACCCAAACCCCCTCAAAAACTTTTTAAATCCCATAAAATAATAAAATAAAATGGGTAGGTGGGCCTGGGTGTGACATCTATACACCACCTAAAACCACCTAACTTGACCAAAACCTATAAAATAATATTATAAAAATATATATATATATAATTTCTTGAGGTGTTTTTATTCCACAAATACCAATCCTAGGACCATTAAGACGACATCTAAAGGATCTCTTTCAAAGAATAGGTAATCATTTCAACAAGCACTTTCATTTTTATTCTTCTTTTACCACTTCCAATTATGTCTTAAACATTCCAATATAATAGCACCAACATATTCCATATACTGATATTTTATTATGTATATTTGATAATATTTATCCATATCTTTCTCCATAAAAAGGGAAACAAAATCATCGTTCGGGTGTATGGTGGACTACCGCCTTACGAACTGATAATATGTTTTTCCATTACCACCTCGCATGGATTTTCATAATGATGTAAATAATGAATATATATGAAACTTATGATATAATTATAATTTTTAAAGTATAATATATCATCTACTTTCTTACCCTTCCACCTATTAATAAATTATATTGTCACTCGTGTGTATGTATGACCCACCGTCTCCACAAAGCAATGTGATTCATTTTTCATTTCTATTTCCCCTTGATGACTTGAAGTATGTATATAATTAATATGTATGATATTTATATAATTATTAACCTTTTATATATGATAAAACCATGATAAATATATAAGTCCCATAACTATAGAATCAAAACGTACACAAAAATGAAGCATTTGACACCTAAAACAATCATAATAAAAAAAATATTATTAACAAAATATGTGATATGGTGTGATAAATGGATCATATATGATATTATAGATATTTATATGGTTACTCTATCTAAATATAATTAATATAAATTTATTATATATGAGTATAAAATTACTTATGAGGAAATTTGAACTTAAGATAAGGCATTTTGTCTCAATTTCCACTCAAATGAGACATATTTGGTATTATGCACCTATTTATATGTATGTGGGGTATATGATTCCCATTTTATGTATATTGTATTAATATATATAAATTTATGATTATTAAAGTTTAAATTCAATTTTACACTTTTAAGGGGTTATAATTTAAAAGTTATCAAAGTGTTAAGAATTTATTTTATAATCTAATTTTCATAGGATGGCTTATATTTTTCATTGAAGAAATATTATAATATATCCTTCATAAACTCCATCTATTTTTTTCCTCTATATATTTATGTTTTTTCCATTTTTTCATTCATATTTTCCTTTCCTATTTTTTTACTTCAATCAATCTATTAAATTTTTAAAATAAAATTCAATATTATTTTTCTTTTTGATTGGGTATATTTTTTGTTCATGTCCATATTATTTTCAAGACTGATTTAAAAGTTTTCTTTTTGTTTAATCAAATGATTCATTGAGAAATGTTTTTTATATCCTTGAATTTTCTCAAGGTTTTATAGGAATATTACTAGATTTTTCTAAAAGGTTCAGTTTTAACTTTCGTTACAAAATTCATATGGCTTTATGAGTTATATGTAATTAGCTTATTTTCCCACTAACATAACTATTTTATGAAATTTAACTTTTTTAATAATTTTTCAATGGTTTTACAAAAAAAACTTTGATAAAATATTATTTTAATAGTTTTATTATATTTTCTTTATTTCTATAATAGACATTATTATATTATAAAACACATATTTCTAATTAATTGATATTCATCTTTTATCTCTTATTAATTTTGTGTTCATTTACTTTATTTTGAAACATTCACTTTATTGTGATCATTATTCATTGTAAATTACATTTATCATAAATAAACATATTATTTATATCATGGATTATTAAACCATATTTCATTTCTATATATGATGTTTTATTGTGAAAGTTATATGATTGATTGGAAAAATCTTAATATCATGTATTCTTTACTCAATATAGACATTTACTGATAATGCATATTTTTTTGAATTAAATTGATTATTAAATATGTTATGAATACATTGGACATATAGTGATGGGTGGTACTTGGTTTTAGATATCCTCTTGATTCATCGCCAAGTATCATGAGTCAAACCAATTGTTTAAACTTATTAAATGAGTTTTTTGGTGTATACTTATGCTTTAATTAAACTATCTTGGAATAAGACCTTGATGGTAAATATATCAAGATGTTTTAGATCAGGACATCCAATATAAATCATTTCCTTCATTGAAAATCTAGTTAAGATTATCTATGATATAATAGTATCCATAGATGCATTTCATTCTCATGTTATTAATTAAATGGAATTTATTTTCTGTTATCTACATTTATATATTTATTACACCTTATTTACTCATGATAGTTTTTGTTGTATGTATCCATTACTAAGATTATGATTTCACCCTTTATTTGTTTTCTTTTCACCTAGATATGAAAAAGGATGTTATGAATAATATAAAGGATGTGAGAATATTTCTTATGCTATGATTTTTATTTTATTTCCAATGTAAAATGGGAATCATGTATGTATGTAGTTCTTAAGGACTACCAAACTAATTGATACTTGGTGATGTGATTCCTTGTATCTTATGCCAATGTAATAAAGTAGACACCCACTATAGGTTATTTGAGTTCATTTTTCTATAAACAGGCGTCATAAAATGATATTTAATATATCATTCCTAGCCAAACTAGAAACTCAGCTAGTTTTCTCTCCTCGGTGTTTAAAAAAACATGAATAATGATTATTTATGTAAATCAATAAATATCACTGCATTATTTACTATTAAATAAATAAATATTATATTCATTACAAATGTGAATAAGTATTTATGAAATATTCAACTCATATATATTATCTCAAATAATAGGTGACTTAATATATATGATCTATTATACACCAAATATAGGAATAATATTTATTCAACATGCTGAAACCATATAGAATTTAATTGTGGTTTTGGATTCACTCATTATGTGGTCTTGTAGGTTTCTTTCTTAGTGGAATTAGGAAAAACATCCTAAATTACAAGTACAGCATCTATAAAAATGCCAATTTATCCCTAGAGAAAAATATTAAATATAATAATGAAACACATATAATAATTAATGCATTTTAATATAATCAAATTTTCTCAATATAATTAATCAACCAGGTTGCATACTGGTATCACAAACCAATAATCTTAATGCTCTTTATTTGAATTTTTCAAATGATCTTTTTTACAAAATGCTAGGGCTATAGACTTAACCAGTCAATTCCATTCTCACTATAGGGCCTTGTATATCAGATTTCATTAAATAAAAAAAGGTGAAAATACTTTCATGTAATATTCATTAATGTAATCTCAGTTATGACATGCCCAGTATATCCTACCTCACCAAGATCTTATGTCATCATGGTTTTCATCAATATATAAAAGTATATGAATCATGATATGCATTTATAATAATAATAATTTCTAAGAACCATTACACATGTTTGGATATAGGAACATCCAATGAAATATATAAATATTTATTTCCTAATTCCAAGTCATGTTCTTATAAACTCTTCTAGATATTACTAAGGAATAACTTCATGAGAAAAAGTATCATTATATTATGAGCCTCCTACGCCCAGTATCCTATATCATCTGTTTCCCATTATATTATATCATTTGGCTATAAAACTACTATTTAATAATACTTTCATACATTTATAGGTTATTAGTATTGTGGGTAACTGTTATGACCTTTTAGTTCCACAGGTATCCTCAAGGAATTATCACATAAAATGTAAAGAAAAATAAAAATCATGATATGATAAAAACCTTTTATAAATATTCAAAATTATGAATATAAGTAATCATAAAGTATATATAAGTAACTTCTAGGTAACCAGCCCTAATATCCTTTTCCAATGAGATCAAATAATTCTTACACTACTTTCCAATGTTCCATCATTATGTAGTTAAAGAAAAAAAGATCTTATCCCTCCTACTTTTGAAAAAAAATCATAAATGCCAAAGATACTCTATCACACCCTTCTACCCTAGTTATGAAAAACTCTCTCTCAATGTCTATCAAATAAAAACATATATTAAAATCCAAATAAATAAAGTGAGTGTATATTACTTTGGAATTTTTTGTTTCAATTTTTTATTATTAAAAAATCTAATTCACTACACTTATTACTTATTTATAGAACCATAATTATAATTATACCTGATAAGTGCTGAATATGATGAAGAAGATGCCACCATCAAAGATATTTTGTATCTTTTAATTGAAAAAGAATCAACCATAATAGTGGTCAAAGAAGAAAAATTAGTGAATGAAGTGAATCATTGGCCTTGTCAATAATTCATAGTTTTCCCCCATCTTCTCTTCCCTTATCAATTGCACTTATATTCCTCTCACTTTGGGGTTTTGTTCATCCTTTTTTTCTTTTGGGGTTTCTGAAACCTGGTGTCTACTAATATAAATTTAGAGAAATAATGTGTGGTGGTTTCTATCATATAAACCCCATCCACCATAATATTTGTGATAATAAATTACTTCTACCCAGATAGAGGAATTATAATCCTAGTTTTAACTTTGGGGTAAAACCAATAAATATTTTCTCTCCATATCTTTCTCATATTATTTTATTTTGATTAAAATTCCAATGTTACTTTTGTTTTCTTTTATGGGTTAAACAATGGATAACTTAGAATATTCACTCAATATACCTAACGAAGTAATAGGGTTTTGTCTCTACATCCCACTAGATTCTTCATTTCCAATATTTCGATATTTTAATCTTTTAAAGAGGGTATCAAAATTCAAGTGTGGGAGATTTTCAGCCTCTTGTACAATTTCATGTGAACATTTCAATTTTTAATTTTTAATAAATTAAATGGTTTTATCATGTATCTCAACTTAGATGCATCTTAACCTTGATTTATCTGGGATACATGGTTTATATTAAGAAACATGTATTTCATTATTTGAATTTTGGTAAATGAATTTTGACTAAAAAAATATATTAAGATTAATTTAATAAGAAATAACTAGATTAATGAATTTTAATATAAATAAATTATCTTCCTACCAAAAGAAACATGTTATGAACATGTAAAATCTAACCTAATATGTTAATTTACTTAGCCTTCAACTAGGCCTGAAGTGTGTTCCTTATCCCCAATGGATAGAAACTAGTGCCAAGATATCAAGAATTCCAATCCATTTTAATGCCTTATAAAATATCATTTAAAAACCTATTTGAAATCAATATTTAATAACATGCATAAAAAATAATTTTCAAAAAGTAAAATATTGAGACCCATCCACTAGTTTATATAATGTGAAGATCAAAAACTCCCTTTAGGCCCAGTCATTGGCAGGGTTGAGGGATGTGTTAGGTCAGCTCATAAAATTTTATTATATAACACCTCAAGGAAATATATTAAATATATATTCTACAAGTCATTTTTACAGGTGTAAAATGGTAAAATGGGTTCCATGTGTGTGAGATATATATATATATATATATATTAAGATATATAGAGAGATAAATAACAACCATTAATAAAGATTTTGATAAATTTTTGAGCCTATTATCTAAACCTTGCTTCCATGCCATGGCTATTGCAAATTTCCTTGGGGGATACCTATTATTTGTAACTTCTAATTCTATGTTTTCCCAAATAATTTAGTCTATAACATTCATAATTAATGAATTATAAAAAAGTATATGTGAATATGTTCTTGGTTATAGTGAGGAAAGGAACTGAAGGTTAATATTAGACTCAAATTCAATAGGGTAAATTAAAATATATAATTTACCTTTAATATATATCAGAGAATTATAAAATTTAGAAGTGAGGGAGTGACTTGAATAAAAAGAAATATGGAAGGGTATTATAATATAATATTTAGATTTACTTAAATTATTAATAATTAAGCATTCATTGTCAAAGGCTTTAATAAGGGGATAAATGGATTCTAACCAAACATAGTTATTGACGGACTTCCATGGAGGATAAGGAATAATTCAAGTGTGGGGTAGTGATATAAACATAATTTTTCCTAGTTTTAGTAATGATTTTGTATAATTAATTTATATATTATATTATAGTTATATAAATAATAGTATAATTATTTTTGTAGAATAAATAATGTGATTAATGTGAAATTGGTCTAATTTCATGATTTTTCATAATTTATAAAATTTTTGAATATAAATAAACATGGAAAAACTTTGAAAATGAGTTTTTATTATTTATATAGGTTCGAACAAAAATAGAACAAAATATTGGGGTTCATATTCAATTGAAATAAAAAATCAAGAAATGTGCTAGGAGGAACCCTATGATATAGCTCATATGTGATTAAAATCAACCTCATGTTAGAATCAATCAGGGGAAATAAAATGTATTATAATCATTTTGATAGTATGGCCTAATATAGTAATAAATCACATTTTGTAGTTATACATACCAATCGCCCTAGAAAAACCGACCAAATGTAAGATTAAATCTACACATCCCAATGCAACATCATATTAGAACTGAAATAAAAAATTCTACTTAAAATTAAATACACACTGTATAAGATAGACTGAAAAAATATCATGGATATTTATGAATAATTAGGTGACATTTGAGCTCTATAAAAATAATATAATAAGAAATTGTTATTATTCATCATCCTCCTTTCACACCTTGAACCCAAAACTAAAAAATTACAAAGTTTGCAATACCATCTATTTACACATTCTTGAAATTAATAAAACCCTAAAAAAGAAAATTTTCTACCATATTTCATGTCCATATAGAGTGACCAATAATTAAAATCTTCATGTGGATTTCATCCATCAAAAGTTTCACATAGTAGATCTTAGGTGGATTTGTGAGCCATGAAGAATTGAGACTGTATCTATGTGGAGGAATCTCACCTAATCCAAGGCTATATATAAACCATTAATTAATATTCAAAATATTCTAGAAGACTCCTTCACTATATATTTAAAAAATACATTGTATTTATTGTATAGGATTCCCAAACTTGGCCTCTCATTCTTCATACAATAGTATAACTTATTTCTATAATAGTTTTTCTACATTTTTCTAATTATATATCTCTTATCCTCTATTTATCCTTTTATTTATGCATATTTCCCCACCATGCATCTCTCAATATCCATTTTCACAATGAATTAAAAAAATTGTGATACTCGGGAGAGGTTTATGGTGTCCCAAATCTATATTATTCATTTTGAAATTTATTTTATTTCATTTCTAAAAAGATAGAGGGGGTGTCATGGGTTGGTGTGTAATTTTTACTCCACTACATGTAATTCTATAATATTTTTTATTTCCTATAATAAATCACATTTCCCTTATCTCATTTCATTACACTTATAGTGTGATGAGGTGGATCGGGTCATGAACGCTATACGTCGGTGTTGGGCGGAGAGTCTTGGTTTACAAATTTCGATAGAACAATCAGCACTTAACACTATCAAAGAGGTGAATTTTGGTGTCATTAATATGTTTACAAAATGAAATGGATAACAAAAAATAATTAGGGGTGGTAATCCAAAAATAGTATAGAATTGGATATAAAATGTAATTTATACTACTTTTATGGAAAATAAAGGATTCCATTTATAAATTTAGAGAACACCCACTTTATTTCTAACATTTTTTTAGATTTTATTTATTACACCCATTTAATTTCATGAATTATTGCACATTGATCCCCACTTCCATTTCATCTCTCGAAAATTTAAAAATTTAAACAATATATATAATAGGTGAAATAGAATCAAGGGTAACTAGCCAAAGTTACTTAGAAAACAACCTTGGTCAACCCTATACAACACTAGATATTTTCAAAAATAATTATTGATAAGATACCTATGAAAGGATCTTATTATATATCCATAGTCTAAATTAATGTATAAATACTTTTCAAGGATCCTCTCTTCCACATGGCTTTTAGAACCTTGTAATTAAATAGAATAATACTAGGAGAGTAAGGGATATTTGACCTAATGAATTTTATAATGTGTCAAAACAATGGAATGATTCACATATCACAAACTATGTGAATTATTTTATTGGAAATGAAAGGATTCTCCATGGATCCAAAAATCTTTCACATAAATATAAATTTTTTTAAAGGTTTCACGAGTTATAGCTCTCTGTAAACCAGCAATCATCCTTATGATTCATTTTTTATCATTTGAAAATAAAAATTTGTATGTTAAAACTCCATTAATTATGATTTTATGATGTTCTAACTAAAAATTATATCATAAATTATGAGAAATAGGTTGATCCATGCATTATCAAATAAATTATGAACTTCTATGTAGAGCATTATAGCATAGTAACCCCCACTAAGTTGTGGTTCATGCTATAATATATCATTATGTGGTCGAAAACAGAAGATATCATGGTGGTTACTTTAGTTCAAATTTCCAATAATTTTATCTGACCACACCTCCCTTCAAAAAAATATTTTTGGAATCACTTTACAAATCACTCAATGCTGATAACCCCATGAATAGAGTTCACTTCTTACAAAACACTATACACCATTTAACTGATCAAATAATTCATTACCTTTGGGTAAAGGGTAATTATTCTTGATAATTTCATGGTTTATTATTTGATATTCTATATAAAATTATAAAAATTTATTAGAATTATTTTCAAAAATTACTGCATCACCCCATAGATATGTTCCCGATCTGATAAACACTTTTTTCTTCTAACTCCTATAATTGGATATTTAGATCCCTTAGTTTATTTAGTTCAATATAATATAGAGGGATTGATATCAATTTGTTTTAATTTAATATGTCAATAGAAAATTGAACTTCTCAATTAGGTGATAGACCAAAGAAATCATTAGGAAAAATGTTGAGAAAGAGGTCTATCATATGATGTACAACTAGCTTTTCCTTAGTTTTTAATTTATTGAGATTGATCCTACCCATTTAAGGTAATTACTACAACATTAGCCTTATTATATCCTCTTTAACCAACCAAAAAAAATTTATTCACTAAGGAGGGTATATGGAATGCTAGTAGAATATGGGAAAGATGCTATTAATTTATAGAAATCAATACAATTTTAGGACTGGGTTAACAAATATATTTATAGAATAACATTTAATGATTACATATTAAGAACCAATAAATCCTAAAGATACCCATAAATGGATACCACTAAATCACGAGATGGATACCACTTTTTTATTCAATTATTTTCACAAAAGAGTGTCGAGAATCGTAAACTCTAAGGATACATCTACATTAATTTCTATATGAAATTAAAATTTCTAATGGATAAAAAAATTGAATAGATTCTATCAAATAAGTCATAAGATAAAGTACTATATTCAAAAATATTTCTTCCAATAGTATATGGACCATATTTGGTAGTTTTCATAGATATTTCTATAGTACACATCCTACCTACACCCTTACACTAAACATTAGTTTGAAAAATCTACTTAGATGAATTCATACATACTTAGTAACCTTAAATTACATGTAAGTCTCCTTGACTTGATCTTAAAGAAGATTTTTGAATACTCCTAATTAACTATTCACTAGATTGATCTAGTAATATCTTATTTGGATGGTGTCATACCCATTATGTAACTTTGTAGTATATTTTTCATATATTTATTTATTTTACTACTCTTCCTTTGATAATGATTATTTACTTTTTAAAAAATTTGAATTCTTAGAAAACATTAGGTTTAACATGATTAATACATGTTTAGGGAAAACTTTTCATCAATAAAGAAATATTGTGAAATTATTAACATTATAGATTTTCATAGTTGGATCATGGTTTCGAAAAATGTTTAGCCAAACAATATGGATTCCTAGAAAATTGAAAATATGAAATGACGCACTTCCCTCCATAAATTTAATAACTTATTCACCATTTCTCCCATCACTAAAACCAGAAACCACCCATTTCATGTGAATACCTTCTCTATTTCATCTCAGTGTGATTTTTGGGTGGCATTCAATAATATTATTCCATGATTTCATCAATTGAGTTCTAATTTTCCTTCCTCTATGCCTTCTTATCCCTTCACTCTAGGTTTTCTTACTTCCCTATTTCCATGGTGGCCTAGTGTTTTCTACATATAAATTAAATGGTGTGGGTATTGATGTTTGATATTCACTCTTGCTTCTATAGGGTCTCCTCACATCTTGTCTGGTGGTTTCCATCAGTTTTCTATGGTTGTGTTGGTTAAAGGTCATTGGTTTTTGGATATACCATTATTTGAAAAAAAAATGTTATTACATAAATTTATAAAGTACATTTTGTAAATTTTGGTGAAAAATGATATTTTAAGAACTGTTTCTATTTGTTTGGTTGGGTTTTAAAATGTGTTCTATTTTTTGGGAGGAAATGGATTGGAAATTGAAATGTTTTTGTATAGGTAACCTTGAAAGTTAAAGTTAAATTGAT
Source organism: Viscum album (assembly GCA_963277665.1). Taxonomy (NCBI): domain Eukaryota; kingdom Viridiplantae; phylum Streptophyta; class Magnoliopsida; order Santalales; family Viscaceae; genus Viscum; species Viscum album. Next base: position 608,522,433 of record OY728150.1, on the reverse strand, counting down.
TGTAAATAGGATAACACATGGTAACCCTGAGTACTTAGGTGGGACAACAAGTAAAAGTAATTGTAGGCAATGGTTCTCCCTCGCTACCCATTAGATTAGGACACAACACTAACTAAAAAATGATTATGTGAATGTGGTTACCAATCGGACATTAGAATGGTCCCCCTAGTGGATCATGTACGGGAAAGATTTTGAATAGTTATATCACTTAGAGTGTGAAAATACTAGGATGAGGCATGACCTTAGTTACCTTATGGTTTCCCTAATGTTATTTTTTATGTATTTTTATTATTATTACTTATTAATTATATAAAATATTAAAATCTTTTTTCAATTAAATTGTTTTCAAAATACCATGTTTATTTTTTTTAATAATGGTTATTCATGGAATAATTTGTGGGATGATAATAATATCTTATTCTAAAAACCTATAAACACCCAATGTATGTATATATATTTTTTGTTATATATAGGAAAAAAATAAGGAATCGATTGGGGGTGATGAGTACTCTTTCTAGTGGGTCTTGGTTGGTTTATAGTGGTGACATAGTTTGATGTTGATCCTCATTTAACACTAATATGGGTAGTTTATTGTTTTTTTATATTGGGTTTTTAATTTTCCAACCTTATTTTCATTTTTTATAATCGTGTATCCCCAATTTTATTTGTTTTGTATATAGATATTGAGACAAATTTATACCATGTTTGGATGTTTATTTTAACTTTAGAATTGTTATATTTAACTGATGAACTTATTGGTTAAATAATTCAAAAAGGGAATTATCAATGCCTAAGAACTAGTTTTCATCCCATGGGGTTCAGGAATGTCCTTAAGGACCTTCTAAGGCTGGTACAGGTTTTTGGTTTGGGGGTGATCCATGATAGTTCATGAAATAATGGTATCTAATCCATTGGTTTTGACTCTATGTTATTTGGGAATTCAGGTAAACCAAATATAGGACTGTCAGGGCTAAATTGATAGGTGTGAATGAGTTTTGGGACAACACTCTAAGTGTCCTCCGTTGAGTTTCTAGGGTTTATAGTAAATGTGGTCATGGATTTGTATTTTTTTATCCATCCCTATTGGGTATGGTTTATGGGTCATATATCATGAACATATGTCTAGGTTCATGGAATATTTTTGGATTTTTACATTTCTTTTATTAATGATTTCCTTTTATATTTTAACAAATTTTTTGATTTGGAATGAAGATTAATCCTCAATTTTTTCCCTCTATTGTTGATTTTATGTAGTATTATTCCCCCTAAAAAAGACCCATGAACCCCCTGAGGGATGTTATGGATAACATAATATGATAAAATCCACCAATTGATTAGAATATTATTGATGTGATGGTCCATGTTTTTTGATCTATAGACTAAGTGGTGGGTTTTGGAATCACTCTAGCTATAGAATAAGATGTATCACATGAAAAGTATTGATCTCATGAATTCCTCAAGAAAAATCCTCTATCATTTTGGGGAAGCAAATATACTCAGGAGGTTAATGATTAGTCATAGAAGTGTTCCACCATCATGACCAAAGGCCCTATTCTGAGATGGTGGGAATCAATTAATTAAGTGAAGCATCATGAGAACCGATTGTGGAAGGATTTCAAAATGATTTTCACTAAAATAATTTAACCCAACACTTTGGAATTGGATATATCTTAGGAGTTTGTGTATCTCCAAAAAGGAAATAATTTTTTCATGGAGTATGAAAATTTATTTTTTGAGTTGGTTTATCTTTCACCCAAAATCATTTCTAATGGGTATATGAAATCTTGAAACTTAAATATGGGAATGCGACATCACATTCATTCCCATGTATTATTTTTAAATCTTAAAACCTATAATGAGATTTTTTATTGATTTTTAATGGTGGAGATCATTCATATGAGGATGAATGTATTGATTGTGGTTCCTCATTTAATTCACCAGACCTGTACTGCCAAATATGGTGCTCAGAGACATATACATTACATGCTTTCTTTGATACCAGTTATAAAATCGTAGATATAAACTTATATAATTAAAAAATAAATAATTATTATTTCATATATTACATCTAAATGGTCTTTTTAGGTTTAAACCTTTATAGAATTAGGAAAAAACACAAACTAACAAAACCCATTTCTTTCTCCACATACATATATTTTTTCCTATAATATAAGAAACTGCATAATACATAATAGGTTTTCAACAAATCCCATAAATTATTTCACACATGTTATCCTTTTAAACATGTCATGTGTACTAATGTTATCCATAGCTTAGGGGAATGGAAAAAAATAAGGGGGGATCTCAAAATCTCAATAAGTGAAATATATAACTAAAGAAATACTGGAAAAAATATTATGGCAGGAATGCCTAAAAATATGACGGAAAATAAACTTGCAACTAAGATGATATTATATCCATGAAAATAAATAAAAACATGGATGTTAATAATAAATATCTCATAATTATTGAATTTATAATGTCGGACATCAAAAACTGGTTATCAAGGCCATGTTCCAAGACACAATAATTGTCGATGAAACTATAGTCAAGACATCTTTCTGAATTGTATGAGAATACACTAAATACCCAAACTTGCTTTGTCTTATGAAACCTGTGAATACATCGAGGGGATATATAATTTTTGTACACATGTATCACTTTTTAATGTCTAATTCATTCACTATAAGAGTCATTAATACATTTCAAAAAAATTCCTAAGGAAACTCTTATTAAATGAAAACATGGATCTTCTTATAATTTGTCACGACCCGACCCAATGGGGCTCGAACCGCGACTCCCCATGCCCGCCTCTAATAGGCAAGGGACTGGCAACTAGCGCCGAGTAGGATATCACACACATGAGAGGCATTAGCCTAAGGTACATGTACACACGCACTCACAAACACCTCCATGCACCGATATAGAGATATATATAAAAACTGAAAAGAAATACATGCATACATCTAACCCAAAACCAGAGTACAGAAAAATTACAAAAGGGAAAATATAGGGCCCACCAAAAGTAAACTGAAAAAGTGTCCAACCTGGTCAGAAGGAGGGGATCACTGTCAAAAGTACCCACTGGTAATCTCCTCAACACAGCTCTGGTAAATAGCTTGGTCAGTCTCACACACAATGTTCAGCCTTCTCTGGGTCCTCCTAGGACTCCGTAGAAAGGAATGTGGTATACACAAGACACAAACATTTGCAGGAAAATCTTGTGCAGGGGTGAGTATAAATACACTGAGCAGGCACCCCAAAAAAATGGATCAACTAAAAGTCCACAGTCAGGTCATACTAGCCAGAGGGAACCCAAATGAGAGAGAAACTCCATCTCGAGACCATCCTCAGCTAAACACGACTAGTCAGCTCAGCTCAAATTTATGCTCATACATACATCATGAACATCCACTCAGGTATATTCCCATACATATATCATGAACAACCAGATATACTCATTCATGAACCAAGCCTCATGAGGTTCTATCCCATCTCCTAGGACTGGTATATAACTAGGATAACACACCCCATGAGCTCTGTTATCCCAGATGACACTCGTCCTAGAGATACACTCTTTTGGGTCTCACACTAACTTCTTAGATGCCCATATGAGGTATCACACTTGTCAGATATCGTCACTGAGAACATCGTGCTGAAATAGAGGAAACACCAAACTTCTCGAATAGGGGATCACACCTAGGGTCTGCTAGGGGATACAAGAACCCACTCCGGTATATCGAACATCTCACAGATAGGGGATCACTCCCAGGATTTGCTGGGTGATACCACAACCTAATCTGATGCTCCACAGATCACATCACTAAGATAAGGGATCATTGCCCATGTAAAGGTGGTCATGATGATAACAAACCCCTATCTGGTATAACTCTCAATGTAGGGGATCGAACTGACGATGCAACAACCTTACCAAAACCACACGCTGAGTAGGGAACCATATAACCAACAATGTTGCAACCCTACTATAAACCACATGCTGAGTAGGGGATCGTATACCCAATAATGCCACAACCATACTATGCATGACCCACTACGTAGGGGATCATATTCCTGATGATGCCCCAAACCCTTCGGGATTCACCTACTAGATAGGGTATCACCACCCGTAGACAAGAAGTAAATGTGATACCAAGAACCTGATCTAGGTAAGTGAATCTAGAGGATCCCACTTCAGACCCACTAGAGGGATTCCGTAAATCTATTAAGAAAACATCCTATCGAGGGGATCACAAACCTATACTAAGGTTGTAATGCCACACGAACCCTCATAGGAACGAACAAAGGGAGTACACTAAACTACTTCTAGTCCAAAAATCACTAACCCACGTGACCCACAACATCACCACACACGCACCTCTTAGGCCTATACTGAGGCCACCACCGTGATCTATATAGAAAAACATACAGGATAGGCAATTTACTCGCCTGAAACAGACAACTAATGAAAACCGTACTATTCACCATAGCAATCCCAGGTGGGGCCCACACCTCGATCCTGAAACTCATCAATAGGATTGCACCATTACGATCACCTCATAAAAACACATGAGATAGACTACTCGTTCATCTAAAAAGGACATCAGAAGAAAAAGTCACATTTCTCCATAAACGCCCAAAACTCGCCTCATTGGGTCCACATGCTGATCTCCGTCCTAGTTCCCAAAAACTATCTTGAAAAGTCTTCCTTGCTATCAGGATCACATCTCCACTGAAAACGCATCAATTGGATGCTCCGTGCAGATGTTACGGTGAGTCGAAGCTGATTAATAATAAAATATTGTTATTATTTCAACATTTCATGGCCCCGGGCCATGAACCCGACTCATAGAATTCTAAAAGTGATCTCAAATGATCTATCTCAATTCAAGAAACACATCACCACAAATTTCATGCAAATCGGAGTTATAGTTTGCGAGTTACAGTGGGTTTAAAGAACCCTCAGAAAATTCTGGTCGGACCACCGCCGGTCTCACCGGAAACCACCGCGACGTCACCAGAAATTGCCTCGCCAGAGCTAAAATCTGTCATTCCAGAGCCGAAAACCACCGCGCCATTTCTGCCCTCACCTTATTTTTCCATAACCACCACTGGAATCCAGGTTTTCTATAGGAAAACTTCTGGGAAAAACTGGGAGCACCTCAGTGCTCCAAAATTAGATCTGAAACAAGTTTCTAAAAGATCGAGACCCTAACTACACAAACCTTATGAAAATTTGAAGAAAAACAATGCATAAATGGGATATGGGATTTTAAAACTCAAACTGCCTACCTTTTGATGGATCTTTGGCACTTTGCACACTCCGCTGATGATGTTGCACGATCATGGAACGGTCGTCGTCATGATCCGAGTCTGACGACTATTTATTTCAGTGATTTGGCCTCTGATTCGTCAGTGGAGGAGGAAGGTGGAAGGGATGAGTTATCCTCCTCATTGTTTAGTCAAATAGAGGGGGTGGGGATTTATTAGGTTTAATCAATTAATTAAACCACCATTTAACACCCCTGACAAAAACGCTCGGTGTAGAGAAGATTAGGTCGCTCGTAGGGTAAACGTGGTGTTCTAAACGCAATGGAGAGCTCAAAATTTTTATCTAAGACTTTGTTCAAGAGTTATTCGAGCCAACGCTCATAAATAAACTTTTCCATTTATTTAGTAAAATTTCCCTGGTGGTTTTTTCTACTGTAGGCCCGTGCCCGCAAATTTTACACCCCACCTAAGGTAAATGGCATGGTTCGGACGCAATTGTGACCTAGGATTTCTGATCCAAGCTACCATTTAGGAGAAAACACAACCCTATCATGCGAATAGTATAAAAATACTTAATATTTTTATAAAATTAATTCTGGGAACACTGGGCCTCAGAATCGCACGTCGTCTTCGCCCCTAGCTCTGAAAATATTCGTAGGAATATTCTAAAGTCTGACAGGGCACAAACCCAAGTCGCTACATAAATAAAAATATAAAATGTCAATAATTTTACCTTTGTTAATAAAAGGGACAACATGATTATAAAACATCCATGGAAAGGAGTATGGAGAAACAATACATAGCCAACCTTCCAATAATCATTTGTATTTGAATGCCAATAATATTACCCATTCCAATAAAAGGGATGACATGATTATAAACTATATGAAGGAAGAAGGTGGATGGTTAAATAATACATAGTTAATTTTTCAATAATGATTCATAATGAAATAAAAACTTATGGAATTTCAATAATTTTCCCATATTAATAGGAAAAAATACATTCTAGGGGAACATCGTCAAATAATAATTATATAAAATGTGATGGTTACACCGTATAGAATAATAATAATAAAACTAATTCAATACTAGAATAACATGATGATAAGTCATCCATAGGTTTAAGGTGTATATTTTTTAAATAATATATCCACAATTTGACAAATTAAACCATGATGTTTGTTCATATATATGAAAAACAACCTTCCAAAAGAATGATTGAATGATATCACTTAATAAGGGATATGGAATTAGATTGTATGGTACTATGAGTCCTTTTCCACCAAGTGATAAAACATATATTTTAAAGGAAAAATATTAAAACATAAACCATATTAGAGAAAACCTTTCGAAAATTGAAATGATACTAGAAGTGGAAACTTAAAAGAGTTATTAGAAAATATTTTTAACATTGACATAAAAGAGGAAGTTATTGATCTCTTAAAAAAATATTTTTCATAAGGTGATGTAAAACCTAATAGAAAAATATTAATTTAAAAAAAATCACAAATAATGGAGCCTTCATAATGATATAAAAAAATATAGGTTATTTGGATCTAAAATATTTAATTGTGAAAGATACATTTGTAATACTTGAAATTACCATTTTTAAAAACCCACATTATAAATAGAGTGATAAACCCTTATTTTTATGAAAACATCATTTTCAAAAAAAGGATCATAAAATAACATATGGTGAAATATTAGGGTGGTAGAACCCAATCATAGAAGAACATTGTTCAAGATAAAATATTATAACTCAAAAAAGGGGATTTGAGTAACCAAATATACTTACAATTCAGGAAACAACATTATCAATATCCACTTGAATAAGGGAAATTTATTTATATAATAAATACAATGAAATAATAATATAATTATAATATATATCCATGGTCATTGAATACACCATACAAAGTAAACATGGTGCTCAATATGTAACATGACTCAAAGAATCAGAATTGTAACTAAGAAAACCATTACGGCTTGTATAACACTTTAATTAAGACCCATTTAAAGATAGGTATTATATTTTAACTTAAAATACCATTATTAAAATAAAATCATGACATGTTATCTCATATAGGTAGTATATACATGAAAAAAATGAAACACGGTGCATAATACCAAACATATATCAACATGAAATCCCTTACATTGTTCTAGATTTGATCTATGTATGCACCTTACGTCATGAATAATCAAATTTGTTTTATTAAATTTCATATTAATAGCCTTATTATTATTTATTTAATTTAATATGGACCATTTAGTATTATATTACATTTATTTATTATATAGTTTTATTACTTTTGATAATTAGTTGAAGTTGGTCGGTCATTTTTTCATAACTCCTTATGAATGTTGACCATGATAGAAATTGTTATAAGATATTTTAAAATTTTATATAATATCAATAGTCTTATGGAAATAATTTTTATATATTAAATATAATTTTAAGTTTAACCATGATGAGTGGTGATTAAAAATTAAACTCAATGATTGTTGAGGTGATAGTATGCATGTACAAACGAATAATGTTTCCATTTCTCAATGAATGAGAGGAAAAAGTTAAATGATAAATTAAAATTTCATAATAATAGTTATATTATAGATATAATTTTTATTCACCTATTAAATACTTGTTATCATATATTAATATCTACGATGAAAAATGGAAAATTCCACTTTTTAGAGGCGGCAGTCAACGTAATTCACTAATGATGCTTTCGTTTTTCTTAGAGAATGGAGAGGGATAAATAATGGTTTTTTTATTAATTTAATAATATATAAGTATGATACTTTTAAGTATTTAATTATATTTTTTGGATATAATGTATTTTTAAGAGTAATATTAATGATAAAAACATATGAAAAAGATAATACTTGTGTTGTAGAATTGATCCTTCCTTTAAGTACTCCTTGGAATTGAAGGGAATATGTTAACTTAGTGTGACTTGGGGAATAAAAAGTTTGAGGGAATTCTAGGAGAGGATATTTTGGAATATTTTAAAGGTAATTTGGAATGTTAGGTGTATTTTTGAAATGGTGTAATTGACCAAAATTTAAAAGTGAATAAAAGGGAACTTTTGGAATAACACTTTATATTTTAATAATGCATTGACACTATTCTAGGTTTGCAGCTCTAAAGTTTAAAAATTATGGTTTTTAGGGTGCCTTTCAGTATATGAATACCCAAAAAAATATTTTTACAAATTTTTTAATCATTTTTAGGACTTTTAACTTTAACTTTTTAAATTTTAATCTTTTAATTTTAAACTTGGTAACTAGTTTTTTAACTAAGTGATTTTATGTTTTATTTAAAATAAAAAATAACCCATATAACTAAATTTGACTGTTTTAGAATTAAATTTAACTTCTATTTAAAAAAAATATTTTTAAAAATTACAAAATTAACTTTTACATTAATACATATATTTTCTAGAAAAACTATTTTAGTAGAAATATAACACTTTGACTATTATGGATTCATAATATTATATAGTATTAATTGAAAATTAAATGATATATAATTTATTTTTTTATTTTTTTATAAATAATATTATATTAATTGTTTAAAGTAGTTTAATTTAATTTATTCATTATAAATTTCATGAAATTAATAAAACATTAATTTTAAAATAATTTTTTCACCATTATCGCAGAAATTAACATCAATCCAAATAATCTAAATTTTATACCTAAAAATTAATTTTTCTATATTAAATAATATGAAAATTATTATCTCAAATATAGTAATAATTTTATCAAATTAAATTTCTATGTGTGGGGAAATTAATCTTAACATTAGCACGTGTAGCACGTAAAAACTCTTTTTTAAGAAAAGTGTATTTTTAAGTATAAAGTTTATGTATTGGATAAAATTATCAATTATACTGATTATAATGATATTAATATTATTAATATTATTAAAAGAAGATTTATGTGACATTAACATATATCAAGATCCTAATTTCCACATGCATCAATTTTATTAAATAAAGAGGTGAAGAATAATTTTTCACAAAATATTACTTGATTTTTTTAAATGATATACAAGGGTTGTATAAATTAAAAATATTATTTTTCAAATGATTTATTTCACTACATAAATAACATTTTTTATATAAAAAATGTTTCAAAAACATATATTCCATATAAAATTGAAGGTATTAAAAAAATTCAATATTTTTTACTATTCACCAAAAAACAAATTATTTTAGAAAATATTTAAAAAAAATCAACCTAAGATAATTTGGATATGATGAATTTTAAATGAGGTTTATGTTAAATAATTCAAATTATAAACTTTTAAAATTTAGGTTTTTATATGAAATTAAAAATATAAATAAACATGTTTAATTGAAGACACCTTTTTTCCATATCAATTGATATTAACTATCTATCTTATAAAGATTAATTTTTTAGTTGATTACAATATTAGATTATTCTAATATTTTTTGGGTTTTTTACAACAATTTTTGTGTGAAATACAAGTTATTGAACACATTTTATTATTTAAAGGTAATTATAATTTTAGGGTGTTATATTATTCCCCCTTAAATAAATTTTATCCTCATAATTTGAATCATAGGATCAATGTAATTTCTATAGGAAAATTATAATTAACCACACACTGTAGATGATCATGGGTTTATTTAGAATGGGGATTGAGATTTATATGTATGAAAAATCATTGTAAATGATTTATAAAGAGAACTAACCCTTTAATAATTTCACATAGAATTATACTAAGGGATATAGATCTAAATTCATAAGGAATAACTTCCCACAAATACTGAAAATGATTTATATGATAATAATAACAATTAGTGTACTTATTTATAACACCATATCCATTAGTTTATGAAAACATTCATGGAATAACATAATAGAAAATCTAGAGTGAAAACTCACTATCATATTCATTGGTAGTAGTTAAATAGAATTTTCCTTATTCACATGTATTTTAGTGACTATTTACCTCATTGTCCATTGGATTGGTACATTCAATCGTATAATACCCAACTCTCTTGAAATTAAAGAAACCAATTTGTGTAGTTTCTCTATTTTAATTACACTTTTTTGTCTGATGACCTTCAACTCTGAACTTATATAATTTACCTATCCCTTTAAAAAAATCTCTCATGTTTCTTCTCATATTTTTTACATATAGAAAATTAACTATTCTATCCTTATTCATCTTCATCACTTTATCTTTCATGAGACCCATGTTTCTCTTCCTTGGTTTGTTTGGGACTTTGACTATATTCAAATTTTTAATCGTATTTCATGATATCTAGATTGGCATGATTATAAGATTTTTTACCTTATAGAATTTTCATGTTTTCATTTAGTTATTACAAATTAACTTGTACCAGACTCTCATCAACTTATATCACTCAAATGTTAACATATATCATTCTTGGTTCGACCTACGTCACTTTGAGTTGGTTTGTCTCATAATTATTAACCTAATCCTCAAAATAGAGATCCCAAATTATAATGAACTTTATTAATGTATTCTATATGTAATAGTCATTGAAATCTATGATCTCAAAATCTAACAACATTAATAATTCCTAAATTCATATACCCAAGTTTTTATATACCCTAATCGTATACTCTCAATAACATAACTTTTAAAAAACCTATTTCAATCTTTGAGACATTAAACCACATGATATTATATATTCCTCCAAAAACTAACTTTATCATTATCGATAAAATGTTATTAACAACTAGTTCATATAGTCACAAACTAGTCACTATAAATCATAATCCCAAAAATGAGATGATGTTATCTAAAAATATCATGAATCAATTATGAATCCCATGGTTACCAATTACTACCTAACTTAATTAATAAAAATCAAACCGTCCATTATTATATCAACATCATGTGTATATTAAACTTAAGAGTTATCCATAAATAAATCATTTGTTCTCTAATATTTATCTAAAAAAATATAACCTTGTCATTAAATATCTTTAAAAGGTTATTGATACAATTTAATATATCTAACCATCCCTTTAAAGTAAAACTACTCCTAAATAATTGTTATATATTTCACATAATCCTAATAAATTACAGAATATACCATGATATCATTAATAAATATCACTCACTAATGAAAATAACTAATATTTTCAAGACTATATCAATCTCAATAACATAGGTAACACTAGGATACTCACTTTTTCCATCATTATAGACATATACTAAAATTTATAACCGTTTAAGTATGCTCCACTATTTGGTTATATGACATAGTGGTTTCTAGGTGCATACCTTTTTCATCTCCATTTCTATGATCTTGTTTCAACCAAATAAAAAAATAATGGTTATCATAATATCCATAATATGAATATTTATTATCTTGTGAAACTTTTGTTTTTAACATATGATACTTTTAGCTCAACTTATCACTATACTTATTCAATAATTTGTTATCCATGTTTATTTTTACATTAGGATATCTAACCTAATTATTTAACATCATTATTAAATCCTTTATCATGGTTTATAAAGAAAATGTGATTAACCAAATCATATCCCTCAAGTGTGTCTAGTCAAGTTTATTATATTATTCCCATTCACCCTACACCAAAGTGATGATCAAGTCAATGCTCAAACAACCCTTTTCAGGGTGATTACACCTAGGTGCATTAGTGTCATATCCATTTCTACTTGACAATATCCAAATTGGGATGTAGTGCTAAAGGAAACCTCAAAAATCACTATTATACCAAAACATCAGGATAATATACAATACTTAGAATTAGTCCTAGGGTTTTCACTAGTGGTATCTAGCCTTAAGACCCAAATAACATGTGTATTACTACCTTATCAGCAAATCATATATTATTCCAAATGGTTATTTGTACCATTGAAATTGGGATCAACTTTAACTTATGAGTACTTAAATTATCCTCAATAAACATTCTAATCTCTAATGTCATCTAAACCTTTCCTTGGTACCAACTATGACACCCCAAACTCACACTCTTAGATTCAGTTATCATAGCCACATACTTAACATACTTACATTGATACCAGTTGTAAAATCCTAGATATAAGCATCGATAATTGAAAAATTAATAATAAATATTGTATATCTCAAATCTAAAGGATCATTTCAGGTTTAAAGATTCAAATAATTAATACAAAACATAAACTAAAAAAATCCATTTCTTTCTCAACTTATGTATATTTTTTCCAAATTATAATAAACTAATTAATCCATATTATGACTTCAACATATCCTATAAATTAATTAACATGTGTTGTCCTTATAAACATGTCAATTGTACTGATTTTCTCTATAACATGGGAAAATGGAAACATAATAAGTGATGAGCTAAAATGAATAGAAAGGTAAACATATAACAAAATCAATCATGGCATAATCATGGAATAAATATTATGGCAAAAATGGTTAAACAACATAAATTAATAATGAACTTGAAATTGGGAGTATGTTATACCCATGAAAATAAATGAAAATATAGATATCAATAATACTAATCTCATACAAATAGAGTTCAAAATTTTATACATCAAAACCCTATTTTATAGGCCTTATTACATAACACTTTACTTTTCATTAAGACTATAGTCAATACATCTTGCTAAATTGGGTAGGAATACACCAAATACTCAAACCTATTTTGTCTCATGAGACCTATTGATGCCTTGAGGGGATATATAATTTCATTCCATATCTGTCACTTATATAAGTCTAATTAATTAACCATAATGGTCAAAAATACCTTTCATACCATTTCTAAAGTATCCTATTACTGAATAAAAACAAGGAACTCCATATAATAAAAAATATAGAATGTCAATACTTTTACCTATGTCAATAAAAGGGAAAACATGATCACAACCCATTAATAGAAATATAGTGTATGGTTAACCAATAAATAGTAATCTTGCCAATAATAATCTATATTGGAATTATAATACTTTTCCCCATATCAATAAAAGGGATGACATAATCATATCCCATCTAAAGGAATAAAGTGTATAGTTAAACAATACATAGTCAAATTTCCAATAATCATCCATATTAAAATAAAAAAATAGAATATTGATACTTTTACCTATATAAATTGAATAATATACATCTTATGTAAATATCATCTAATATAAATTATGTAAAATGTGATGTTCACATCGTTTAGAACAATGATTATATGTCTAATCCAAAACTATAATAACATGATCATAATACATCTATAGGAAGATGGTGTGTGGTTGTAAAATAACATATACCCAATACAACAAAGGAAACTTATAATGATATTAACATAGATGATAAACATCCTTTCAAACAAATTCTTCAATGATACAACCCAAGAAAAGAATTGGAATTATATTTTTTTGGTACCATGAGTTTTTTCCACAAATGATAACATAAATATATATATTCAAGCATAAATCATGAAATATAAACCCTATTAGGAAAAACCCTTTTTAAAATGAAATGGGAAATGGAAGTGAAATCTTAAAATAGATGTTAGAAAACATTTTTAAAATTTATTTAAAATATAATGTTATGGTTCACTTACAAAAGTATTTTTCAAAAGGTAAAGAGAAAACTCATTTAAAACATTAAACTTTAAAAGAATATCCAATAATGGATCCTTGAAAATGAAATATTGTCTATATGGAATTTGGATCCAAAAATTTTTATTATGAGTGGGATATTTTTAATACTTGAAATTACCATTTTTTAAACCCCATATTTTTAAAATTTTGATAAAACCTTCTTTATATTAAAACACCATTTTCATAAAGAGGATAATAAAATACCATATGGTAAAAAATTATGGAGGGAGAACCCATTCATGGAATAATAGAGTTCGAGATAAAACACTATAACTCAAAAAAGTGGATTTGAGTTACCAGAAATACTTACAACTATTAAAACAATTATATCAATAACCACTTGAATAAGAGAATATGATTTGGATAGTAAATCATATGAAATAAAAATACTATGATAAAAATATATTCATGGGCAGTGATTACACCATAAAAAGGAAACATTGTAAGGACTCAGCCTTAAGGATTAAATAATCTAGTGTTTTTAGGCTAGAATTACCTTTCTTACAAACCCAAAGATATTTTAAGATTAGAGTTTTAGAAAATTAGGTCATAAATATTTCATAACAAACCCATATATTAAAAAGTGTAAAATTAAACTCAATGTCAATTTTTTCACTATATAACACTTTTAAAATGAAATATGTTTTCATTATATGAAAAACCTTTATGACATTCAACTTGACTTCTTCTTCTTTTCTTAAAGATACCTAAAATAAATGAAAAAAAAATTAAAAATGTTGGATGATCAGAAAAAAAAATATTTAGGGATATATAATAAATAAATATGTAATTATAATTAAAAACATGATAACCCAAAAAAAAATTTACCTTTATCGCAATATTCTTCGATCATATGAAATAAATATTATCTACATAAAAAATACACGCTTTTTTCTCAATGAAAACCTTTAAAACCCATAGAAAGAAAATATACACCCTTTAGGAACCATAGATCATCATATTAATAAACCTTGTTCACTTATGTAAGAAATAACTAGAGACCACCTAAATACATAGGAGAAAACACCCTAGCTATCTCCCTCCTTTCCTTTTAAGACAAGGAATATTACCCAACGCATTGCAGATCTATATTACATTCACACATTCATATAAGATTTATTAGTTTCACCTGTTCGTATAAGTTGTATCAGGTTCACCCATTCATATAAAATATATCGGACTCACCCATTCATATAATTTTTATTCATCTCACCCATTCATTATCTATAATTCTCAAGTACCATATCATGAAAAAAAACATTTGAAGTTCACTTTTTCATCATAAAACCCCTGAAAGAATATTTTGAACCCGTATATAAAACAATTTGATATAAAAATTCCCATTCCTTTTAAAAACTCAATCTAAAATTTAAATACCCCTAAAAAAGTAAAAATTTGTTTTCTTTAAAGAAAACAAATAATCTTGTAAAGGAATCAAAATATAAAATAGCAGTTGCAGTAAAGAAAAAATTCGTTGATATCGTATATATTAAAGTAGAATATTCATTTTTTATTTTTTATAGAAAGTAAAAAAGAGAAATAAAAATTCTTATATTTAATTTATATTCATATAATTACATACATAAAAAAATTTAATAATATGGACATGGAAGAAAAATATCTATGAAATAAATCATTAAAACATTAAAAAATGATGTATTTGAAGTAAAATGTCTCTTACCTTGAGTCTGAATCATCATGTACACTCTTCATATTCTTAAATAATAAAAATTTTGTTAATTATTTTCTTTTTTAAGAAACATTTTCAAGTTTTTTATTTATTTTATTTTATTTATTACCATGTTATATAATATTTCTTAATTAATTAACTTCACATCTGATGCTTTGATGATATTCGAATCATAAGTACTAAATGAAATTTCCATGTTGACTATGGTCAAAGACATCATTATTCGATCATCTACAAAATAATAATCATAAAATAATTATAATTTTCATAGATAAGTTATAATTTTAAAACAAACTGTGAAATATGGTTATGAAAAATGAATTATGTTGCAATCACAGAGACAGTAGGCCGTACGTACACATGAGTAATGTTTCCATTTTTCAAATGAAGGAAATAAAGTAAGTATTATAAGATATTTATAGTTTTATGATTATATCATAAATACCATATTATTTATTTAAATTTATTTATATATAATATTTATGCGATGTGGTTGTGAAAAATGAATCGCGTCGCTTCGTGGATATGGTAATCCATACGTATGAACAAATGACATTATCATTTTTCAATGGATGAAAGGTAAGAAAATAGATGATTCCTTATATTTACATAATGATAATTATGTCACTAATTTCTTATATATATATATATATATATATTAATTTCATCATTATAAATATCCTTGAAAGGCATTGATGGAAAAACAATTACATCAGTTTGCGAGGTGAAAGTCTGTTGTACACACAGATGATGGATTCATTTCCCACCTTATGGAAGAAGGATATGAACATAAATTATTCCATTAACCTAAAAATTTCTCAATAAAGGGAAGACACTGGTTTTATTATTTGTTATGTTTGAAAAATATTTTATTGAGGTAGATGAATAAATAAAACTAAAACATTAGGTTAAGAGTTATACCTCTTCTTCAGACAATCTTCTTTTCTTTACAACTTAATCTCTATAAGGTTTGAATTATGCACAAAATAAGACCTATAGAAAATGGGGGGATTTTTGTAAGGGATTTGGACAAGTATTAGTAAAAAAATTATTATTGAACTGTGTATGGGAGAGGATTAGGGGTTCCATTTTATAAGTGAGGGGAGGTGTATTTTTGAAATTACTTAATGTGACAAATTAATATAAAATATTTTTCATTGAATAATGGATCCAAAATTATATTATTAAAATATAATATTATTATAATCCTAAATACTCTCATAAAATAAAATTTGGACAAGTTTTTCTCATGTTTTCACCCTTATATATTACTTTTAACCCTCTTTTAACACTTTTGACAATTAATGTGATATCAATGTATTTTTTTACTCTTTATGGGTCAAGAAAGAAACCATAAAAAGAATAAGTAACCCATAAATAGACCATAGTTTATATTTTAAATTGTATCCCATTCACTTAGAAAAAGATATAATTTTTATGAATTTGAAATTATTTAATAAAATATTGGTTATTATAAAATATCATTAATATCATTCTTGGAAATACATGAAATATTATAATATAATATTTGTCTAACTCTTGTCAAATGGTTCAAGAATGAAATGGATTCAAATATAAAGAAGATATGGTCTTAATATATTAATCTAATTATGTTTTAATTGGTTTAGATATAATTTTAAACCATGTCTTTTATTTCAAACTCTTGGTTAGCCATTTTTAACCTCAACCGTGGTAATGAATTTTTCAATATTAGAATGTTATAAATTTAGTTATAAGGTAAAAATTGGATTATAAATGGAAAATAGGTGTTATTTTTTTCATTTATCATCATAATTGCCTTTTTTATATCTTTATAATTTTTAAATAATTTAATAAATTATTATTTAACATAAAATTTCTTTAATGTCATTTTTTATCGCTATTAATATAATTTGACTTTCAATACAAAATAAAAGTAAAGGAATTAGAATATAAATATTTCGCCAATATATAATATGTTATATTTATCTTTAGAATTCATGCTACACTTAAACTCACCCAAAAATAGACTTTTAGTGTTTTTAAAATCATTTACTTGATTTTTATACTATTTACACAAGCACTGTGTTGGCATTGTGTAAGAATTTAAGGTAATTATAATATTACTAAAAAATTAAAAATAAACTACCATGGTAAAAAAATAATTTATATTTAAAATAATAATTTATAACTGAAAATAATATTTTTTATCCCTATCATAAAATATTATAGATATTAAAAGAAAGAACGTGATATTTTTATATTATATTATATTTAAAATTTATAAATCTCAAAATCAAAGATAAATAGAAAAAATGACCTATTTTAGAATTTTTGATGATTTTGGATGAAATATAGTCATCCAATGAAATGAAGGGAAGTTACTGGGTAATTTTTAGTCCTAATAATATTATTTTTTAACCTAATTAACTCATTTTTCCTTTATAGTGGTAATAAAAATTTATTATGGTTACTAATCATATTGACCAAAAAATAAGATTAATATATTACCTAATATTAATTATGCTCATTTAAAATATGGAATATATTTTATCAAATTAAATTCACATAATTTATCAAATTTAATTTAAAATTCAACCTGCAAAAAGTGATGAAAAATTATTTTTTAGAAAAAAATCATTTTAAGTGTAGAAATATTTTTATACCAAATTCAAGTATAATTTTGATTCTAAAAACATTAATTGGGTTAATATTAATAAAAAATGTCAAATCAAATTTCAAAAATAATCCAAAATATAATATCACTTTTTAATTACTTGAAAAGAAAATACAGTTTTCATTTAAAATCGGTATTTTATACTATTCATTCAAAAATTATACTTTTCTGAAAAATACCAAAAAATCATCATAAGATAATTTCGAAATGTTGAATTCAAAAATTATAACCCTTTTATCAAATTAAATTTCTAAATGTTCCATAAATTAATTATAATATTTACTTACAAAAATTAATAAAAACCATTTTTGAAGAAAGAATATTTTAAAGAATAAAATGAATTTAATGAAAAATTGAGTGCTTATTTCTTAAGAATTAATAAATACATATTTATTTGGTACCAAAATTATATATATTTCATCATGTGGTTAATCTTATTTATACCTACCAACTTATCTATTATGTTATAACTATAAAATTTAAATATTAATATTTCATTGTTCATTTAAGCTTGGTGTTGCATGTTGTATAGATTATCAAAAATAATATTTTTTTTAAAATATGAGGGTATTAAAATATCCCCACTTTAATAAATTTCATCCTCACATTTTGAACTTGAGCATGGTAATCAATGTTTTGACATTTGAAAATACATTTTTTTGAAAACTCACATCGTAAAATGGGTAAATAAAAATTTCATTTTCAAAAGAGGGAAAGAGAAATATGATGGAAATCTAGAATTACACATAACTATGTTTATGAAATATGAAATAGAGAAATTATTTAAAAATAACATTAATCACTTAATCACCAAATCACTTTTCAATATTATGGTTATCTATATGATAAAACGTATCTTCCCAGATTAAACTTAATCTTTATCTATCGAATTATTTATGTAAAAAGTTGACATAATAACTAGGAAATCACTTATTATAGTTGTAGTAATTTAACTCTTATCACCCTTCAGTTGTAGGTTCAATCCTCATAGCCTTTCTAGATGTGACGGGTTATCACTCATCCTATGTGTTTTCCTTTTTCTAGAACTATACTAATATAATTCCATTATAAATGGAAAAAACTATGTGATAATCATATTCATAATATAACTTGATCCAATAAAGTTCCCAAAATTTAATAACCCTTTTATCCTAAATTACCTCAATAACCTTAATATTAAATAATGTTTTAGCCTCAAAGATTATATCAGAACCTTCATCTTACATCCCCAAAATGTAATAGTATTCTTAAAAAATAATCATTAATATTAATCTTAAGGGTTAGATATACTTCAGTCAAAAAAAATGTATTGAAAAATATAATTATTCACCTTAAAATCTCATCACTTAAAACCTAAAAATTGGTTCCTAATACATTGAACATATGATTAACATTAAAATTATAAACCCATTATGGTATTTATAACTCTTAAGAAAACCTCACATGAAAACATCCTAATTTTAAAAGTTGTCTAAATCTAACCATCATGTTAACTATAAGGACCAAACCTTAAAAATTTTGTAATATAGTGAATTTATAATACAATTAACTTTCATGCATATACAAATATATTATAAGTATTTATTTTGAGAGAATTACATCATAATTTTTTCATAACAAGCCTATATATTATAAATTGGACACTTCTACACATTATTCATTTTGTAATGAATATAAAATTTTAACATCAAACATGTTTTATTTTCAGTAAAAATCTTCACAAGTTTCAAATTTAACTCTTATTTGTTCTTAGAAATTCTTAAACTTTGTGAAATTTTATTTAAAATGTGGGATGAATATAAAATGATTAGTAATGGACATAAAATAAAGAAATATGTTATTCCATTGAAAAACATAAAACCCCATAAATTTTTTACCTTTATCACAATATTATTTGATTGTATGAAATAAAAAACATACAAATGAAAAAAAATGTTTTTTTCTAGAATAAAAACTTTAAAACTTATAGAAATAAAATATAAACCCTTTTAAAAAATATAGAGCATCATTTTCATAACCTGTGTTTACTGATGCCATAAATAACTAGATCCTAGTTAAATACATAGAAGAAACCACCCTAGTTAACTCTATTAATATTTCCTTTGAAGATAAGTAACACTACCCAATGAATTATAGATCTATATCAATGTCACCCATTCATATAATTTTTATCGTTATCACTCATTTTTATAAGTTATATCGGGTTCACTCATTTATATAAGTTGTATTCATATCACCCATTCATATAAGTTGTATCGTGCTCACCCATTCATCATATATAATTCTCAAGTATCATATAATGAATAAAACATTTTTATCTCACACATTTTCATCTTAAAACCCCTTCAAAACTATTTTAAACCCATGTGAATACATTTTAAAATATTGAAATACCCTTTCAGTTTAAAAACCCAATTTTAATATTAAAATACCCATAACAAAAGGAAAAAATGATTTTTATTTAAAGAAAACATGGAAATTTATAAAGGAAGAAAAACATTAAATAAAAACTAAAGTGATGGGAAAATATTTTGATGTCGTATACATTAAAATAGAACATTCATTTATCCTTTTCTAAAGAAAGTCGAAATTTTCCATATAAAATACAGAAAAATATTATTTTTGAAAACATTTTAAATAAAGTATAAACTGAAATAAAATTTCCTTTATAATTAATTTCTGTCCACATTAATACATCTATAAAATAATTTTAAGAATATGGAAATAGAAGAAAAATATATAGAATATAAATCTTTAAAATGTTTAAATTGATGTTTTAAAAGTAAAGTGTCCCTTTCCACGAGTATGACTCATCACATACATTCTTTATCTTCCTAAATTATAAACTTGTAAAAATTATTTAATTTATCAAAAAAAAATTATTTTTATTATTACTTTTATATTATTTATTTTCATGCTATATACAATTTCTTAATTAATTAAGTTTATGTCAACTGTTTTGATGATATTTAGATCATATGTCTAAAATGACATAGGTAGGTTGATCATGGTCTAAGATTTCATTATTGAATCATATAAAAAATAATAATCATGAAATAATAATCATTCATATACATTAATTATACTTTTAAAACCAACCATGAATAATGGTTATAAAAAATGAATTACTTTACAATCATTGAGATGATACGTTGTACGTTTGCATGAGTAACCTTTCATTTTTTCAAAGAGCGTGATAGAAAAAAGTAAGTATTATTTATATTTTTAAAAAACATTATTATATTATAAATATCATATTATTTTATTTAAATACACTAATATATAATATCCATGTGATGTAGTTATAAAAAAAACACATCGCTTCATGGATGTGGTAATCCACATGTGCACGGGAATAATGTTATCATTCTTTAATGCTTGTAAAGTTAATAAAATAGATGATTAACTATATTTAAAAAATTATAATTATTCAATTAATATCATGTATATAAATTAAATCAATCATTATAAAAATCCATGATAGTATTTGATTGAAAATTAATTATATCGGTTCGTGAGGCAGTAGTTCATCGTACACCTGAACAATAGATTCATTTCCAAATAGATAGAAGAATTTTATGTTCATAGGTTATTAAATTAACATAAAAACATATTATTATATTGAAGATACTAATTTTATTATTTCATCATGTTTGAATAATATTTTATGGTGGTAGAATAAGAAATAAAACTAAAATATTCGGTTAAAATATATACCTCTTTTCTGGAAAACTTCCTTTGCTTTACATCTTAATCCCTCTAAAGTTGGAATTAGGTCCAAAATAATACCTCTAAGATATGGGGAGGCTTTTTAATAAGGTATTTGGGTGGGTATTGGTATAATTAAATGGCTCTTTAATTTTTTATCAGAGAGGATAGGGGTTTCCCTATTATATGTGAGGGGAGGGGCATTCTTGAAATTACAAAATGTATTAAATTAATATAAATTAATATTCATGTAAAAATGGAACCAAATTGGTATAATTAAATGTTAAGATGAGTATGAGTGTAAATATTATCATATAATAAAAATTTGACTATTTTTTGTTTTTTTCACCCTTACCTATTAGTTTTAACACTTTGTTAAACCTTTTGACAATTACTGTGATATCAATGTTATTTTACTATTTAGGGGTCAATAAATTTATAATAAAAACAAAAGTGACCCAAAAATAGACCATGTTTGATATTTAAAACCATATCACAATAAATATTCCAAATATATTTTTTTAGGAATTTTAAATCATTTAATAAAATATTGTTTAATATAAAATATCATTAATGTCATTTTTGGAAATGTAGGATTGGTATAGAGTATGAGGTTTCCAAGCTCTGATACCAATTGTAGGATCTAAATAATGATGTAGATGCTCAATATACAAGAGGGGGGGTGAATTGTACACTTTAATAATTCCTTTGGAACCTTTAAAGTTGGTTACGAATAACTATGTTTTCCTTAAACAAAGGAAAGAGCTAAGTTTAAAAAAGTTAAACTAAGTGAATTCACAACACCTCTAACACCAAATGAAAACTTGGAATAAGGAATGAAGATATAAACTTCAAGCCCTATGTACTTGCTTAAAACTAGAAAGAGATTCCGAAAGTAGGTTCAGGAAATATGGATCCGGAAATTGAAACTTTAACTAAAGATTACAATATGAGATTCTACCTTAAAGCATATAGAATCTAAATGGAACAGAGTATAATTATGGAAGTATAAGAAAGTTATACTTTCCTTACAATACAAAATTCAGTGGAAACAATCAAGTAGTAAAACTACAAGTAACAAGATATAAGTCTTTTAACCCAAAGAGAAGGGTATCCAACAACCTTGGATAAAGGTCCCTTGATTTATACTTTCAAGCAATTTTGTGTTACCCAGACCAGGGTAAGCCCTCGATATGAAGATCGGAGTCTCTGTCTTGCTATCCCCGGAATCCCTCAACTTCTTGGTAGTTGGAAACCTATGTCTTCCTCAGCAAGGAAGCCATCGAACTTCAAGGTAGTTGTCACCTCTGTCTTCCTATCCCCGGAAGTCCTTGAATGAAATCACCAACATTCGGAGTCGCACGAAGCAAAAAATGAATGAGCGGTTCAGTACGCCCAAGGTGTGAAAATCTTTCTCTCTCTATAAATCACCTTAGCAGCGTGTGGTCTCTAGATCGATCAACTTCTATGTTGTTTTGAGCGCTTTCAAATGAGCTCTTATTTATAGGCAAGGTCGGCCTCCTTTCCAACGGTCATTTTTTCCTTAAAAATTAGAGGGACCTATACACGTGTAACTTAACCAACGGTTAGTTTATAACATAAAAGATGACATCGTTTTATAATAAAATAAGTATAACAGAATGTACGACATCATTTTATGTCTAACTCAAAAATTTTGGAGTGAAGGTTCGGAGTGTAAACAAAATGTCAAAAAGTATACAAATTATAAAAGTGTAAGCAAAATGAAAGTTCAGAGTCTAACCAAAAATAATTTTCGGAGTCTAAATAAATTCTAAGTGTATAAAGCAAAGATGATCAGATTCTGTTTAATAGGTGAATTCAGAATGAGAATTCGGAATGAGAATTAGTATCCAGAATTCGGAGTAGAACTTTATCAGAGTTCGTATCCAGAATTCGGAGTAGAACTTGATCAGAGTTCGTATCCATAATTCGGAGTAGAACTTGATTACAGTTCATATCCAGAATTCGAAATGAAACTTCATTATAGTTCTCATATATAATTCAGAGTGAAACTTCATTACAGTTCTCATCCAGAATTCGGAGTGAAACTTCATTACAGTTCTCATCCAGAATCCGGAACCTAAAACAGAATGCTTCATATCAAAGTTTCAAATGATTCCAAGAATATAGAAATGAATCTGAATATTATACTTAAGAAATATATGTATGAAAATATGATAAGGATAATTTTTCTTATAAAAGCGATCTTCCTTATAAAAGCGATTTTCTTTATAAAAGCGATTTTTCTTATAAAAGCGATTTTCCTTATAAAAGTGATTTTCCTTAAAGATAAGGTGTTTGTGATTTTCAAAACAAGAAGGAATAGAAAAGTCATAAGGAAAACCTTATTGACTCAAAAATCTCCCCCTTTTTGGAAAGCACAAACATCCTTACTAAAAATAAAGTCTAAGAAGAAAGAAAACATTAAGGCTTATCTCCCTTTGCTTATGGATGTTGATGAATACGACTAACTCCCCCTTTGGCTTTGAAACTCTAAGGATCATATTCTAGATTTCTGGAATGATATTTCATAAAGAATTAGAATGTCGTCTTTAATGAAAAACTCCCCCTTAGATAAACTCTATTAGAGTTCTTTTTCTTTCTCACCCTTTGTTCAGATTCTTTTTCCTTTTCCACCTTTATTAGGGTTCTTTTCCTTCTCCCCCTTTGTGATTTTCAAAAAGAATTCGAGGGAATGGAAAATATAACAAAGTACCTGAAAAATTAGTAACAACAACAAAAGAGACGAACAAGAACAATTTTCATTAAGTTTGATAGTTCAACAACAAGGAATATAAGATAAAACAAAAGGCCGGATTTGTCTATTTTGGATCTTTTTCCTTGTTGTTGAACTATCAAACTTAATGAAAATTGTGCTTGTTCGTCTCTTTTGTTGTTGTTACCAATTTTTCAGGTACTTTGTTATATTTTCCATTCCCTCGAATTCTTTTTGAAAATCACAAAGCGGGAGAAGGAAAAGAACCCTAATAAAGGTGGAAAAGAAAAAAGAATCTGAAGAAAGGGTGAGAAAGAAAAAGAAATCTAATAGAGTTTATCTAAGGGGGAGTTTTTCATTAAAGAAGACATTCTTATTCTTTATGAAATATCATTCCCGAAATCTAGAATACGATCCTTAGAGTTTCAAATCCTAAGGGGGAGTTAGTCGTATTCATCAATATCCATAAGCAAAGGGAGATAAGCCTTAATGTTTTCTTTCTTCTTAGACTTTCTTTTTCGTAAGGATGTTTGTGATTTTCAAAACAAGAAGGAATGGAAAAGTCATAAGGAAAACCTTATTGACTCAACAGGAAATACATGAAATATTATAATATAATATGTGTCTAACTCATGTAATATGGTACCAAAATAACATAGATTAAAAGATAAAGAATATATGGTATTAATAAACTTGTCTAACCAAGTTTTTATTGGTTTATATATCATTTTAAACATTATTGTTTTTTTAACCCCTTGGTTAAACAATTTTGACCATAACTGTTGTAATGAATGTTCCTATATTAAAGAGTTATAATTTTACTTATAAGGTAAAAACGTTCTCATAAACGTCCAAGAGATGAACTTTTAGAACTTTTATTATCCTAATTGTCCAATATAAATATTTTTATGGTTTTAAAATAATTTAATAAAATGTTATCTAAAATAAAATTCCATTATTGCCATTTTGGCACTATTTATTTAATTTGACTTTGAAAATAACATGGAAGAAAATTAATTAAAATATAAACCTCTAAAAAATTACTAATATGTTATATTTATCTTTGAAAACCATTTTATACTTTAACGTAAAAAAATATTTTACTTTTTCTAAAATCATTTACTAGATTTTTCTACTACTTTCACGAACACTATATTAGTGTTGTGAAAGAATTTAAGATAATTATACAATTAATAAAAAATTTAAAAAAAATACCATGATAAATAAAAATAATTAATATCTAAAATAAAAACTTATAACAAAAATATAAATTTTTTATCACTATTACAAAATATTATATATATTAAAAGTAAGAAAGTGACATTTTTGACTTTATCATTTACTTAAATATTAAAAAGGTAAAAATAAAAGATAAATGGAAAGAAAATGTCATACTCTCAAATTTTTTATTAATACAGATGAAATATAATCTTCAAATTAAATTAATTCAAGTTTTTTGGTCATTTTTAGTCTTTATCATATTAATTTTAACCCTAATTAAACCATTTTACCTTTATAATGGAAACAAAAAACTACTAGTGTTACTGTTCATATTTAAAAAAATTTATGTTCAAATTATTAAATAATATTAATTATTATTATTCCAAATATTTAATCCATTTTATCAAATTCAATTTATAGAAAAATCATAATTTAATTTAAAATTAATCCAATAAAATGCGATGGAAAGCGATTTTCCAGAAGAATCCTTTTTGAGTAAAAAATTGTTATTACACCAAATTCAAGTATAATATTGATTCAAATAATATTTATTAGATTATTTTTAATCAAAAGGGACTAATTAAATTTTAAAATAAATAAATAAAATACAATGTTACCTTTTATGTAATTGAAAATAAAACACAATTTTCATTAAAAATCTGTATTTTTTCTATTCATTAAAAAATAAAAAACTTTAAAAAAAACAAAAAATAATCAAAAGAAAATTCTAAAATGATAAATTTAAAAAATATAACTTTTTATCAAATAAAATTTATAAAATTTTAGGAAATTAATTATAATATTCACTCACAAAAATAAATAAAACCCATTTTTAATAAAAACATATTTTGAAGTATAAAATAACTTTACTGAATAATTGAGTACTTATTTTCTAAAAATTAATCAACACATTTATTATTAGCTAGTAAATTTATATATATTTCATAATATGGTTAATTTTATTCAAATACACCAATTTAATAGTTATTTTATAACTATAACATTTATATAATAATATTTAGTGGTTAATTCAAGATCGGTGTTGTTTATCGTATACACTATCAAGAATAGTCTTATATAAAAATATTGGTATATTGTAAACATTGTTCTTGATATATAACATGTCCCAAAGAATTATAATTTAGACCAAAAAAACTCTTACGGATTCGGTAATACTTTAATCAAACCCCTTAGAAAAAATATGGATTATAAATGAACTTCAAATACCATGATTAAAAGATAATTCATGATATGTGTAACATTATTTTTTTAATGATATTAAAAACCCACTTTTGTTAATAAATTATAGGTATTTTGGGGTGAAAATTTAATTTTTCAATAATTGTTTTTATTTTGGATTTACGAAAGGGTAAAATCTCTAATTAACACTTTTTAATATTCTATGTAATATTTTTGGAGTTAGGCGTTGAGTCAGTGTGAGATTTCAAGGCTCATAGAGCCTTGATATAGGTGGAATAAAAATATTAAATATATTTTATTCATACGTGTGCATGTTTTTAAAAAAAATTAAATAAATTCCAAAAAAAAATTCGTATGAGAAATATGATACCACCATTTGGTCCGGGATGAGGGGATTTCCCTAAGCATGACATTTTTGTGTGGGGCGTTTGTCCACATCACACAAAAGGATAACTTTTAATATATTTATTATATTTTATTCTAAAAATATTAGAATATATCCCAAAAATTTTCTGAAGGAAAATATGAGACCATTGTTAGGTCCAGAATATGAGTTTTACCCTGGGCATGACATGAGTTTTGTGCATGTCAGGTGTTCAGTTACATCCCATGTAAGGGTAATAGTAATTGGAATATAAATATTGTGTTGGGTAGTTAGAAATAATAATAATAATTTTGTTATTATTATTATTATTTGTGTCAAATAAAAAAATGGAAATATACTTCTATAATTAATGATGATATTGTGGTGGTAATAATTAATGACCAAAATAATTAATGTGATTTTATTCATTAGACCAATTAATTGAAAAAGTGTAATTAATATTATTTTTATTAACTTTTATCAGTATTTAATGGATGTTTTTATTAACATTTTTATGGTGGTAATAATGGATGAGATTTAATAATAATAGTAATAAAATATTACTGTTATTGTCGTTTATCTTATTAAATTGGGAAGATAATATTGGTTTATATATACAATTTATATATATACAGAATAAGTATATATATATATGTGTGTGTGTGTCTGTGTGGTTGTGTGTGTATGGTTGTGTGTGTGTGTGTGTGTGTATTTATGTGGATGTATATATTTGTTTTTTCATACATATATATATAATATGTTTATATATATGTGGATTATTTTTCAATATATATATGTATATGTATTTAATAGTTGATTTTATTTAATGGTTGATTAAATGTCGTTAAATGAGAAATTTTGAAAAAAATGCCTAAATTATTATTGGGGGTAACTTTACATGGAGAGAGGACAATGAAAAAACATTAATGGTTTAAAAAATTAATAATAATTATAATGAATCAATGTATTAAAAATATAATAAAAAGGGAGTTGGGTTGATTCCCTTGCATGAGCACCATGTGGGGAGCACGACACACCCCTCCCTCACAATCCATCTCTTATTGTTTCAATATTATTTTTATTTTTTATTTTATTTTATTATTATAAAAAACATCTCTCCTAAATAAATTCTTTGATATTGATCAGATTGATGTACTATTGGTTTTATTGGTTTTGTCTTGATAAGAATAATTTTAAACATATTTTTTATGAAAGCAACGCGGTTTTGAGGGTGCAATTAAACAGGAACATCAACAATCATCGTCATTCATCATTTCACCTAACGTTTGATGCACTTGACATTAGTGCATGTTATATATGGGTTATTGGTATGATTTTTTGTGTGCAAGTGTATCCCTTGAGACCTATGTTTAATTCTTAATCACATCACATGTGTGTGTATCACCTTCAACCAATGCTTAGATTGTTTTCATATGGATTATGATTAATGTGATTATGATATTCTTTGACATGATGTGATGTTTGATCTATCATTTGTATTATTCAATATATATATTGTATTTATATCTATTGTAGTTGATTGTGGTGGTTTGTCCTATTTGGTTGGCAAGTGATATTTGACAAAAGTATTGGTCAATATTGGATGACATGTGAGATATTGTAACACCCCAAGGTTTTCTAAAAATAAATTGAAATGCCTGAAATTTTGTTTAAAGTAGAAATTTATAACTAGCCTTTAAACATAATTTTAATAATTCTATGTTTTAAATTTTTAAAAACGATCATCTACAATTGTGTCCAGTAAGTTATTTGGAGTCTAATGAAACCAACTTGTTTTTTTGGTGAATAGTAACATAACCTTATAGATAGTAATATGAATATTAATATGACCATAATGAATAGTAAATTTTATTATTATTCTATTTTTTTAATTACTGAAGATAAAGACATTTTGGTTAATTTTTCAATGTGATATAAAAGCCGTTATATTTTTAAAATTGTTAATTTTTGAATTAAGTATTATTTTATTTAAAAATTAAATTAATGGTATTTAAAAAAATATTTTCCAAAAATGGACTTCATTTTTGAATTCTACACATTGATAAATGGTTAGGGTGAATTTTGGGGATTTTTTTTGAAACATTTGATTTTTTGGTGAATAGTAAAAAATACAGTTTTGAGTTTCGGTGTGTTAATGGAATCATTAATGATGTAATAACGATGTAATAAATCTATTATGATTGTTTAAAGTTAAATAATATGTGAGTTGTCTCAAGTGGCTAATACCATGGTAAAATACCATGGGAAATCCCATGGTTTTTCAAATACCACTAATGAGGTGTCCCTTGGATATTATTAAAATAATGACTCACTTTTGCTATAAATACCATCCCATTCCTTCATAAAATTCATTCCCAATTCTTCCTCAATAAATATATGGACTCCTTACCTCCCTATTATTCCTACCAAGGTTTCCTCAATCCCCTAAGGTCCCAACATTCAAGTTTTAGGAGTTACTCTACAGGGTAAGAAAATTCTCAATTTCTTTCTTTTTCCATTCATGTTCTCTTTTATGTGGTATAACTTTCAAGACTACATAACATGTTCTTATTTATTTCTTATTGCTTATCTATTTTGTATTATGATTCATTTTTATATGGTTTATCCTTGTCCCTTATCTTTTTATTATTTTCTAAAACCATGTTGCATAGTCGTTAGGATGCCAAATTTTTGTGAGGGATTTCTCAATTATTCTTTTATTTTGAGTTCCTTTCTTATCTTATTAATTCCTAATCACCTCTCACCCAAGAGTAACTAATTCTCAATAAATAATTTATATTCTGGATGTTCTCATGTTCATGGAAAATTCTTCATCAATCTTCTTCTCCTCTCCCACTTATTCAAGAAATGAAAACATTGTCCGTGATGTGTCGAATTATCAACATCGTGGATGATGTGATTTTACTTTTCATTAATTATTTAAAGTCTGGTAATGAAACCATTTTTATGGTTGAACCAATTTATAAAATATTTTTTATTTATCATCCATGGTTTTGAAAAAAAATTACTCATGGTTTTAATTTATAAGACAAAATGAGTTCGTTATTATCAAAAAACAACTAAAATGATTTAAACGAACATCATTAATGTTTTAACTTATTAATCATCCTCATATCAAACATCAAAATGATAAATGGTATAAATTATGATACTTTAAATATTTAAATACTTTTCCATGCTAATTCTGGAGTTTCACTTCCAATCGACAAGAATGAACCATCATGAACCGATCATGAAAATCATATAAAGAACTCACCCAAAACAGTGCAAAGAACAAAATACTAACAATTATAGAGTTAAATGAGGTAATGAAATGATCATATAATGTTTTATAATGATGAATATGATTCTATAATATATTAATAACACTCTTTTAACTATTATATAGGAGGTTTAAATGATTTGGAAGTAAGACAAACCCGAGGTAAGGGAATTCTAAACCCGATTTCTATTCTATGGGTTAACCTTATTCTTCATTATTTATGTGGTATTTAAATTAGCTGTGTGATGAATTATAATTATAATATGTTTAATTGTGTTTATTTACTGATTATATACATTTCCATCAACTATATTAAGTCTCACTTCAATTATATGATATTTATATGGGACTTTTATTTTCAAATCCTCTTTTAAAATTCTATTTTAAAAAATTCAAAAGAAATTTTTTTATATAATTATTCATGATATATGATTATGATATGGTTCTTGGGAATTTTTTATGATTAATTTTGGGACCTATATTTTCCTCAAATGCATTGGGTATTTGTATGTTGGAGGTTGGTTGTATGGTTACTCCAAGTGTAACTGTGATGGTTACACAAATTATAAGGTAGCCGTGAGGGTTAAAAATTATAGGGTAGTCGAGCGGGTTAAAAAATTATAGAAGTAATGTCCCAAGAGACCTTTATTATTATCTTTATGTTCTCATGTTTTGTGTGTATCTTTTTTAAATCTCATGTTTCAAAAAGTAATTATTATGGGTGACAAGCATGTCTTTTAAAAATGTTTTCATACATTACAACTATTCATGGACTAATGTGCTCTTTCCTTCTTTTACATCCCTTACTGAGATTTTTGTACTCATCCTAAGTTTTTTAAAATTATTTTCACATGTCATAAGGACGTGTATGAAAAATAATGAATCCAAGTTAAATGTTTTAATAATTGTCAATGAAATCATGTTTTATGCTTTAATGTTTTATATTTTGAAAAAAAATGGAAACTATTTTTATGGTATCCACTTTGTAAAAATGTGTAAGGTTATGAATGTATTATGTCCCAATTCTCTACATATCTAAACTTTAAAAGATACTCAATGTAAAAGGAAATGATTTCTTGTCTAAAATAAAGATTAAGTAATGTACTAAGGTCGGGTCCTTATAGTTGGTATCAGAGGATGGTTTAGATAACTTTAGGGGTTAAGATGATGTTAAAAAGAATACTATAAATTATTTTTACACTATGATTAATTTGAAATGTTATAGAATTTAAATATTACCATGTTGCATCATCTAGGGTATATTATTCTGAATGGTTGTCCTCAGAAGAAACAGGGAAGTTGAAGAGGATAGGCACTGACAAAATGGCATCCTTCCGATTCTACATCCTGAAATGCTAGGGATTGGCACAGAGCAGTTTGTGACAGTAATTTCTTAGCTAACGGAAGAAATAAATGGTGGTGTCATCCATGAAAGATAACAACCAAGGGTGCTACAACAAAACATGACAATAGTGGAACATTTTATAAGACAACACCCTTCTTCTTTCAATGGATCTTCTGACCCAGTAGCGGCTGAAGGATGGATTAAATCCCTTGAAAAGATATTCAATGTTATGGGATGTTAATATAATCAAAATGGTAAGTATTTCCATTTATCATTTTTAAGGTGAATTTGGTCAGTGGTGGTCAATGGTAAAGAATATCAGGGATAGATAGGATATTGATTCCTTAGAGTGGGATGAATTTAAAAGTATTTTCCTTGAAAAATATTTTCTTAAGGAGGTGCAACTTAGAAGAGAGAAGAAATTCCTTGAATTGAAACAAAATGAGGAATATTCAGTGGTAGTTTATGAAGAAAAATTCACACGACGGGTGAGGTATGTTCCAAATCTTATTCTGGATATTAATAGAAAAATCAACTACTTTGACTCGGGATTAAATCCAAGTTATCGAAGGGTGTTGGCCTCCTGTGAATTCAAAAGTTATGAGAAACTTTTCTGATGTGATGAGAGGGTAGATATGGAGTTTGATGATGATCGTTTTCATTTTGTAAATAAGGAGAAGAAGAGGTATACATGGAAAATGATGGGTAAGAATCAACCAAAGAAATATGATGGTAAGAAAATCCAATTTCCAGTTTGTGAAGAGTATGGGAAGAAACACCATGGGGAATGTCTTAGAAAAACTGGGAAGTATTTTAAATGTGGTAAGTTTGGACATATAGCCCGAGATTCTAATGAGAATTATTCTAAGACTAATCCTAATAGGAACACTGTAAAGTGTTTCAAATACAGTGAGATGAGTCACTATTCAAATGCTTACCCCAAAAGATATCCAAATGATGAAAAGAAGCCAGACTATAACCAAAAAGGTGTAGTGAGATCCTTTTCGACTACGTCAGTAAATGTAGGTTCATCCAATGAAGTTATATCAGTTAATTTGTTTGTTTACCTTGATTTTTCTAAATTTTTGTTTGATACGGGGTCTACACATTCCTTCATCTTTGAGAAATTTTCAGAAAAATTAGAAATATAACCTCAAAAAATAAAACCAAAACTTGTTGTTAAAACACCAGGGGGAAATATTATAGAAAAAACTAATTATAAGAATCTTTATATTGTGGTTTTTTGAAAGACTCTACTTGTAAACATTGTTGTTTTATCCTTAGTCGAGTTTGATGTTATTCTGGGAATGGATTGTCTTTCTATTTATCATGAAAAGATTGACTGTAGAGATAAAGAAGTTGATTTTCAGAAAGAGTTTCAGTTTGTATACAATAATGGATCCATACAATTGATAACATATTAGGAATCTGAGAAACTATTAAAATATGGAATTGAAAATTATCTTTCTCATATTAAAGAAAACAAGGGAACTTTTTATATTGATGATGTGCCTGTGGTAAATGAATACCTTGATGTTTTTTCTGGTGAGTCACCCAGTGTCATACATAATCAGGAATTCAGAATCACAATTTACTTAGTTCATGATGCCTAGAAAATTTCAAAAACCCCATATCATATGGCTCAAATAGAACTTCTTGAATTGAAAAATTAGTTGCAGGATTTTCTTGATAAAGGATTCCTTCATCCTAGAACTTCACCATGGGGAGCTCTTGTTTTGTTTGCTAAAAATAAATATGGTTCCATGAGACTTTTAATTGATTATAAGGATTTTAATAAAATCACTTTTAAAAACAATTATCCTATGCCTCACATAGATGAATTTTTTGACCATATCAAGGGAGATCAGTACTTTTCCAAGATTGACTTGAGATCTGGATACCATCAGTTGAAGGTGAAGGAGGATGACATCCTGAAAATATCCTTTTGTACTAGATATGGGCATTATGAATTTGTGGTTATGCCATTTGAGTTAACTAATGAATCTTCTGTATTCATGAATCTTATGAATAAAATATTTCATGAGTTCTTGGATAATATTGTGGTTGTGCTTATTGATGACATTTTGGTATTTTCTAAAAATAAAGAGGATCATGAAAAACATCTAAGGGTTGTTTTACAAACCTTAAAATAAAAACAAATATATGTAAAAATCAGAAAGTTTGATTTTTGTTTGAAACAGATTTCTTTTCTTGGGCACATCATAAATAAGGATGGAATAACAGTTGATCCTTCCAAAACAAAAGTAGTTTATGAATGTCTATGACCTTCAAATGTTATACAGATTCATATTTTTCTTGGATTGGCAGGTTATTACTAATGGTTTGTTAAGAACTTTTCATGGTTATCTAGCCCGATAACTAAGTTAACACAAAAAGGGGTTAAATTCATTTGGATATAAGAATGTGATGTTTGTTTTCAGGAACTGGAGAAGATATTGGTGAATGCTCCAGTTTTGGCCTTGACTTCCTGAAATGGTGAGTTTGTCATCTACAGTGATGCTTCTTTTATGGGACTTGGTTGTGTTTTGATGCATAATTATTAGTTAATTTCTTATGCTTCAAGAAAAATTAAACCTCTTGATTTAAATTATCCCACACATGATTTGGAATTTGAAGTTATAGTTTTTTCTTTGAAAATTTGGTGGCATCATTTATATAGAGCCAAAAGTCAAATATATACTGACCATAAAAGTCTAAAATATATATTCACTTAGAATGAATTAAACATGAGGCAGAGAAGATGGATATAACTGATAAATGATTATGATTGCACAATCAATTATCATCCTAGAAAAGAAAAAAAAGTGGCAGACACCTTGAGTCGAAAACATCATGCATCATTAACCATGTTATGTTTGGAAAATGATCCCTTGATTAATGATTTGATGAATTTTGGCTTAGAAATTATTAGTACAGGGAATACATCTATTTTGTCTCAGGTTTTGGTGCATTAATAGTTATCAGATAGAATTAAGCAAGCACAGAAGAAAGACCGTGAGCTACAGAAAAAGGTAGAATTGGTTAAAATGGGTAATTTTCCAGAATTTAATCTTGATAAAGATTGTGTTTTAAGATTTGTAAAAAGGTTTTGTGTGCCTTGTGATTCCCATTTTAAGAAATACTTGTTGTGTAAAGCTCATAGTTCTCCATTTTCAGTTCATCCTGGTAGTATTAAGATGTACAGAGACCTTCGAGATTATTATTGGTTGGATGGAATTAAAAGAGATATTATTGATTTTACCATGAAATGTTTGACATGTCAACAGGTTAAAGTATTACTGAAGGGGATGATTCTGTCTTTGCTAGTTCTGGAGTGGAAATGGGAGAATGTATCCATGTACTTTGTGGTGGGACTACCAAAGACTTCTCAAGGTAACAATGTGATTTGGGTTATTGATGACCAACTAATAAAATCTGTACATTTTATTTATATTCAAGATAAAATGTTGTTTGATCAGCTTTCTTGACTATACCTAAAGGATATTGTTAGGTTACATAGAGTTCCTCATTCTGTTGTATCTAATCAGGATCCCAGGTTCACTTCTAACTTTTGGAAGGGACTTCAGAATTCATTGGGAACATAATTAAATTTCACTATAGCTTTTCATCATCAATCATATGGGAAATTAGAATGAACGATTCAGACTTTGGAGGATATACTTCGAGCTTGTTCAATGGAATGCTAGGGAATTTGGGATCATCGTATTTCTTTATCTAAGTTTTCTTATAATAACAGTTTTCATTCTAGTATACAGATGGCACCTTTCAAGGCACTATATGGGAAGCGATGTCAGACTCTAGTGTTTTGGGATGAAGTTGGTGAAAGAAAGTTTATGGGGCCAGAATTAGTAGAAGAAGTTTCTGAGAAAGTGAAGATGATATAGTAGCACATGAGGACATCTGAAAGCAAGCAAAAAAGTTATATAGATAACAGAAGGAAAGACTTCTCTTTAGAGGTAGGTGACCATGTTTTCCTTTTAATATCTCCTTGGAAAAGTGTTATGTGTTTCGATAATAAAGGAAAGTTATGTCCACAGTTCATCGGTCCTTTTGAAATCCTAGAGAAAGTTGGAACAGTAGCATACCAAGTAGCTTTGCCTCTGAGTTTTTCTCAGGTACACAATGTTTTTCATGTTTTGATATTGAGAAAGTATGTGCCAGATTCATCACATATCTTAAGCCTAGAAGCAGTTCATCTGGAAGAGAAATTTTCTTATGAAGATAAAATAGTTCATATTCTTGATCGATGGGAATAGGTATTGCTAAATAAGGTAATCCACCAGGTAATGTTTTTATGGAGAAACCACATGGTAGAAGAATCAACATGGGAGTCTGAAAATGCTATGAGGGAAAGGTACCCTCACTTATTTAATAAGTAAATAAAATTGTGAGGATGCAATTTTCAGAAGGTGGGGATAATGTAACACCCCAAGGTTTTCTAAAAATAAATTGAAATGCATTAAATTTTTTTAAAGTATATATTTATAACTATCATTTAAACATAATTTTACTAATTCTTTGTTTTGAATTTTGAAAAACGGTCATCTACAATTGTGTCTAGTAAGTTATTTGGAGTCTAATGGAACCAAATTGTTTTTTAGGTGAATAGTAACATACCCTTATGAATATTAATATGAATAGTAAAATAAACATAATTAATATTAAAATTTATTGTTATTTTATTTTCCTAAGGCTTGAAGATAATGACATTTTGGTTAATTTTTCAATGTGATATAAAAGCAGTTATAGTTTTAAAATTGTTAATTTTTTAATTAAGTATGATTTTATTTAAAAATTAAATTGATGATATTTAAAAAATTATTCTCAAAAAAAGGAATTCATTTTTAAATTCTACACGTCGATAAATGGTTCTGGTGAATTTAGGGGATTTTTCTGAAACATTTGATTTTTCGGTGAATAGTAACAAATACAGTTTTGAGTTCCGGTGTGTTAATGACATCATTAATGATGTAATAATGATTTAATAAATTATATTGACTTGTGTACAGTTAAATAATATGTTAGGTGTCCCAAGTGTCTAATACCATGGGTAAATACCATGGGCATGCCCATGGTTTCTCAAATACCAATAATGAGGTGTCCCATGAAAATTATTAAAATAATCCCTCACTTTTGCTATAAATACAAACCCATTCCTTAATTAAATTCATTCCCAACTCTTCAACAATGAATATATGTCTTCTATACTTCCCTATTATCCCTACCAAGGTTTCCTCAAGCCCCCAAGGTCCCAACCTTCAAGTTCTAGGATTTACTCTACAAGGTAAGAAAATTATCAATTTTTTTCTTTTTCCATTAAAGTTCTCTTTTATGTGGTATAACATTCAATTTTCCATAACATGTTCTTATTTCCTTATTATTCTTGATCTATTCTGTATTATTATTCATTTCTTAATGGTTTAACCTTTTCCCCTATCTTTTTAATATTTTTTAAAACCATGTTGCATAGTCGTTAGGCTGTCGAATTTTTATAAGGGATTTATCAATTATTCTTTTATTTTGAGTTCCTTTATTTTCTTATTCATTCCTAATATCTTCTTATCCAAGAGGCATGAAATCTCCATAAATCACTTATATTATGGATTTTCTCATTTTCATGGAAAATTCATCATTATTCTTCTTATCTTCTCCCACTTATTCGAGGAATAAAAACTTTGTCTGTGATGTGTCGAATTTCCAACATCATGGACGATGTGATTTCAATTTGAATTAATTACTTCAAGTCTGGTCATGAAACCATTTTTATGGTTGAACTAGGTTATAATATATGTTTTATGTCTCATACATGGTTCTAGAATTATTTTTTACACTTGGTTTTAATTTATAAGACAAAATGAGGTTGTTATTACCAAAAAACCACTAAAATGATCTAAACGAACATCATTAATATTTTAACTTATGAATCATACTCACATAATACATAAAAATAATAAAAGGAATAAATTTTTGTAATATAAATATTTAAATATTTTTCCATTCCAATTAGGGAGTTTCAATTCCAATCGATAAGAACAAACCATCATGAACCGATAATGAAAATCATATAAAGAACTCACCCAAAACAGTACAAGGAAAAAAATAATTACAATTAAAAGTTGAAATAATGTAATGAAATGATAATATAAGGCATTATAATTATGGATATGATTTTTAATATATTAATAACACTCTTTTTAACAATAATATAGGAGTTTTAAATGATTTAGAAGTAAGACAAACCTGAGGTAAGGGAATTTTTAACCTGATTTCCAATATTTGGGTTAACCTTATTCTTCATTATTTATGTGGTATTAAAATTGTTTTTGCAAATAATTCTTATTATAATATGTTTAATTATGTCTATTTATATATTATATATATATTCTATCCACTCTATTAAGTCTCACTTTAATTATATGATATTTATAAGGGACTTTTCTTTTAAAATTCTATTTTACAAAATTCAAAATCAATGTTTTTAAGTAATTATTCATGATGTAGGATTATGTTATGGTTCTTGGTAATTTTTTATGATGAAGGTTGGGACCTATATTTCCTTCTAATTCATTGGTTATGTGTGTGTTTGAGGTCGGTTGTATGGTTACTCCAAGTGTAACTCTGATGGTTACACAAATTGTAAGTTAGTCGTGAGGGTTAAAAATTATAAGGTAGTTGAGAGGGTTACAAAATTATGTAATTAATGCCCCAATATAACTTTATTATTATGTTTATGTTATCATTTTTTGTTTGGATCTTGTGTAAATCTCATTTTTCACAAAGTAAGTATATATGGGTGACAAGCATTTCTTTTGAAAATGTTTTCACTTGTTACAAGTATTCATGGACTAATGTGCTCTTTCCTTCTTTTACATCCCTTAATGAGCTTTTTGTGCTAATCCCATGTTTTTTTAAATGATTTTAATAGGTCATAAATATGTGTAAGACAAATAATGAATCCAATTTAAATATTTTAAGAATTTTCAAATAAATAATCTTTTAAGCTTTAATGTTTTATATTTTAAAAAAATGGAAACTGTTTTTATGGTATCCACTCTATAACAATGTATAAGGTTTTGAATATATTATGTCTCGATTCTCTAAATTTATAAAAATTACAATATCATAAATGTAAATGGAAATTATTTCTTGTCTAAAATCAATATTATGTAATGTAATAAGGTCAGGTCATTATAGATATGACACATGATTGACAACATGCGATATCGGACGCATGTTTGAGACTATCCTCTAAGAGGGATGTACTAGGTTTGGTTCAGAATGTACATTGACTATTCTAGTTGTAATTATGTGTCACATGATTTTGGTTATCCTCATAGGAATTATGTGATAATACTTTGGTCATCGTGTGATATTTGACACTTTTTTTGGCTATCCACTCAAGATAGATGTGATAAGACCATAGTGGTCAACATGTACATAGACAATTCTGACCAAAGGAATGTGTCGCATGCTTGGGGATATTTATTCAAGGAGGACATGGTGAGATGGTTACTGATATTCCATCCAAAAATATGCCAAAGCAGGTATGTTTCTTTTGGAATTGTGCTGAAGTAGGTAAAGACGGTCCCCAAGGACCTAGATTGTGTATGGTATTTGTGTGATATATTGTTTTTATATCTATACTCTATTTATATTCATGGAATACACTTGTATATTATATGAATATTTGTTAAGGGTTGTTGGTCGTATCCTATTGAATCTTGTAACCACACCCTACTTGGGAATTTCAGTGTGCTTGTAGATAGCATTCTTGGGGATCTAGTGAAGGGAAAGGGACCAATAATGGATGTTTAAGCATGTGGAATAGGAGGATATTGATGATTTTAGGTGGAGTTTTAGTGGGACATCAGAAGATTTTTTTTATTTTACTAGATTTACCTATACATGGGATCCTTGTTTTATCTGTTATTATATCTTATATGTCATCTTCAGTTTTTTTACTTGTACTCTGATTATTTATTTTACTAATATAATTATTTTATTATTTATCTGTCTCATGAAATGATAAAGAGGGTATAGTCTCCCTATGGTTCCACTCTAGACCCTCGTTACTAGTCGGATCTGGTGTATAGGGAGGTGTACCTGAGGTCATGTGGAATCCAACTCAAACTTGGTGATTTGGTTTGGGATGTTACAATATTATATTAGTGAATTAGGATTCACTAACGTGTCTTTTATCATTTTCTTGGTTTGGGACTAGAATATGCAGGATTTAGGATTATTTGGACTTGGGAAGGGGAACTACGTCAATTTCTGATAAGCACTATATGATGGACCTCTGAGTTTCCATAAAAAGGTGTGATTATGTTTATTGTCAATGTCCGATTAGCACTATATGATGGACCTCTAAGTTTCCATAAAAATGGTTTATTATGTTTTAATATTACCATTGAATAAATTCAAATTAAGTGATTAAAATTATTTTTATATGTGATTTATGGTTTTTGGTGTTAATTCATGCATCATGACTAGGCACGCAGGTTTACATGTCACGTATATATATATATATATATATATATATATATATATATATATATATATATATATATATATATCTTTTGTGGTGATGTATAATAGTTCTTTAATTAAATACATTTGTGATATATCTATGTTGTCCTGATCCTTTTTTGGAATTAATTAGTTCAACTGAGTATGCTGCTATGATACTATACATATGGTGATTGTGAGTACCATGAAGGGTCAGATACCAAGGTTAATGCTAGGATGGGTAAATCTTGGGTTGTGGGTATGCTCTTAAGAAAACCTTATGTGATCCCATAGACTGGTTAGGACATGATATGTTCTTCTTGTTTTAGGGACTCTACCTCAGAGATGTATGACTATGAAGCTAGCTATGGCAGTCTAGGATACTCCTGTGGCACCACCCGTGTTTTGGAAGGCACGAGTGAATTAAGGTATAGGACTCATTCAGCCAGGTCTTTTTCGGATTATGCCAATCCAAAGTAGAGTCTCTGGGACTATGTTCGAATATGTATGGTACTTAAAATTACTACATAATACATATTTACATGTTATTTTAGTCCCTCAGGATGTGTAGGAATGTATACGGGTCATTGAGAGGATATTTGACCTAATAGAGAATCTATAGGATATGCAGGTTAGACTTGCGACCTTTTATGCTTGAAGGTGTAGTTGGTCGGTGGTGGGATATCATTATATAAATAATAATATGGGAAGTATTTACTTTGTAAACCTTTAAGGATTTATTTTTCACGTATTTATTTACCAATACACTAAAACTTGATCATGTTTAGGAGTTCATGGATCTCTAATAAGTAATGAGGACAGTGTCCACATATTCAGCATGTTTTACTGAGCTGGTCCACTTTTCTCCTCTACTAGATATGAACAATGCTCAGAAAGAAAGAAAGTTTGAGATTAAACTACACCCAGAGTTGAGTTGAAATGTCATAACTTTTTATCTAACGATCTAAGATGTGTTTCTTTGAAAATCATTAATGATAGATATGGGTATCAAGGAAGACTTAGCTGCTAGTTTTTCCCATTCTTTCATTAAACCCATATGTGTATTCTCTAACATAGCATCAACTACTTATTCTTGGGATATAATGAGGAAGTTAGATGATGGAAATAGGGGTAGAAATCAATAATTATAGTATAGCCAAATTTTTTTGACCCCTACTATGGTAAGAGACTCTTAAAGGTGTTGTAACTATGGGAGGAAGGGACACCCTCTCAAGGAATTTCTTATGCCACTCAAGACCTAACTTAATTGTGGTAGTATTAGACATCTTATAAGGTTCTATTCCAAGGATTTAGGGATTTAAACAGGTAAATTAGGCCATGGTATGGGCATAGGACCTCAGCACTAGGTGCAGACCCCGTAAGGGTCGATAAGTCGAGAGCTAATGGAGAGATGTGGAGTGGTGGATGGTAGGGATTATGAAATTTATTTGTATTTAGAAGATGGTGGAGAGAAACTTTTTATAGTCTAAGGTGAAATCATGTTTGAGTATTCTCTATTTTTTTGTAGTGTTTTTTTGTTTAAATCCCTAGAGTGTTGTTTTTAAATCTATTGAAGAAGATAATAAAAATTGTTTTAATTTGGAAACACCTATGGTGGGGAGTAATAACTCCCTAATATGAAATGATTCACAAAAATGATAATCACTGTAATGGATAGAATCATAACAACCTTATTTTTTTAAATGATATTAGAAACCCAATTTTGTTAATAAATTACAATGTTTTTTTTGTAAAAAAATTAATTTTTCAATACTTGGGTTTATTTTGGATTTATGAAAGGGTAAAAGCTCTGTTTAACACTTTGGAATATTCTGTGGAATATTTTCAGAGTTAGGTATTGAATCAGCATGGGTTCTAAGACCCATAGAGTCTCAACGTTGATAGAATAAAAATAATAAATATTTTTTATTCATATGTGTAGGAATTATTTAATAAAAAATAAAATAACTTTCAAACAGTTCATTGTTTGAGAAATATGAGACCATTGTTAGGTCTGAGATAAGTGGTTTACCCAAGAGGAGACATAATATTTGTTTTCATCATGGGTTTGGAGACATCACACATGAGGATAAATTTTAATATTTTTATTATATTTTATTCCAAAAATATTGGAATATCTCCCAAATGGTGTTTCCAATGGAAAATATAAGACCATTTTTAGGTTCAGAATATGATTTTTACCCTATGCATGTTATAATTATTTTCTTTCCAGGTTTTTAGTTACATCATACGCAAGGGTAATAATAATTCGTATATAATTTTTTTATTAGGAAGCTAGAAATAATAATAATAATTTTATTATTTTTATTATTATTTATGTTAAATAAAAAAAATGGAAATATACTTCTGTATTTAATGATGATGTTCTCATGGTAATAATGAGTTTCTAAAATTATTAATGTGATGTTATTAAATAGACCAATTAAATGAAA
Organism: Viscum album; assembly: GCA_963277665.1. Taxonomy (NCBI): domain Eukaryota; kingdom Viridiplantae; phylum Streptophyta; class Magnoliopsida; order Santalales; family Viscaceae; genus Viscum; species Viscum album. The sequence continues at coordinate 608,479,362 of OY728150.1, read as the reverse complement.
ATGTGTAGTTAATATTATTTTTATTAACTATTATTAGTATTTAATGGATGTTTTTATTAACATGTGTATGGTGGTAATAATGGATAAGATTTAATCATAATAGTAATTAAATATTATTATTTTTGTTATTATTATTATTAAATTGGGAAGATAATATTAGTGCATATATATATAATTTATATATATACGGAATATATATATATATGTGTGTGTATAATAAATGTGTGGGTGTATATCTATATATATATGTGTGTGTGTGTGTAGATGTATATATGTGTGTGTTCATATATATATATATATATATATTATGTGTGTATATGTGTGGATTATTTTTCAATATATATATTTAATTATGTATTTTATTTAATGGATGATTAAATATGGTTAAATGTGAGATTTTCAAAAAAACTATCGGATTATTGTGGGGCACTGCACATAGAGAGAGGAAGAGGAAAAACATTAATGGTTTCAAATATTAATAATGATGATAATAAATCAATGGAATGAAAACATATATTAAAAATGGAGTTGGGAGGATTCCCTTGCTTAAGCACCAAGTGGGGTGTGTGGCACACCCCTCCCTCACATTTCCTCTCTTATAATTTTATTATTATTATTATTTTTATTTAATTTTATTATTATCCTAAACATATCTCCTAAATAACTTCTCTGATATTGATCAGACTAATGTGTCGTCATTGTCACTGGGTTTGTATAGAAAATAATAATTTTAAAAATATTTTTTTATGAATTCAATGAGGTTTTGATGGTGCAATTAAACTCAAACATCAACCCTCATCATCATCTATCATTTCACCTAAGGTAAGAAGATTATGACATTAGTGAATGTTATATATGGGTTATTGGCATGAATTGTTTTTGTGCTTGTGTAGACTCTGAGATCTATGTTTGATTCTTGATAACATGAGGTGTGAGTGTGAATAACCTTTGACATGTGCTAGTGTTGTCTGCATATGTATTGTGATGACTTTGTTTATGATACTATTTGACTTCACATGATGTTTGATTTTTCATTTTCATTATTTATCATATATATTGTATTTATATCTACTACAATTGTGCATGTAGGTCTATCATATTTGGTCAGCATGTGAGATGTCACACATATATTGCTCGATATTGGATGATATGTGATATATGAAACGTGATTGACGATATGTGATATATGATGCAGGTTTGAGACTATCCTTCAAAAGGTATGTTCTAGGACTTGGTCGACATGTACTTGGACTATTCTAGTATATGGGATGTTTCACATTCTTTTGGATATATTATTAGGAGGGATGTGATAAAACACTGGTCAACATGTGATATTTGATGCATGTTTTTGGCTATCCACTCAAGATGGATGTGATATGACCATAGTGGTCAGCATATACTTGGACTATCCTGACTGATGAAATGTGTCACATTCTTGGGCATGTCCACTCAAGGAGTATGTTTCATGATGGTTACAAATGTTCCATCCAACATTGTTTCAAATCATATATGTTTCCTTCAGCACGGTTCTGATGTAGGTAGAGATAATCCTTGCGGACTCAGCTTTTGTTTTGTACTTGTGTGATATATTGTTTTTATATTTCTACTATGTTTATATTCATGGAATGCACTTTTATATTTTATGCATTGTTGTTATGGGTCATTGGTGGTGTTCTACTAAGTCTTATACTCAAATCCTGCTCGGGAATTACGGTGCACTTGTAAATATAATTCCTAGGGATTCGGTGAAGAGAAAGGACCCTATGATGGATGGTTGATCATGTGGAATATGAGGATTCTGACAATTCTAGATGGAGTTTGAGCGGGACATCAGCTGCTATTTTTTATTTTACTATCTTTACCTATACCATGGCTCCTTGTTTTGTTTCTTTTATTATATCATATATGTCATCTTTATTTTTATGCATGTACTTAGATTATTCATTTTATTTATATAATTATTTTATTATTTATCTATCTCATAACATGGTATGGAGGTTATAGTCTCCCCAGGGTTCCACTTGAGACCCTCACTGCTAGTCGACACCCTCTAGCATACATGGAGGTGTGCTTGAGGTCATGTAGCATCTGGCTGAGACCTAGTGGTTCAGGTTAGTATGTTACAATATGGTATCTCATAAAGGCAATATATACTCCACAAAAATTAAACTAATTTCATAATACCAAACATGTCTCACAGAGAGGAATTTGAAATGAAAACACTTACCTTATTCCATTTTTGATCTTCACACACACACCTGACATCCTAAATAATCAAATTAAGTTTATTAGATATATTATTTGGAACCTAAATATTATTTATTTAATATAATATGGACAATATATTATTATATTATATTTATTTATTATATAGTTTTTGTTCATATATCGGTTACTTGAGGTTGTTCGATCAATTTTTCATAACTCCTTATGTATGTTGACCATGGTTGAAATAATTGTAAAATTGATTCATAATTTCCATAATATTAATTATTCCATTAAAATAATTTTTATATATTAAATATATTTTTATGGCCAACCATTATTGGTGATGATGAAATATAAAACACATTTCTCATGGAGGTGATAGTTCATATGTACGCTCGATTAATGTTTCCATTTCTCTATGAATCAAAGAGAAATATGGTAAATTATAATTTTAATTAAATATTTATATTTATATTATTGATATCATATTTATTAACCCATTACATTATTTTTATTATCCATTAATGGTGGTGATGAAAAATGGAAGTTGTCACTTTGTGGAGTCGCTAGTCTGCATAACGCACTAACAACGCTTTTGTTTTTCTTAATAAAGGAGTTGAATAATTAATGGTTATTTATTTAATATAATAACATATATGTTTGATAATTATACTTATTTAATTATATTTTTATGGATATAGTATATTTTTAAGATTAATATTAAGGATAAAAAGACAATACTCACGTTGGAGACTTGATCCTTCCTTGGAAAACTCTTTAAAATTGAAGGGATTAGGCTAACTTATTGTGAATAAGGGATTAAGAAAGTGTGAATTGATTATAATAGAGTATATTTGAGAATATTTTAAATTTAATTTTTAATGTTAGTTGTATATTTTAAAGGTTTTAATTGATCTCTATTTATATGAGAAGAAAAGGGAACTTTTGGAAACACCCTTTATATTCTAATAATGCCATGATAAAATTCCAAGGTAAATGGATCAAAAGTTTAAAAATAATGGATTATGGGGTGTATTTGGGTCTATAAAGACTCAAATAAGACTTTTCACAATTATTTTAATCATTTTATCAGGTTTTTACAATTTAGTTTTTACTTTTTACTCTTACTTTCAAACTAAGTAACTAGGTTTTTAACTAGGCAATTTTATGTATTATTAAAAATATAGTATAATAAATATAAGGAAATTCAGATGTTATAGAACTAAATTTAACATATATTCAATAAAATTAAATTTCTAAAAAATAAAATTAACTTTTAAATTAAAACATATAATATGTATAAAAAAAATTAGTAGAAAATTGACATTTTGATCATTATGGATTCTTAATATTATTTAGTATTGATTACCAATTAAATATGTGTTAATATATTTATTTATGTTTTTATAAATAATATTTTATTCATTATTTAAATTTTTTAAATATAATTGATTCAATATAAATTATTTTATATTAATAAAACAATAATTATAAAATAATTGTTTCGCCATTATCGTGTTAATTATCATTAATCCTAATAATATAAATTTTATACCTAAAAATGAAATTATCCATATTATATAATATAAAAATTATTATCTCAAATATAAAAAACATTTTATCAAATTAACTTTCTATGTGTAGGGAAATTAATCTTAACATTAGTGCATGTAATATGTAAAAATCCATTTTTAAGAAAAGTGTATTTTTAAGCATAAAGATTATGTATAGGAAAAATTATCAATGTTATTGATTCTAATTATATTAAGGATATTATTATTTTATAAATAATATTTATGTGACAATAAGATAAATTAAAATCCAAATTTTCACATGCATAAATTTAATTACAGAAAAAGATAAAAAAATAGTTTTTCATAAAATATAAATTTATTTTATAAAATGATATTTGTGGATTTTATAAATTTAAAATTGTATTTTTTTAATGATTTATTTCACTTTATAAAAATATATATTTTTATATCAATTTTTTTTAAAAAAATTAAGTCATATTAATGTGATGGTATTAGAAAAAGTCAATATTTTTCACTATTCATTTAAAATCCAATTATTTTTAAAAAAATCTAAAAAACTCATAATAATATAATTTTGATATAATAAATTATATAATAAGGTTTATTTTATCAAATTATAATTATAAAACTTTAAAATTTATCTTTTAATTAGAAATGAAAAAATATAATGAAAAATATTTTATTAAAAACAATGTTTTTCAACATTAAATGATAATTACTATTTTTATTATAAAGTTAATGATTTTTTATTGATTACTATATTAGGTTATTATAATATTTTTCGGATCATTTACATGAGGTATTGTGTGGAAAAAATGTTATCAAAAACCTTTAATTATTTAAAGGTAATTATAATTTTTTTGTTTTACACCTCTTTTACCTAGTAAAGGAGGGGCTATTTACCTAGAGAAGAAGAGGAAGTGTGAAGTGTAGGGGAAGGAAAATGGAAGAAATTTTAGGTATTCACCTCGATATTCATCATTTTTTGTGGTGGTTATGTTATATTCCACCAGTGTGGGAAGCCTGATTATGTGCGAACTTCAAGTATGGTGGCAACCCAAGGCTTCTACTTTGTGTAAAGAGTCTAGGTCATCTTCATATATTTTTTGAATCTAACCTTTATTCCCAGAGTGGTGCAATAACTTCATCCCCCTATGGTGTTACAGCATATTTTGATGCATCATGGGTAATATTTCCCCATTATCATGGGTGTTGGGGTAGGAATTATACTTTTATGGAAAAAGTTAGATCAAGATAGAGCCTCGAGCTAATGGTAAATCTCCAGATCATTTAGAGGTGAAGTATTTGCACATTATGGATTAGGTTCCAGTGAAATATGAGGTAGGACCAATGATGTTGATGTAACACCCCGAGATTTTATAGTGTGTTATTTCTTCAAAATAATTCAATAACTTTCACTACACGCAACACCAAGTTCAATCGCACCATGACTTACCAAACAAGCTGTTCAAAAGAGGTTATGAATAGTGTTAACTAAATTTTAAACTTTATATAATCCTTATAATTTTAGAATCCCAATTATGAGTTTCTTAGTCATAATGCAAGAACAGATTCATTTTCAGTATTGCACTTTTATCAACATTTAATGGTGAAACCTTTTTAAAATAAAATATTTTAAACTATCTGAATAAATTGGTACATCAAAAAAATTTAAAATAAAACATCCCAAGCTTCCACGGTACGCTTTCCTTTGAATAAAATAGTAGCGTGTGTTGTACGCAACCTTGAGTTTTAACACACGCCACAACCAATCAAACTAGCCGTTATGAATAGTAATGCCTAAATTTTGAAATTATATATATTTTATATTTTAAAATGGACTTCATTTTTGGATTCATAATATCGAATTTAGCCTAAGGTGAAATTTTGGTACTTTTCGGATAACTTTCATATTTTGATGAATAGTGAAAATTACTAAATTTTAATTAAAAACAACTTTTTTAATCAAAATAATTAATAGTGATAAATTATGAATTTTAGTAGTTTTAAAGTATATTTAGAATATATTTTTACCATTTAATATAATTTTGGTCATTGGACATAATTTCACAATTAAACCAGACATAAACAAGTGTCAATCTTTTGATAGTTATTATCTCATAAAAACACGCTTTTTATTTTAACAACGGGAATTAATTTTAAATTAATTTCTGCCACTTCTGTGTTTTGAATTTAGGAAAATGGATTCCATATTTGGAATCAGGATGTTCAAATTGTGTAAATAGGTAACTTTTATTTTTAGACATTTTGAATAATTACTGCGGTAAATATTTTATTTACCATGGTTAAGGGTAAATCCGGTAAATAAGGGTTAAAAAATAATATTATAATAATACAAAATTACCCTAAAACGTGTCCAAACCTTATTGGTGGACACATACCCGACCATAGGCATCCTTGGGTCGATTTTGGGACCCCTTGGAGCCACTTGTATGAGGTAGGGACACATTATATTAATAAAGTTAAAATAAAAATAAAAATGGCATAAGCTTACATATTTTAGAAGAACAATTTTTACATAGGGTTATACATGTTGTATTTTCGATTATAAATATTCATTAGAAATATAAAACTATTTCCTACATAATGATATTTTATTTATAATTTTTAGACATCAAATAAGTTAAATTATTAATGACACAATAATGATGCAATGTTTACCTCATTAATAAATCATTTAAATAAATAAGATTATAATGATTAAAATATTATCTAAAACCTGTCCAATTCTTATTGGTTGATGTTATTTAGAATATGAGTCATCTTATATTCGACCTCAATGATTTTTGGACCATTATAAACCGAATATAATTATATTATAAAGTAATACTTTCACTCTTTCCTAAAGAGCCACTCCTCTCCCTTATAAAAGGAGACCACTTCTACTTATTCCTCACACCTCTCAAGCCACTTGGCTCATCCAAGCTCTGCCCAAATAAGCTCCCCACATCCCTCTCCTCCTCCTTTAAGCTTCCCCTTAGGCAGAAAGCATTTCAAGAAGTCCTTTGGTTCCAACCAAAGTGAGTTACCTAAATTAAAGGTAACGATTTCTCTTAAATTATTTTCATTTATTTTGCTTCTCCAACCCCCAAACTCTTTTTATTTCCTTTCTTTTGTAACAAAACAAATATACTCAATATACTAGGATGTTTTTATAAGAAGGATTCAAACTACACATACACACACCTCCATCTAATGGATGATGAACATAATGTTTCTGTGAATGGAAAACTAACACCTCACGAAACGATGATTGTTCAAATACATCTTACCGCCTCTCATGGTGGCCATTATGATGGCACTATAATTAAGTGTGATATTAATGATACATATTTTATATATAATCTTCTTTAATTCCATTTTATTTCATACCATTATTTGTTTCATGTTTTATATACATACGATAATTTCATTTGAGGAAGTACGGACTACCGCCCCCTTAAAATGATATGACTCATTCATACCACACATGGAACGTATAAAGAATTGTGTTAATGAACATAAGTAACATATATAAAATATTATATTATACTGGAATAATAATATACCTATGTATCATTTGGATTCAATTCTTTTAAAATGAAAAATTAAATGGAAGTAGCGTTCGTGCGTACGTACGGACTACCGTCTCCACGAACACGGTGAGATCCATCCTCCATCGTATCCATTCAAGTCTTATTCTCATTTTAGGGTTAAAAATAATGTTAATATCATTCTGATTATTAATAAGATATAATCTATCCATTACAAACATGTCTTACGTAACCAAACATTTAAGAAGAACGAATCGATTATCACCCGAAATGACAATAATGCTAAGATATTATTAACAAATCAATGTTAAAAGATCATATATGATATCATATTAAAGTAAATGATTCTTTTATTATTCAATAACAATTATTTCACCATTATATAGGAGGTAAACCTACCATCGACCAAGGAAAAATTACAAAGTAAGGGATTTTCTTATCTCACTTTTAATTCCGTGAGAATTCCATTGATCACCACTTAATTATTGCATGTGGTGTATGTGTACTGCCCATGATTGTATTCATTGTGTTATATACTTTTATTTATGGGTATTTACATCATCATGGTATGATACTTCTTTCATGGGTGTATGTTTATTAAGTTACCTAATCAATAAGGGAATTTGAGATTTCAATTTCCACTCATTTGGCTTTACGCATATTTCATTGATTATATTACCCCAAGATTATGTGTGGAATCGCTATTCATTTGATTATGTCATAATTTCCACTCCCCTTCCTGTGGATATAAGTTTGATACACATAATCACTCCATTGATAATTCTCAAGTCATTGATATGAATTTGATAAGAGTAATTTTAACTCATTCTCCATTTGTTGAGTTAAACATCCAATTCGTTGGTATTGTTTTTACAAGAATATGTGTGAATATCCTTTGATTTATTTACACTGAATATCCAATAATATTAAGTGTATTTATATTTGTCACACATAATTATGTCGTTGATTTATCCTTAACCTAAGGATACAACCTTTATGAGAGATTTCATCTCAATTTACATTCCATTGAGACTTCTTTGATGATATACACCAAATCACTTTTATGTGGTGTATATAATGTACTTTGACATAGTATATCATGAATTCCTTTATTCTCATGATATTACAATGTTTTGATTCCCTCAATTATTTGTATTCAAGTGTCTCTCTTTTGGTTAGAAACTCTAACCAAAATACCATTTTAAAATGTTATAAAGAATTATTCTTCTAAATCATGCTCATTAATGTCCATATTTTAAAAATGGTTTTAAGGATTTATTTATATGGACATTAAAGTTTTAAAATTAAAAATCATTTTAAAAGTTTCAAAGTGGTATGGGACACTTTGATTCAAAAATCTATTTTTGAATGTCTTCTTGACAAATAGTGTGACTTTTAAAAGTTTTAAAGAAAAGGGGGATATTTCTCTCAAATAGTTATGATGATTATTTTCATCTATGTCAACGTCCTTCATTATTCATGATTGAGGTTAATGTGATACAATACAATCTTCCATATTGTATCAAATGAGTTATGTTTGACTGTGGATGTTCTATTTTTATACCATTCATGGTTTGTGGTTAAAGTATTGACATTTCGTATGCTAGTTTTAATACGAATGTTTATTTTATGCTTAAACCTATTCATATGAGGAATGCATTGGACTTAATATGTGACGGGTGGAGCCCGCTATAGCTCCTCGATGCATCGGTAGGTCTCATGAGAAAAACTAGTGTCTTGGCACAAGGCCTTGGAAAAATCTTATTTGTAGTCTTGGCACGAGGCCTTGGCTATGTGGTTATGATAGTCTGGCATTATGCATTCCATCATTATGAAAGTGGTTATTGATAATGCATGGGATTGTTCGACTAGTAGAATATCCATGTGAGTAAGTAAATGGCATTATTTTATTTTATCATTTCCATTTTATGCTGAAGTTCAAGTTTAAAAGGCTTTTGTTTTAGTTATAAACTTCCTTAAGTGTGTATGCTTATTTATGAAAGCTTCTGCTATAATGTTATCCTTACTGAGCATCTGAGCTCACCCCTTTCAATGTTTTATTTTTCCCAGGATTATGAAGAAGTAATTTATGAATGACCTGCATTGATAGTATGAGGGGATATGAAGACAAGATGTTTTTTTTATGATGTAATGTAAAAATTTATGGATGTATCTAGTTATTCCAAGGCTACTAAACTAATCGGTCTTTTGAGACTTGATCTTTCTCGTGATCATGCCAATGTTATGTAATAATGCACCGACTCTGGGTAACTAGGGTCAGGGCGTTACAGTTGGTATCAGAGGAAGTTTAGTATAAACCTTGGTAGCTAGATTTAGATAAACTCTGATTAGAGCACGTAGACCTAAGATGAACATTGAGGATTAGTATAAAAGAACTTCCTAGAATTTTGGTATTGTAGAGATTTTGTGAGTTTTCCGAGAAATACATCTCTATATGGATACGAGCAGGTAGAGGCGGCTCTGGCACAGATGTACCTAGGGGTAAAACCTGAAAACACCGCTTTGAGCTAAACTCGAACGGGAACTGGTGCACGACAACGGGCCTTGCTGCACTCTTGGTTACGACACTCCCGGGGGATATGCTTAGGATAATTTACATTTTCTTTACAAACCGATTTAAGTAATATATACATAAGATGAGAGTAAATGACCTTGGTTAATCCTAATATGTTTCAAATTGAGAATATGGTGACATTTTAATCTCTAAATGATTTTACGACTACTATTACTCACACAATACTTTCTGGTTTTAGTCAATGGCTGGATTCCAAGGAAGTCATAGTGACTTTGAGAATGATGTACAAGGTGGGAACGGTGGTGGCGATGAGCAACAAAATGGAATGTTGATAGGCGTAAAAGATATCATCTTTATGCCAAATCAGTTTTCCAAAAATATGATCAACAACATATATATTAACCAACTCCCAGACTCAACAAGGAAGAGAAAGGTGATAAATGATAAGATCTCCAGCAATGGAGACCATGGAGAAAAGAAACATCAATTTTCATCATGCAGGAAATGTGGAAAGAGACACCCAGGAAAGTGTCTCAATGGGACAACGAAATGTTTTACGTGCGGGAAGGAAGGACATAAAGTGAAGAATTGCCGAAGAAAAATGAAGAGTACTATGGAAGAAGATAAAAATGGTCCCAAGAGTCCATTTACAGTCATTTGCCGTAAATTTAGGGGACCTGGCCATTACCCGAGTGAATGTCCTATTCTATAGGATATTTTCTTAGTCAAAGAAGAAGCTATGTGGAAATAAATGGTTGGAGAAAAATTTAAAAAGTATTAGCACTCCTTATTGATGGGTTTACTTTGGAATAATTTTCTCTTGTATTTGTAACCCCGCAGTTTGCCATGTGAGAATGATATTTGAGGAAGAATTGTCTCTTCTCTTGTAGATATAGGTATAAATAACCATTTGGTTTTATATGATCATTGGGGTTTGAGAAAATGATAAGTTATTATAATTTGGGATGAAAATGCAAAGTATGATATAACATTTGTGGTTAAATTATGTTATTTTGAGGAATTTATCTCATTTTGGTAATATTATAAAATATAGTTTTTGAAAAAGGACAACACGTAGACCGTGTGACAACCCGTCGCGTCGGACAAAGCTGTGTGAATCAAACCCACAACCAAAGTGCGATTGGGATTTATCGCCTACCACTGGACTACGTGAAGTCCCTGGTTAGTGTGACTATTTTTTTTTGTTAAATGATTTTATTGATCAATAATAAGATGATTTCGGTTCTTATGTCTTATCAAATGAATACCCTTGGTATAGGAAAATGATTTGGTGATTAAGTGATAAATGTTATTTTGGAAGATGTTCGTTTTGTTAGGAACACTATATGCCCAAGGAAAATAGAATACAATGAGGTTTCATTTGTAGAGTAATGGTGGATTTTTATCTATGTTTTTATTGTTGATTTATAGTGATTTGGGTTATTTATGGAAATGACTAACCTATAAAAGAGAATATGTGATGATGTTAATTACTTTTAAGTATGTGACTTTAAGAGTATTTGATGTCATTTGGAGATACAATGTAACATGGGAGACTACATAATAAAATTCTTCTATGTTTTGGGTTTCAATATTAGTTTGGATTATATTAAAGGATTTTAAGGACAATTCGTTATTGAATGGTATCTATTTAACTTTGGGGTATTGTTGGTTTAATTTTAGAAATTATGATTAGTGCATATTTATCTCAATGAATATCCTTTTGGGGGATCATTAGATCATTCACTAACCATTTTGGTTTTGATTAATCTTCAAAGACAATGTAAATATATGGTTTATCCTACATGGATCATGTGATTCTATAGAATTTTATTCTAGCTCTTCCAGTGTGACCAAGTCTTCTTGAATACTCATCGTTTAAAAAAAATTGAGTTAGTGGTGGAAATTTATTAAAGAATGAAAATCTACTTAAAATTTAAGTATATCTCATAATGTTCTTAGTCAATATCATAAATGAATTCCTCTTCCTTATGTAATGTAACTTTAAAAAAAATGTTGTCCTAGATGGTACATTAAATCATCACTAATTTATGGCTTTGGGATTCTTGGCCTTTTCATAGCCATGTTCTCTACCACTCTCCATCAGATAATTGATGGTTAGATTTCTCTTCCATATCCATATTTTCCTACATGGAACCTAGTATGTGTTATTTTCGGTAATCTTCATACTTTCCACTATTTATTTTAAATAGAGGCCTCATTAATTCATTTTTTGATGTGGGATTTCAACTAAGATATTTTGAAACGTCAAAAATATGTTATCCCAATACCCTATATTTTGTTGAACCGATGGTACTTCAAATCATCATAGATTGATGAGTTTAAGGACATCAATTTTATACTTGTTTGTGATTGATGACCTCAATCACTACCTATAAATATTTACGTTTTTCCTCCAATTATATGTCTCTAATTGCCACCAATATTCTCCTAATAGAGATCATAATTTGGTGGTGATCCTTTCATTTCTCTTTTCCTCATATTAAGACTAAATTTTAGTAACCCAATTTCCGATGTGGGTTTTCCCACAAAGATATTTTCTATTTTCAACCTTTTATTTTCTAAGAACAATTTCAAATTGCAAGGACGCAATTTATTGAAGGAGGGGAGAATGTAACACCCCAAGATTTTATAGTGTGTTATTTCTTCAAAATAATTCAATAACTTTCACTACACGCAACACCAAGTTCAATCGCACCATGACTTACTAAAAAATCTGTTCAAAAGAGGTTATGAATAGTGTTAACTAAATTTTAAACTTTATATAATCCTTATAATTTTAGAATCCCTATTATGAGTTTCTTATTCATAATGCAAGAACAGATTCATTTTCAGTATTGCACTTTTATCAACATTTAATGGTGAAACCTTTTTAAAATAAAATATTTTAAACTATCTGAATAAATTGGGACATCAAAAAAATTTAAAATGAAACATCCCAAGCTTCCACGGTACGGTTTCCTTTGAATAAAATAGTAGCGTGTGTTGTACGCAACCTTGAGTTTTAACACACGCCACAACCAATCAAACTAGCTGTTATGAATAGTAATACCTAAATTTTGAAATTATATATATTTTATATTTTAAAATTGACTTCATTTTTGGATTCGGAATATCAAATTCAGCCTAAGGTGAAATTTTGGTACTTTTCGGATAACTTTCATATTTTGATGAATAGTGAAAATTACTAAATTTTAATTAAAAACAACTTTTTTAATCAAAATAATTAATAGTGATAAATTATGAATTTTAGTAGTTTTAAAGTATATTTAGAATATATTTTTACCATTTAATATAATGTTGGTCATTGGACATAATTTCACAATTAAACCAGACATAAACAAGTGTCAATCTTTTGATAGTTATTATCTCTTAAAAACACGCTTTTTATTTTAACAACGGGAATTAATTTTAAATTAATTTCTGCCACTTCTGTGTTTTGAATTTAGGAAAATGGATTCCATATTTGGAATCAGGATGTTCAAATTTTATAAATAGGTAACTTTTATTTTTAGACATTTTGAATAATTACTGCGGTAAATATTTTATTTACTATGGTTAAGGGTAAATCCGGTAAATAAGGGTTAAAAAATAATATTATAATAATACAAAATTACCCTAAAACGTGTCCTAACCTTATTGGTGGACATATACCCGACCATGGGCATCCTTGGGTCGATTTGGGGACCCCTTGGAGCCACTTTTATGTGGTAGGGACACATTATATTAATAAAGTTAAAATAAAAATGAAAATGGCATAAGCTTACATCTTTTAGAAGAACAATTTTTACATAGGGTTATACATGTTGGATTTTCTATTATAAATATTCATTAGAAATCTAAAAAGATTTCCTACATAATGATATTTTATTTATAATTTTTAGACATCAAATAATTTAAATTATTAATGACACAATAATGATGCAATGTTTACCTCATTAATAAATCATTTAAATAAATAAGATTATAATGATTAAAATATTATCTAAAACCTATCCAATTCTTATTGGTTGATGTTATTTAGAATATGAGTCATCGTATATTCGACCTCAATGATTTTTGGACCATTATAAACCGAATATAATTATATTATAATGTAATACTTTCACTCTTTCCTAAAGAGCCCCTCCTCTCCCTTATAAAAGGAGACCACTTCTACTCATTCCTCACACCTCTCAAGCCACTTGTCTCGTCCACACTCTGCCCAAATAATCTCCCCACATCCCTCTCCTCCTCCTTGAAGCTTCCCCTTAGGCAGAAATCATTTCAAGAAGTCCTTTGGTTCCAACCAAAGTGAGTTACCTAAATTAAAGGTAACGATTTCTCTTAAATTATTTTCATTTATTTTGCTTCTCCAACCCCCAAACTCTTTTTATTTCCTTTCTTTTGTAACAAAAAAAATATCCTCAATATACTAGGATGTTTTTATAATAAGGATTCTAACTACACATACACACACCTCCATCTAATGGATGATGAACATAATGTTTCTGTGAATGGCAAACTAACGCCTCACGAAACGATGATTGTTCAAATACATCTTACCGCCTCTCATGGTGGCCATTATGATGGCACTATAATTAAGTGTGATATTAATGATACATATTTTATATATAAGCTTCTGTAATTCCATTTTATTTCATACCATTATTCGTTTCATGTTGTATATACATACGATAATTTCATTTGAGGAAGTGTGGACTACCGCCCCCTTAAAATGATATGACTCGTTCATACCACACATGGAACGTATAAAGAATGGTGTTAATGAACATAAGTAACATATATAAAATATTATATTATACTGTAATAATAATATACCTATGTATCATTTGGATTCAATTCTTTTAAAATGAAAAATTAAATGGAAGTAGCGTTCGTGCGTACGTACGGACTACCGTCTCCACGAACACGGTGAGATCCATCCTCCATCGTATCCATTCAAGTCTTATTCTCATTTTAGGGTTAAAAATAATGTTAATATAATTCTGATTATGAATAAGATATAATCTATCCATTACAAACATGTCTTACGTAACCAAACATTTAAGAAGAACGAATCGATTATCACCCGAAATGACGATAATTCTAAGATATTATTAACAAATCAATGTTAAAAGATCATATATGATATCATATTAAAGTAAATGATTCTTTTATTATTCAATAACAATTATTTCACCATTATACAGGAGGTAAACCTACCATCTACCTAGGAAAAAGTACAAAGTAAGGGATTTTCTTATCTCACTTTTAATTCCGTGAGAATTCCATTGATCACCACTTAATTATTGCATGTGGTGTATGTGTACTGCCATGATTGTATTCATTGTGTTATATACTTTTATTTATGGGTATTTACATCATCATGGTATGATACTTCTTTCATGGGTGTATGTTTCTTAAGTTACCTAATCAATAAGGGAATTTGAGATTTCAATTTCCACTCATTTGGCTTTACGCATATTTCATTGATTATATTACCCCAAGATTATGTGTGGAATCACTATTCCTTTGATTATGTCATAATTTCCACTCCACTTCCTGTGGATATAAGTTTGATACACATAATCACTCCATTGATAATTCTCAAGTCATTGATATGAATTTGATAAGATTAATTTTAACCCATTCTCCATTTGTTGAGTTAAACATCCAATTCGTTGGTATTGTTTTTACAAGAATATGTGTGAATATCCTTTGATTGATTTACACTGAATATCCAATCATATTTAGTGTATTTATATTTTTCACACATAATTATGTCATTGATTTATCCTTAACCTAAGGATACAACCTTTATGAGAGATTTCATCTCAATTTACATTCCATTGAGACTTCTTTGATAATATACACCAAATCACTTTTATGTGGTGTATATAATGTACTTTGACATAGTATATCATGAATTCCTTTATTCTAATGATATTACAATGTTTTTATTACCTCAATTATTTGTATTCAAGTGTCTCTCTTTTGGTTAGAAACTCTAACCAAAATACCATTTTAAAATGTTTTAAAGAATTATTCTTCTAAATCATGCTCATTAATGTCCATATTTTAAAAATGGTTTTAAGGATTTATTTATATGGACATTAAAGTTTTAAAATTAAAAATCCTTTTAAAAGTTTCAAAGTGGTATGGGACACTTTGATTCAAAAATCTATTTTTGAATGTCTTCTTGACAAATAGTGTGACTTTTAAAAGTTTTCAAGAAAAGGGGGATATTTCTCTCAAATAGTTATGATGATTATTTTCATCTATGTCAACATCCTTCATTATTCATGATTGAGGTTAATGTGATACAATACAATCTTCCATATTGTATCAAATGAGTTATGTTTGACTGTGGATGTTCTATTTTTATACCATTCATGGTTTGTGGTTAAAGTATTGACATTTCGTATGCTAGTTTTAATACGAATGTTTATTTTATGCTTAAACCTATTCATATGAGGAATGCATTGGACTTAATATGTGACGGGTGGAGCCCGCTATAGCTCCTCGATGCATCGTTAGGTCTCATGAGACAAACTAGTGTCTTGGCACAAGGCCTTGGCAAAATCTTATTTGTAGTCTTGGCACGAGGCCTTGGCTATGTGGTTATGATAGTCTGGCATTATGCATTCCATCATTATGAAAGTGGTTATTGATAATGAATGGGATTGTTAGACTAGTAGAATATCCATGTGAGTAAGTAAATGGCATTATTTTATTTTATCTTTGCCATTTTATGCTGAAGTTCAAGTTTAAAAGGCTTTTGTTTTAGTTATAAACTGCCTTAAGTGTGTATGCTTATTTATGAAAGCTTCTGCTATAATGTTATCCTTACTGAGCATCTGAGCTCACCCCTTTTAATGTTTTATTTTTCCCAGGATTATGAAGAAGTAATTTATGAATGACCTGCAGGGATAGTATGAGGGGATATGAAGACAAGATGTTTTTTTTATGATGTATTGTAAAAATTTATGGATGTATCTAGTTATTCCAAGACTACTAAACTAATCGGTCTTTCGAGACTTGATCTTTCTCGTGATCATGCCAATGTTATGTAATAATGCACCGACTCTGGGTAACTAGGGTCGGGGCGTTACAGTTGATATGTATTATTCTTATTGCTTTGAGTATGGAAACTGATTTATTTAATACAGGTTCCTCTCAATATTTTATATCTTGATATGTTGTAGAATTACTAAAAACCCTATTGAGATCATTCTATATGTGATGAAAATCAAAAATCCTCATGGGAATAAAAAATAAAAAGGTTTTTAGATCCCTTCATGAGTGACCGTTCTCTCAAAATTCAAGTTGGAATGGGACCTCCTTGTTCCTTAAAAAGATATTTTCAACATAATTTTGAGGATAGATTGGATAATGGCCTATAGTGATCATATATATTTTTTCAATTAAAATCTGACTTTCACCATCCCTAATTGGTGCACTCATGTATTCCAAAAAAAATGGGACCCATGATCCATCCATCTAGAAGACCATCTTCTAGAATTAGTCAAGGTCATCTATCTGGTGTATTCTCTTCTATTGGAATCTGATGAGGTAAATTATTATAGTGAGTTACCTTCTATGGTTAGGGAATTTTCTAAAGTGTTCCTAGTTGATTTCTTAGTCTTACATGTAGAAAGGTAAGTAGAGTTCACTATTGATCTATTTCCAGAACCTCGGTTAATATCTCTCCCTCTATATTATATGGATCATATAGAGTTAAAGGAATTGATGATTCAACTAGATGATCTGGAGGCTAAACACTTCATTTCCCCTAGTGTGTCTCCATGGGACACCCTAGTGATTTTTGATAAAATGGTGGATATAACCCTCACTTATGCATCAACTAGAAAATGTTGAACTAGTTCATAATAAAGAGTAAGTACCCATTTCCCTATATCAATGACCTATTTGATCAACTAAACAAAGAAATGTGGTATTTAAATATTGATTTCATTCAAGAAATCCATGGCTCGGAGTGAGAGAGGCTGATGTTCCTAAGAATAATTTTTGAAGAAGGTGTGGACATTTAAAGTACTTATAGATTCCATTTAGTTTGACCAATGATATTATGCTCTTTATGTTAATCAGAAACCAAATATTCTATTAGTACATCTACACTTTCATTATGGTATTTGTAGAAGACATCCCAAATTACTCTAAGATATAGGAGGATCATGAAATATATTTGATAACTATTTTTGGAACCTTTCCTAATCATTGATCATTTTTTAAGATTTCTAATTGGAGTTTATATATCCAAAAGATTAAGTTTATTAGGAATATTTTATTTAAAAATGGTATCTTGATACATTCTAAGAAATTCAAGTTCATGATATATTGGGAGGATCCTAATAATTATTTTTGATATCATAGGCTTGTTTGGGTTAGTGGGATACTACATGCGGTTTGTTAAGGAATTATCTTGGCTTGTATCACCCCTAGATGCTCTAACTTGGAATGGGGTGAATTTTATATAAATCATTAAGTGTCTATAATATTTAGATAAGTTAATGTATTTATTAACTTCAACCCTAATTCTGATTTTACCCAAGGATGGTCAAGGTTATGTGGTGTAGTATGATGCATCAGTTGTTAGTCTAGGGTGAATTATTATATTGGTTGGTAATATAGTAGTTTATAGCTCTCACCAACTCCAAAAACATGAAAATAACTAACCAAAACATAACCACCAACTCACAGTTGTGATAAATTCCCTAAAGTATTGGATGAACTAACTTTTTATGGAAAGGTTCATGGTCTCTTCAGATTATAAAATATTGAATTATATTTTCTCTAAGAATGATATAAACCTTATACTCTAGTGATGGGTGAAATATCCTTAAGGGGTTTATTTCATCATCTCTTATATTTTAAGAAAGTGAAACACAATTTTTGATATCCTCAGTCGTATTCTTCCCTCTAAAACCCTTAAGGATTCCAATGATGAATGAAATTTGATGGGTCTTGTCACAAAAATGAAATTGGGAACAAGGTAAGAAAAGGAGAGCATGTTTCTTTCTAATATCTAGTCAACTCATTCCCTTCTTGAGATTATTCATCAAGATAAAGTAGGTGATTAGAATCCTCATCACATCTGAATATTTTTAAATGGTTGGGTGACCAACTATGATTGGTATTAGTCTACTGATAGTTTCTTTTGTTTATGAGGATGTTATGTGGTCCCTTTATATATGAGGAAGTTTATAATATAATATTACTATTGGCCCTAATGGGATGTCCACCAAAGTACAACCAAGATGTATTATGATATAAAGCATTGATTCTAGTTTCCTGATATGATATGGGACATAGAGGACTTCATATCTCAGTTTTATACTTGTCAATGTATAAAACAAAAACATTGTAATCCATCAGGATTGCCTTAACCACTTTCCATAACTACCAAAAATTAGAAAGAGGTGTCTATGGAATTCATCATATAGCTACTTCATACCACTTAGGGTTATAATTATATATAGGTTGTGATTTTTCATCTCACAAAGTTATAGAGTCCTATTTTTTTTCTTGTAAAACTTTTAAATATTTCTATATATATTTATAGAGTTGGTCACTAAAATATCATGAGTTTATGAGGCCTGTATAATGAGATTTAATTATTTATTTAGTTTTATCACCTAGATTATCCTTATTCTTGATTTTTGGCCAAGAATTATGGGAAAACAATGGTTAAACATTTTTTATTGTGCATTTCCCCTTCAATTTCATCGCATTATTCACCAGTTAGAACATGACATCCCAGTTCAACATTAATGGGTAGTGCCAAGACCGATCGGACCCTCAGAATCGTGATGGATTCAGGGGTGAGTGATGGATTGATGAATCAGGCATAGATCTGGGATTTTTGTGAGACATGGATGATAGTTTTACTGATTTTTTAATGAATTATTATTGTAGGAAGGGGAGATGACGTGAAAAACTCATGAAGGAACCCCCATGGGTTGATAGGATTGGATTTCCGACCACCAGATGGCCGGAAATGATGAACAGTGGCTATATATACTAATCATGGGTGAAAATGAGGCTAGATTCAAAGATAAATGGTTGAATATTAGGCATAGATCATAAATTTGAGATTATGTGAAAAAACATATTGTACTCTGTGTACTGTGATGAACACATAGTGTGTAGCCCCTTCATTGTGGCGGCTAGGGTTTTTGAAAATTATAAGGATGGCACGGTGAGTAGTTCTCTCACATGATATATACCACCTTCTACATGTGTTAAATTCATGTGATAGAGCACATAGACAGAGCACAGGGATAGAACCCATGTGAAGCAACACGCCACATACCAAAGTATGTAGACAAAACATTAGTATATAGACACAGCTAGAAGGACACGACCTGGTCTGGGATAGTTTGGACAAGTCATGTAGTCCACCTAAATGGAATGTACTTCTACATAGGTTAGGAGATGTGTGCTATAAAGGTAAATAACCTATAAGTCTATTGGGACCACATGTTATGTGCCCCCCCCCCCATACACTAGGTACTACTTGGTTCCTTTCGCTGAAGCTTCCATCTTCTATATCTCTTTCCTTTGGACTTGGATTTTGGTCTGTGAGTAGCTTATCCTGCATTTTTTTTCATGTATAATGTGATGTAACCTCATTTTTTGGATTTTGGGATATGATGTGGAACATTATAATCATGAAACATGGTTAGTCGATGCTCGATAATGGCAATGATCACACAAGATCACCAAAGACTTCAAGAGTGGAACCCTCCTGATGGGCTGGGCATGGGTCCTTTACCAGCATTTAAGTGGAACCCTCTTACTAGGAATGGAATGGGTCCTCAAAAAAATTTAAAGTGGAACCCTCCAAATGGGCTGGGCATGGTCCCTCTATAAACACCTAGAGTGGAACCCTCATTTCATCATAGAGCATGGGTCCACTATAGACTTCTGAAGTGGAACTCTCCAATCAAGCTCGGCATGGGTCCTCAATGACTAGAGCAGAACCCTCTTGTCATTACGGGGCATGGTTTCACTATAGACATCCTAGGTTTAACCCTCCTATTGAGCTAGGAATGGTTCCTAAATGACTAGAGTCGAACCCTCCTATCAGCACAGGTCATGGGTCCTTTAAAGGATTCCCGAGTAGAACCATTTAGTCGAGCTAGGTGTGGGTCCAAGATGACTTCTAGAGTGGAACCCTTTAGTTGGGATGGGCATGGGTCCTCTACCACCAGAGTGGAACCTTCCTGATGGGAATTACACGGGTCCTCCATCAAATATCTGAGTAGAAAAATCCTATTTTACCAGGGCATGGGTCCTCTACCAAGATATTGTGGCCCCTTGACTGTGCAGAATAGTGATGAGGCGTGGCTTGTCTTGGACAGTTACTTATGGGAAAATTCATGAGATTTTGGGAATCATTGATGGAATTTTAGAACTATTAGTAAATCTTATTCTTGGTAAGATCTATGAGATTGATATCCTCATAATCTCTCATTTGGGATTCTTTTGACTGAGCTTATATATATACATTTTTATTCATATCTTTTGATTTGGTTACTCTCCTTCCATGGTATGTGAAGATGTTCAAGGAATTACATGTGCTTTATATGTTTATCTTATCATTGTTATATTACTCTACTCTGCTATTATATGTGAAAAATACTCAACATGTAGTTCATATACACACTGTGTTGATCCCCTAGTGTTTTCATGAGGTTACCCTCTCTTAGTTTGGGTTGAGTTGTTCTCTTTCACTATTTTTATTACATCTTATTTACTATTTACTATATATCTATCCATGTTGTATCTATTACTACACCCCCTTCATATTTTTGGGTTTCCTACAAGGTATTTATATACTCCCTCATATATGGGATTCTCCTATACATGTCATGTCTTATACAGATGATGGATAGGTCAGTGGTTACTTCAGAGGAGGTTAGAGATACCTGGTACTTTGGACCACATATGGTTGTCACAAGTTGGAGATCAAGAGTTGGGATCTCTTATAAAGTAAATTTTCTAGTTTTTTTATTCTATGAAAAAAAATTGTTGGGAATGTATTTTTTTTCTTTTACTTTTTATTTTTCACTATTGTACTCTTGTACTACCTAGAGGTTGTCCATGCATGGTTGTTCTCTTATCTTTCATCTTATTTTACTTTTACACCTTAGGCATTTTTATGTTAATATGGGTGTTTGTGTGTGTGTGTGTGTATATTGGTACTTAGGAAAATTCCGCTCAGTTTTAGTTATGCCTTCATCACTATTCTTTATCCTCTAGCCTGTGGAGATGGGATTGGGGTAGTTGTGGATTGAGCTCCGACTTGGGTCAGTTCATGACAAATTAGTATCAAATGTGGTAAAATCCTTGGGATGGTGTTTTTATTAGTACCCTTACACATATTTTATTAGGATTAATAAAATAGTACCAAAGTTTCCCAAGTGTATCTATTGGGATTGGGAATCTAGTGATGGTGTGGGAGGCTGACGTATCCATTCCCTAGGACCTCAACTACTTACTTTCTGAATCCGCATAATGAGGAATTGGTAGTAGGGATCAATGGTACATGTATCATATAGGATTTTGTATTTGACTATACTTATTGATTCATTAATCCATTATATATATATATATATATATTATCATCTGATAGTGGTATATATTGAATAAAATTGTAGGATTCCTCTGTGATGATAGGCAGCCAGGATAGCAATTATGGATCGTGATGACGATCCAATGAGTGACAAGGCATCAGTTCCGGGTGCACCCTATTAGATTCCTCCTCTAGGTGGATAGGTATCAACACCACTACCTTTCAAGAAGTAGATCATCTCATCATGTCAGAATGAGGATGCATGCAGTCTTAGCACACTCTACGAGTTCTAGCACCAGAGGATGCTAAGGTTCTGTGGAGAGACAGATCCTCAACCAGTAGAGGATTGGATAGAGTCAGGGGCCCATGTCCTCAGGCTCATCTAGAAACTTATAGATTGGGTGGTTTCATTGGAGTCTATTCATTTTCATGGAACAACAAGGCACTGGTGGAGTCCTATTACTCATATGCACAATGAGTTGACAATTTCATGGCCCAACTTCTGACAGCTGATCTATGGGGAGTATTACCCATCATGTTTGTACATTGTTTAGATTCATGAGATTATGGAGCTACAGTAGGGAAGGATGACAGTGGATGAGTATGTAAAAATGTTTATAGAACTTACCTGGTACTCCCTAAGCATGATCCGAGATGGCTACTTCTGAGAACATAAGTTTGAGCAGGGACTCCACATATATATGTGTTCTAGCATGGTTCCCTTAGGAATTCCCATGTATTCTGGGGTGATGGAGTGGGAGCTAGTACAAGAGAAATTTTTGTGAGAGGGACATCACATAGATGGATCTAGATATGGGAATCATAAAGCTGAGTCATTTGTATCATCTAGAAGGTGTTAGTCAGCAGGATCTCGGTACAGGAGATCCATTCTTAATCAAACTTAGGCATGTGTTCATGAAATGCAGGGCAAACACATATCACCAGGGTGGCTTGGATAGGTTTAGTGATATTCTTCTGATGGTCTAGGTCACATAGCAAGTGATTTCCTGAAGATAAGTTTTGAGAATCACATGTAGATAGTCTATGGACTGGCATAATAGAGTCATTGTCTTAATCAGGGATCTCTTGAGCGAGGTTAGTGAGGTCCCCAGGGAGGTGGAGCTAAAATAGGATAATGAGTATCTATGGTTGGGGGACAATGATATACCATACTTCCACCACCACAACTAGGAGGCCCACGTCAGGATCAGGGATCTGGAGGTCGGGGTTATAGACAGTTGTGATCTTTAAGGCTTATGACCCTGTAACACATGAGATAAATAGAGGTGAAATCTATGTTTATTATAATCTTGATTTAGTATTAGTAGACATATGTGATAGTCTTCCATTCATCTCTATACTCCTTGTGCAATATCTGGAGCTCTCATTTGAGTCTCTAGTTCAAAAAATTCATCTTGAGGATCCTATAGGGAACACTTCTTCTATATCATTTATCTATCGGAAGTAAAAGTTATATTTTAGTAGAGAAAGGTTCATGTGGGACATTTTGGTCATCACAATGGCACCCTATGACATCATATTTGGGATGGATTGGATGTCCACATTCTGAGGCCAAGTTGACTTTCACCATAGATAAGTCAGATGCCTATACACTAATGGGATGAGATTCTTCTTTGTGGGTGAGAGATATCTCATGGTAGGGAAAAAAGGATTTGTGAGCAAGAGGGTCCAGCCCATCATCCTCTAGTTGGAAAGTATATCCCTTGGTGAAGAAGGTTATTCAGGAATTAATATTCCTTCATTTGTAGAGGATTATATGGGTATCTTCCCCAAGGTCTTTCTGGGACTACCTCTGAGGTGGGAGATGTATTTTTAATTTACTTGCATCTTGGAACTGCTATAATATCTTTTCCAAAATATTGGTTGGCATCTACTAAGCTCTAGGATCAATGGTTGTAGTTAGAGTACCTTCAAGAGAAGTGTTTCATTAGACCCAGTGCGTACCCATGGGAAGCAATATTATTTTTCATGAAAAAGGATGATGGTAATTTGCATCTTTTCATGGATTATTGTCACCAAAACAAGGCCACAATAAAGAACAAGTACCCCTTTATCAGGATCAACAACCTCTCTGATCAGTTGTGAGATGAATGATGGTTCTATAAGATTGATATCTAGTCTAGCTACCTCCAGTTGAGGGTTATCAATGTTGATATTCCAGATATGGCATTCTGATGCTTTTATGGACACTATGAGTTCCTAGTGAAGACCTTTGGTGTGACGAATTCTCCCACTGTGCTTATGGATTTGATGAACCAGGTCTTCTAGACATACCTAGACCGGTTTGTGTTTTTCTCCATCAACGACATACTCATCTACTTTGCATCATAGGAGGATCATGCAGATCAGTTGAGGATTGTTCTATATTTGCTTCAAGAACACAAACTTTATGGAAAGCTCTCAGAGATACATTTTGGGATTCACGAGGTTCACTTTTTGGGGAATTTCATTTCTGAGCATGGATTATCCATAGACCGAGTGAAGATTTATGAAATAATTTATTAGGATCCACCAAATAGTTTTTTAGAGTTTTGGAGATTTATTATCTTGGTGAATTACTAAAGGAGGTTTGTGGAAGACTTCTCTAGAATTGTAGATCCTTTGACTTTCCTAATGTAGAAAGGGAAGTTGTTTAATTAGACTCAGTAGTGCCAGATACCCTTCAATGAGTCTAGGTTAAGGCTAATGAGTGATCATATATTGAGAATAACAGAGTAGGGAATGGGGTATGTAGTGTATTGTGATGCCTCAGGGTCTAGGTTCAGCTACATATTAATGTAAGAATTGCCAGTTATCACATAAGGGTTCAAACATTTGAGCCCTCATGACCATAACTACACAAATCATGACCTAGATATAGTAGAAATATTCTTATCCCATAGGATGTGGAAGCACTACCTTCTGGGAGAGAGCTTTGTGGTTTACTCATACCATCAAAGTATCAAGTGAATCTTTACTCATAGAGAGTTGAACTTGATACAGTAGAATTGGTTAGAGTTCCTGTAGGACTATGACTTTGAGATAGTCTATAATCCAAGTAAGGAAAACATGGTAGTATATTCCCTTAGTAGTAATTCCTATGATCTCTTAGTTTAAGAGGATTTAGAGCAGTTGGCTTACTTACAATTGACCTTGGTGGAGTAGGAAGGTACACCTTTTCTACAGTCGATGGTGTTGACTCCTCCACTTCTCGAGCATATGAGAGAGTCCCAGCTGGGATACATTAAATGTGAGGTCTTATGTGACCAGATATCCATGGGGGATCAAGAATATTTATATTATAAAGGAGGTGATCGTGTTATCTTTCTTCAAGGATGGATGGTAGTTCTATCCACAATGTGGTAGGAGGTGATGCGAGAGTTCCATAATTATACCCTAGTTGTACATCCTGGTGTGAGGAATATGTACAAAGACCTTCAGTACAATTTTTGGTGTTCCGACATGAGATGGAGCATATCTATGTTTGTATCTCGATTCCTCACCTATCAACAGGTAAAGGTTGAGCACCTTGTTCAGGCATAGTTGTTGCAGAACCTCAAGATCCTAGAGTGGAAATAGGATGGAATATCTATGGACTTTATGATAGGGATTCCACACAAAATGAAGGGTCATGAAGCTATTTGGGTGATAGTTGAGAGACTCAGAAATTAGGCATAGTTCCTTTTAATCAAGGATCAAAGTTTGGTAGATTATTTTGGGAATTTTTATATACAGTAGATCAGTCTCCATCATGGGGTTCCCTCAATGATTTTATTTGATTATGATGCATAGTTAATGTCACATTTCTTGAGAGGTCTATAAGAGGAATTAAAGTCCCAAAGGAGTATGAGTACAGACTTTTACCCCCATAAAAATGGGAAAACTGATCAAAATATCTAGGTGTTAGATTATATGCTTAGGGATTTCATGTTAGAATTTAAATAGAGCTAGGAAGATCAGTTTTCTTTAGTAGTGTTTTTTTATAACAATGGCTACCACTCTATAATCATAATGGAACCTTTTGAGTCCATGTACAAGAGACCCTATAGGTTACCCTTCTACTAGATAGAGATTAGTGAGACACCACTTGTGGTTCCTGATATGGTACAGGTGGTGATGGAGAAGGTCCAGGTCATCTGTGAGTGTATGAGGAGGACCTAGAGCTAGAATAAATCATACATTGATTTTCATCATAGGCTCTTGGATTTTGACCAAGAAGACCACATTTTTTTAGAGTCTTTCCATGATAAATATTTTGGAGATTCTTCCAAGGATACAAGTGATCCCCAAGGTTCATCAGGCCATTTGAGATTGTGCAGAGGGTTGGTGAGGTTTCTTACCACCTCTCCCTACCCCCACAGCTTGAGTTAATGCACAAAATCTTTTATGTGTTGTAGATAAGGATATATGTGAATAAACCTATGCACATCATTGACTAGGGTGAGTTTTGCATTTAGGAGAGTGAAACCTCTATAGAGCACCCAGTGGAAATCAAGGATCAATGGGAGAGGACCTTGTGTGGACATATCATTCCCTCTATTCACGTATTTTAGTAGTATGGGAATGTGAAGGAGAGCTCTTGGGAGCGGGAGATCCAAGTTAGGGCTCAATGTCTTGAGTTGTGTTTTTAGTTTTTCCTTATTTTTATGAAAATATTTAAGGATGGAATGATGTAGAGACATGTTTTTTCTTGTAATACATTGAAATATTTCTAGAAATATTTCTATAACTAGGATCTGAGAGGGCATGCAATTCTGAGACCCAATGTTATAAGAATTAATTTTATAAAAAAATAAATATATTTTATTTTGTGGGAATGTTTTTTCTTACATAAAATTTTATAACACTTAAATGGAATCTCATATTCTAAATACAAGACCAAAGTTGAGTTTGGAATTAATTTTTACCCTAGGAGGGACCAAATATCGGTCACATGGGGCATTTGGACTTCATTCTCATTGGTGGTATATTCAATGGATTAATTAATTATTTAATTCATTTATTCATTCATTTTAACCTATTCAAAATCTATAAATAAAATAAAATTTATAATCCTATATGGTTACTCACAGAAACCCTGAGAGGATTACATAGCTTCTCTCTCTCTCTTTCTATTGGAGAATCCCCTTAGATGATGATGAAATGATAGATTAGAGCATATTGGGATGCATTGAATACAACAACTTCCTTCTATCATTTCCAAGTGCTTTATTCGATGAAAAAAGATCCAATCTCCACTTGGGGCTTGTAAAAAAAATTACACTATCTTTTATTAAATTTATTGAGCATATCAATCCCTTTTTTGGATCTTCCCCAATTTTGTCCAATTGTATGCACCCGTGTATTGAGATTTAATTATTTATTTATTTTTATCACCCATATTATCCATGTTATTGACCATTGGAAAAGAACTCTTGTCCATATATAGTTAAACCTTTATTCTTTTGATTCCCCCCTCCCCCCCCCCCAATTTATTCACATTCTTCATCAGTTGGACCCTGTGGTCCCGTTTCAACATTGGCAGGTGGTATCGAGCCTGATCAGACCCCTAGAATCATCATGGATTAATGAGAGAGGGGTAGATTGATGAATAATTCATAAATATGGAATCCTTGTGAGATTGGATGGTAATTTTAATGATAGTTTAATGAATCCTTCTTTAATTAAAGAGTGGTGATGTGTGGAACTAATGAAGTAACTCCCGTGGGTTGATGGGATTGGATCTCTGACCACTGGATGGAAAAAAATGATGATCTTCAGCTATATACCCTAATCTTGTGTGTAAATAAGTCCATATTCAAAGAGAAATAGCTGAATATTAGGGATATATCATGGATTTGATATTTTCCGAAGTACCCAACATAGTTTACTCTAATGAATACCCGGTGTGTATCCCCTTGGTTTCGGCGGCTGGGGTTTCAGAAAAATTATAAGGATGGCATAGCGTGTATTTCTCCCACACACCATGTACCATATTCTCCATGTGGGACAGTCGTATAATGTAAAACATAGCTAAAGAACACTGGTAGACACTGTGTGAATCAGCATGTCATATACCAAAGTACACAAACATGGCTTGAATACATGGACACAACTGGAAGGACACGACCCGGTCCCGGATAGTTTAGACACGTTGTATAGTCCACATGCACTGTGTATACTTCTACATGGGTTGGGAGTCTTATTTCGGCCAAGGACTTGGATAGTTGGTGGAGCAGTACCACACATCGTTTGATTCCCCTCACACATCGTGTACTACTTGGTTCCTTTTGAAGAAACTTACAGCTTTCATATCTCCTTCATTTGGACTCGTATTTTGGCCTGTGAGTAGTCTATCTTAAGTTTTTTTCCACGTAGAACATGATATTTCCCTCAACTGTGGATTTTAAGATATTATTTCGAATGTTATGGGAATGATTCATGGTTAGGTAATTCTTAATGATGGAAATGATCATGCAGGATCACCAAATACGTTTAGAGTGGAACCCTCCTTCTAGGTAGGGAATGGGTCCTCTACTTGATCCCAAGTAGAATCCTCCTGATGGGTAGGGAATGGAACCTCAATGAATTTTAGATTGGAACCATATATTTTTTATGGTAATTGGTTCTCTACTAATACCTAGAGTGGAACCCTCCTCTTAGAACAGGGCATGGGTCCTCTAGAGACTTCCCGAGTGGAACCCTCTAGTCGAGCCGGGCATGGGTCCTCGATGACTAGAGTGGAACCCTCCTATTGGAACAGGGAATGGATCCTATACAAAATTCCTAAGTGGAACCTTCCTATCAAGCTGGGAATTATTTCGTGATGACTAGTGTGGAATCCTTCTGTTATCATAGTTCATGGTTCCTCTACAAGCTTCCAAATTGGATCCATCTAGTCGAGATGGGCATAGATCCTCAATGACTACTAGAGTGGAACCCTCCCGTTGGGTTGGGAATGGGTCCTCTACCACCATAGTGGAACCCTCCTACATGGAATGGCATGGGTCCTCCATTGAATATCTTAGTGTAACCTTCCTGTTGTACCAAGACATGGGTCCTCTACCAAGAGATTATGGCCCCTCAACTATGCAGAATAGTGATGATGTGTGTCTTATCTTGGACGATTACTTTTAGGATGATGTGTGAGATACTAGGAATCATTGATTGTAATGACCCCAACCACAATAACCCTAAGTCAGTGCCTTAATTTATTACATTTTCATAATATACAAGTAATTTTCATCCTAAAGGACTGAATTATTTAATAGTCTTGGAAAACTAGATACATACATGAAATCCATATTACATTTTAAATCATAAAATATCAAAAGAGTTTCATTGAGTCTTCCATTATTCCCCCTTTGTGTAACACTACATATCAGTCATAATATAATTCATGGAATCCTAGGGGAAAAATTGAAAAATATTAAAGGGGTGATCTCAAATTCTTAATAAGGGTAAGAATATAGTGCAAGCTATGATTAAATATGGAATAAACAATATGGAAAGGTAAATAACTAAAACACATTCCATTTAAATAATCGTAGTAGACTAGAAACTTAACCATAGATATTCTACTAGTCGAATAATCACATGGAATGTCAATAATTAATCTCATAATGATAGAATGCATAATGATGAACATTTAAAACATATCATCGAGGCCTCGGACAATACATAAAAAATAAATGGGTAAGGCCTCATCCAAATCCATATCAGAAAATAAATGGGTAATGCCTTATCCAAATCCATATCTTGTTTTTCTAATGAGACCAAATGATGCATCGAGGAGCTATAACAGGCCTCACCCATCACTTATTTAGTCCAATGAAATCCTAAGATGAATGGGGTAAAACATAAATAATATATACATATGAAATGTAAATAAATTTCCCTAATTAGTAAACATAATCAAAAACCTTTTTGAGTAATATTGAGAATGGTATCAAAATAGAATATCCATAGTCAAACTGACCATAAACCATTTACTAAAGTATTGAAGATGGTTTCATAATAGATAAACCTCACTGAATTACAATATTCAAAAAGTATGTTTACAAAGATTAAAATACTTTAAATGATATCAGTGAAAATTTATTGAGAAAAAAACTCTTATTAAACCCATATAAAAAATACTTTAGTATTAAAATACCCTTTTCATTGAAGAACTCATTTTCAATACCAAAACACCCTATTATTTGAAAAAAAAATCAATACCAAAATACCCAAAAATATAAAAATATTTCTTCATGAAATATTGAAAAATAATATGAAAATAAAATAATTTCCACAGTAGTGAAAAATCTATTTTCATCATCAACATTAAGAAAAGAACATTCTTTTTATTATTTATAAAAAAATTACATATAAAACATGTAAAAATATTAATTTATGAAAACCATTGAATGAAATTAAAAATATACATAAAATTTCCTTTATAATAAATTTATATAAATAAGTATATAAAATAATATCAAGAATGTTGACACAGAGAAAACGATTTGATAATTAAATATTTAAAATTTTAAGGCGTCCCATACCACTTTGAAAATATAAATCATAATCCCTATGAAATAATAAAATTTAAAAAAATTAAATAAATTGATAATAAATTAATTAATTACATGATAATTCAAAGGTTTTTTATTTACACCTTGTAAAATAAGGTGGGTTTATAACATCAAACTATGCCTCAATGAAAAGATATTGAGAAGAATTCCCTTACCTTGAGTCGAACTCATCATGTATAATCATTATATTCCTGAATAATAAACATTGGTTAATTATTTACTTTATTGAGAACATTTTTCAAGATCATTATTCCTTTTATATCACTTGTTATGGTGTTATAACAATTACATATTTATTTAAGTTCACATCGAACATTTTGATGATATTCGGTACTTGTGTCCAAAATAACTTTGGTATGATGTCTATAGTCAAAGTGGTAAATAGTAAATAATATCCAAAATACTATTCATGAAATATTAATCATTTTTATACATAAATTATAATTTTAAATTCATCCATTACATATGGATATGAAAAATTAATGATGTTACAATCATAGAGATGGTAAGTTGTACGAACGCATGAGTAGCTTTTCTATTTTTCAACGATCGTTATGGAAAGATAGTAAGTATTATTTTATATTTTTATAATTATCATAATATCATTAGTATAATATTAATATTTTAAATATTATTATATATATCATCCATTTGATGTGGTGATAAAAAACGAATCACATTGCTTCGTGGAGGTGATAGTTCACCCGTACGCACGAACGATATTATCATTTTTCCGTACATGGATAGGTAAGAATGTAAATGATAAATTATCTTTTCATAATGATAATTATGTAAATAATATCATATGTAAAATATAATTCCATACTTAATACAATTATTGTTATACGGTGATGGAAAAATAATTATAACGGTCTATGAGACGGCAGTTCGTCATACACACAAATGATAATTCTTTTCCAATTTGATGGAAGTGGAGATGGATTTAGGTGATGATATTAACATAATAACATTTAATTATATTTATTATACTAGATTTATTATTTCATCATGTTTGAATAAAATTTTAAAGAAGTGTAAGAATAAATAAAATATAAATACATAATTAAAACAATACCTTTTCTTTGGACAATCTCTATTGATCAACACCTTAACACCTTTAGGGATGGTGTTATGCCTAAAATAATACCTCTATAATGTGGTTAGAGATTATAGTAAGGGTTTTGAGAAAACTTTTTCTGAACCAAATAGGTTTTTAAGTTTTAAGAATAGATAAGAAGAGGTTCCCTTTTATAAGAGGGGGGAGGGGCATTCTTGGAAATCTTTAAAAAATTAAATTAATATAAATTAATTTTATAATCCAAATGGATCAAAAATTGTTAATTTAAAATATATTATTATTTAGGGTCTAAATAACTTCATTCAATAAAAATCATATAATTTTTTACTATTTTTTAATCCTTATCATTTAGCTTTAACACTTATTAACCTTTTTAATTCTTACTATAATATCATCTAATTTACAATTTAAGAGTTAATATATTTACTATAAAATACCAAAATAAAAATAAATGATTCATTGATGAAATTTTGAGAATTATCTTAAATATTTAGAAAAAAATTATATTTTTTTTATTTTTATATCATTTAGTAAAATATTATTTATTTTCAAAATATCATTAAGGTCAATTCTGAAACTATTCAAAGCGTGACTTCTTAAAAATATCATAACAACATGATATCCTAAATTAATACAAAAAATTCTTGTATGATATTAATTATATCAAATTAAATTTATTTAAATATTTTTCATATATTTTATTTGATTCTTCCATTAATAAAACAATCACTAAATCATCATTATGTTACCGTTTAATGTAATTGTTTTATCACTAAAAATTATAAATAAATTACCATGATGTAGATAAATATTTTATATTTATAAATAATATTTATAGTAGAAAATATCCTTTATATAATTCCATATTAAAAATATTTCTCTTCTTAAAAAGAGAAGTATGAAAAATTAACTTTGTTTGGAATATAATTTTATAAAGGTTATATTCTCATCCAAAATACCATAAATAGTATAATAACTAATCCTTTAATTATTAGGGATGAAAATACTCATCAAAAAAATTATTAAAAGTGTAAGGATAATTTTATAATATTTATAATATTATTTTTACCCTTAATTACCCTATTTACCCTTAACCATGGTAATAAAAATTACCAAAGTTACTATTCATATTTTGTCCAAAAATAAAAGGGAACTATTTAATAAATTTAGAAATTATAATTCCAAATTTTTAATTCATTTATCAAAATTAAAAACACATAATTTTCATAAATTAATTAAAAATTAATCTCATTGACGGATTGAGAAAACAGGTTTTTAAAGTAAAAACGTCCAAAAGATACAAATATTTTTACATCAAAATTAAAAGATAAATTTATACCAATGACCTTAATTGGAATAAATGATAAAATATTGATCTAATTTTGTTTTTAAACCAATCTAAAATATAATCTAACTATATAAATAAATCAGATAAAAAACTAGTTTTCAATTAAAATACATTATTTTCTACTATTCACCAAAAAATGAATCTTATCAGAAAAATACCAAAAATTCAACCATAGTAATTTTTGATACTCTTATTTAAAATAATAAGTTTATATTTTCAAATATAATTTATAAAAATTTCAAAAACTAGATTTAAAATAAGTGTGCCATCAAAAGGTGGTAAAACTATTTTTTATAAAAATGCATCTTTTATGTGTAAAATTAAATGTGTTCTTATATCATGTATATAAAACACATAGTATGTATTTAAAACCTTAAATTTAATATATTAATGATATATATATATCATTAATATATTCCAAAAATTGTGATTTTTTTATTTTATTGGTATAAAACACAATTGTGCGCCATTGAAAATTTTTTATAAAAACATTTACTTTATATTGACTTGGTTTTTATATTTATTTCTAATTGATTGGTAAATAATTAAATTAATAATATACTTTTATAAGTTATTTAATCTTATTCATAACCACCAACTTAATAGATAGTCTTAAAATAATAATATTTAATAGTATATCACGGTTTTTTTAAGCTCGGTGTTGCGTGAAACATAAGTTATCAAAGAGATTAAATTTAAAAATTTACATACCATAAAATATTGGGGTGTTAAATTATATCCTAATTAAATAAATTTTCTTCTCGTAGTTCTAAATTGAACTTCAAAAATCAAAGGTTTACACTTTAATTCATTTTGTGGGAAACCAACATTGGAAATATGATTAATAAAAAAATCCTCTTAATAAGAGGGAAAGGTAAATTTGATGGTCACCCCAAAATTAGGCTTTTTAATGTGAGAATGTTAGTGTAAAGTGAAAAAATGGACATGGAAAAGAAATCTAACTATCAATTTCTGATGGATAGTGATATAGAACATGGTCATCAAAAAGTTAACCATTACAAAACTTAAAATCTCATGATTGGTTAAATGACCATTGATTTATTAGTAAGATAATTAAATGGGTAATATTTTTGTTTCAAAATACTTTTCCTAAAATTGAGGGATTTATTTATTTTCTAGATAAAGCACACAATAAGGCTTACATGATATCATTCCATATTCTAATTTCATCCTTCAGTTGTGTGTTGATCTACATTCACTACATTTCTTAAACAAAGAGATGGATATTCAAGATGAATTTTATTCTTGAAACACATTTATCAAAAGATCCATAATTCATTTCTTTAACCTTTAAATATTTTTCAAAACCAAAATGGATAGCACAATTTATCCAATACGATAAATTATAATTTAACCTCAAACAATAATATCCAAAGTTAAACTTAATCCATTCTATAAATAGTTACCTTAATACTCATTCAAAATAATTCTCTCCAAATTCAAAGTCTAAAAATTTAGAAGAAATTTCACTATACTTCCAAAATCAACTTAACATCAGATTTCCTCAGAAACAACATAATGAAGCTCTATTATCACATACTAAATATTTCATCACCTTAAAAACCTCAATGAAAACATTCATGCTTCCAAATCCTTACAGAATAAGTATTGTAGTACAAATATTATATATCTCACGATTCTTATAACCCGAGCACCATTGATGAAATAATTCTTGAATCCAAATACACAAAAACATTAATCATTATACTTCATTATTAAACCATTAACTATGCTTCATCATCTTATTCCTTAATACCTCCTTTTTTCATTTGTATTTTTTAATCTCTTCATCATCATAAGTATAACCATTACTTGTATAACCTTTTTTATTATAACCATTGACCAAAACTGAAAGAACAAAGTGAGCAACACTAACCATAGATATATATTCATTAACAATCATTTAAAGGATGTCTAAATGATGGAATCTTCGTATCAATTGATAATTACATAAGATTAACCTAGGTTATTCATTACCAAATCTAAAGGATGATATCCTATAATTATACTTGTTCTAAAATTCAGTCATAGGGTTATGTTTTCTAATCTATTATTTCCTAAATCTAGTTTTCAAGGATTTTATTAAACTTCCTCTGATACCAACTATGACAACCCTGACCCTAATATCCTGGATTTGATTCCTTACTTTATTACATTGGAATAAGATACAAAGAATTGCATCATGATGGACCGAATAGTTTATTAGTCTTAGTAAACTAGATATATACATGAAATCCACATTACAATTTAAATCATAAAATACAAAAAAGAGTTTCATTAAGTCGAATATTATTCCCCCTTTGTGTAACCCTACATATCAGTCATAATATACTTTTGGAATCTGGTGTAAAAATTGAAACATATGAAAGGGGTGAGCTCAAATTCTCCGTAAGGGTAAGCATACAACAGAAGATATGATTAAATATGGCATAAACAATATGGAAAGGTAAAAACCTAAAATACATGCTATTTAAATAATCACATTAGCTCATAAACATAACCATGGATATTATACTAATAGAATAATTACATGGAATATCAATAATTAATATCATAATTATGGAATGTATAATTTTTGACATCTAAAACATACTGTCAAGGCCTTATCCAATACATCTAAAAATTAATGGGTAAGGCCTTTGCCAAATCCATATTTTCTTTGTCTCATAAGACCTAATGATTCATGAAGGAGCTATAGTGGGCCCTGCCTATCACTTACTAATTTCAATGCATTCTTCATGTGAATGGGGTGAAAAATAAAAAACATATACATATGAAATATAAATAATTTTTCTTTAATAAGTAAATATAATCACCAACCATTCTGAGTAATATAGTGAATGGTATCAAAATAGCACATCCAAAGTCAAACTAATCATAAACCATTTACTAAAGTATGAAATATAGAATAATAAGAGATAAAACTCAATGAAGTTTAATATTAAAAGAAAAATTTGGAAATATATGAAACTACTTTAAATGAGATCACTTAAAATTACTGAGGAAAAACTCTTATTAAACCTGTATAAAAAGCACTTTTGTATAAAAATACCATTTTCTTTAAAGAACCCGAATTCAATACCAAAACACCCTTTTATTTGAAATAACATTTTCAATACCAAAGTACCCAAAAAGATAAATATGATTTTTCATGAAATCTTGAAAAGGAAAATAAAAATAAAATAAATTACATGGTAGCAAAAAAGCTATTGTCACTGTATACCTTAATAATAGAACGTTCCTTTTGTTGTTTGTAAAAACATTCTGTATAAAACACATAAATAGATTCCTTTTAAAAAAACATTAAATGATATTAAATATATGCATAAAAGTTTCTTTATAATAATTTTATATAAACAAATATATTAAATAATATCATGAATATTTACATGGAGAAGAATATTTGATAATTAAATATTTAAAAATTCAAGATGTCCCACACCACTTTGAAAATTTAAATCATAAGCCCCATGAAAGAATAAGATTTTAAAAAAACATTAAATATCTTGATAATAAATATTTTAATGACATTATAAGTAAAATGGGATGTATATACACCTTATAAAATAATTTGGGGTATAACATCAAACTATGCCTCAATGAAAAGAGGTTGAGACGATGTCACTTACCTTGAGTCTCACTCATCACGTACAATCATTATCTTTCTAAATAATAAACATAGGTTAATTATTTAAATTTTTAGTACCATTTTAATTTTTATTACTCCTTTTATATCACTTATTATCATTTTATAATATTTACTTAATTATTTATGTT
Source organism: Viscum album (assembly GCA_963277665.1). Lineage (NCBI taxonomy): Eukaryota > Viridiplantae > Streptophyta > Magnoliopsida > Santalales > Viscaceae > Viscum > Viscum album. The sequence goes on along the minus strand of OY728150.1, from coordinate 608,442,152 downwards.
CTCATAAGACATTTTGATGATATTCGGTACTTGAGTTCAAAATGAATTTAATATGATATCTATAGTTAAATTGGTTAATAGTCCATAATATCTAGAATAATATTCATAAAATAATAATCACTTTTATACATAAATTTTTATTTTAAATCCATCCCTTACATATGTATATGAAAAATGAACTATGTTACAATCATGGAGACGCTAAGTCATACGAACGCATTAGTAATGTTTCCATTTTTTAATGATCATTATGTAAAGAATGTGAGTATTATTTTAACTTTACAGAATGATAATTATATCATTAATATAAAAAAAACTTAAATATATTTATATATATCATCCATGTGATTTAGTGATGAAAAATGAATCACATCGCTTAATGGAGGTGATAGTTCACACATACGCACGAACGATGTTATCATTTTTCCATACATGTAAATATAAGTATGTAAATCATACATTATCTTTGAATAATGACAAATATTTAAATAATATCATATATAAACTTTATTTTAATTATTATGTCTAATATTGAGAGATGGTGATGGAAAATGAACTGTATTGTTTCATGAGGTAGTAGTTCAGCATACACACGAATGATAATTATTTTCCCATTTGATGGAACTAGAGAAAGATTTATGTCACGAACCAACCTCATTCAGCCCCTAAATGGTCACCTGATCTAATTATGGTAAGGCCTGAGAGGCATTACCAATCCTCATGGGTTTGAAACTTGTGTCGGGGAATCAATAGAGAAGCAAGGGAATGATTTCAACCAATATAAATATAAATAAACTACGGAAATAGAGAGAGAATCCCAATATATAAATAACCAAAATAAATATCATTTACACATAAACTAAAATTCAAAAAACTGAATAACAAAAACCAAGCTTTAATCAATGACCATAACATCACCATGTAACCCCAAGGGTTACTCTTGAATACCAAAACCAACCATCACCCAAGGTGATCGAAACCAAATTGAAACCAATACCAAAGGATAAAAACAATAAATAACTATAGTATTGAGTATTAAAACTCATTATTAGTTCCCAAACAATTATATTCCCAATTAACTTCTATTAAATAAAAGAAACATCAACTTCAGATTTGAAATACAATATATAAAGGTAATATTTTCCACATAGTTTTCATTTAAAGAAAAACATAGCTCGTTTACCTTTTTACCACTTAAAACTATATTGTTTTATCAGAAGGAAATATAATAATTTTAAATAAGAATAATTAAATTTCATTTAGAAAAGTTTTAAGGAGTGTAAAACATTTCCAAAACCATTTTCATAAAACCTTAAAAACAAACTCATTACTTTCCAAAGAAATACACCAGACATGAGAGAACCAGCAATGATCACATAATAAAGGAAATAGAAATAAGCACACCAGAGTAACCAACCAACAAGAATATCAATTATACATGATAGAAAACTAAGTTCTAATATATATGGGAGAAACTAGGAGCTTTTGAAATAATCTAGAACATATTATACATCTTGACTCATCACGTAAATCATGCCTTGCTCAATGACATCAAATTTCTCCCATACACTTGATTACACCCTATCAGATCTGACCGAGGTGAACTATCCCATAGAAATAAAATAAAACAAATAATATCCCCTTTTATAGTCCACTATCAAGAGAGGAATCCTAACTAGTTCAATGATTGTTCTCAAAAAAATTTCTAGATATTCTAGGTTCCCATTTCAAGAGTAAAGTAAAATGGGGGTGGGCCAATGATGCCATCCAACCATAAAATAAGATGCACATATATCATATATAAGAAAATCAAACAAAACAAATCACCCCCAATCAATAACAAGGATCAATCCCATTCCTTAAAAAGATAAACCTCAAAGGAGTCCACATCTACTACTCTGCTGAAAGTAAATAGATTACAAGGAGCACATAGTGAGGATGTCCCATTCATTCAACATAAGTGGATCATGAGGATTCCCTAGTTAAGACATCTTATCCATTCAATATAAATAAATAAATAATATTACACAATGAGATTTTTTCCATCAAAATCCAATTTCACAAGAAATGCTAAATGAGCCTCATGTATCCTTTATAAAAACCTCCCTTTTCAAAGAAACCAAATCCACCATCCAAATAGGTGTAAACATTTCTTTTATCATTTAAAAATCATTTATAAAATACAATTTAAGTACTCAGAGCATATTTTCGAACCAAAGTAACTTTCATCAAAATGAAAATGGTATAACTACCCAAGATTTACATGCATGGAAATTACATTTATTTGGAAAAATACTTAATACATGACCCAAACAGATGCCCAAAGACAGTATTAGTTTAGTGTCTTTGGAAACTCAGAACAGAATCTTCCAATCATGGTGAAAGATATTCAATATCTCCCATAATGATCTTTGCCTTTTTTTCATACCTAAAACCTTTATTTATATCCTGAGTAAAAGAAAACAAAAAAAGGGTGAGCTCAAATGCTCAGTAATAGTAAACATCATACACATTTGAACATAAAGTTTAAATATAAAAATCCTTAATCATGAAATAAATATTAGTAGTAAGTAAGGCATGGATATTAAAGAAACATTAACCATGATAGAATAGAATTGTTATAAAACATGTAATTGTGGAACAATACAAAGCACATAATATGATTTTTATAGTAGCCAATTCATTGCTTCCAAGACCATTATAGTGGAAAAATTCCATTACTAAACTGGGTTTAATTATCTTTTTATCCATGTATTACTAAACCGGATTTACTTTCTATTTTAGTTATGTTTGTATCATAATATTTAAATATTTACCTAATTAATTATAGGGAGATATAGGACTCACCCATCTCATAATTAAATCATTCTTACATGTTCCACAAAACATAAATCATTCATCATAGCATAACCCAAGAAATAAAATGAATTTTCTTAAACATCATTCCATCACAACATAATCCATATAAAATATCATTCCATAATTAACATAATAAATTAATAGTATTAATTGGTATAGAAACATAACCTTATTTAAAGAGTATCATATTAGATGGAAAATAATTTTGATAAACCACTTGAACTTAGTTCTTGAGGAAAATATCCTTTCTTCTTAAAAACGTTATCTTTTCTAAAAATGTCATGCAATTTTAAAAGAAAATAATTTAGTTGAAAATAAACTTGAAATAGTGTGGAGTAATATTTCTGGAAATAAGTCATCATGAATATGTAAAAACACATTCATTCTGTATAAGTTAAAAACATTCCCCTTGTAATTTTGCTGGAAAAGTCAAAAAGTGCCTCATATGGTAAACAAAAGAAAGATTACTTCCATACCACATAGTAAAAGTCAAAAAGGAGTAAAAACTACTTTAAACATACATAGAATAATAGTAAAAATTTATGAAAACATTTTTAGAAAACATGGACATGTATGATAAATATAACCCTAGTAAATACTAACGTATAAGCAATCTTTGCTAAAAATGAGATTGCAAAATTATCCCTTACCTTATGTCTGATTTCTTCTGTATGTGTCTAAAACTCCTGTATATTGGGTTTAAACATATTTTTAACTTGTAATATTACCATAATAATATTTATGTTATCATATATGATTCACTTATAACTTTATATTACCCATTCATTTGTCAATTCCATGTTAAATCAACGTTTTGAGTTATAATCGTTTTATTTATCGTATGTGTTTTGAATTGATATTATTGATATTATTACTTATATAATGATTTAATTACTTAAAAAATGTAAAATTTTATTTAAATATTATATATATTCAGTATATAAATAAATATATTATAGATAGATAAAATAAATGGAATACACTGTTCATGGAGACGGTAGGTCGTACGTACGCATGAACGTTGTTTTCGTTTCCTTATTAAATTGAATGGAAGTAAGTAAATGAAATATATATATATATATATAAATATAGTATCATTATTATGTCATATATTTCATTATGATTTATTATATACACTTTATAGTCATTCTTGAATGGTTAACATGGATAATGAATCTCATCACGTCATGGACACAGTAAGTTGTACATACGCACGAGCGACGATATTGTTCCCATAATTGTTGAAAGGTATTGAATTTGATGGTGTATAATATATAAAAATTAGTATAATGTTATAATAATCATATATAGTTATTATTTCAACCATTATACCCAACCAAAAAGGTGGTGGTGAAAAATAGATTACACCACAGTGTGGAGACGGTAAGTCGTACGTACGCATGTGCGGTGATTTCATTTTCGTAGGATGTATAGAAGGTGAAATAGGGTTGTTTAATATTTATAATAATATATAATTATATGACTGATACTTATGTTATTACTTTATAATGAAACAACTAAATAATGGGAAGTATAAGAACAAATTAATTTGAAAGAATCGATAGAAGATATTACCTCTTCCTCAACACACCTCCTTTAAATTTCTTCTAAGGGCACTAGAGTTGGTCTTTTGAGAAGAATAGAACCTCTAAAATTTAACTAGGGAATTTGATAATAGAAATGGTTAGGTTTTGGCCAATATTGAAGGCTAAAATGGTGTGAAGAGGAGAGGGAGAAGGTGCCCTTTTATAAGAGAGGAGAGGGGTACTTTAGGAAAGTCTTAAAATGTTAATTTATTATAAATTAAGTTTCAATTTAAAATGGTCCAAAACTTATTCAATTATAATATAAGATGATTTTAGTTCTAATAAACATCATATAATAATTTTTGGATAGGTTTTTAATATTCTTGTATCCTTATCATTTTTGTTTAACCCTAATTTTACCATTTTTAATCTTATCGTGATATCATGTTATTTACACATTGTGGGTTAATGTATTTACCATATCATGTCAAAAGACCCAAAAAAAGTTAATTATGAAATATTTGCACTTATATTAACCAATTTTCCTAATATTATATTTTTAGTAATTTAATATCATTTAATAAACTATTTTATGTTTTAAGTTAGGAATTATGTTAATTTTGGATACTATTCATACTTATTTTTTTTAAATTATTAAAAACCATATTACTTAGAAAAAAAGGAATTAAATCATCCTTAATATTTTAATTTCATCCATAAAATTTTTGGATGGAATCAAAATATTCAAATTAAATTTATTTTAATATTTATAAATTCATTTGTTTGAATCTTTCATTAATGAGGTAATCACTACATCATAATTTTGTCATAAATAAATATATTTATATAATGTATAAAAATTATAAATAAAATACCATAATATAGTAAATATCTTTAGATTTATAATTACTATTTATATACTTATATATCAGTTATATAACCCTATATTAAAATCGATTTAGTAAAAGATATATGTTTAGGTTATAATTATCTTTACTTTAAATTAATTCTTATAAAATGTCATTTTCACATCCAAGTGAATCCATGGGTTCCCAAAATCGACCCAAGGATAAAAATAGTTGGAAATATCTAATACAATATTATTAGTACATGTATTAGGGAATTTTAATATTATTATAATATTATTTTCTAACCCTTATTTTCTATATTTACCCTTTAACCATGTTAAATAAAATAATTATTGAAATTACTATTCATACTGTCCAAAAAAATAAAAGGTATCTATTTACACAATTTGAATCTTATGATTCCAAATATGGAATCCATTTTTCAAAATTAAAAACTCATAATTTTCAGTAATTAATTTAAAATTAATTCTCGTTGTCAAAACTAAAAAGTAGTTTTTTAAGAAGTAATAACTATCAAAAGATTGACATGTGTTTATGTCCAATTTAAAATTGAAATTACTTATAATGAACAAAATTGTATTAAATGATAAAAATATAATCCAATTAAACTTTAAAACCAACTAAAAATATAATCAAACAATATAAATAAATTAGATAAAAAGGCAGTTTTGAGTCAAAATGCAATATTTTTCACTATTCATTAAAATTTTAATTTTTTAGAAAGATACCAAAAATCAATAAAAAGTAAATTTTTATGTCCCTCTTCCAAATAAGAAGTTTAAACTATGTTTAAAATGGGTGTGCCATCAAAAGGAGGTAAAACTACATTTTTTTTAAATTACTTATTTTATCCAAAAAAAATGATTTTGTTATCATATCATGTTCTAGAAAATGTGTAAGATGAATTCTTATGTTATATAAAACTAAAAATTTGGTTAATACAATTTATAAAGTCTAGTTTATATCCCATTTAATAATAATATTTTATTAATATATCATTGTTTAGTGAAACTCGGTATCTTGTACAATGCAATCTATTGAGGAAGGTCGCTCTTACACGTAATGCAAGCCAAGTCAGTGTTACATTTAGTACAATATTACTTTGTTTTTGTTTATAACATAATAAAAACTTATTTCACTTATACATTGAACAAAATCTATACACATTGTTTCATGGAATTAATTCTATCAAAAGAACATTAAATTGTGTGTAACACAAGACAAGAATAGTGTTGTGTATACTGCAAGCTAATACGGTGTTGCTGAAAGGTGTTGTCATGGTCGCACTCAAATGATTAGTTATTTTTTGGGTATGTAGGTTTAGCAGAGTGGCTGACCAAGGTCGTCTCTCAAATGAGGATGTAAATTTGACAACTTATTAAAGGTATTTTAAAAATAATATAAAATGGAATAATAACACTACTCAAATGAATGTGGGGGGTTTTACTATTCATAAAACTAGAAGAAGTTTTCTAGAAAAATATTGTATAATATTTTTTTTGTTTTTAATTTTGAAATGAAGTTTGATTAAAAAGACACAACAAGAAGATATTTTTTTAGACAATATTTAAAATACGTAATCGATCTAACTCTATGTCTTCAATTACTTATTAATAATTATCATTTAAACTAATATCCACTTAATTATAATCCCATAATTTATTAACCCGCGAACCCTACGAGAATTAATTTTACCACAAATATGAATAGAACTAAACCCTCGTCTATCTTCGGAACATGCAATCGTTGCACCCTACTTTTATTGATGTTCTAAAGATAGATTATGTTCAGTTATAAATTAAGGCACGTGTCCATTATGGAAAACAAGGATGAATTGAGCTTAGGGATAATATTTTAACTCTACAAATTTATCTCGCATGGTCTTTTGTTACTGATTAAGTTTGCGCTCTCACAATTTACACAAATTATCGACCTCGAGTTTTTTGTATTAATTGTTAAATTTCTTACTTAGTTTCTTATAATTTAAAAACTCAATTCATATATCATATTAAGTGAATTAAAGTGGCTCATTTATTCAAAATAAATTAATGAATAAGTTTATAGGGAGATTGATTACTAAAAATAACTACACTTCCATTGGTGGTGTTGTCACCGTAGAAACGTTTTTCATGTGCAAAGGTTTAGAAAGGTTAAAACCCAATATCATTTCTATTCTTGATTCCAGCCCAATTAGGAAGATTAAATAATAATATAATTTAACAAAATAGAAGAATGGGTAATAAAAAGAAGAGGAACAAATAAGTTTATTACACAAATGAAAACATTATAACATGAAGAAGAAGAAGAAGGCTTTGATGAGGGGATCCTTACTTCAAGAGCTACCCCTCTTATAATGGTAGTATAAATTGAATGAAACCAATTATACTATACCTTAAATCTCCTAATTCACGTCCCAACCCCACAAAATTAGAAAAATATCAATTTATAGAGTGGTGGGCAGGCTAGGTTCAAAGTGGTTTCAAGTGTGAATGGGGAATCTCAGCCAAATATTTTATGCCAAATTGAACCACTCATTTGACCACTAAAATGCATAAATAAGATGTCCTTATAGAAGGATTATTAGTGATAAAATGCGTTATATAGATCCTATCAAAATTTGGGCCTAATATAATCATGGATAAAGAAGTTATGGCCCAAATACAAAACCCATGTACAATCTAGTGATTCCAGCCCAACTTTGACTTCATGGCCCATTTTCACTAACCAAATGCATGATTTAGCTCTAATGTCCTAAATTTAAGTTGTATCCCATTAAGTCAGGAACATATTTACAAAATTTTAAGTTCAAATAATACATATCAAGATATTTATGTCGAAAATTCTACCGTGGATTTTAAAGTCTAAAACTAGAATTTTCATCAAATTTTTAAATGAATGATATCATCCCAAATATTTCATAAATGAACACATTTACCACAATGTGAGAAAATTATATCATTTATTATAAATAAAATATTCAATAAAAAAAATTTTTATCAATTCCACACACTTACCATTTTACACTCCTGGGAAAAACCACATATCATGTATTCCGAAAAATTGTGACAAGTAAATGTCAATATCAAATCAAAAAAAATTAAAACACATATCCTTGATATCCAATAATTCCACACCAGGTAAAAAAGATATAATGCCTCACAAAAAACTATTATTTCAAGTTCTCCATATATCGTTCAATATATTTCCACTTCATTTATCCTCCCATGCACAAAACACTTACCTCGCCTGAATTTTCTCTTATCACACAAATGTTAATTTTTTAGCAATGTCTCTCTTATCCAAACTCATAAAAGGGTCACCATAGGATTGATAAATCCCTAAATCTCCACCCAATGTGAGTCAAGGAAATATTTATATCATTATTACTTTTCAGGGTTGTTATGTTCCTTTTGGTGGGTATGATTTAGATGTGAAAAATTTTGAGGTTGAATGAGCAAGGCTTGACTCTTTTTGAAGAAAAATTGCATTATTCTAATTTTCACTCAAATATGGTCTCCTCCTCACTCATATTATTATCAAGTAATATTTATCATCATGAAAACTCAAGGAAAGTTTACACCATTCGTCATTTCATCAACAAAAATTTCAATCCTCTCAAACATAGTTTTTCATGAAAGCTCTAGATAGGTACAACTTTATTTCATTATCAGAAGCTCTAGAAAGGCATAGATTCTTTTATCATGATAGCTCCCAAAAGTCACAGATTTCAATAGAATGGTTTTTTTCAGTAGCAAAAACGTATCTTTGGAATTTAATTTTTCACCCAAAGTAACACAAAATGGGGTAGCACAACACAAGACAGCTTCCCCCACACTTAAGTTCAACTAGATTATGCAATTTCACTTCAAGAATTGGTTGGATAGGGAAACTTGGCTTGTAATGTGGCTAACCTAATAGGTTTTTCATAGTTTATAAGGGATACAAGGATTATATTTTCATGGTAGGCCCTTATAAAAAAGGATTCTTTGAAATGTGGGCATTAATACCAAACAAATGCCTCAAATATTTAAAACATAAGTACCTAAAACCCTTAAGCTTTTATATGAATAAATAAAATTATGGTTAAATCAATCATGGTTTGGTTCCCTCAAGAAGTTAGGTAAATGTAAAGAATGTGAAAATAATTGTTCATAATCCTCATAGAAATGTGATTTCAAATGTAAAGACAGTGAGGTGTGGCATGGGATTCAAAATTCAGCTTACTTTTAATGAAATTACTAAATATTTGAACTTGAAACAAATTTATTTTCAGCATTCATTTAAGCTTTGTTTCATGGTATAAATTGTTTCACTTATTTATATGAATTTCAAAATTTGTATGATAATCATTTAATCTCAAAATTTTCAAAAACACACAAAAAATTAAAAAAAATAAACGCATAAAATTTGAAAAAAAAACACATTTTTTTTAAAAAATCATTGAAAAATAGGAAAACAATTGAAATTAATAAAATAAAAAGTTCCCTCCCCCCCACTTAAAATATTTCATTTTCCCCAATGTGAACCCATGATATGATATATGCACATGAAATGTATAATTTTAAATAGGACAAAGAATAAAAAAGTGAAAGGGTTAGGAATAGCCCGATATGCTCAAGTGATGATGGGGTCATGCAGTGTGATGAAATCCACTACATTAGTAAGAATACCCTCAATGTATCTCTTCAAATGTTTCCCATTGACTGTAAATCTCCTTCATGTGTCCTCTTGTGTGATCTCTACTACACCGTAAGTAAAAACATTAGTCACAACATAAGGACCTAACCACCAGGAATGAAGCTTACCAAACATCATCTTCAATCATGAAATAAAGAGAAAGACTTTCTCTCTAACATTTTTTTGTCAATGACCACCCGACCATCAATTATTCAAGAATCATCCTAAATGACATGAAGAGATTACCTCCCGTGTATGCATGTGAAAATAGTACTTCCAATCCATTAAATTGTCATATGGTTTAAAATTAATAAAATAACATCAAAATGAAATCATCAAAACTACCCCTTAGATAATTCATCATCTTCACCATCATTCTTCATGTTCAACCTTCCATTGATTTCTTCTCGAATAATGGAAAGTAGAATACAGATGAATGAAGATCTAGATTTTATAACTTCAAAGGCCTCCTTGATTTATCATGCCCCTCATCCATGAAGCACACCGGATTCTTGAAATCAACATCACACCCTTCAATTGAATAGATCATGAAATTGATCATCCCACTTGGGTGTGTGGGAACTGTCGTCCATTCCATGGACAAGACAATCCCCAGGCACCGGATGAATCATCAAACATTCATGGAATTGTCTAAATTCCATTTTGCTATGTCACTGGGCATGTCATTCGGTGGCACTAGGCACGCAGGACAAGACCCATGCCCAGGGGGGTCACCAACCCCTAACATTATCTCCAACATGAAACTCAATTTGTTGGATAATTCTATCATGAGCTACTTTTGATCTTTCATTTTAGAGCCTTGAGTTCTCATATGAAGATAATAAAATCTCCTCAAGATCTTGAATTTTCAACTTCCTTTGGATTCCATCTTGTGCCAAATCCATGTTGTATTTCTTTATAGCCCAATAATACCAGTGCTCAACTTCCACGGGGATATGACACACTTTCCCAAAAACAATTTGAAATGGGGACATATTGATGGGAGTCTTGTATGTTGTCCTATAATCCCACAATGCATCATCCAAGAGCTTACTCCAATACTTTCTATTTGGCTGCACGGTTTTCTCCAAAATTTGTTTCAACTCCCTATTTGAAAACTCAGCCTGGCCATTTGTTTGGGGGTGGTATGGTGATGATGTTTTGTGTGTCACCACATACTTTCGAAGGAGGGAAGCCAAATTACAATTGTAGAAGTGTGTCCCTTGGTCACTGATGATGGCCTTCAATACTCCAAACCTTCAAAAAAATTATTCTTTGATAAAGTCCACAACAACATGAGAATCATCAGTCTTGGTGGCCTTAGCCTCCACCCATTTTCTCACATAATAAATGGAAACCAAAATATTTAGGAAACCAAATGAACTAAGAAAATGACCCATAAAATCAATTCCCCATACATCAAAAATCTCACAGAATAGTATGGGTTGTTGGGGAATCTCGTGTCTCCAAGAAATATTACCAGTGTGTTGGTAATGTGAGCACAACTTACAAAACAAATGAGCATCATGTAATAAACTAGTCCAATAAAATCCAGAGTCCAAAACTTTCCTAGATGTCTGTTGGGTTCCAAAGTGTCCCCCACAAGCAAGTGTATGACAAAATTGAAAAACAAACTCAAACTCATGATCAGGAACACACCTCCTAATAACATGGTCATTACACATGCTCCATAGGTATGTATTATCCCACACATAATAATGAGACTCCATTTTCAATTTTTGAACTTGTTGTTTCATTAAATTTGTAGGGATTTCATAGGCAATAAGGTAGTTAACTAAATATGCATACCAAGTATGCATACCTGAGATGACATAAAGATGCTCATCGGGGAAAGTCTCTCAAAGTGGTACCTGGTCCAATGTGTCATTCTCTAGTGTGTGAGTAAGCCTACTCATGTGGTCTTCCACCATGTTTTCCAACCCCTTCTTTTCCTTTATATCAATATCAAATTCTTGAAGAAGGATCATCCATCGGATTATCCTGGGATTTGCATTCGGCTTATTCAAGAGGTACCTCAGAGCTGCATGGTTAAAAAAATAACTAATTTAGATCTCAATAAATATGAAAGGAATTTATCTAAAACAAATATGATATTAAGAAACTCCTTTTATATGGTTGTGTATTTTTATTAGGTTGAATCCAGTGTCCTCGATGCATAGGCAATCACATGTGAACATCCCTCCACCCTATGAGATAAGACATATCCAACCGCTAAGTCGGAGGCATCACACATAATCTCAAAAGGAATGTCCCATTATAGGGGCTATATGATCGGTGGAGTGGTCATACATTTCTCTAGATCATCAAATGCTACCCTTCATGAATCATCAAATAGAAAATTAGAATCTTTTTGAAGTAATCATGACAAAGGAAGAGAAATCTTACTAAAATGTTTGATGAAGCGCCAATAAAATCCTACATGCCCTAGGAAAGATATAATATCATGCACACATGAAAGATAGGGTAAGGATGAAATAATGTCTATCTTAGATCTATCAACCTCTATCCCATGTTTTGACACTACATACCCTAAGACAATTCCATGCTCTACCATTAAATGACACTTTTCAAAGTTCAATACCAGATTATTCTCAATACAAAGATTCAATACCATTCCCAAACTACTTAAACATTTATCAAATGAGGATCCATATACTGTAAAATAATCTATAAATACCTTCATTCAGGTCTCAATAAAATAAAAAAAATACCCACCAAGCATCTCTTGAAGGTACCTGGGGCGTTGTAAAGTCCAAATGGCATCCTTCAGTAAGAAAACATACCAAATGGATAAGTTAATTTTGTCTTCTCATGATCCTCCTGAGAAATAGGAACTTGAAAATATATAGAAAATCCATCCAATAAATAGTAGTGTGTTTTCCCATATAGTATCTCCAGCATCTGATCAATAAATGGGAGGGATAAATGGTCTTTACAAGTGGACTGATTTAGTTTCCTATAATCAATACACACACGCGAACTGTTTTTCACCATCATTGGAACTAACTCATCTTTCTCATTTTTAACAACTATAACACCACTTTTCTTAGACACAACCTGAATAAGACTTACCCACTGAGAATCTGAAATGGGAAAGATTATACCTACCTCGAGCAATTTTTCAACTTCTTTTTTAACAACTTCCAAAAGAGTTGGATTCAGTCTCCATTATGGCTGCCTAACCGATTTATCCCCATCCTCCAATAGAATACTATGCATGAAAATTGAGGGGATAATACCTGATATGTCACCCAAGGTCCACCCAATTTCCCTAATGTTTTACCTCAAAAGGTTCAAAAAAATCTTCATGTTTAAAAGATAGATTGTTAGCAATTAGAACTAGTAATTTCTCACCACTTAACAAGTATGAGTATTTTAGATTTGGTGGTAATGGCTTGAGTTACAATTTAGGGGGGTGATGTATGGATAGAGAAATTGATGGAACTGAAATATGTTCACAATGAATATCGGTATCAAAATATACATCATTAAAATCAGAGAATAAAGTATCAAATCTATCAGCATACTCCATAGCCATGTCATAATCAGATTGAACGTGATTAAAATAAAAATATTAATCCATTTAAAAATAAAATCAAAGAGAGTCGTGTGCATTCAAAATAGGTGTGTAAGTACTCTTAGACATCAAAATTGAACCAATGCTCATAATCTCCCTAAGCATATAACAATAAAATTCTATGGGGTTTTTATTTGGTGGTTCAAAATGTGAGATAACAAATGCAGAATGGTCCTTTGAGGGGTACTTCATGGATTCTATAATATTAAATATCACACCTTTATCCCCAAACTCCATGGAAATTGTACCCTCATTGAAATTTATGATAGTTTTTGTAGTTTTGAGGATGGGACTACCTAAGATAATGGAAACATGTGAACTTACCTGATCTTTCATCATGTTAAGCATGTAAAAATCTGTTGGGAATATCGTGTCTCTTACCCAAACAAGTGCATCCTCAAGGACTCCCGCTGGATATATTGTAGCTCTATTTTCCAACTACACCACTACTCTCATTAGTTTTAACTCACCAAACTAAAAATAAGAAAAAATAGAGTGAGGCATTACATTTATGGAAGCTCTTAAATCACAAAGAGTATCAGAATAGTGCAACTCCTCTATGGTGCATGGGATAGTGAATGTCTCGGGATCCTTGAACTTTGATGGAATTATTAGAGTTGGTGTAATGAGTGCTAAAACATTCCTTCCATGACTGATCCTCTCATTCCCCTTGAGTCCTTTTTAATTAATACAAAGTTCTTTTAGGAATTTGGCATACCTTGGGATTTTCTTAATGTCCTCAATAAGGGGGATGTTTATCTCCACACACTTGAATGTGTCCAAAACCTTATTTTTCATCACCTCTTCATCCATATTCTTGGTTTGAATAACCCTGTTTGGAAAGGGAAGGGGTTTAGGATGAACATCATCAATATTTTTCTTACCTTTATCTTTCTCCTTTGGTTTCTCTTTAGCTGATCTTAAATGGATCTTCTCTGAAGCTGAGGTGAATCTTGGGGAATGGTGGGTGAATAAGTATCATTCATTTTCTTCCCACTTATCAATGTTATGGCACTGACATTTATCTTTGTATTTGGAGTAGTTTGGGAAGGTATTTCTAGAATTACTTCTTTCATGTTCTTGGAGGGCAGTGGAAATTTGCCTCATTTGAGTCTTTAACTCCCTTAGCTCTGAACCTTGACTCTTCAGCTCATTTTGTTGATTAAGAACAATTTGTTTCAAAAGATCATCAGTAATAGAATCTTCCTTTTATTAAGAAGCCCCTTTTTATTTTCTTGATTATGCTTGAGCTTAAAATCACCTTTGGGGTTGTTGGAAACCATATTGGTAAGGTGGAGTTTGTTGGAAGTTTTGTTGAAAATGGGGCCTTTGTTGTTGTCTAGAGCCATACCTCATGTATGATTGATCCTTCCACCCTTGGTTTTATACTGGTGAAAATGAATCAAGCTTCTTTTGGGGATGTGGCTATTGTTGTTGCCGATATGGTCTCCCAGGGAATACCACTTCACAATCCTATGACTCTTGTAACTCGGGGAAACAGTCAGCTGGGTGGTCTGTTTCAGTGAAAATGCCACATGGACTTATAGGAGTGGGTTGGGATGTTTTTTGATCCAATGAAATCTGTCTCACCATAGTGTTTAATTATTCTAAGATAGTATCAATCAAATTAATTTCAAGAGAAGAAGGACTTACCTGATGTACTCCTATGACATGTGGTGTACCTCAATCACTAAATTGTTGGGAGTTTTGGGCCATTTGGTCAATCAATGCATGTGAAACTATTGGGGTCTTTTCCACCAATGCTCCTCCAGTTGTATAATCCACCATGCTTCTCTCCATAGGTGTGATTCCTTCATAGAATTAGTGGATGAAGAGTTTCTCACTGATTTGGTGATGTGGGCAGCTTACGCACAACTTCTTGAATCGCTCCCAGTACTCATACATTGACTCCCCTTGGTATTTCTTGATCACAGAGACCTCTTTTCGAATGGATGTGGTTCTTAATGTTGGAAAAAATCTCTACAAGAAAAGGTGTTTCAAATCGTTCCAACATGTTACATATTCAGGTTGTAAATAATATATCCAGTCTTTTTCAGCTTTATCAAGTGAAAATGGGAATGCTCTTAATTTGATTTGATCTTTAGAAACATTTCCCAGATTTAAGGAACCACATTAAATTATTTTAAATGTTAATTTGTATCCTCACTAGATAATCCATGAAATTTTGGAAGAAGGTTAATTAATCTAGATTTCAATTCAAAGTCTGATTCGAGATTTGGGTATGCAATACAATTTGGTTGATAGTTAATATATAGTGCATCCAATTATAAAATGGTTCTATTAAGTTCATTTTTATTGTTTTCAGTCATTGGTTCTTATTTTAAGTTGGACTTAGAAGTGTTACCAATTTCAATGTTCTTGGAGTGGAGGAATTATCCAACTAGTTAAATGTTGAAACTTCCTGTAGACTGAGAATGTCTGATTCAATCCTGAAGGCTACGTTCAATCTCAGGATCAAGATCTAAGAGATATTCAGGATTAGTTCATATCATAAATCAAATAAAAATGAAATGAATAAAAGTATACCATAATAAAATAAAATATGATAAGTTTGAATTGATGGTCTAAAAAGAAGAAAAGAAGAAAACAAAAGAAGAAGAAAAATTCAGATTGGGTAAAGAATGAAGAAAGAAGAGAATAAGAGAATAAAATGTAAAATAAAATAAATACCTCTAAATGGTTGAAATAATTACTTGTCTCCCCGGAAATGATGCCAATTTGAGTGGCACTGACATGGGTGCCCTCAAATGATTAGTGATTTTTTGGGTACTTAGGTGCGGCAGAGTGGCTGACCAAGGTCGTATCACAAAGGTGGAAGTAAATTTGAAAACATATTAAAGGTCTTTTAAAAATAATATAAAAGTTAATAATAACACTACTCGAAAGGATTTGGGTGTTGAAATTGGGTTCTTGAGACCCAACTTGTATTTTACTTTGATTAACTATACATGTATGCAGTTTGTTATAATTCATGTATTTATCTTTCCATAATAGTGTAGATACTTCTGTATCCACTTTGTTTATGGAAATTTCCTCAGATTACATGTCGTATCAAAGGGTTATACAGATCCTAGGATATAATGAGAACCTCGAGATTCCATGAAAGTAATCTTAGACTAATATCATATGGTTCAGTTACATCATTCTAAAAGGACACAGATGATGTGTGACCATCAGGTGATGGGGGCTCATAAGCATTGAGACTTCATCTCATGAAGTTCGCACTTGATGATCTCTAGTAGTTGATATCATGAGGATAGACTCGTATAATATGAAAACCACATGTTTCATGTGTCATTGGTCATTCCTATCTATAGACATGTGTAATGGTCTTCAGACTTGAGATCATTATCAATGGATTTTATTTAATTATGTACATTTGATGAAATGAGAAAACTATGGTGATAAAGTCGTGGTGAGGTAGTTTGTGTTGGGTACGTCATTGATGACACGGAATTGATTGAGTGATCAAGATATAATTTTTCACTTCCAAGTTAAGGATAAGATATCTCGTGCCTGGTTGATTAGGATGGTTTCACCTTCATTAAATCCATGGCCATGGTAGTGAAAGGTAAGACCGCCAGAACAAATCAATAAATAAAATAAAGATAGAGGATGATGACACTAGTGTGAATTCTTCTTTATTGAGATGTCGATGAAGAAGAGATTACATTACACAGACTATGTTTATAGGAATGTATTCATTGCTCTGACTTTAAATTGTCTCTATAGGGGCATCGATGTATTGCTATACCCCTCTCTTAGTCGGTGGATATTATTCACTACTATTGAGATAAGGACCTAGATGGACACACACAATAGTGCTTTGAGAATCTCCCATATTCTGGGAATAGGAATACAGAACATGGTGGGCCCCGCCAAAGGGTCTGAGCATTATCCAAGTTTTATGGATCACCAAGTAGTAAATAAATTATTTAATTATTCAAGATTGGAATAATATGTTGAATTTATTTATAACATGTATTTACAAGTGATCGATAAATATAAAAATAAAATATTATTCGAATGGATTTAAAAATCCAGGGTTCGTTTAATATTTTCAGGAGAAGTGAGTTGAGTTATAAGACCCAAATTTATCATGCAATATAAATTTAGTATATATTGAAGTTAGTGATAAAATTATAAATATTATTTATAGGATAATTCTATTTGACATAAATAAAGATTTATAGTACTATACAGAGGATATTTATTACACAGGGGTTGGGAAACCATACCGGGTATTTTAGATATCCCCTATATAAGTAAGAGAGAGGCTCTCCCCTTGTAACTATTCATGTGCCAAATTTGAGAGTCTGTCTCTCATTCTAGATTCTAGAGATAGATCCTCTCAATCAGGGAATAAATTCAAGATCTTCCTTCGTGGATCGAAGTTCTTTGCCTTGCAGTGATCACTGTTGTGTCGAGGAAATTGTTGGTGTGTCGTGCTAGCACCTAGGTTCCAACGAATGATGCACGTACAGATTCAAAAGGTGTGTGTGGGAAATCTAGACGACTTCGACATCGGAGTCTTTGAGCGATGGCCACTAGAAACCTGCAACATACTTGCGCACGTCAGATCCTAACAAGGTACTCATTCGTATTTATTTTGTGCACTAATAAATCCACACGTGGTCCTCAGACCATATCAGGATAGCTCACCATAGTTGACATTGTAACATCACTCTGGTGATGCAAAAATTTCAATTTCCTGGCCCACCAACTTCCACTATTCATTCTGGTTCCTAACAGTGGTATCATAGAGAACGCGTGATTTTTCAGAGTCAAAGAAAAAATTAAATTGCATAAAATTTAAGTATGGGAGTTAAATCGGTTCCAACATAATCGACCGCATGTCGATCCGTTTTTTAATGGCCATGTTATGTCCATTTGAAAAAATCAATTGGATCGACTCGTCAGTTTAATTTTTTTATTTGTATTAATTTTTTTGAGAAGAACATGTTTTAATTTCATTAATGTGTTCTTCAAAAATTACCGAAATTCGACCATACTATGGCTAGAATCTAGTAGCCATAACTATTCTAGTAAGTTTAATTTTAGGAAATAAATAAAATATTATTATAATATAATATATTTTATTTTTATCAAATAAAATATTATTAAAAGACTTGGGGTTAAGTCAATTCTTTCTTTTAATTTAAATATAAAAAAAGGGATGATTAAGACCCCATTTTGGGGTCTTATTCTTTTTTAATTTAAAAAAATTAAAAGGGGAGGTATATTTTTGTCTAAAGACAAATTTAAAAAAGGGGGGGTAGAAGACCCAACTAGGTCTTCTTCACGCATCATGTCGCGCCCCTGTAGGAAAACCCTAAGCATCCTTTTCTGCTGCTGGATCACCACCTCGTGCTGCTCCCAGTCGGCCGCCCCTTTGCCTAGTCACGCCGCCTATGACCGCGCCGCCCCGCTCGCACTGCCCTCCTCCCTGCACCAGGTCGTGCGGACCAGTACTCGACACCCCGACTTTCCATCTGTCTCACACATGTTGAACCCCATCCAGACCGGCCTTCCTCCCTCTCTCCAAACTGTGTCGCCCCACCTGCCTCCCGTCGTTCCGAAAATCCCAAATCACGTCGGGCCTCACCACCGCCGGACCAGACCATGCCAGACCAGGATGCCACCCCTTGTGGCTGGCTGGAGTGGTGTTG
Source organism: Viscum album (assembly GCA_963277665.1). Taxonomy (NCBI): domain Eukaryota; kingdom Viridiplantae; phylum Streptophyta; class Magnoliopsida; order Santalales; family Viscaceae; genus Viscum; species Viscum album. Next base: position 608,422,933 of record OY728150.1, on the reverse strand, counting down.
CGCCCCCTTCACACCATGCCAGAGGAGTTTTCCATTGGATAGAAAATGTTGCCCCGTGGGTGTCATTAGACCGGGACAATATGTCGCGGTCACGCCATAGTCACGTGGCGGTCTCGCCATGATTATGTCGTGATTTGGCCATATTCTAGGACAACACCCCACAGCGGTTCGCAGTCCTACCAGACTCCTCCCGGTTAGAGGTAACCCTGTCATTTAGTTTTAATTTATTTATTTTTTAAATTAAATTGATTAGAATTATATTGGGGTTTAAATTTAATTTAATAGAAAACATTAATTTAATTAGAATTAAAATTAAATTAATAGTTTAATTTAATTTTATAATTAAAATTAAATTAATATTTAATTTTAATTTTATAGTTAAATTAAATTAATGGTTTAATTTAATTTTGGAATTGAAATTAAATTAAATAGTTAGAATTGATAAAAATAAATTAATTGAATTTATTTAAATTCATTTAATTTATAATGACCCCCCATACTGTTTAAATTTTGTTGCAGTTTAATTTTAATCATACTTTATATTTACTGACTGGTCTTGAGCAAGCGACTAAACTGTGTATGTCTGGTGTTTATTTATTTATTTAATTATTTATTCAATGTGTGTGATGAATATAATAATTAATTAAATAAATGACGGTTTGCGAACCTTCCTTTTAATTCAAATAGGTATAAGGGTTTGCGTGTCCAATGCACAAGCTATATTTTATACCCCAGTTCTCCTCACCTGCATGGGATTATATTTTTAATTAATCAATGATGATCTGAGATGCATACCCCACCAAGTCGAGGCGTTAAACCATACGAGAGACGAGATCATTACACAGGGGATGGCAACAATGTTAGTCAGGTGTCAACTCATGTATGGATCCCCTTAGGTCAAGATTGATCCGTTATGGATCGATATTTATAGAATGCTCAAGACCAGTCAGATTGTATGATTTACTTTATACAGAGTTTATTATTTTATGTGAGTGCATGATTATTTCTTGATCACATAGAATAGTAAACAAGATAAAAAATTCATAAAGAATTGACGAATATATTTCTATTGCATGTTATATTGTGAGCGCAACAATATAGATTGAACATATAAATAGAAAAGGATTATTTGTCAATAAATATTAAAATCCCTCAAAGAGATATTAAGTCCAAACGCCTTCCATTTCTCACATCTAAACAAAAATGGTTGTTTGGGGTTCTCTTCAGGCATAGTTGAGATTACCTCTTACCATTGGGGTGTTTTCATGAGAGAACTAGGTCAACTTAACTAAAGTGAGTAGTCTAGGTTTATCCGTAGCTAACTTGCTATCACTTTAGAGGCAACATGTTGAGGGAATCAAATTCAGATTCCAAAAAGTTGGGACTTTACTAAAGAACACAAGGAACCACAAGACAAGTGGTTATCCAGCCTAGTTCCTACCTTGAAATCCTCCAAGTAGTGGCGTAGCCATAGCTTGTAGACTATGAGGGTGGTTTCAAGGATCCTTTCCACTATAATACTCAAGCGAAAGTGTATTCCGAATAAAATAGTGGGGGGTATTAAGGTTTGCTAAAATAGTGGGAGACATTAAAATGATATAATAATTTATTAATCATAAATGTAAAAAGTTAATCAAGACAAAGTACTAACTGCTAAATGTTTATCTGATGTAGATTTAAGATTGAAATCACCAACACCACAAGTGCTTTATTACTGTGATCGATTCTGGATAAAGAAAATATCCTGACTGAAAATAACTTCCAGGAGTGGTACAGGATCTTGTGCATATTATTGTGCCAAGAAAAGAAGTTATATGTGTTGGAATCCCCTATCCCTACTGAGCCTCCTTAGGGAGAAAGAAAGGCAGAAAAAGATAAATGGTGAAAGCATGTAGACTATGTGTTTGATGTACAATGCATCATGTTTTCATCTTTGTCCAGCCAATTGCAAAAAATGCATTAGGATGAGGATGCCTACAATATGCTTTCACATCTCCAAGAATTATATCAGGAGAGGGCTAGGTAAGAAAGGCATGAGATATCAAATTCTCTTTATAAGTGCAATCTAGCATAAGGGCACCAATCCGGTCCTCATGTACTCAAGATGATTGGGTATATTGAGAGGCATGAAGCCCTTGGGTTCAAATTGAACCAAGAACTAGTAGTGGATATCATTATTCCCTCTTTACCATCAAGCTTCTCAACTTTTATTGCCAATTATAACATGAATTATATGAAAAATTCACTCCTGGACCTTTTAGATTTAGTTCAACAGGATGATAAGGATATGAAAAATACCAATTCATTTTTCCTTATAGTGAATAAAAAAAGGGCAAGGAAAAGGGGTCTAAGGCCAAGTCAAGGACAAAGACACCAATGCATATTCCGGAAAAGAAGCCAAATATTCCAAGGAAAATTAATGAGTAAGAAGTTTTTTGCTTTGGATGTGGCAAGAAAGGCCACTAGAAGAATAATTTTAGAGCTAGGAAGAAGAAGCAAACTAATGATTCTACTTCAGGTATTTTTTTCATTGAATGTAATATATCATTATCTACAAGTTGGGTATTGGATATGTCATGTGTCTCAAAAATTAGTATTCATATACAGAAACCAAGTAGGTTCAAGAAGATTGCAAAAGGTTAAGTGGACCTCTGAGCTGCAAATGGTGCAAGTCTGGAAGCCTTGTCAGTTGGAGACTATCACTTATCCTTGCCAACTGGCTTGGTTCTAGTTTTAAACAATTGTTATTATGTACCATCTGTTACTGGAAACATTATCTTTGTGTTGAGTTTAGACACTATGTTTTTTTATTTCATGTTTAGAAATAAATGTTGTCTCTTTTATGGGGATAACATATGTTATGGTATAGCACATCTTAACAATTGTTTATATATGCTAGAACTTGAGAACCCTGTAATGGAAATCAATGAAAAAACAACCAAAATGACTCATATATCACCCATCTATGGCACTTCAGGCTTGGTCATGTGAATGAGAAGAAATTATGAAGATTAAATCAAGAAGGGTATTTAGACTTGGTACAGTTAGAACCCTTGGATGTATGTCAAGCTTGTTTATAAGGAAAGATGACCAAATCACCATTCTCAGGAAAGAGAGAAAGATCCAATGCAGTACTGGAATTAATACATACTGATGTATGTGGTACATTTCTAGTAGAGGCAAGGGGTGGTTTTTATACATCATTACTTTTACCGATGACTATAGTAGGTACGGATATTTCTACTTAATGAGGTATAAGTCATAATCCTTTTATATTTTTAAGGAATGCCAAAATGAAGTAGAAAACCAACTTGGTAAGAAGATAAAAGCACTCCGTGTAGACTGAGGTGAAGAATATCTTAATCAAGCTTTCATTTATCACTTGAAGGAGTGTGGGATAGTATCCCAACTAACTCTTCCTTATACAACGCAATGGAATAGTGTTAATGAAAGGAGGAATATGACCTTTCTTGATATGGTCAGATCAATGATGAGTCGTGAAACTCTTCCTTTATCATTTTGGGGATATTCTTTGCAAATAGCAGCATATACGCTTAACCAAGTACCAACTAAAGCTGCAGATGGGATTCCATATCGGTTATGGTATGGAAAGAAGCCTAGTCTGACACACATACGTGTATGAGGGTGTGAGGCATTTTTCAAGACTTTACCAAGTGACAAATTAGCATCCAGAAGCACTAAGTGAATCTTTATAGGTTATCCAAAGGAAACTAGAGGATATTACCTATATAACCATTTTGATAGAAAAGTCATTGTGGAAAGATATGCCACATTTCTAGAAAGAGAATACATTTCTATTGGAAATAGTGGGAGTAAGATTGACTTTGATGAAGTTAATGCTCCAGATGCACAAGAGCTGGTAGAGGAACATTCTCCACAAGAACAAGTGGAAGAAGAAGTTGTTTCGAAGACACAGATAATGTGTAGGTCTAAGAGAGAGGTTAGAGAACCATATCGTTATGGTTTTCTTATCACCGAGTCAGGTGACACATTAGTCCTTGAGGATTATGAACCTCTAACCTACAAGGAAGCAGTGGAAGGCACAGAAAGACATCATGCATTCTGATATGGAGTCCATGTACCAAAATAAAGTTTGGATTTTGGTAGACCCCCCAGTTGATGTAAAGCTCATTGGAAGTAAATGGTTATTCAAGAAGAAGTTGGAAATGGATGGTTATGTTAATACCTTTAAAGCAAGACTGGTTGCAAAGGGTTTTAGACAACATCAAGGCATTGACTATGATAAAACCTTGTCACCAGTAGCAATGCTTAAATCCATCAGAATATTTCTTTCAATAGCAGCCTTTAATGATTATGAAATTTGGAAAATTGATGTCAAAACTTCTTTTCTAAATGGGAATTTGGTTGAAGACATCTATATGACTCAACCTAAAGGGTTTGTCAATTCAAAGAATGCCAATAAAGTATGAAAACTGTAGAGATCCATTTATGGATTGAAGAAGGCATCAAGATCATGGAATGTTCATTTTGATGAGGCCATAAGAGATTTTGGTTTTGTAAAAAATGAAAGTGAGCCTTATGTCCATAAAAAGTTTGAAGGGAATTCCATCATTTTCCTAGTATTATATGCTGATGTCATATTGATTATGGGAAACGAGGTGAAAGTATTATAGTCAATTAAGACTTGGTTAAATGAATGCTTCTCCATGAAAGACTTAGGTGAAGAATCCTACATTATAGGGATAAAGATCAATCAAGATAGATATCAAAGGCTTCTTGGGCTAAGTCAAAGTACATATATTGACAAGGTACTTAAAAGATACAATTTGGAACAATCCAAGATAGTATTATTACCTATGTCACATGGTATAAATATCTATAAGAAAATGTGTCCTCAAACATAAGAGGATATTGAAAGAATGAGTAGAATATCTTATGCCTCAGTAGTGGGTTCTATCATGTATGTCATGCTATGTACTATGTTTGATATCACCTTTGCTTTAAGAATGATGAGTAGATATCAAGCCAATCCAGGAGAGCTGCATTGGACAGCTTTTAAAACTATCCTAAAGTACTTTAGGTGTACTAAGGATATGTTCCTGGTGTATGTAAGAAATAAGGAACTAGTAGTGAGGGGATACACTTATTCTAGTTTCCAAACAGATCATGATGATCTGAAATCGCAGTTGGGCTACATCTTTTTCCTGAATGGTGGTGTAGTGATCTAGAGAAGCTCGAAGAAAGATGTGGTTACCGATTCTACAATAGAGTATGAATATATTGCAGCTTCTGATGTGGCAAAGGAATAATTTTGGATACGTATCTTTATCTCAAACATTGGTGTTGTACCTAGAAGGGCAGACCCTATTCTAGTATATTGCGATAATACTACTGCAGTGGTGCTTGCCAAAGAGCCCAGGTCTCACCAGAGGATAAAGCATATTCTTTGGAAGTTTCATCTCTTGAGGGATTTTACTCAAAGAGGTGAAGTCACCATTATCAAAGTAGCCACAGAGGACAATGTGGCAGACCCTTTGAGTAAATCCATTTCTCAGTAAAAGAATGATTCTCAAGTGAGAGCTAGTGAATTGAAACATGTTATCAGTTGGCCCTAGTGAAAGTGGGAGTGTTGAAAGTGGGTGCCCTAGACCCAACTTGTATTGTACTTTGATTACCATTACATGTATGCATTTTTTATAATACATGTGTTTATCATTCCATAATAGTGTAGATACTTATTCATCCACTTTGTTTATGGCAATGTCCTCAGATTACATGTCGTATCAAAGGGTTATAGCATATCTCATGCTATAACTATAACCCCGAGATGTCATGATAGTATTCTTAAACTAATGTCATATGGTTCAGTTACATCATTCTAAAAGGACACATATGATGTGTGACCATCAGGTGTTAGGGGATCATAAGAATTGAGACTTCATCTCATGAAGTTTGCACTTTATGATCTCTAGTAGTTGAGATCATGAGGACAGACCCGTATAATAGTAACACCACATGTTTCATGTGTCATCGATCATTCCTATCTACATACATACGTAATGGTCTTCATACTTGAGATCATTATAAATGGATGTCATTTAATTACATAAATTTTATGCAAGGTGAAAAACATGGTGATAAATTCGTGGCGAGGTAGTTTGTGTTGGGTACATCATTGATGACATGGCATTGATTGAATGATCAAGATAGGATTTGTCACTTCCAAGTTAAGGAAGAGATATCTCGGGCTTGGTTGATTATGATGGTTGCACCTTCATTAAATACATGGCCATGGTAGTGGAAGGTAAGACCATCCAGAAAAAATCAAAAAATAAAATAAAGATAGAGGATGATGATACTAGTGTGCATTCTTCTTTATTGAGATATTGATGACGAAGATATTATATTACACAGACCGTGTTCGTAGGAAGGTATTCATTGCTTTGACTTTACCTTGTATCTATAGGGGCTTCGATGGGTTGCTAGACCCCGCTCTTGGTTGGTGGATATTATTCACTACTATTGAGATAAGGACCTATAGGGTCACACACAATAGCACTTTGAGAATCTACCCTATTCTGGGAATATGAATATAGAACTTGGTAGTCCCCACCAAAGGGTCTGAGTACTATCCATGTTCTATGGATCACCAAGTAGTAATTAAATTCTTTAATTATTAAATCTTGGAATAATATGTTGGATTTATTAATAATATGTATTTACAAGTGATCAGTAAATACAAAATTAAAATATTATTTGAATAGATTTAAAAATCCAGGGTTCGTTTAATATTTTTAGGAGAAGTGAGTCGAGTTATAAGACTCAAGTTTATCACGCAATATAAATTTATTATATATTGCAGTCAGGGATAAAATTATAAATATTATTTATGGAATAATTTTATTTTATATAAATAAAAATTTATAGTACTTATACAGAGGATATTCATTACATGGGGGTTGGGAACCCATACTGGGTATTTTAGATATCCCCTATATAAGTAAGAGAGAGTCTCTCCCCTTGTGACTATTCATGTGCCAAATTTGAGAGACTCTCTCTCCTCCTAGATTCTAGAGAGATCATCTTAAGAAAAGAAAAAACCTCAAGATCTTCCTTCGTGGATCAAAGTTCTTTGCCTTGCAGTGATCACTGCTGTGTCGAGGAAATAATTGATGTTCTGCGCTAGCACGCGGATTACAATGAAGGACGCACGTGCAGATTCGAAAGGCATGTGTGGATAATCTAGAGGACTGCAACATCAGAGACTTCAAGCATCGTTTGCTGGAAACCTAAAACATACTTGTGCACGACAAATCCGAAAAAGGTACTTGTTCATATTTATTTTGTGCTCATACAAATCCATGCATGGTCCTCAGACCGTACCGGTATACCTCACCGGAGTTGACATCATAACGTCGCTCTTGTGATGCAAAAATTTCAATTTCTCAGCCCACCGGCTTTCGATGTTCGTCCCGGTACCTAACAGTGTTGGGTTTTTACTGTTAAAACAACTTGAAGAAGTTTTCTGGAAGAATATTGTATAATATTTTTTTTATTTTTGAAATGAAGTTTGATTAAAAAGACACAACAATAAGATGTTTTTTAGACAATATTTAAAATACGTAATCAATCTAACTATACCTCTTAATTTACTTATTAATAATTATAATTTAAATTAATATCCAATTAATTATGATGCCCTAATTTTTTAACACCCAAAACCTTTAAGAATTAACTTTACCATAAATATGAAGAGAATTAAACCCTAGTATATCTACGGAACATGCAATCGCAATACTCTGAATTGATTGATATTCTAAGGATAGCTTATGGTCAGTGGTAAATTAAAGGACATGTCCATTCTGGAAAATGAGGAGGAATTTATCTTATGTATAATATTTTAACTCTACAAATTTATCCTGCATGGTCTTGTTTTACCGAATAAGTTTGTGCTCTCACAATTTACACAAATTCTCAACCTCGCATGCTTTTGTATTAATTGATAAATTTCTTACTTAGTTTCTTATGATTTAAAAACTAAATTCATAGATCATATTAATTGAATTATAGTAGCTCATTTATTCAAAATAAATTAATGAACATGGTTAGAGGTATATCGATTAATCAAAAGAACTACGCTTCTATGGGTGGTGTAGTCATCATAGAAACGTTTTGCATGTGCAAAGGTTTAAAAATGGTAAAACCAAATCTCATTTCTAATCTTGATTCTAGAAAAATTAGGAATATTAATTAAGAAGATAATTTAATAAAAGATAATAAAAGAGAAGAAAAATAAGAGGAACAAATAAATTTATTACACAAATAAAAACATTACAACATGAAGATGAAGAATAAGGATTTGATGAGGGGATCCTTACTTCAAGATCTACCCCTCTTACAATGGTTCTATAATTTGATTGAAACCAATTCTCATATTCCTTAAATATCCTAATTCATGTCCCAGCCCCACAAAATGATAAAAACACCAATTTATAGAGTGTTGGGGAGGCTATATTCAGAGTGGTTTCAAATGAGAATGGGGAATCTCCGCCAAATATTTTATTCCAAATTTCACCACCCATTTGACCACCAAAACGCATAAATCAGCTATCCTTTCAGAATGATGATTAGTGAAGAAATGTGTCATAGATCTCATCTCAAAATTTGGGCCTAATATAAGTATGGATAAAGAAGTTATGGCCCAAATACAGAACCCATGTCCAATCTGGTGAGTCCATCCCAACTTTGACTTCATGGACCATTTTCACCAACCAATGCAAGATTTAGCTCCAATGTCATGAATGGAAGTTGTATCCCATTAAGTCAGGAACATATTTAAAAAAAATTAATTTCAAATAATACATATCAAAATATTTATGTCCAAAATGCTACAGTAAATTTTAAAGGGTAAAACTGGAGTTTTTATCAAATTTTCAAATGAATGATATAATCCCAAATATTTCATAAATGAGGACATTTACCACAATGTGAGAAAATTATATCATTTATTATAAATAAAATATTTAATGAAAATTTGTTTTATCAGTTGCGTATAGTGCAAGATAATCTTGGTGTATTGTAAAACACAAGACATCAAAGAAATAAAATATAATCTATCTCATAAAATCTTGGGGTGTTACAAACGGACCATGCTTCATCATCACATGAAAACCATTTTCAAAAAACAAAACACACACCACATTCAAGTCTGACCCATTTAGGAATCCATTATCTATATCCAATCAACCATCTTAGTTGTCAAAAATATATTTTAAAAGCTAATATATTCTTTAAAAAACACAAATCACTTAAAAAAGACAATAGGGAATTTTATCAAACACTTGGTGTGCATCTCATAACAAAACAATGACATATACATCAAAAAAATTAATAAAACCACTTAATTTCACATAAAAAACTATTCCAAATATCACACACTAGATTTTAACACAAAAGGAAGGTGTGAAAAACATGAAACCAGTGATTCTTAAATTTAAATGTTAAGTGAAACTAGAAACCTTCCTCAAAATCACAGTGCTTCAACAACGCACACCTGAAACAACCTCTCCAAGGTTCCAAGAGATAAGAACAACCAATAGAAACCCAAATAAGACAAAAAGCCCAACTTAGACCAAGTGGAAAATGAAACCTAGACCCACATGACCAAGGGATAATAAGAACTCAAGATAAAATCAAATAAATAGGAAGAGGGAGAAGAGAATAGGATAATACCTTGATAAATCTATCCCCAAACATGAATAAATCACTAGATTCACACCATGGGAGAGGATCAGAGCCTTGAAAAATAGTGTAGGGGGGCCTTAGGGTTGAAAAACCCATGGTGAGGATAAATAGGGTGATTTGGAATTAAAATACTAAGAGGGTAGAAGTGAACATTCATAGTTTTTTAATATATGGTAAATGTGCATGGTTAGACTGCACGATTTCCCAAATTATGTTCCCACCATGCTCCCGTTACTAGTTACACACTGGGAACCCACATGGTTTGGCTGCATGGTTTGGGAAACTATGAACAAACTGTGTGACATGGTTCTATCCAAAATGAAAAAACCATGTACATGCCTTATGCATGGTTTTCCTAACTGTGTGTGGGATGTGTGCCCCTGACTAGAGGCAACCCAAGGCTCACATGGTTTCATGTTCTAGGCCTCATGGTTTCTGCTAATTGTGCTCTAACCATGCACCACCTACTACCAAGCCCAAACACCTCACTTTTTACTAAAAATTCTTGGGTAAACTAATGAATAAACATGGGACCAAGAATGTACAAAGGATCACCTTGAAATTCAAAACCCATCACACCTAAACTCAAGAGAAAAAACAAGATTCAAAATATGAATAAGAACAAAGGATGAAAACAAAAATCTAGGTGTGACAATTCTCCTCGCCATTAACAGTTTCTTCCCCTAAAACCATGGCATATTCTAGTTGATCGATCAAATAAAAAGGATTCCTACAACAATATGATCCAACATCTCAAGTAAATATTTCCTCAACCGCCATCAAATAAAACACGTACCTCTTATGGGAAACAAAACAATGAAACTAAACCACTTCTCGTAAAACGAAAAAAAAATCAAACTACAACCCACATAACTCAACCATTGACAAACCCATTGGGTGTGCTCTAAAATCCCTAAATTTTTTTCAAACAAATAGGAACTAAAATTTCAAAAAAAAACATAAAGAAAACACCTCCTACCAAGAAAATTCCAAAAACCAAACCAAATTATCCACATTGGAGTCCCGAAAGGGATCCCCGCCATTGGAAATTAACTATAATCGATCAATTCTTGATGAAACCTCAATAAAACCCATAGTGGGTCTCCCAACCATTTATAAATAACCGGATTAAACCAAATAGGATAGACTAGAAACCCCCACCATAAGAGTAAAAACTTAAGGAATGAAATGCGAACCCACATGGAAAAACCAAAACCAACTTATAAAGGATAACTGCACAAGGACCACCAATTCATAGTTCCACATCTGAAAAGGAACAACCAATTTAATTCCATGAGAAAACAAGACCACTACACCTCATTATGAATAAATAGTAACTTTAAACCCACAAGCATTGTAATGATGAAACAAGGTCTCTACACACTTTTCCCAAAAAATGAGACCTTCCACACTGAAGAAATTAGAACATAGAGACTTATATTTTCCCCATTCCAACACTAAATACAGTAATAGACCAAGGTCCCTCACCCTTTCAATTCCTGACTATGAACAAACTTCACTCTGATGCCTATGGCTAGAGCCCTAATTTCTTGAAGCATTGACTACCTTGTAGTCAAGAGTTGATAACCCCTGATCAGGACTCCTTCTTTCCATCGAAACATTGATTCTTATGATGCTCACACATCATCCCATTTCACTTAAAATGATAAACAAAATAAATAAGACACTCAACAAGGAACACCTCTACTCAAAATAGAAAAAACTCATACCTTCCAAAGAAAAACATGCTTCTATTGAAACAAATGTTCTCATGAGTTCCACAAAATCTATTTTTTTAATCTTAAAGATAATGAGACACCAAAAAATACCACCAGACACAACCATTACAAAAAAAGAGGAAACATAAAAAGGGACTTAAACTGAGCCTATAATGTATCTCTACTCTTGCAAACTGGCTTCATTTCACTTCATTGAAACACCCAGATAGAACCATTTTAAGTGACCTAGGAATCCACAGGTAAGGCGGGTATTAGGAGCACTTGGGAATGATAGATTCTTATTTTCTGGATTAGTGCACTGATGATACACCATGATCCTTCTCTTAGAATATGTTGAAAAGGGATTAATAGGCCTTTTAATACCACAGACAATTCCAACAGCTTCAGGCTGATTCTCTATCTTCATACTAGAATTCCATTCACCACTTCTAGTTATTGGAGGAAGGATGGTTTCTTCAAGCACTCCCACTAACAAAACCTCAATACGAGTAGTTTGCCTCAATACGTCAGAAAATGAGGTTAAATCGAACTCTAAAACCTTCGAATGCAAATTAGGATGAATCCCAATCTCAAAATGTTGATACTTTAAGGAATAGTTCACAACCAACCCCAAAATTTATGGAAATAGATCCACAAAATGACAAAAAAAACTTCAACATTGGTCCATATTCTTGCTACAGCCAATAAATTTCCATACCCTTCCTTACCTTCCCTACCATAGATAAATACTGATTGGTGAATGAATCCTTGAATAATTCCCATGTAAGATCTCCCCAAGGCTTGGTTCGAGAGACTGGCTTCCACCACTTATAGGTTTTACCTTCAACCATAAAGGTAGTGAACTTAACCTCTAACATATAAAGAAACAAAAAGAGACTGAAAATAATTTCTACCTTTTTTATCCACTCTTTGGATTTGAGAAGGTATACTTGACCATAAAATATAGGAGGTTTCAAATTTTGAAACTCAAGAAGAAAGTCATTAGTTCAATCAACTAGAATTTTTTCTAATGGAAAACCACCTGTATCCACACCTTGAATATCCATTGAATATTTATGGGGGAAGATAATAGGCAATAAGAAAACCAATAGCTTAATCAAAACCAATTCTTCAAAAAGAGTTCTCAAACTAAAAACACCACATAAAAATCTTTCCAAAATAATAGAAAAACAAGCCATGCAACCATTCATTTTCAAATCATTGAAATTTTTCTCTTAAAAAACTTTTGAATGAAATCAAACTTGGTGGGTTGCACAATAACCAATTTTATTACTTAGATACTCACTCGCATATACATTTTAATGCCAACCCAAGCAATAATCCATTCATACCAATCTGGGAACTCATCCACCCATGCAATAAACCATCCACATTTCAATACATATCCATGCATGTGATCACTCATGGGAAGACCAAAGGTAAAAAAACCTTTCCACTTTTCAAAACAAAACATTCAACCCATTTTTTTAATTCTCAAACTAATTCACAAATCTATTTCAAAATATCACTAACAACTAATTGAAAACCATTTTCAAAATCTACACTTCAATCCATTTTATCCTACTTGAATAAAATTCTAAGGATTATATCCAAAATACAATTCATCGCAGTAAAAAAAATTCAGAAACTCAATAAATATCATTTCATAAAAAATAATTTGATTAAAACTCATCCCATATTATTTAAAAGAAATTTCCAAACCCTCTTCAAAATAAATTTTAGTTTCCCAAATAAAAAATTTCAATAAACTCCAGTAATTTATTATACAAATCCAACCTCATTAAAAAAATTACATTTTACCTCAATATCATTTTACAAATATACATTTTATAAATATTTCTTCAAAATGATTCTAAAAAATCCTTTTTTTCTTTTTTATATTTCTAAAATTCAAGCCATAACCACTTTAAATTCAATTTTCACAATTCTAAAACATGAGTTTTCAAAATAATTTTCAAAATCAAGGAATACCCAAAATAGCTCTCAAGGGGAAACTAGTGTCGATGGGTGACTTAAACATATGGTTGGAGGACATATTCTAATCACACCACTACTATGGAGAGTCTTATATGATTGTGTCTCCAAATATACATGGTTTTTTAGGCCTTATGAGCTCACTAAGACTATTTTCCCAACTATATTTTCATTACCCAAGCATAAAATAACCAACAAGAACCAAATGAACTAAAATAAACCTGAATTCTCAGGGAAACTCAAGGTTCTATCTAGAAATTGTTATCTAGGAACTCCCCCAGACCTGTAAATAATGTTATGATAGTCCTACTCCATCTACCTTAACATCCCAAATAAAAAAGGGTTCTTTGAAAGATTGGTTATCTAAATAAATATCCTTCTCTAATGTCATTTTATCATAATCCAACCTAGGTCAAACCTGAACCGGTCACTCGAGCTAGAATTGGTAAGGCACGAGAGGAATTATTGTTCCTCACATGCTGCAAACTAGTTTTGGGATAGCAAAAGAGAAGTAAGGTAATGATTTCACCCAATATAAATATAAATAAATAGAGGAAACAAATAGATAGTCCCAATATATAAATAACCAAACTGAACATCATTTACACATAAAATGAAATATGAGAAAATGAATAAAAAACTGAAGTAGTTTCTGACTACCATAATGTATCCATGTGAACCCATAGGTCACTCTCCAATAACAAAACCAATTATCCCCCCAAAATGATTGAAACCAATCTATAACATGCACCAAAGGCTAAAAAAAAGAACTATAGGCATGAGTATTAACACTCAGCAGGTGTTCCCAAAAAAATCTATTTCCAATACACCTTCTTTAAATAAAATAAACATTAACTTCATGTTTAAAATACAATATATAAAGGTAATATTTTCCAAACAAATTTACTTTAACTAAAAATACATACCATTTTATTTTTACCACTTAAAACAAAATTCTCTTATTATAAGGAAACATAATCATTTTAAATTAGAATGATAAAATTTCATTTAGAAAAGTGGGAAGTAGTGTTGAACATTTCAAAAACCATTTTCATAAAACCATGAAAACCAACTCGTTACATTCCAAAGAAATGCATTTCACATGATAGCACTAATAATGATCACATAATAAGGGAAATGGAAATAAGAACACAAGAGTAACCAACCAAAAAGCATCTCAATTATCCACCAGGGATAACTAAGTTAAAAGAGTCATGGGAGAACATTAGATCTCGAGAAATAATCTAGAATAAACTATACATCTTGACTCATCTCAGAAAGCATACCTCACTCGATGACATAAAATTCCACCCACGTTCTATATCACACCCTATCTGATCTGACCAAGGGGCACTATCCCATAGTAATAAAACAAAACAAGTCATATCCCCCATTATGGGCCACTAGCCAAAGTTTAATTCTAACTATTGTATCAATCATTCTCATAAAATTATCTAACTGTTCCAGGTTCCCATTTTAAGAGTAAAGTAAAATGGGGGTGGGCTAATGATTCTAATCAAGCATCAAATCACATGAAAATATATCATATATAATCAACTCACACAAAAAAAACACCCCCAACCAACCCCAAGGATCAATCCTTTTCCTTAAAACCAATATATCTCAAATAAGTTCATATTGAGGATCTCACAATCAACTCAAAGTAAATGGATCATGAGGATTACACAATGAGGATGTCCCATCCATTCAACATAAATGGATCACAAGGATTTTACAACGATTAAATCTCATCCATTAAATATAAATAAGTAAATAGTATTATCAAAGGAGACTTCTTCCACAAAAATCCAATTTCACAAAAATGCCAAACAGACCTCATGCATATTTCATTAAAACCACCTTTTTTCAAAGAAACCAAATACACCTTCCAAAAATTTGTAAACATGCCATTCAAAATTTCAAAATAATTTATAAATTTTAATTTTAGAACTCACATCACATTTTTGAACCAATGTAACCTTCATTAAAATGAAAAACTAGCTACACGTCATCATTACAAGAAAACCATTTTTAAAAATCCAAACACACACCACTTTCAAGTCTGAACCATTTAGAAATCCATTTTATAAATCTAATACACCATTTTATATGTAAAACATATATTAAAAAATCCAATACATTCTTTAAAAACCACAAATCACTAACAAAAGCCAATTGAGCATTTTATAAAACACTTGGTGTGCATATCATAACAAAACATTGTCATATACATCAAAAAAATTAAAAAAACCACTTCATTTTAAATAAAAAATTTATTCCAAATATCACATATTTCATTTTAACACATAAGGAAGGTTTAAAAAACATGAAACCAACTATTATTAAATTTAAAGGTTAAGTTTAAAGGGAAACCTACCTCAAACTCATGGTGCTTCAACAACAGACACCTGAAACAACCTTTCCAAGGTTCAAAGAGCCAAGAAAAATAAGAAAAACCCTAAGAATACAAAAACCGCAACATAAACTAAGATAAACATGAACACTAGACTAACATAACCAAGGGAGAATAGGAACTCAATAAAAAATTAAATAATGAGGAAGTGGGGAGAGAGAAGAGGATAATTCCTTTAGAAATATAGCCCTAAATTTGAATAAATCACTAGATCCAAACCATGGTTGAAGAGGAAAGCTTTGGAGATGTGGTGGAGGCCCATTAGGGTTTCACAAACTAATGAGAGGATAAATGGGGTAATTTGGGGTTAAAATATTTATAGGGTAGAGGTGGAACCTCAAAATGTTTTAAGATTTGGGCACTGCACATGATTAGGCCACACGATTTTGGAATTTTTGTGCCATCCATGAGACATGGTTCTATCCAAAATTTCAAAACCATGTGCACACATTCCACATGGTTTGCCTAACCATTCATGGGTCATGCGCCCCTAACCAGAGGCAACCCAATGCTCGCACTGTTTCCTAGGCTAATCTGCACGGTTACCTCTAACTGTGCACCACCTACTGCCAAGACCAAAAACCTCACTTTTCACCAAAAAATCCCATATAAACTAAAGAATAAACATGGGAAAAATAATATACAAACGATCAAATTTAAATTTAAAACTCATCACACTCGGAACTCAAGAGAAAACCCAAGATTCAAAAGATAAACTAGAACATAAGATCAAAAAAAACTGGGTGTAAAAATTTAAGTGATGATATTAAAATAATAACATCTCAATATATTGAGGAAACTTGATTTAATATTTTATCATGGTTGAAGAATATTTTAAATAAGTGTAATAAGAAATAAAATATAAATACTTAAATAAAAATGATACCTTTTCTTCAGACAATATTCTTTGATTAACACCTTAACACCTCAAATGGGAGTGTTATGCCTAAAATAATGCCTCTAGAATGTGTGGATAGATTATATGAAGTTATTTGGGTAGAATTTGGCTGAACAAAATAGGTTTTGAAGTCTAAGAAATATAGAATTAAAGGTTCCATTTTATAAGAGAGGGGAGGGGCACTCTTGGAAATATTTAAAAAATTTAATTAATATAAATTAATTTTATAATAAAAATGGCTCAAAACTTATTAATTTATAATATAGGATGATGTTGGGTCAAAATCCCTTCATCTAAAAATATAGATAAGTTTTGACTATTTTTTAATCCTTATCATTTAGTATTAACCCTTATTATCATTTTTATTTCTTACTATGATATCATCTAATTTACAATTTGAGGGTTAATATAATTACTATAAAATGAGAAACAACTAATAAATGAGTCATTGATAAAATTTTAAGACTTATTACAATTATGTATCCAAATTTTAGTCTTTTTTATATTCTATATCATTTAATAAAATATTATTTATTTTAAAATATCATTAATGTCAATTTTGATACTATTCATAACATGATTTCTTAAAAACATCATAAAAACATGATATATTTAACCAACTATTTTTTAATAACTAACTTGAAAAAATAATACAAAAAAAATAATGTATGACATTAATTAAATAAAATTATATTTATTTTAATATTTTTAATATCTTTTATTTGATTCTTCCATTAAATAAACCATTAATGCAGCATCATTATGTCACCATTTAAGGTAATTATTTTATCAATAAAAATTAAAAATAAATTACCATGAAGTAGATAAATGTTTTATATTTATAAATACAATTTATAGTTAAACATATACCTTATATAACTTCATATTAGAAATATTTCTCTTGTTAAAAAGAAAAGTATGAAAATTTTGGCTTTCCTTTGAATATAATACTATAAAGGTTATATTCTCATAAAAAAGGATTTAAATGGTCTAATAACTGATCCATTACTACTTATAGAGAAACAATACTCATCCATTAAAATTAGAACAAGTTTTGGGGTAATTTTATAATATTTATAATATTATTTTTACCTTTAATTACTTGATTTACCCTTAACCGTGGTAATAACATTTACCAGAGTTAATACTCATATTTTATCTAAAAATAAAAGGGAAATATTTAATAAATTTGGACCCTATAATTCGAAATATGGAATCTATTTTTCAAAATTCATAAAACCATAATTTTCAGAAATTAATTAAAAATTAATCGCATTGACATATTGAGAAAATAAGTTTTTAAAGTAAAACATTTTCAAACGATTGAAATGTATTTATATACAAATTCTATGAGAAATTTATTCTAATGACCTTAAATGGATTAAATTATAAAATAATAATCTAATTATACTTTAAAACCAATATAAAATATAATCTAACAATATAAATAAATCAGATGAAAATGAAATTTTAAATTAAAATACAGTATTTTTTCATTATTCATCAAAAAATGAATCTTATCAAAAAAATAAACCATATTAAATTTTAAGACTCAACTTTAAAAAAAAGTTTATTTGGTCAAATATAATTTATAAAAGTGTTAAAAACAAGATTTAAAATAAGTCCCTATCAAAAGGTGGTAAAAGTGTCTTTTTATAAAAATGAATCTTTTATGCATAAAATTGGATTTGTTATTATATCATATATATAAAACACATAAGATGAATTTTAGACATTAGATATAATATTATATATATTTTAATATATATCATCAATATAATCTAAAAAGTGTGATTTGTTTATTTTATTGGTATAGTGCACACTCATGTTCCTTTAAAAAGTTTTTATAAAAATATTTTATTTTTATTAAATTGGTTTTATATTTATATCTAATTAATTGGTAACTAATGAATTAAATCATATATTTTTATAATTTAGTTAATCCTATTCATAACCACAAACTTAACGGCTAGTGTTAAAATAATTATATTTAATAGTATATCATGGTTTATTTACGCTTGATGTTGTGTGCAACATAAGCTATAGAAGAGATTAAATTTAAAAAGATACATACCATAAAATATTAGGGTATTACATTGATGGAATTTTAAAACTATTGTCCAAACTTCTTCTTGGGATGATTTGTGAAATGTATATCCCATTACTATCTCGTTTAGTTTTCTATTGACTGAGCATATATATATATACATCTATATCCATACCTTTGTATTTAGTTAATCTCATTTCATGGGATGCGAAGACATGCGGGGTATGAAATGTGCTTTCCATGTTTAGATTCTCATGGTTATATAAGTCTACTCTCATACTATAGGTGGAAAAGAATCTACATGTAGTTCATCTACACACTATTTTAAGCCCCTTGTGCTTGGATGAGGTTACACTCTCTTGGTTTGGGTTGAGCTATTCTCTTTCATTATTTTCACTACATCATGTTTATAATATACTATCTCTCTATCCCTATTGTATATATTATTGCTCCCCCTTTAGATCTTATGGTTTTCTAGTGGTTATTTATATACTCACACCTACATGGGATTTTCCCTCAAGTGTCGTGTCTTATACAGATGATGAAGAGATCAACGGTGACTTCAGAGGAGCTTAGTGATACCTGGTACTTTGGACTTCGTATAGTGGTTGTATATTAGAGACCAAGAGTTATGCTCTATCGGTAGTTTACATTTCCAATTTTTTCAGGTTGGGATATATTTTTGGTTGGGCTTGTATTTTTTCTCTTTAATTTTTAGTTTACACTAGCATAACCTTGTACTGTCTAGAGGTTTTTCATGCATGGTTGTTCCCTTAGCTTTAGCTTCTTTTAATTTTACTCCATATTCACTTTTTCATCGATTTGGATGTGTGTGTTCATATAGGTACTTATGAAAAGGCATCTCCTTGTCAGTTATTCCTTCGGCACTGGTCTCTATCCCCTGGCCTATAGAGGCGGCCTTCAGGTAGTTGCATCTCAAGCCCCGACTTTGGTTGGGTCTTGACAAACGTTTTCTAACTTCAATACTAATAAGTACATCACTAAGGAGGAAGAATTTAGTAAGTTTTATATATAGTAAATCTTAATGTTTTATAGGGTTTCATTTTCTATTATCTCTGATAGAGATCCCCACTTTACCTCTTAGTTCAGGATGGGCCTCCTATAAGTGATGGAAGTCCATGTCAAGTTAAGAACAGCCTACCATCAACAGGTTGACGGTTAAACAAAGTGAGAAATCTAAATTCTAGAGGATATTCTCTACTCTTGTGTATTTGATTTATAAAATCATGCTATAACCATTTGGAATGAGTGAATTTTATTATAATAAAAATTACCAATCAATAATTAATATTTCCTCATTCAAGGTCCTTTATGGTCAACCATTCCAGCCCCTTCTTCGTTGGACTGAGGTGGGTGAGACCTCTCTCATCCAGACAAGTGTTATGAAAGAAACAATGGTGAATATTTTATATACTCAATAGTGATTAGTGATATCTCATATTCTCCATAATTCATATATGGATCATCATTTTATTCTCTTAGAGTTTTTAGTTGAGGACTATAAGTTATTGAAAGTGTTGCATCAGTTGGTTCAATGGTGACTTAAGAAGTATGGGAAGCCTTCCCCGAGATACATGGTAACCTTTGAAATCCCCAATAGGATCAAGAAGGTTGCATGTTGGTTGGTTTTTACTCCTCATTTGACCATGATATATGAAATCTACCAAGTCTCTTATTTGAATAAGTATAATTCAGATCCCTATCAGGTTTTAAATTGGAAATAACATAAGTTAGATTCTAATGCTTCTATGATCGAGAAATTATTTAAAATTATGGACTCCTTAGATAAATTTCTATATATTAAATAAATTTTGTTAGTCCAATTTTTGTAGATATATAGGAATGATTCTCATGTGACTTGGGAGTAAGGGTCCCACATAATATATTATTAGCCTCATTTATTCCTTGAACGTGCTTTGGGTTGACTTTTTGAGGTTATAAAATGATATTTTGGAAATAATTATCACACACATAGTTTCAATTTCAAGTTTTTTCCCTCCATTTTTTTGTTTTATTATTATCCATTTTTTCTAGGTCATTATTTTTCAAATTTTGTATTTTTTTGAAAATAGTAGATGTTATATGGTTAAAACATAGTTATAAAAAACCATGAAATAATCGTGAAATAGCCTATAGTTTTTTACGGTGCATATTTTCATGGTTGGTAAATAATTTACCAAACCATTCAGGTATCTAGGTGAGGTATTGGTGATCCAGATAGTTTTCCCATGATTTTGAAAATTGTGTGTTCTACATAGAAAACTAATAAAGTGAAATAAAACACATTTTCCATCTTTTAATTTAATATATATTTTCCCCATTTATCCCCTAATATATACTAGGTTCATCCCCTCTCATTTGAAACTCTTATACCTTCCTTCTTAGTGTGATTATTTGGTGTATTTCACCTAGTTTCTTCAAATATATATATAATTAAGGTCCTTTTTCCTTCCTTTTGGATTCATTCTCCCTTTCCTCAAGTTTTTCATACTTTCATATGTCCATAGATAACTAGGGTTTTGAAAATAAAAATTAAATGGTATGTTTCATGATGTTTTCATTTTCCTCTTTCATTTGTTTCCTCTCCTCTTAGATTGTGGTTTCTATTTCATTTCTAATGGTTGTATTGGTTAAAGGTAGGTAGTTTCATGATATACCATTATTTGATGAAAAAATATACTCTTCGAAATTTATAAAGTATGTTTTAATTATTTTGATGAAAAAATTATATTTTGAGAACTATTTGTGTGTTTTTGGTTGGGTTTCAAAATGTGTTCCATTATATTTAGATGGAAATGGATTATAAATTGGAATTTTTTGTTTATAAGACATCGTGAAAGAGGAAATTGAATTGATTAGAAATGGAATAACATATGTTAACCCCAGGTACCTAGGCGGGATGACTAGGAAAATAACTATTAGGAAATGGACCACCCTCCCTTTACCTTATACTATGACACAACACTAACTAATTAAATTATTATTTCGATGTCGTCACCACTAAGACTTTGGAACGGTCCTCCATAGAAGCTTATGCATAAGAAAGATTTTTGAATGGTTTGATCACTTAGAGTGTGAGGATACTAGGATGAGGCCTAACCTTAGATACCTTAGGGTTATCCCAATATATTTGGTTGTGTATTATTATTATTATTAATGTTGTTTTTTAATTTAAAATGTTAAAAGGTTTTTTTCAATTAAATTTTTTTCAAACAAAAATTTTTATTTTATCTAAAAAATATTATTCATTGAATGTTTGGTGGGGCCCTAATAACATCTTGTGTTCATTCCCTATATACACCTATTTAGTACATGTATATTGTTTTTATATACATGTAAAATAAATACATAAATTGGAGGTAGTGGGTAATCTTTCATGAAAATCTTGGTTATGAGATGGTGGTGACATTGTGGGAGGTTGACACTAGTGTCACATAAAGATGGGTGGATTATTTTTATCTTATTTTAGGTACTACATTTTAATACCTTATTCCCCCTTTTATAACCTTGTAGATCCACATCCCATTTATTTTTTATATGGATATTGATACATGTTTATTCCATGTTTGGAAGTTTATATCACTTATGGATTGTTATATTTTATTGATGGTTTTATTGGGTAAAACATTCCCAAAGAAAATTATCAATTCCCATGAATTAGTTTCTAGACCATGAGTATTAGGAACACCCTTTAGGCCTTTCCACAGGCCAACTCAGGTGTTCGGTTCAGGGAAGAACCAAGTTGGTTCATGATAGCTGGGATCATTTTTTGACACTCTCTAACATTCTTCTTTATAAAAATATTTGAATAAGGACATATAGTTCACATTATTGGAATTTATTTTCTTTAAAGGTATAGTTTAGTTTGATATGGTTCAAACCCTTATACTAATTCCAATAGAAATAATATCTCCATAAGCATGGATAAAAAATAATAGTTTCACCCTGGATTCCCTAGAAAAATCCACCTCTATTAATCTCTTCTCACCATCACTTTTGAACACTAAGACAATATCTACCCATTGTTCTACTTAGTAATGAGCCACCAACTCCTAATCCTCACTTAGATCTCATATTACTAAGGATTAAATTATTTATCAATTCAAATAAGGTATAAAAATTTAGGATCATAACTAGAGTATGTAAATGCTTCTTTAAATCAATTTTAAAATTCCTTACTTCATATTCATCATCTATATTCATATAAAGAGTGGAGAAAAGTACATCTATAAATTTACTATAAAACTATATAATAACCATATATCCTTATTATGTTATATAAACTAAAAATTATTTACCTAATGTATGGTAAATATTATTGAAGAATAATTATAGAAATTTTTCCTAGGAAATTATCAAGTCTTTCTTTGAATTAGTCATAACATCCCACCCGCAATGAGTATCCCCTTCTAGAATAAAATTTTTAAATTTGTCCCAGTGTTGATATAGAGTTTAAATAGACTAAAATATATGATAAAGGTGATCAATCCACTATTTGAATTCTTGAGAATAAACATCACCCCAAAAATTAAAAGGATTATGTAATTATAAATTCCTCATAACATTACATATTTTGGGAACCATTTGAGGACTTCTATTGATAATAGACTAGAGTAATTGAGTAATAAATTTTAAAAATAGTGGGACATGCTCATTTCCTCATTTCTAATTAAAAATTGGTGGTTTTCTAGGTAGCATACTAAATAATTAAGTATATAATAACATTACAGTATTCTTGTAGTAATAAATAACTAAAAATTCAAAAACAAACATAGTAAAATTAAATTCTAGACCCTATCTCATATCTCTCATTTTTATCTTTTTATTAAAAACCCTTTATACATTAAAGATGATTTGAAAATGTAATTTTAAAGTAATAATCATGAAAATTATAACTAATATCAGTAATAAAGAAATTTCTAATTAAACTATATCAGTTCTTTTTTTATATTAGACTAATTGTAACTAATAAATAAATAATATTAAACTATATACTTTTTATTAATGTTTAGATTAATATTAACATATAATTGATTTAAATAATAAAATAATCAAACATAAGAAATTATAGAATATTCCATGATACCCTATCCATGAAAAACTGTCATTGCTTATCCATGAACCATGAGACTCAAGAATCAAAGGCTGACTCAAAGAATAAATAAAGATAAATCATTGAATTCTCTTGGTAACTCAATCTACAAAAATAATTATGTTTCCATGAATATTTATGGGTTAATTCCTAAGTTCTAGAAATCCAGTACCCTTTATACTCTCAAATATCATTCCTAGTATACCTTTGTTGGATCTGATACCATTATGTATTAATCATAACCTAGATATTTTGAACATTACCCAAACTAGATTTCCAAACTACCTTGGGTGCACTTCCTAATCACTCGATATTAGTGCAAACACTTAGGGATATGAAAAACTATATTTGGGGAGTGTCTTTACCTCATATTTATTAAGTTACCAACAAACTAATTCATGTTGGAATTTCAACATGACATATGATGATGTATGAAAAAAATAAAAATTACAAACTATACATTGAGATGGTACCTATATAATTAGAAATATAATATTGGAGAAAACTATATGCATATTTGTAAACATATATATATCATCCAAAAATATCATACATGAAATTAAAAATAAAAAAACCAACCAAATATACTCCAGGTAGGAAAAATTGAAAGTACTTTGAGTAGAATATCCTTAAAATATGAACCAAGGATATACCCCATCAACCATTACTGGATAGACCATCAAAGGCTCTAAAAAGATCTAAGTTAATACTTTAATCTAGGAATTATGAACTCATGTGCTCTATTGTATTTCCCTTACCTAGATTACATACAATAGTATCTACACATATCCCGAAAGGAAATGTATAGGGTGTAAGTATAATATACACAGTAGGTGATCACAGTCACAACCCTACCCCCCTATTATAAACTCATGTGCATGAGAATAAATAAAACATTTGTGGATAAGTGAACCAAAAAAATCAATATGATTAATCATGAATGTGAATATTAATATCAAATACAAGGTATAACCACTACCCAAGGATCATCCAAACCTAATTTGCCTCATTTGGGCCATATCCTAGAATTCAAATACAAGTGATAATAATGTTTTGGAACTAGATTCACATGTCAAAGGAAAGGGAAAGATTTATATGAAGTTGGGAAAATCTCACAGCCCATCCCATGGGAAAGCGTAAAGTGGTATAATAAGTCTGGGAACTGAAATCGCATCCCACTTCGATAATATATTTTTCAAATAAAAGTTCCTTCACATAAAATAACTATTATCCATATTCATCATCTATAATATTTACATTGAATAAATTTTAAACATTATTTAATAATTATGTTAATATTTAACCCAAAATCGGTAATTAACTATATTTAACCTATAAAACATATATAAAAAATTGAAATATACTTTTTAAATTATGTGTACAACAATTAAAAATAATATTTAAGATAAAAAATTATATTAATAAGAAAGAAAAAAAAAATTATAACACATATATTAAACTAAAAAAGTCTCAAGTGATCCATATAAAGCAACTAAGGAATGTTTAAATGAAAAATATAGATCAATATAATCAAAATTGTTGAGATGAACCAAGCTAAAAATGCATATATTTTACTCCAAAACTCTAAAATATGCATATATTTTACATTATTTTCACAATTTATACATTACAGATCAAAAAAATATCACAGTACTAGAACCCAAATGTTCAGTATAATTGCTTATTAGCTACATAAACATATTATTACACATTATTTATTAAATCTCTCCCACAAGAATCTCAACATTATACTCCCTTCTATATATATTCCTAAATATAATTTCCTAGTGATGCAGGGAAAAGGGGTTTTCTCAAATACTTAGTAAGGGAAATCTTATAAATGATTAATAAAGGGTTATATCTTAACCATATGAGGAAAACGTGAACATGGGAGAAATATCTTATTATAAATACCATAGGATCATAAGTTGTAAGAATAATAAATGGATGAATATCATATATTATATCATAAAAACATAATACCATAAAACTTTATCAGGAAAACATAATATATGTACAATGTCTCAAAAACATGTAGCAATAATCATGATCTATGGAAACATAACATAATATTGTGGCATTACATAGAAATGTGGCACAATAATAAAAATAGGAAATCATAGAATATGTCAAGGTTGGATACCATGAACGTCATAACATAGTATATCAGCCATCACTAAATGTTTCCCATAACATAGTGGATTGGGCATCACAAAATGTTTCTCATACTGAAGTAAGAATCACAACTCATTTCCTATAATTATGTCATGATATATACATCATTAAATAATAAATTAGAGGTATATAGAGGACCCCACCCATTAAATAATTATATGTCATATATATATGTGCGGCATGAAATTAATCATTCATTTTATCATGAAAAACTCATGGAAAGAAAATAGGTTTCATATAATTTCCAAATAGTATCGCATAACATGACATCAATAGTTGATCAGTTAATAAAACAAATTCAATATTATTAAAAGAGTAAAAAATTTATAATATTATCATGAAAATTTATCAATACTAGATACAACTTTTATAGATATAGATAAAAAATAAACTGATGTCATGAAAATACTTTTCAGAAATCATTTTTATTATTTTTATAAAAGCCAAAGTTATGAACTATTTTCAAAATTTATTTTCAAGAAATTGAATATAAAAATTCATAAAAAAATTATAAGAATACATAATAATTAAACATTGAAAATAAATAAATTTTTTATAAATAAATTTTGACTGGAAGATAAAAAATGTATGAGTGTGAAATGAAATGCCTTTTTATCTTTTAGATTGTTTTGAATGAAACACCAAATCAAAGTAGGAGTTAAAAAATTTATTTCATAAAATATTAAAATATATATTTGAGTAATATATATGATGATAAATATTTGGATTTAATAATTATAAAATAAGTCACTTTTAAAAAGAAATAATATGGACATGGAGGAGAAAGTGTCATTAGAAAGGATGGGAATCATTCATAAAGGTATCGTATTTTTTATAGAGAATGAAATTCATCAAAGAATAATATTTTTATGTAAAGTTATAATTTTAATATAGATAATGAAAAATAAGATGTATAAAAAATAAAAATAAAAATTAAATAAACTTAGATGATCATATTCAAGTAATACATTTTATGTCCTAATGAAAAGGAATTTAAGTCGATAAAACTCCTATGATTTTTGGTAACATTTGAATCAAAAGCCCTTGAAGGGAAGAACATGATATAGAAATATTAATAACATTAATAAAAATTTAATAATGATATAAAATATTAATAGAGTATTACATACACCATATAAAATAAAATAGGTGCATAATATAATACATTTCTCAAGAAGGGAATTTGAAATGAAAACCCTAACGCCTTTTATAAAATTTCAATTAAAAGACATTGAAAAAAAAGAAATTTAATTTAATTTTTTAATCTCATTAATTACATAAAAAATATAGTACAATATATTCATGGTAAAATTTATCAAAAAAAACACTATATAAAAGGAAAAATGTTGCACAATATGAAACATGTCTCAAGGATTTGAATTTGAGACCAAGAAACCCATACCTTGAATTTCTACATGGTATCACATGATATAAACTCATATATAATAAACTAATATTAGTTGATAATATATTAAGAACCTTGTTCATTTTTTAATACATTTTATATTAATCTTTTATATTCATTTATTACATAGTTATTACTTATTTTTAGCTAATATTGATCATTAGTGTTGGAATTTTTAACCATTCCTTTTCTGTTTTAGTGTAATGGTATTGGTTATTATTACATGTTCATGAGTTAATCACCTAAAAAATATTAAATTTTCTATAATTTAATTCCAATAATGATTCAGGAAGTTCTAGTTTCACTCCATGTGATTTTCAGGTGCAATTCTTTAAGATGAAATCAATAATCTGTTTGTTTAGGTAATTTTAAATGAAAAAAAGGTGGTATATTAATAATAATTTAAATATTAATATTACCATTATAGAAAAAAAATTATTAATATCATATTATTTTAACCAAATTAATATATCTTAATAGATCGTTCAAAATAGATTTAAATTGTGAAATATGTTTTGGTATGCTTCTTTTGGCCAATTAAAATCACTATGATAATGTATTCTTAAAATTATTATTATTATTATTTTGTCATTATATAATATTAATAATATCATAAATATCATATTTATTTATTAAAATTATTTTTAAAACCATCCATGCATGGAAATTATGAAAAATTAATTATGTCGTTCCTAGAGGCGGTGAACCGATAGTAACATGGGTGAAATTTTAAATTTCTAATGGATGAAAGGAAGGTAGATGATGGTTTTTACATAAACATAATAAAATTGAAGTAATTTAATTATAAAAAATTAATAAAATTAGGATGATTATAAAATATTTTTTTGATGTGGGAGAGTAAATAAACTTGAAAGAACTCAGTTAAAACAATTACCTCTTCCTTGTATATTCTTCTTTAGATCACTCCTTAATACTTCTTAGATTGGTATTTTGGTGTGAAAAAAACTATAAGATGTGATAGAGAGGTTTGGGAAAGGTTTTTGGAATGTATTTTTTGAGATAATAATATTTTGGTGTGAGGATACATGGGGTGGTGAAGGGATCCCTTTATAGGTGAGGGGGTGGAATTTTTATAAATACTAATAACTTAATATTAAAAGAGATATCATAACTAAGGAAATTGGATCCAGAATTGATAATTAGAGAGGAAATGTATATTAAGGTTTAAAACCACATAAATCTATTTATAAATGGTTTTTTATGATATTTTTAGACTTTACCTCTTGATTTAACATTTTTAACTCATTTTAACCTTTATTATAGTCCCTAATTTTTCCCTGGTAAATTATTTTTATGACCTAACATGAAATTAAACTCATTATATAATTTTTAAATGATGATTAAAATTATGAAATCTATTTTAATTTATTAAATTTCGAAAAGTGAAAAAAAATTGATTTTAATATAATAATGTATAGCATGGGAAAATAATTTTTATAAAATTGTATTTTTTAAGAATAAAGTGAATTTATTATTATTCCTTGTCAAGTAAAAATAATTAAACGAGTTAAATTTGTTTATATATATATATACATTTTCTTAAATTAATTATTCAAGAATTAATCAATATAATTTATTATGATTAAAATACATAATATTTAAACCAATATAATTCCTTGAAAAATATCTCTTTTACCATTAAATGGTTTTATCTTAATTTATAAACAATTGATAATCAACGTATTAATGATTATTATTTTTTTTATATTTACAAAAAAAAATAATTTCAATTAATTTAATAATCTAAATATGATAAATTTAATTTTTAAACAAAAACATATCATATATAATAAAACAATGTTTTTAAAGTAAAACAAATTTCATTGAATATGAATCATTAAATTATTATTCCTTACAATTAATGTTTTATTTATTGAATGATATTTACTTGTTTTTATAATCATTACTAAGATTCCCAGTGGACTAGTGAAAACACTAAAAAGGGGGGTGAATCGGGTGTTGTCAACTTTTTTTTAATTCCAAACTTTCCTAAACCCCTTTGGAATTAAACCACTATTGTCTAAATGTATAATTTTATCTTTAAACATTCAACATGAAAATAAATCAACTGTTTTCATACAAGTAAAGTAGTAAATAAGTGCATATAATTTTTACATGTTTTGGTATAAAGACCTCCTCCTTTCCATGATTGGTTATTCTCCTCAAATGCGGATTCTTCACTATAATCAAATATTGATCACAATGGGTGGTGTTTCCCACACCTACAATGCCAGCGTCTCACTGGACTTATCTTTCCTAATACCTGTAGGAATTACTCTAGTAGAATCACACAAAATTCATGGCTTCATAACATGTTTCCCAAGCATACCCTGAGTCACACATGTTCCATAGCATCCCACCATATATATGCAACTATTTTCTTCAAAGAACCTCTTCTAAAGTAGATCACATGTTAATAAAAAGATGATCTTGCATCCAAAAGATCATATCTTCTTAAAATCATATTAAATTATATGAATGCCTTCATATCTCAAAGATAAACTATATACAACTTGGTCTCCATCACAACTCATATTTATATTTCCTTAACAGACTTGTTTATAGACTTCCCTCAAATTCTACAATTAAAACCTTTCTCTCTATCAAATAGATTCTCAAGTTAATGACTATCTACTTTTATTCTTCTTCGATACAACATGAAATATATTACACTCTGCTTCAATAGATAGATCTTAATATGTCACACAACATGTATACTTTTGTAAAACTCAATCATCAAACATACTAGTAGAGGTGGATGCTTATCCTTATTTCTGTTTTTCCTCCTAGATCTTCATGCCTACCCACATGCATGGGCAACTTATTTTAAGAGAATTAAATTTCTTACATTGAAATTATTTACCTAAAATAGTATAATGGGAATAAATTTTATATTTCTGTTATAAATCATGATTATCAAATTATTATTTTTTTTATTTCTAGGATTTTTCATTCATGTATCAATAAAGTATCCCATGTGAAATTGTTTTCCATGATACTTTAACTCAGATGAATGAAATTTAATTTAATAAGGACATTCATAAAAATATATTATTCATTTTACTAGATATTAAATAGTATAAAAACATATATTTTTTATTGATCTACCATTTCCTCAACTCACTCATTTTCTAAAAATATATCCATTGAAAATCTACATATCAAATTAACACAGTTGTATAAAATAAACATAAAATTGATGTAGTGTGGAACTCATTTCAGGATTGGGTGGATTATCAACCTTCCTTTTAAGCTCTTACCAAACACTCAATTAGCCTCAAATTAAGATTATTTGAGAATAACTAAACAACAGTTTTATATTTGATGATTCTCCATCTGTATTGCTTTTGAAAATGGTGAACATTATTTTCTACATCAAGGAATATATGTGGTGGTTCATCTCATTTTATCTTCCTCAAAACATTATTAAAAAATTAATTAAATAATAATCATGGTATTATAAACTCAAATGCACATAATAATAATCATTATATTTGATTTCATCATAATTATAGAATTATGGAGAATCCTCTATTTATTTTTCTTTGATCTTCCCTTTCAACAGATAAATATCAACTTTTATTTATTCTCAAAACATAGACCACACACCACTAAAAGATTTTATGATGTTTGAATCCTTGAAGAACAGATTTAGCATCAAAAGAGTCATTTTATTCTTCAGAACATAAATTCTAAAATCTATATCATTTCATCCAGTACATATAAAAATTTACCTTACATAAATCCTAGTGCGGAATTCACATATATGGATATCAAATACATGGGGATATACTTACATTAGCTCAAATTCTATTATGTTGTATGAAGTTTGATACATTATATCTATTAGGCAGTATTTGGATAAAATAAATTGAATTAGTGTACACATGTCTTGAATTCATATACACATCAGTATTTGGCTATGTAAATTTCGATTATACAATAGAAACCCTTTATGTGAGGAATTCAGTTACATCATTGGATTAGGAAACATGGAGCTTCATTCACATACCCAATATATGAATTTGGATATGTGTATGATTTTTCAACATATAATTTTGTACATGGTTCATTCATCTGTATGGATTTAGCTATTCTGGAATTCTCCTATAAAGGAATTCCTCTATACTATAATTTACATACATGGAAGTTATACTTATCCAGTTTTATAGATTTATTTCCAATTAGAACTAGACCTCATATACTTCAACTTTATCTAATCGCATTAAATAAGTAATACTTCTAAATACCTTTTTGAATTTATGAATCTTACTCAGCACTTCAAAATTATTCCCAAGGAATGTATTACATATGAAAATTTATCTCTTTGAGTTCTTAAATGTTTCACACTGAACTTTAAATTACATACAAACTGAACCCTATTGTCAGCCTTCACCCATGTGTTGTATCACAGTCATCATCATCCATATATAGAAGCACACAAAGATGGAATTTTCCTAACCTCTGGGTCTTAAAACTCTAATTAGTTGTCCATTTTACCAATGCTTATAAAAACTCTTACAAATGTTCATTAAATCCATAACTCTTGTTATTCCAAATTTGTGAAGGTTGTACTAGAACTCCTCCTTTGACACATTTCATATTATTCCATTAAGTTAAACTCATCAATCATTATATTTTTGTGGGATTACCACATGAATATATTCAACCAAGTATTCAAGTTAAGCCAAATTTTCATTATTCATTACCTATAGTGTATTGGCAGTAGCTCTTCTTCATACATTGGTTGGAAACTCAATCCATCGCCCAACTAAACACCTTTGTATAATGACATTTAAAATAAAATTGAGAATAGGTGATAATAAATTAAATCATAATACCAAATTCACTTCAATCTTCATATGTAGTTTTTTTTTCAATTACACATGTGCTTCAATAGTCAATGTCATTTTTCTCCTCCTAATTGACAATGAATGAAAAGGTGAGAGAAAATTATACCCCTAAATATAAGGGAACACCCATACACTTATTATACCTATTATCTTATAATAATCATAGAGAATTATGGAACCAAAGACTTCTTAGAAATGATTCATCAGTTAACCACCCTAAGTCTACTTAGAAAAACCCAGTATAAAAGAGTTAATAACCAACATAAAAAAGTTGTCTGTTGAATTTATAAATATAGTGACACCTCTATTTGTCAATACTCATGGGTTTTATAAATCAAACTTTCACAAATGTATTTAAACCCACACTCATCTTAAAAAACACATCATAATGTTCAGGTATAGGTAAACACTTTCTCTTTTTTATCTTAAAAACACTCCCCATTAATAAATACATCAAGTATACACTATAAAAAGGAATTTAGATTGAATATCATACCTCGTAATTTATCAACGATTGGTTTTGTCTATATTTCCTTAATTTAATAATATAATAAATCATCACCAGCCTTCACTTCACTAGTTTCTCCCTCTTAAGGGGTATACTACAGCCTCCATTGAATTTATTTCAATCATTAAAAGACCTTAAAATAAATTTGGGGATAGGTTAGATCTTCCAAAAACTATAATATTTAATAAATAAGGATGAAACTAATTTATCAACCTAGAAAATCCTCTTCTTGTAGCTCTAAAATGTCTAGATCTCTTTATGAATATTTCCCCTTTAACTTTCCAACTTTGTCAACTTTTAGGAAGCATTTTTTTATTTCCTTTTTCAATTTTTTCTTTAGTTAGAATGGACATATTCACCTTTTAAACAAGAGAATTTTGATTCATTTTATCTTGATATATTCTTCTATCCTCTTCCAACTAATCAGGCATTATGATTGATATGTCATTGGTCACATGCACCAACTTTTTCTTCTGTGTCTTTATCTTTTCTAGAAGGGAATTAATACAATTTTTTAAAGTGTTTTTAGCTTTATTTCACATAAAAATCACCATTCATTTCTTATTTAAGTTACCACTCTTGATTAACTTATCAATTTTCACCAATTAATTCTTGGGGGTAGTTGCATCATCTTTTTTTACCTACTCACTTCTCAAGGTATGCTTACTTTTTCATTCATCTTTATCTATTATTATGGACTTATCCTCTCATGGTCATAAGATATATATTGGTTCCATGCATACCAAGATTTATAATATGTTTGGACATAAATTTTACAATATTCATGGAATCATTAAAACTTTTAAAATATATTATTCGACGATAAATTATTCTTGATTTGTGAAACCTATTTCTTTTATACAGTAGGTTTCTTCCTACTTTCAGCTTTTTTCCCCCTAACTATAGGCCTTATATAACTTGAATATATTAACATTTTATTCCAAAATTCTATTTCCATATTATTAAATCAACAGTAAAATCAATAGTAGCCAACAAACCTCTCCCTTTTGTCTGTTGATGAAAATTGTTCTGGTTTCTTATATGATAACCTTGTTATTTTTGAGTTCTTTCATGACTCATTTGGGCTCCATTAGAGAAAAAAATTCTAGAAATTACTTATCACCACACTTGATCCATTGGTGAGTTTCCTGTCATTTTTAGATCCTATATTTGTATATTTTTTGTATTTTTTCTCTACACATGCAGTTGTTACAGATTCTAATACAAATTGGACTTCTAGGGAGGTGATTTACCTTTTTCTAAGAGCTATAGGTGGATACTTCTCCATAAGATCACAATATATCTTGGTAACTATTTTTAATGAATTTTGAATGAATATTATTCTATAAATCTTGAGTGAAAAAATATATCTTCTTGTTTATTTGGGAAGGTCCAGTTTGGGTTGACTCCAGATTCTTCATCTTGAGTTCCAGTAATAAATACTTCATCTTGAGTGAATATTTTTTAAACTCAATTAACTTATGTCCATATTCCTTGTCTATATTTAACTTTTTAAAATTATCCTCAATCAACTTATTGTTTTATTTCAAGATATATTCATTCTTATTCACCCTTTTTATTTTATCTCTAAATGAGTATTCTTGACACCAATAGCATCTTGATGTAACTGTAACGAACCATCCCAGGCTACCATTAAACCTAACACCCGGCCTTCCTAGTTAAAATTATTCAAGGGAATTACTGATCCCCACAAGATAGAAACAAGTTCCTCAGTATCACATGAATCCATTTTCAAACCATTTCACCCAAATCATAGATAAATATGGTGGAATAATTAAATGTAAGATCCAAAATAAATAAACATTCCAAACAGGTCAAACCAACTAAACTTATGAAAACAATTTTTATAAATATAAATTTCAACCATAACAGGTGGATAAAATAATGAAATTAGATCCAACACTAAAAAAAGAAACTAATGGAAACCCAACTCAAGCTAAGTCAGAACCATCCCAATATAACCTTTTATTGCTCACCACTATCCAAATCACCCCAAATTTTTTGCAACAAGAAAAGGACCGGTCCAATAGAAAATTGGAACCTATAATATATATTTGTGAGCTAAAAAATACCATTATTTTAGAACAACCAACCAAAACAATGAAATTAATTTCATAATAAAATTCATCAATGATAGTTTGAACATAAACTAAAATTAATCTTTTCACAAATAATTTAAGGAAAAAAACAATTCTAGAATCATCTTTCAAAACATTTATCTTTGTTTTATCAAACTAAAAACACATTCTTTTAAAACATTTCCACTACCATAATCCATTTCAAAACCAAATTCCCATTAAAAATTCTTAAATACAACCCAATTATTTTATTTAAATTAAAACATTCAATTTAACACATTTTAATTTCTCAATCCATCTTTAAACCAAATCACCCATTTTGAAATACACTTTAAAAACTCAAAAAAGAAACTTTAATTCAAAAAAAGTTTTCCAAACATCTTTAAAATTTAACTTTATAAATTAAACCAACCAAAACACATGATAAAGCATAAAAAATTAGTAACCATGCATATCACATGGAATACAACCAAATATAAACAAGGAACGATGCCATAATAATGAGAGCATGGGAAATGATACAAATGAACACTAGATAAAACAACCCTCAATAACAAACCAAGCATCAAGAAATTGAATGTTTCCTAGGATATACCTTGGATTCCAAACATGTGAATCACCTAGCCTTATAAGAGTATACCAACCCATGAACCATCTACCGACATGCACTAAAGTTCAATCCACAAGTCTTCTGACTAGCCCAGAAAATCGTCATTATAAAGATGACCCCCTCCTAGCCCTTATACCCTAGTATGACTAAAGGGAATCCAGTAGTGTGTGAACCAAATAGAAAAACAAGGTATGTATCCCACTTATTATCCATTTTCCCAAGACTAATAAGGAAATGAGATGTAAAAACATACAATCTAATTATAACACACAAGGCATAACCATACCTACCCTCACCTCTGTCACCAAATGATGAATATACCCTTGTATTAAAAAATGAACTATAGTATAAACAAACACATTCCCACACAAGTGGAGAAAACAAGCTTCACATAGTGATCAAGAAACCACAAAATGGGTAAAGAAGTCAAAGGGAACTAAGGGGTGTCTTTCACAACCTCTATTTTGAAACAAACTTCCAGCTGGGCCTTTAACACAAAAACATGGATCGGGATACCAATCCCTTTCACATTTTATAAAACATATTTCCAAACACAAGTTGAAAAATGATGGAAATCATCCATATTTTTAAAAAAATAAATCCACCCTTAAAATAATGTTCTTTATCTTTGGAAACCAAAAAAAAAGAAAATTACCATCCATTTCCATCAAACCATCCTAAAACAATATATCAAAGTATTTTCACATGTGTAAAGCACATGCACATTTCAAATCACCATTCGAAATCCAATCAAGAACCCATTTACAAACCACTTTGAGTTCAACACCACACTTTTAGACAAAACTCCATTTAAAACATAGTTTACACTCATTGAATACCAAAACTGGGTCAAAATCCAATGAATAACATTAAAACTATTTCAAAATCCATATGGGAATTACACAAAATCATGTCAACTTTAAACATTACATTTTAAACATGAAAACATAGAATTTAAAGGAACCTCATTTATTCCAATCTCAAAACATAACGAAATGGTTTTAAAACATCATAAGAATATCTCATATATTAGTACTTCCAATAAAAAGGTATTTAGAAAGAACAAGTACCTTTTTAATTACAAAATTAAATATTTAGATAAAAACACCTACCTAAAAGAGATGATAATAAATCCAAAACTATTCATAATATGTTTACTTCAATGGTGACCACACCCATGGGTATACAAATGGAATATAATAACCATATACACCAAAAAATACAACATTACATCCAACCAAAATCCTAAAATCATCTGCATGAGATCCAGGGTTCATGATGGAAGAAAAATTCAAGAAATGAGAGAGTAAGAAGGAAGGAATAAACAAATAGGGGAAGCAATACCTTAGAATCACATGGATAACACCAAAGGTATTGGAAGGATCAAGATAATGAAGAATATGTATCTCCTCCTTATCTACAAAGGGTTCATCTGAATATAGTGGGGAGAAGAGGGGTGAAACCCTATTTAATTAAAAAGGGGTAAAATGGGAAATTCCCAAAAAAACACATGTATATGTCGCACATTTTGGATGCACAATTTCTCAAGATATGTTCCAATGTTCATATCCTACTTTATAGATATATCACACCTATACATTTTATCTTCACAGTTTTCCAAACCATGCACCAATCGTGCGCTAGCCTCAGCCTAAGACAAAGAGGTTTCATAATTACTCCTAGGGCACTGCAATGTTTTTAAAAATTATATTCCACACTTCAGACACACCTAAATTCATACATGGATTCTAGGTATCCCCATGCGGTTTTAAAATCCTTGTGGAAATCATGAAAAATGTATTTGTCAAAATGATAGGTCCACCTTCATGGGAACCACACGGTTACTCCTAATCGTGCGGGCTAACCATGATCCTCCTAAAAAGCCTCTAAAAATGATTTTCTTTTCGAAACCAATAAAAACTAAAAAACGCTTGATTAAAGATATAATAATATAAAATCAATAACTCCATGACATGAGGGTGTCACAAACTTCCCATTATTCCACTTTTTACCCCCATATATACCGTGGTTAAAAATAAAGTCAAGAGTAAATGGAAAATCTAAAGAGAACCTAACCAAAGAATCACTCAAGACTAGACAACCCCAAATATGACAACCCAAATCCTAAAAATGAATCAAACTAATCAACTATAATTTTATAATCACCCCCAAGCACAACCAAAATGATAATCTCAAACAGGAAGCCCTACGAAGCATGATAGACCTAACATGGTTTCCCCACTATTTAGAATTCCTATAATAGGGTGGAAAAAAAAGAAAACCATAAGAAAAAACATCCTAGAGCAACTGAGTAACCACAATATAAAAACACTCTCAAACCAAAATAACTTAAAAAGTAAAAAATAAGGAAGAACAAACACGAAAATACTCAAGATAATTACATGATATCTGACCTCGAGTCATGACTCATATAGATAAACTAAGGTTAAATTTTGTATCATCCTCACATGGTGAATCTGAATGGCCACATCCAAACACCAGTTATCTTACCAAACTCAAATATTGGATCAAAAACCCTAGTTACCCCAATCATACACAGAATTCCTCCCTTATGTCCAAATAATAATCACCTCACAGCTCAACATAAGAACGGGTGAAACCTAAACTCTTAAAGAAGGTTCACCAAAATAATGAGGCTCATAAAAATGGCACTCACAATCAGCCACAGGAAAAATCCTAATATGGTGGGATATGGGGTATGAATTCCACAAACAAAACTAGTCATTCCGTAAAATGACATCTTTAAGAAACATCCCCAAAGGGAACCATCCACAAGATTACAACAGCCATTGTGGAAGCTAAAACCAAGATTAAAATCATTAAACTAAGGTCCCAAAAAAACAAATCCACATAGGGATAAAACCTGAGACCTATTTCAAAATCCCAGCTTACAAATATTTTGAAGATGACCCAAACTTCTACAAGAGAGGAAAACTCAAGTATATTTAAGACGGGAAGGCTTATCATGACTTGGAGCCCCACACTGAATATCTTGAGGGATCTCTTCTTCCCATTAGAAATACTATTTTCCCTATGATATGTCTCATCTTGCATCTACTCCTTACTCATTGGGTTACCATTATTCACACCATTATTCTACTACACATTAGATGGAACTAAGGAATCACTCTCTAAAGGTTTCGTAGACTAGTCATATTCCATTTACATAGCCTCACTGATAACCTTATAAAAATATGTCAAACCCAATGAAAGTATAGCTGAACCAAAATTTGGGCACAAATTTCCTATAAAGAGATAATATTTCTTAGGATCATTGAACCATGTCTTATTTTCACCTATTGACTATTAAAATGTCTCGTTCTCTATTAATGTGTATAATAGCACTCGAGTCGAATCCTCTATGATGTTACAAATTTAGATTCGATTGTTTCCATTTTGTTTGTCTTTTTAATAGGGGGTTGTTTACAAATATTAATTAAATTGATTTTTTTATGTTTGATTTAACAATTTAAAAAATGTTTTGAGTTCATTATTGGGTTTTTAAGCATATGATATCCTTGATATTGGCATTATATTTCATTAAATTAACACCCACTACACAAGATGATTTTGATCAGAATTCCCAACTGTTGAGGCTTTAATCCAAGACTTTACTTAACTTAGGGTTATTATATCAATAAAATCTTGTTTATGGTAGTGTATTTTATGTTTCAAATAATTCATGTAATCTACACATTAAACAAAACATTTTATTAATCTATGACATTTTAAGTCTAATATACACAATGTTAACCTAAAGAATATTCATCAAGGAAAAACTCTCAATCACTTAACATCCCCAAATTATGACTCAACCCAATGGTATATTTACTCAGATATTGAGATGGATATTAATATGATTTATTATGTTTAGTTTGATGAGTTAAAAATAGAATAAAAATAACATGGCAATATAAGTGTAGTGTGCCAAACACACACATAAAACATAAATAGTATTAAAACAGACTTTCAATTAAATGAGAAATCAAAAGAAGGAAGTTACTTCCAACTTTATTTAAAAAAAATAAGAAAATTAATATTAAAAAATATATGATGGATGATAATAAGAGATAATGAGAAATAAACATGCATTAAAACAAAATTACAACACAAACACTTATGAGATTATAAATGAAGAAGAATGAAAAAGTAAATCAAAAGAAGCATGGGGGAATGGTATCTCAAGTAGAAACTTGAGTGTGGAAGATCCTACCAAGACTTTTTCAGGGCCTTGTTCATTCCATACTATCCTCTTTTTCTCTGAAATGAAAACCCCTTGCAAGGAGAAGAGGGGGATTTATTTATATCTCAAGGTGGTAGAATTTTTTCATTCCAAATATACCCCTAAAGTTGGATAGACAATTTGATAAATTAGATAGCCATATCTAGAGAAATTGTCTTATTAATATTTTTATATGTATATTTTGAAATTAAAACCTCCAAATTTTACATGTATTGGACATTTTTAGCTGGAGTTACGGTTCTTTTAATAAACAATGTGCAGGTGCCCATTTTAATCCACACTTTTTCAAAGAATTAAATTTGAATAGGTTTTTGAATAGAAATATTCCCTCAAATCAAAAAAAATTATTATAAAAATTTGTACACCTATATAGGCTATTTCACACTACAAAATCTCAGATCAATTAGATATATATATCAGGAGAAAAGTCAATAATTATGTGCTGATTTTAATTCCTAGATAGAATGATGGGATGGACTCCAGAACATCATTTTATCGCCCTTTTGATAGATTTGGGCCTTGAAATTGTTTATCCAAGATTAATTGTATTTTCCCCTAACTCTTGGTAGAGAATATAAGAATTTGGACTTATAGATTGAGCCCAGATATTCTTTCTTCATTATTGGTCCAGTTTTCTCAATATATTTGTAGGGCCCTCTTATATGGTCCATATAACCCTTCAAATTAAAAAATTAGCCAATGATATCTTCTAATGATATGTTTTAATTTTTAGTAGGAACACTGAAAAGGAAGAATAACATTATTTAGACTATTATATTGAATAATATGATTAAAAAATTAAACTTGTGTGTAATTAAATGAACTCGAACAATACTCTTCTAATGTATTTATGATCAAAACATGAACATTGATTGGAAATTAATTATTTTTAAGTCAAAATTATATGATAATATTAATTTAAAATCATAAATTAATATTTAATATCAACTCCTACGCACTTAGTCTTGTGAATGTCCTCATGTATATTCAATAAAAACATGACTAAATAATTTTTACTCACTAATAAATATTAAAATTTTGGTTTCGCTAATCAGGGGGTCTAGACAAGTTTACTCGTCCATAAAGAATTCCACAAAAAAATTATAGAAAAAATATTTCAAAAAATCATTTTTCATTCTCAAAATTAGAAATTGAAAATATAGGCACTCATAACTTACTCCTCTAAATATGATAAAAATTTATTTCTGGAGTTCACTCATTCACCAACCAAAAGTGAAAATATTAGTGTTTGAAAGAGATCTCTGCTTTCATTCCCTATCCTAATGTTCAAAATAATCAAGAAGTCTTTTAAGTGGTTATGGGATGGAAGGAATATAGTGTCCAAAAGAGTGTAAAAGTGGGGTAAAACACCAACATAGGTAAAATAGTACACAATTGTTTTTCAAAATAAAACATGGAAGGAAATAGAAACACATATTTAAAAGGGTGCGATTGTGTAAATAAAGACACATAAGAGGAATAAAATTTAAAGGGGATAATGAGATGAAATATTTAGAAAACAAAAAACTTCTTCCAATTACATAAGTGCTCTTTTTTATTTTTCCTTTTTTTTCTTTTTTTCGAAATTTTAACTTGAAATATATCTCACACACATCCCCCAACTGATGTTCGATCTCCTCATGATGCTAATTTTAATAGTTATAACAAGCTCAAAGGTTTAGGAAGAGTGATTTTTGACTCACCCAAAACACAACCAATTATTTTTTTCTTTTTCTTTTTTGTTTCTTTTTTTTGTTATAGTTTTTTTTAACACTTTTCAATAAAATTTATAAAATATTTCATAAATATACATACCTTCCAAAAACTCATAGAATGACAACCTCTCCCCCATATTAAATATTTATTCTTTCCCTCAAGCATATGATAACATTCTAAAAATCAAGATAAGGATACCCAAAATGAAATTCATTCCTCCCAAACTTAAATTTCATTAAATTATGTATTGAAAGTCTATGTAGATGTCAGGTGGGATAAGGTATTGGCATTTTAATGTGGGTATTAAAAATAATGTTTTCATAGTCTTTAAGGGGCTTTCAAAGGGAGGATAATTTTAAGGGTAAATAGAGGATATTTGGCTGATATAATTCTATGTGGTTAAGAAAATTCCTCTATCATATTAATGTACACTAAAGTAGAAATTATTATTGAAGGTCCATAAACTCAAGACTTGCAATAGGGGGTGAAAAAAATAAAAAAATAAAAAAATGGTCATAAGTGAACTTGGTATGAAAGATAATTTTATTCCTCATGGTTGGGGAAGAATCATTGTCCAAATCCAAAAATAATGATTCAAAATTTATTTTTCATGACACAAAAATTCTTATCCAAATTTATAATAAAAATGAAAAAAATATATAAAAAAATGTCTTTTGAATCCTCAAAATTTTTTGGAAAATTTTTCAAAAGTGGATGGTGAGTAATTATGACTCTTTTCATAATTTTTTAGTTTTTTTATTTTTTTAGTTTTTTATAAAGACACACCAACATGAAATAGAAATATTAAATAAAAATTTTGATGAGTAAAGTGGTAAAAAAATTATGAGAATGAGTTAGGAAGAAGAATAAGAGAGAGAGAGAGAGAGAGGGAGAGAGAGAGAAGTTAAAGGTAGGTTCCCCCTAGTTTGGATTTGGAGGGTTTCTATCTCTATCCAGTAGTGGGTCTACCACAATGGTTGGGTATTTGATAGAAGTCAATGTAGTTTTTGATATGTGTGTCCACTCATGGTGATGCTTTAAAAAATGTCCATTAACTGTGAATTTCCTTTATGAAGTGGGGTATTTGAATTTCACTGCACTAAGTGGGTAAACATTAGTAATAATTAAAGGAATTTCTCATTGAGAATTAATATTACCTCGGTGAAGCTGAAATTGCGAGTTTAATAGAATTACCTTTTCACCTTCATGGAATACCTTTCACGAGATGTTTTTTTCAGGGATTTCCTTGGACTTTTCTTTGTAGATATTGGAATTATCATGAGAATCTAGTCAAATCTCATCCAATTCATTTAACTTCAACAATCTATCTTTTCTAGATTTTTTATAATCAAAATTACAATTTTTCACAACCCAAAATGACTTATGTTGGATTTAAATTGGTAAATGACATGCTTTATGAAAAACTATAATAAATGAATACATCCTAATGGGGTTTTTATAGGCATTTTTATAAGACCAAATTGTTTCACCAAGTCTTTTAGGCGAGACTTTTCTGGTGGGATTTACAATTATCCCAAGCACTATTTTCACTTCTCTATTAGAAATTTCATCCATGTCATTTTTTTGGTGGTAATATGAAATTGAAGTTTTATGTATAACCCCATTCTTTTTCAGAATAGATTCCATGGTCCCATTACATAAATTATTTCTTAAGTCACTTATCAAGGCTCTTGGTGTTCCAAACTGGTGGAAGATGTGGGTTTTTAGGAACTCACTAACTGTATGTGAATCATCCTTTCTAGTGGGTTTGGCCTTAACCCACCTAGAAACATAATCGATTTTAATAAGAATATATGAGAATACATTGGAAGGGGTAAATGTTCCCATGAAATTGATTCCATAAACATAGAAGATCTCACAAAATATTAAAGGATTTTAGGTAATTTAATTTCTTTTTGAAAGTATTCCAAACATTTGGAAATTTGGACATGATTTACAAAACTCATGCAAGTCCTTGAATAGTTAAGGCCATAAGATTCCTGAGTCAAGGAATTTTTAGGAGGTCCTTTTTGGTTCAAAGTGGCCACAACCAAGAATTTATTGACAAAATTCCAAGATGTAGGAATGTTCATATTCATCAACACCTCTCTTAATGACCATGTCAGCCCTAGTTTTCCAAAGTTTATTATCTTCCCAAAAATATATTTTTTTAATTACTTTTAAACTTTACTTTTTGTTCTTTTTAAAAAAATTAGGAAAAAACACCATCAACCAAGTAGTTTATAATTGGGGTATACCATGGTAACTTTGGATTGAGAGATGATAGGTGTTCAGTTGGAAATTCAGGATAAATTATTTCAGAATGAGAAGAATTAGAAATTCTACTCATGTGATCATCTATAAGTTTTTATTTTCCAAGTCTATCCTTAATCACAATTTCAAACTCTTGGAGAATCAGTATCCATCTTATTATCCTTGGATTGGAATCACTTTTCTTGAGTAAGAACTCTATTACAGAATGGTCTGTGAAGATGATGATTTTGGCACCTAAGAGATCAGGCCAGAATTTATCAAAAGAAAAAAACCACAGTTAAAAGTTCATTTTCAGTCACAGTGTAGTGAGATTGAGTTTCATATAATTTTTTTGAGGCATAATATATGACATGTGGAATATTTTATCTTATTTGACCATGAATGGCACCAATGTCCTCATCAAAAGCATCACACATAAATTCAAAGGGAAA
The DNA here is from genome assembly GCA_963277665.1 of Viscum album. Classification (NCBI taxonomy): domain Eukaryota; kingdom Viridiplantae; phylum Streptophyta; class Magnoliopsida; order Santalales; family Viscaceae; genus Viscum; species Viscum album. Next base: position 608,378,667 of record OY728150.1, on the reverse strand, counting down.
GAACCAATCTATGGGTTGGATTATTGGGTCATATGTAATAACATATTTGAGTTTAATGATGGATCTTTTTCAAGACTCATTTAAATGTAATATAACATCATTTTGGATTAACTGGGTGAGTGTGAGGTGAATCCTACTGAATTTATGGTTGAATATCGAATAGAAACTGGTATGACTAAGGAATGAACATATGTTTCAAACTTTTATTTGGATCACCTAAATTTTGGAAGGATAGATGTGAATACCCTCTTGTGAAATTATTTTCCTTATAAAAATCCCATTAGTAACCATGAAGTAACATTTTTCATAATTTAGAACAAGGTTACATTTGACACACTTTTGAAGTACTAGAGAGAGTGAATCAAAGAAGGATTCAAATGAATCACCATAAATTATAAACTAATACATGAATACCTTAATTAAATACTTAATGAATTCAGAAAATATACTCATCATACACCTCTAAAATGTTTTAGGGTCATTGAAAATTCCAAAAGGCATTCTCCTATATACATATGTTCCAAAGGGTTAAGTGAATGTAGTTTTTTCTTGGTCCTGAGGAGAATTTTGGATTTTTAAGTAGTTGTTTTATCCATCAAGAAAGAAATAATATGATTTTACATATAAATATTATATCATTTGATCAAGTAAATGAATAGGGTAGTTATATTTTTGTGCTTTGTTATTCAATTTCTAATAATCTATGTACACATGCCATTTTTTTAACCTGATTTTTTACCACCTCTCCATGTTCATTTGTGACAATAGGTATCCCATCCTTATTAGGTTCCACTTGAATTAGACTAACCCATTTACTATCAGAAATTGGATAGATAATACCATCTTAAAGAATATTTATGATCTCTTCCATAACTATCTCAAGTATGATTGGATTGAGTCATCTTTGTGGTTGTATAATTGGTTTTTATGACTCCTCAAGATGGATGTGATGCATGAAAAAGGGGGGTTAATTCTTGGTATGCCATTTAGGTTCCAACCTAAGGCCTTTTTATTTTAATCTAACACTTGAACATGTTTTTACTCCTTAGTTTCCATAAGTGTGGTAGATACAATGATATCATGATAGTGATCATGGAAAAGGACTGCATATTTCAGTTATGAAGGAAGAGGTTTCAGATCAGTCTCATCTTTCATTTGTGGGATAGACAACTCAGGAATAGCAGAAGGGGCTTCAGTTGGTTTTGATTCACTTTCCTTAATATTGGCCACAGTGTAATAGTAAAGATTATAGTTAATATGGTATTCAATAGAGTTTTGAATATCCTCTAGATTGATAGATTCTATGAATCAGAGCTCAATATCAACTTCCCCATTTATGACCTGGTTAATCATGATGAAAAGTTTACAAGCTCCACTATCATTATAAAATGATGAAAATGATGAAATGGGGGTGAATCCACTCTCAAAAGTATCCTCAAAATCATGGATTGAGAATGTAGAGTGATTCTAAGATCGGTATTGAATGACTTGAAAAATGTTTCACATGACCAATTGGTCACCAAATTCCATGGATAGGATTCCAACATGGACATCAATCTTAGTTCTAACTGTCAAGGAAAATGTTATTCCTAGAATTAGGGGAGATTAAGAAGATTCCATCTCACCTTCCATGTCAATGACATAGAAATTAGTTGGGAAGATAAGATCATTAACTCGGACAAGGTCATCCCCAATTATTCATTTATGAATAGTTATTCTTTGATTAGCTAAGTGGATAAAAAACTTGTTGGGTGTAAGGTACCTAGACCAAGGTTAGAGAATATGGGTTTTTTCATGATATTTATCAAGGATCATAGGTCTATGAGTGCATCATGAAAGTTGTAACTCCTTATTTTTCATGGAACCTTAAAGGTCCCTTGATCTTTTCACTTAATGGGAATGGACTATTGGGTTAAAACATTTTAAATCATTCTAAGTTTTATCTTATGGTTGAAAAATTCCTTAATAAACTTGGTATACTTAAGAATTTTTTTTATGGAATCTAAGAGGGGAATTTTTACTTAAACATGTCTAAACATGTTGAGAATTTCAAGATTGAGTTCAAAGGACTTCCTTGAATTAGAGATGGCCTAAGGAAAAGGAATTGGGTTACTTATAGTAATGGAATGAGGTGTGGGAGTGTATTAAAGTTCCTCTTCTATATTTTTATTCTTTTCATTTTCAATATTATCATTCAAAGTTTTATTTGAGGATCCATCATGAGGTAGGGAAATTTTATTCCTTATCGAAGTGAAATTTCACTTACATTACCCTTTGGGTTAGGCAATGGTTGAACTGGGAGTTTGGATGAATTGGATGGTTGATACTAGCTAAGGTGGGATTCATGTTGACCAATTTGGGTTTCAATGTTTTTAAGTCTAGAATGGGTGAAGGAGACAAGATCTTCCATAGCACTTTCCCATGGTTTCTTGGAAGAAGTGGCATGTCCCGAATTGGGATTACATTGTTTTTGGATCTTGGAAAATTTCTTATATTGGGTTAGGAATTGGTAAGGATCATTAGGATAGTATAATTCTATATGAGAAAGAGGAGGATTGATCCTTTGAGGTTGAGGGAAAAAATTATAAGGTTTTTATAAGTTACCACCACCTTGACCATATTGAAATTGGTTTGTATTTTCAGGAGGGAATTGAGGTAGATGAGAAATAGGATTAGCATACCTCAATCCTAGGTTAAAGGTATAAGAGAATGGATTAGATTGGGGTTGGTTAAAATTTCTAATGAATTGACCTGATTTTTGAGGGTTGGTGTTCTAATGAGCATATGATACATTAAGATTTATTGTACTAGAAGGATCAGATGGTTAGTATTGAAGCTCTGGACATGAGTCTATTGGATGAGCTATCGAGCTATAGATTCCAAAACTCTTGATAGTCCTAGAGAACAAATATTGTGGATAATATGAGGTTGGGGCTTTGGAAACCACAGCCAGTTGACACACAAGGCCTGTAAGTTTACTCATCCACTCTTTCATCTTCTCAGGCTCTATGGATTGATTCTCTTGGACTTGATTGACTTGATCATGTTCTCAAGTATGTAATTGATGTTTTTTTATAGCCATGTTTCTTATGAGATCTCATGCATCTACAAAAGTTTTATCAATAATAGAACCACCGCTTGCGGCATTAATGAGTTTTTTCTCCATAGCAAATAACCTCTCATAGAATTATTGGATAAAGAGTTGGATAGGTATTTGGTGGTGTGGGTAGGTTTCCACATGCTATTTGAACCTCTCTTAGTACTCATGGGGTGATTATTTATGGAATTTATATATACCATTTATTTTCTTTCAAATATAAGTGGTTTGATAAGCAAGAAATAATTTCTCTAAGAAGAGTCGATTCATGTCAAACTATGTGGTTATGGAACCAGTAAGGAGGTAGTAGAGCCATGACTTGGCAGATTCAGCTAGGTAGAAAGGTAATTCTCAATGCTTGATTCATTCACTAGAAACCCCTTGAGGCTTCATGATAGAGTACACCACTTGGAACTCTTTGAGATGAAGATGTGGATCCTCACTAGCTAGCCCATGGAAATGAGGTAGAAGATGAGTTAACACCGATTTGAGTTCTAAATCAGCCTAAATATATGGATATTGAATACCAACAGGTTGGTAATTCATATCAAGGGGCGGTAAGTTCTTTAAGGTTCTATTCCCTAGAATTGGCTATATCTAGTTCAATTGGATGTGTAATGAATGGGCTTTGGGTGATTTGATTATCCCTAATGTTTCTTCTAAGTTGGATAAGTGTTTGATTGATTTCTGGGTCAAACAAATCAAATGGATTATTAGGGAGGCTATGGGAAATTAAGATATTTTTTGAGAAGAGGAGGAAGATGAGTTTTTCTTGGTGTTTTTTTTCATATTTATTTTTGGGTTTATTTTTTATTTGATTTTATTTATTTATTTTAAATTTTTTTTTACAAAAATAAAAAATGATCGACTACTAATTGCACCACCCCTAGTAATGGATCCATTTAAAGTAAGTCCAACTGTTTCCTATCAATCATTAAAAGGTTTGGTGCTCTGCTAATGTGTATAGCGATACTCAGGTTGAATCATTAGAGACAGTACAAATTTAGAGTTGATTGTTTCTATTTTTTTTATCTTTTTAATAGGGGGTTTGTTTGTAGAGCTTAATTAAATTGATTTATGTTTGATATTTGATATAAAAATTTGATACAGATTAGGGTGATTTCATTATTAGGATTTTAATGATATGATATTCGTGATCCTTGCTTTATATTTCATTAAATTAACATCCACTTCACAATATGATTTTGATCGGAATTCCTAAGTGTTGAGGCTTTAATCCAAGCATTAACATATCATAGGGTTCTAATATCAATCAAATATTGTTTTATTGAAGTGTGTTTTATGTTTCCAATAATTCATGGAATCCACACATTAAACAAAAAATGTCATTAATCAATGAAATTTTAAGTTTAACATACACAATGTTAACCTAAAGAATATTCATCGAGCAGAAGGTCTCAATCACTTAACATACCCAAATTATGACTCACACCAAAGGTATATTTACTCATCTATTGATATGGATATTAATATGGTTTATTATTTTTAGTTTTATTAGTTAAAAAGAGAATAAAAATAACAGTACAAGATAATAGTAGTGCACTGAACACACACATGAAACGTGAAGAGAATTAAAAATGGATTTTCGATTGAATGAGAAAGCAAAATAAGGGAGTGATTTTAAACATGATTTAAAAAAATTTAAGAAAAATAATATTAAAAAACATACAATGGATAATAATAAGAGATAATGATAAAGAAAAATGCATTAAAATAGAATTACAACACAAACACTTATGAGATTACAAACAAAGAAGAATGAAAAAGTAAATATAAATAAGCATAGAGGAATGGTATCTCAAGTAGAAACCTGAGCATGGAATATCCTCCCAAGAATTTTTTAGAGCCTTTTTTGTGCCCAAATATCCTTTTAATCTGAAATTATATCCCCTTTCAAGGAGAATAGGGGGATGTATCTATAGCCCAAGGTGGTAAAAAAATTCATTCCAAATATTCCCCAAAAGTTAGATCAACAATTTGATAATAATACTATCATATCTGGAGAAATCATATTATTGAAATTTATATATATAGATGTTCAAAGTACACCCTCAAAATTTTTCATCTATAGGACTTTTTTATCCATAGTTATGAATGTTTTAATAAACAATGTGCAGGTGCCCATTTTAATCCACACTTTTTCGAATGGTGAAATATGAATGGGTTTTTGAATAAAAATATGCACTAAAATATGAACCATTTATTATAAAAAGTTAGACACCCATATCTTTTATTTCACACTACAAAATATCATATAAATTGTATGTTTATATCAGTAGAAAATTCAATAATTATGTGCTGATTTTAATTCCCGAAGAGAATGATGGGATGGAATTCAAAACATCATTTTGGCCCATATTCGATGGGTTTGGATATTGAAATTTTGATCCAAGATTAATTGTATTTTCCCTCAACTTTTGGTGGAGAATAAAAGAATTTAGACTTCTAGATTGAGCCCATAAATTCTATCATCATGGCTGGTCCAATTTTCTCAATATATTTGTTGGGCCTTCTTGTGTGGTCTATATGACCCTTAAAATGGAAGAATTATAAAAATATCCCTTCTAATTATATGTTTTTATTTTCATCAAGATCACTAAAAAATAAGAATAAAATTATTTGGATTAGTATGATGAATTATGTAATAAAAACATTAAAATATTGTTTAATTAAATGAACTCAAATAGTGCTCCTCTTGTGTGTTTATGATCAAAACATGAACAATTATTAGAAATTAATTGTTTTTAAGTGAAAATTATATGATGGGAGTAATGTAAAATCCTAAATTAATATTTAATATCAATCATTGACCAACATCTTTGTAGAAAATATGACATTATTTGAAAAGTGATAGATGTACTAACTCACTAATCAGTAACCCTGGAAAAGGATCACAAACTCAAGATCCTTATCCACTTTCACATCCTCAGAGAATAACCATTGATCAAATATCATTCTGAAGAACTCCCAAGGCATAACTACACATATCATAGAAGGTTCCATTGACTCTCACTAGACTCGACTAAAACTGACAAGAAATCTCTCAAAAACTCTCACCCACAAATCTTTGAATGTCCTAAGAGAATTAAGGATCACCTTGATCTCTTAAAAACACCTCAATACTTCTATTGACCCTTGATCACCAATTAAAGAAGGTGGATAATTATTTAATATTTCCAATATGGGGTCCAAGTACATGGAATGATCCACATCTACCACTCCACTTAGAGTTTAGGAAAGCACCAAAACTGGAGAAACCTTTTAAACCATTCTATAAGGAATAATAGAACAAAAAAATACATAATCCACATAAATTCCTTCCAAAAAGAACAAACCAAATGATTCCTTCACAATCTAGGAATCAAATCCAAAAAATCCTTCAAATGAGGCACAAAATATTCACACCAAAAAGAAATTTTTCTTTTGAAACCATTATTTTCACCAAGGATGTTTGAAATAACCCTCCAACAAGTTGAATGATTGAAAACCAAGAAATCATGATATTTAAAAAAAATAACCTCAATGGATCACACACACATTTCTCAAACAAGTAATGTCCTGAAAACTCCTTTTAAAATTTGATTTCATTTGAAAACTGAGAATCCAAAGAAATATTATAAAAATTCTTTTCCTTTTTCAAATCACCTTTCAAACTTTTTTTCAAAAAAAATCCTCTTTTGATCCTAAAATTATTTCAAAACACACTTTTGAAATAAATTTATTTTTGGAAGAAACAAGGTAGAAAGTTTGAAACACCACATAAGACTGTGTTTTCAAAATAATTGTTTCACAAAAATCCTTTCTTTTTTTCAAAATAAGGTTTCAAAACCAAGAAAAAACAATTAGCTACACAAGTATCCAAATAAGGTTCACAAGAACCAAATCCCAAAAAGTGAAAAAAAATCACTCCTTAACCCACCTCCTATAAGTGAAAACCACCTTAGGAGAATCCAAAGTCAAGAAGAGTCAAAATAGGCAAATCGGGGAAAAAATGTTTTGCACACTTTTTCCACACTAGTTGGGAAACTGTCTTCCAATCATGCATTACATTGAAGGAATACTCAACCACATAGGCACTACATGGTTTCACAATCAATCTATACAAACTATTCAACTCAAATCCCTCTCCCTTTCTACCTTGAGACCATGAAATAATCCCTAATATCACATATATACTCAATGAAAATCAAAACAATCATCAATTCACATCAAACTCCATAAAATACAACTAGAAACAACTTGAATTCACATTTTGAAATCCAAATTTCACTTATATCTTGAGGTTCGGGATAAGGAAGATCTAGCTTGACTCTCTTCATCATTACCTTTTAAGCCCTAAAAACCTTAATCTCCATTACACTAGTAAATCCCCAAATAATAACAGCTACACACAAGGCTTGGGATCTTATCAAAGAATTGAACCCTATAATAACATTTTGTAAAGAAATGGATTGGGATACCACTGAACCCATCACCTGACCCAGCTCATCATAAGGATCGAAGGGAATTTCTGATCCCCATGGGCTGGAAAAAAGTGTCTGGGCATCATACAAATCTTTAGGTAAATATTTCACCCAAATCAGAGATAAAGGTAGTGGAATAATTAAATAATAGTTCTAAAACAAATAAACATTCCAAAAATGTTATAACAAACTAAACTTATCCAACCCATTTGCATAAATATTAAAGTTAACCATAACTGGTGGATACAACAAGGAAAAAAATCCAATACTAACCAAAATGAAAATAGTGACAAACCAAATCGATATGAGCTCAAATAATCTTCATACAACCTTCAGTTTTCCACCACCACCCAACTCACCCCACATCGTCCAGAATGAGAAAAGGATGGGTTCAACTAAAACCTGGATCTTGTAATATATAGGCATGAGTTAAAAAATCTAGTAGTACACCACAACCCACCAAGACTATGAAATTAATTTCATATAGAAATTCATCAATTCTATTTTGAAAATAAACAAGAAAATAAACCTTCTACTTAACTTAATGAAAACCAAATCAAAACCATAAACATGTTTCAAAAAATTTCTCTTTTTTTATAAAACTAAAAAAAATTCTACTGGACTAAGTAATTTTAAATCCAAATTCTTGTAAATGTTTCTCAAAAATAACCCAAATGTTTTATTTAAATGAAAACGATTACTTTAAGAAATTTCACTGACTGGAGCCATCTTTAAACCAAAACACCCATTTTGAAATACACTTAAAAACTCAAACAAGAGCCTTTAAATTAAAAACAGGTTTTGAAAACATATTTAAAAACTAACTTTCTAAAGGAAATGACCCAACACACATTTTTCAAGAACAAAAAAGTAGGATCCATGCATATCACAAGGTATAAAACTAAATATAAACAAGGAATGGTTCCAAAGTAATGAGTGTAAGGTAAATGATACAAATTAACACTAGATCAAACTCCCCTCAATCACTAACCAATCAACAAGCAATAAAATGTGTCATGGGATCTACCCTAGATTCTTAAAATGAGAATAACTTATCGATATAAAAGTCTTCCAAACTGTAAAATAGTTAATGGCATGAATTGAAGTTATATCCACAAGTTATCCAACTATCCCACATAATCATCATTGTGATATCAACCCCCTCCTAGCCCTTATACCCAGAAATATCAGAGAACCTATAATGTAATGTGAAAGAACTAAAGGAACAAGCTAGATCTTCCTCTTAGTACTTTGTTTTCCATCACTAATAAGGAATTCAGGTGTAAGAACATGAAATCCAAGTATAACACAGGTGGAATAACCATATCTACCCTCACCCCTAACACCCAATGATTAATAGTACCATATATTAAAAAATGAACTATATAATAAACAAGAACATTCCCTCACAAGGGGATAAAAAAATCATCACATAATGATCAAGACACTACATAGGGGGAAAATATGTAAATAGGAAATCAAGGGGTGTCTTTCACAACCACCATTTTAAAACAAAGTGAAAACTTAACCTTTAACACTAAAACCTATATTGTGATGTCAATACCTTTCAAATTTTATAAATTTATAAACACAATTTTTAAATCAATTTAAATCATCCATAATTTTAAACCATTTCAATCCACAATTAAAATAGGTGTCTTTATCTTTGAAAACCGAAATAGGGCCAAAGGCCATCCATTTCCATCAAACCATTTTAAAATAATCCATCAATGGATTTTAACGAGGTAAAACCATACACACATTTCAAATCACAATTTCAAATCCAATCAAGAACCCCTTTATAAACCATTTTGAGGTCAACATGTCACTTTTTAACAAAACTCACTTTAAAACATAGTTTCCACTCATTGGAAACAAAAACTGGGTTAAAATCCAATGCACAACATGAAAAAAATTTGAAATCCATATAGGAATTCCATAAATTATTATAATATTTAAACATTGCATTTCAAACATAATAACATAGAATTTAGAGGAAAACCAATTCATTTCAATATTAAAACATAATGAAATGGTTTTAAAACATCATAAGAATGTATCTTATATTCATACTTTCAATAAAAAGGACTTTAGAAAGTACAAGAACCTTTTTAATTCCAAAATTAAATAATTTTTTTGAAAGAATTACCTCAAAGGGACGATAATCAGGATAAAACTCTTTAGAATGTGTTGTATTCAACATTGACCACACCCACAGGGATAGAAATGACATCTAGTAACCCTAAACACCAAAAAAACTCTAACATTATATCCATCCAGAACCATAAAATTATCCCTATGAGATATAGGGTTCATGGGGGAATCAAGATCCAAGAGTGGAGAGAGTAAAATGTAAGGAAGAGGGAAACAGAGCAATAAATACCTTAGAATCGCTTGTAAAATATCAAAGGGGGGAAATAATCGAGAGGAGGAAGAATATGGAGCTCCTCCTTGTATCCCAAGGGGTCGGCTAACTCTAGTGGGGTGGAAGAGGGGTGAAAACCCCTTTATTTCAAAATTGTCAAAATGAGAAATTCCCAAAAATTAAACACCTAGAAAGGTCACATGGTTTGGCCGCATAGCTTACCAAACTATACACCAACCATATTACGACCACTTCCTAAGCCAAATAAGCTACACGGTTACTCCTGGGGTACCACACAGTTTAGAAAACTATGTTCCTCACATAAAACACACTCAAATACATGAATGCCTTTGAGGGATCTTTGTGTTATTTGAAAATTTTTATTTAAACCATGAAAAATGGATCTTTCAAAATGAACAACCAATTCGCAAGGTCATAGAACGGCTAGTCCTAAACATGTAGGATAAATATTCTTTTCCTATAAATCCTCTAAAAACATGAATTTTAAAACTAATACCAACTAAAACTCAAAACAACTCAAGAAAATATAAAATAATACAAAAACAAAAACATTGTGACATAGGGGAGTCATATTAACTCTCCATGTGCATGGATTTTGTTTCTAAAATCTTCATTGTCTTTAAATTTCTCATCAAGATAGTATTTCATGTATTCTTTATCTATTAAAGACTTTTCTCTAAAAATCTATAAGGGCTACTCAATTCTTTGATGATATAATTTCATTTATGAAACTGCTCATCCAATGCCTTTTGTGTTGTTGCAGTATCTTCTATCAGTTGTGATTTTTCATCATCAATATCTTGAATGGAATTGAAAATATGAGTGGTGAATTTAGTAGGAACTTTCTTCATATATTCCCCAGCCATATAGTAAATATAATCAATAACATTAATACATTTAGTATCATCGCTTAGGGAACTGTTAGCACCACACTAATTAACTTAATCTTAGAGAATGTATTCCTTATTTATTGATGTTCTTATCAGATTATTAGCCTATTTTCTCTTATTTTAAATTGTGTTGGATGTGGCCTAAACATCTAAAATAATAATGAAATATTCTAATATTTCCATTTGAGGTTTTTTAACCATCTCAAACCTGAACTTTATAAACTCAAATGAAATTTAGTGGGTCTTAAAAATAGATCAAATCCTAGTAAACCTACAATAAAACCAATTGATATGCCTAGTGGACCGATGGAGACACCTGATAGGGGGGTAAATCAGGGTTAATAACTTTTTTCCAATTGTAAACTTCCTAAAACCCATTTGGAATTAAATCTCATTTTCTAGTTAGTGAAATTGGATCTCTTAATGTTAAACCTAGAAATCAATCAATTGTATGCATGTAATTAAAGATATAAAAAAGCACAAAATATTTTTATAGTGTTTACTATAATGACCTACTCCTTTTTTTGATTGGTTATTCTCCCCAATCATGGGTTCACTACTATAATAAAATTCTAATTACAATGGGTGGAGTTTTCTACAACTATGATGATATAATCTCATTGGAATTCTCTTTCCTACTTCCCATAAGACTTCCTCCATCAGTTTCACACTGAATTGACAACATTACACCATTCTGTCTATTCTAAAGCATCCCATTTTTTATATTCAAGTGTTTTCTTCCAAGATCCTTTTCTAAAGTAGATAACTTGTTAAGTACAAAATTATCCTGCATCCACAAGATAATATATTCTTCTACTCGCAGTAGACTCTTTGAATGAATTCATATCATCAAGATGGGTTATATGTGAATTGGTCTTCACCATTGATTATATTTATAATTCTTCAAAATACCGGTTAACTAGATTCTCTCAACTTTTACACTCAAAACCTTCATCTCTCTAAAACTAAATCTTAATTTAATGGATGTATAATTTTATTATTTTTCTACACTACAGCATGTAGTGGATTCTACTCTTTGAGAGAGAGAGAGAGATCTCATATGTCACACAGAAACTCTGCTCTTAGAAAACTCAGTCTTCAAACTTACTAAAAGCGACGGTTGCTTCTCCTACTTTTAATTTTTCCTCCTCAAGCTTCATTCCTTTTCACTTGCATGGGAGGATTCATTTATAAGAATAAAATTACTTCCATCTAAATTAGTTACCTTAAATAGAGAACTAAGAATACTTTTTATGTTTCTAGTGAAAGTACCTAGTTGGGATAATTGTGTTACTAATAGGGGTGAATCAGTGATACTATTTTTTTATGTTTACTTGCAATTGAAACAACATTCTCCTATTGTTAAATATTTATTTCCTTGTTGAAAACAAAAAAAACACATCCAAACAAACATAATTATTTAAAAGGTTCATTATTCAATAATAATAGTTTCATCCTTGGTATGGTGTGGAAATAATATAATACCACACAATCCACTATAAAAAATACTTGGAATACAATGAGTAGGATATACCCTTCCACTAATGTAGAACTTTTAAGGGAATCCAAAAGTGTGTGTCCACTCTCTTAGCACAAATAGGGTAAAACAAATTTTATATAACAACTCATGTTACTTGTGATTCTTTTTCAATTACACAAATGTATTCAACTGAAAAAACATATTCAATTTCTTACCTAGAATATGGTAAAAATTCTTGGACTTTTTTAAGGAAAATTCAGCCTAATTTTCCTAATTCCTTTTTCCAAGTCTGATTCCTCTAAGTCTAATTCTCCCCGATATGATTTTTCTTAGTATGATTCTCTCAGCTCAATTCTTCTGAGTATAATTTTTTCCATTATGATTGATCAATGTGAAAAGATATAACATTGGATGAGTATGATTGATATAATTCAAAACTCCTTCCTCAGTACATAAATCCCAATATATAAATCCCTGATCCGATTAATCTATCTTGATACGATGATCATCCGAATACAATTGACAAGTTGAGTACTATAATTAGCTGAATACAATAATCACTGAGTATGATGAGTAGCTAAATACAAAGTTTCAATCTTTTCTCTTATTTTTTACTTCAATCTATCAATAAAAATTCAAAAAAACACTCAATATGGATTTCCTCTTCTTCTCTAAAAAAACTCATAGATTCTCTCTCTTCTGTGTTGAATAGTACATCGGTCAAAAAAAGTGCAAAGTATACTTCTCCATTTATAAGTGACCCATGAATGTTTTGGTGGTAATCCCAAAAATTTTCCTAATCAATCAAATTCACCCAAATCTCAATTTCCCATAAAATCTCGGGTGTATTTTAACTTCTTTAACTCTTATCGATGCTTCTTGATTCTTCTTCAAACTTTATCTCTTCTTCATATCAATATGATTTCTTCAAAAAAACTATGTATTAATTGAATTTAAATGTACGAAGAAATGGAAACCATTATAAATTTTGAATATGATTCTATATATCAATTGAATACTATCAATGTTTTGAATGTCAATCTCCCCCTTGACAGCACATTTAATAAACTCCTTTATCTATGATATTGAACTACTTATCACTATTTAAACTTTTCTCTTGACCCACTTGAATAATTAAATTGAAAACAAAAAATGTAATTCAACTCTTGACCCACTTGATGAAGACATTTGGAAACAAATAAGAGTTCATTTATCTCTTCCTTTAGTAAATAATTCAACCATCTCAAATGGTTGACTACATTGTTGATCAGTCTTTTTCATTACAATTTTCAATGACATCTTCACAATTCCTTTTCCATAGGTATCTGTTAAAAATAATTCTACCTAAGTATGATGAAATGTTGAATATGATGGACCAATGTCAACATATTTCATCTTCAGAAACCTGATTTCTTCCCAACTTAGCCTGACTACAATTGTCCAAATTACAATCTTTCTGAGTATGATTTCCCGGGATACGATTAATCTAACTACAAACATTCTAGGTACGATCATCTTGATTATGATTAGACTATATAAAATATTTTCTGAGTACGATCATCTTGATTATGATTATCTTGGATACAATCTTTTTTAAGTACAGTCTTTAGTATCCTTCTTCTTCTTTTCCACCCAAATATGATTAAATAGGGTTTGATTATAAACACCTCTTTTCCTTTCTTTCTTGGTCTGATAAATATTAAAACAATTGGTTTCATCTATTTCACTCTCCCTTTATTTCATCAATATTTCATCATAAGTTTCACAACTTACTTATGATTTATGAGAATTACAAGTTTACAAAGCATTGTCACATTTAATTAATCATAATCATGAAGACTACAATTCATTATCATAATAATCACTTATTTCATACTAGATTCATAGAGAATCTAATGATCATTTACTTCTAGCAAGATGAATTCTCAATTCAACCCTTTCATTACAGATTCAGCATGAATCCAATCAATTCCTCATTATGATCTTCACCCATTCAGGACCCAAGGTGAGTCTGACCAGAACCTTTTCCTTTAACCATATTTTTTTCATTACGATGGATTTTTCTTAAAAAATTGAGTTCAATTATTATGAAAATAACCATAAATATGATTTTCACCAAACACAAAGTAAATTTATTTTATTTCTTCAAAAAATTTCCTTGACAACAAAATACAACAATTGAAAATAAATATCTTCCTCATCAGCTTGGTCCAAAAAATCAACCCCTTTGGATATTGTTATCAAACAATATTCTTAAATCACTAAACTTTGTATCCTCAAAGAATGGATTAGTTATCAATAATTCTAAGCCTAAGTGAGCTAACTCATTGTAGGAAACAATAATAATTGATAGTAAAACTATGATATCCAAGAGTAGTGATTATGACACCCATCTTTATCATCCTTGTATTTTCTTTATCATATCATCTTCTTTCTTGTAAAACAATACAATTTTTTTCCTATTACCACTCCAACAAACAGTTAGAATAGTTCTCACACTTAAAATGCTGAATTCATAGCTTACCCACAACTCCCTCTTTTTATATGAAATACATTAATTTATGAAATAATTATCCCCCTTAACAATAAAATATAAAGGTAATATTAGGGAGGGCATAGAAACACATACCTCAACTTTAAAGATAAATAGGTTGGACACCCATGTTCAACCTCAATTTAGAAAAAAAATAGTCATTCGGTAAAGGTTTTGTGAAAATATCAGAAACTTGTTTTGATGTTGGAAAATACTATAGATTCAACTGATTCTTCTCCACATATTATTTGATGAAATTATATTTGATATCAATATGTTTTTAATGATAATTTTGAATAATATTCATGGTGAGATTGATTGTTCTTTGATTGTCACGACCCAATAGCAAGAAAAACTTCACTTCAACAAGTAAATCTTCTAATTGAATTTTCATCCAAAAACGTTATGTACTGGTTTGAGTGGTACCAACATACTCAGATTCATCCAAACTAAGAGTTATTAAATTCTATTTCTTTTAATGCTAAAAAACAATTCATTCCCAAAATTAATACCCCACCAGATGTGGATCTTCTCTCATCAACATTTTTTCCCAATCAGTATCTTAATACCAAAATAATTCAATACTATTTGAGTTTCCATACCTTATTCAAAAATCTATTATTCCTTTGATGTATCTGAGAATTATTTTTTCAACAAGTAAATGTGATTCTTTTGGAGAACTCTGAAATATTTCACAAAAGGTAACAACATAAACAATGTCGGGTCTTGAGGTAGTCAAATACAACAAACATACAATCAGATTTTGAAAGACTTTATAATCAACATATTTTCCTTATCCATATTTAGATAACTTTGTTCCCACTAATATTGGTTTGGAAACCATTTTTGTTTTTTCCATGCCAAACCTCTTAAGAAGTTACTTAGCGTAGTTTTATTGAGAAAGAAAAATGTATTCCTTACTTTGATTTATTTGTAACCCAATAAAGTATTTCATTTCCCCCGTCATGGAAATTTCAAAATCCATATTCATTTCTTCAGAAAACCTTTAACCGCATCCTTCATCATTCCCAACAAAGATAATATCATTAACATAAACAATTACAATGAGGGAATAATATTTACTTTCTCTAATGTAAATATTGTTATCCGCTCTTCCTTTATTAAAATTCATTTTCTTTAATCCTATATCCAATTTGGAATATCATTCCCTCAGATCTTGTTTTATCCCATAAAAAACATTTTTCAATATTCACACATAACTCTCATATTTCCCAATAACAAATCCACAAGGTTTTTTAATTTAAACTTCCTCATCAATACCACCATTCAAGAATGAGGATTTAACATCCATTTGAAGGATCTTGTAACCTCTTTGTACAACAATATAAATAAATATTCTGATTGTTTCTAATCTTTCCATCATAGTAAAGGTTTCATCAAAATCAATACCTTCAATTTTTGAATACCCTTTTCATACCAATATTTCTTTGTTTTTTATCACTTCACCTTCTTCATTCAACTTGATTCGGAAAACCCACTTTGTGCTAATATTGTTTTTGCTTTCTAGCTTGGGTACAAGTTCCCATGTTTCATTATTTTTAATTTGATACAACTCTTAATTTATGGCTTGAACCCATTTCATGTGCTCAAAATCTTCTTTCACATCATTCATCTCCACGTTTGAATATAAATAATTATGTGTAATAGAATTTGTTGTTCTTATTATTTAAACCTTCTAATTTGGATTACCAATTATATTCTGAGATTCCACTTGCTTCCCCATCCTTGGGTGATATTTTAAAATATATTCCTCATCACTATAAATAGATGAGTCTATTTATTCTTCTTTATTAGGAGTAAAATCATTTGTAACCTTATCAAAAAAAATTTCTTCAACTTTATCAACTTCATTGTCTTCCTGAGCATGTTTTTATTTCTCAAATTTTTCAATTACTTTCACATAAATTGGATTAATAGTTCTTTTTGTTTATTTTTTAAAATATCTATATCCTCTTCCTTCCAAATCATATACAAGAAATATTCCATACTCACCTTTCTTCTCAAACTTTCCATAGTGTCCACCTTTCTTCTATATAATACATGGAATCCCAAGAACTATTAAGTGTTTCAAACTTGGAGTTTCTCCATAAAATGATTCATATGGATTCATATCTAATTGATTCCTATATAAATAATGGTTTTTTATATAAATATTAGTGCTCATGGATTTCCTCCAAAAGTAATTAGATAGACCATGTTCAAGTAACATAGTTCTTCCCATTTACACCAAAATTCTATTCTTTATTTCAGAAACCCCATTTTTTAGAAGAGTGTATGGGGAACTACACTCATACCAAATTCCATTATTATCTAGATAACTTTCAAATTATTTAATTATTTATTCAACACCATTATCAGTTCTCAACTTCTTCATAGAATACTCACATTCTTTCTCAACTTTCCTTTTGAAAATTTAAAAAAAATCAAATAATATAACTTATGTTTCATAAACATAACACAATTAATGTGAGTAAATTCATCAATGAAAGTGTTGAAGCACTTATCTCCATTTTTTGACTATTTTCTCATTGTCCCACATATATCAGAATGAATCATCTCCAGGGGTTATCTTGAACAAATCTCATTTTTCTTATGCACTGAGTTTGTAATCTTTCCCTTCTAAAAAAATTGCAACAACAATCTCTTCTTCTTGAAAAAATAAGAATGTATCAGACACCATCACTTTTATATAACTTTATCATGTTTTTTTACACATATTTCCTAGATTTTTATAACATAATTTATTTTCTTCCACTATACTCATGTAACAAGAGTTTTTGTATTTCACCAACTTGAAACAAGTTTCCTTTTGTATGTTGGCCTCTTGTATTTCCATATTCTTCAATTTTCATAACAAATCCATATTTTATGAAGATAAAATTATTACCCTTATTACACAATTCTGAAACACTTAGAAAACTGTGTTTCAACCCATCAACATACAAATCTTTCTTTGATTTTATCTTTTCTTTTCCAATAATGGATGAACCAACACCTTTGATTTTCAGGGATTCATCATTTCCAAATGTCATTGTTTCTTCTTTTAAGTCTTTCACATTATTAAAAAAATTTAAATCTCCTATCATATGAGAAGAACACCCACTATCAATAATCCAAGGTCATTCTCCTTTTGTTGCTTTCAATGTAGTTTCAATAACAAGATATTTCTCTTCTTTATTTTCTTTCTTCGCCTCTAAATTTTGAGAATTGTTAAGGAAATTTTTTTATGTTGGTAATTATACTAGACATCCTTTTTTTATATTTCTAGGTTGATCACATCTTTCATAAATATTTTCCAAAGGTTAGAAACTATTTTTAATTCTTACTTCAACTTTCTCAGGTTTCTTCAAAACAACCATTTTAGAACTTTTCTTTTGATAGAATTGACTCCCCCTAAAACCTTGACTTTCATAACCTGTTGAATAATAGTAATGTTATTTTTTGAACCAAAACATATTTTTCATATGTCTAAATGAACCACAATACTACCAATGGCCATAAAATGAGTATTTTCCTCTGAAACATCCATATTATCTAGAATTGTGAGTGGGTTTGTTATCCACCTTATTATCTTTCTTTTCTGAGCCATCAACCTTTCTATTGTCAATTAGAGTCTTCTATTTCTTTTCTGCATTATTGGAACCATAATTATTTGAAACTTTTCTAAACTCATATTGTTTCAAAACATTTTCAGACTCAGAGTTCATTGAGAACTCTGAATTACTGACTTTGTTAGTCTTGGCAACATATATGGATTTCTTATCTTTATTCTTTTCAAAAAAATCATTTTTATTCTCAAAATTTGAAGGTACCTTTTGTTGATCCTTATTTGGATTCTCCTTTTTAGAACTTTCACCAACCTCTGTGATAGAGTTTTTGAAACTTGTACTTTTTTTTCTTTAGAAAGTCTTTGTTGAAAAAGTTCCAACTCTTCTTATTTTTCTTTTATATTCACCTCTAGATTCTCATTACAATTATATTCTTCTTTAAGAGATTCCATCAAATAATCAATCTCATTTACCAGCTTCTCTTTTTCATCAGAAAAATGTTCTTCATTTCTTTTTAAGGAACATTCATCTTCTAAATTTTTGCTTTCCTTTTCAAGCCTTATAATCTTTCTCAGACATTATTTTAACTCTTCTTTAATAATATGTTTAAGTTGAGTTTCTTCTTCTTCAGAACTACTGATTTATAAATCTTTATCATTCATAGTTGTAATGAATGTATTTTCAATACCAAACTCAATAGATTTTTCAGATTTAACATCACTGCCTTATTTTCCATCATCTTTAGATAAGAAACTTCTTCTTTTGGATTTGAATAATTTTATTTCTTTCCCTTTGGAATTCAAATTTCTTTTATCTCCTTATTTATTCTATGATCTTATTTGTCTTTATTTCTTCTTCATATCTATCCTCTTATTTCTTTCTTCAAGGAAAATTATTCACAAAGTGACTAATGCCTCCAAATTCAAAACATTTTAATGGAGGTTTCCATTTATATTTCCCTATACCTCTTTTAACATTTTTAGAAAAAAAGGATAAAATATCATCAAGATTTTTACATAACTCATTTTCAGAGTTAGAATCAACAGCTTTATCTTCAATAAGAATATTATTTTACTTTTCTTTCTTATCATCCTTGAAAGACATTTCTCTATCAAATTTTGTTTTGATTTTTATATATTTCTCTCTTCTCATTTCATAAGTGATGAGATTGCTATGAAAATCATCAATAGATAATGTTTCAAAATCTCTATCTTATAATGAAGAAACTTTTTCATCAAAATTGTCCAAAAGGATTATCAATATCTTTTTAAAAACTATAGAATCATATAAGTTTTCACCAAGACATATGATAATACTTGCAATGTCATTTACCTTGGTAAATAAGTCCCTAACTTATTCATACTCACCCATCTTCAAGTCTTCATACTTAAATCTCAATATTTGAAGTTTTTCCTTATTCACTTTTGTATTGCATTTGTATATGTCTTTCAATTTATCCCATATACCTTTGGATGTGGAAAAAACGTTTATTCTTAAAAATTCACTTTTAGAAAGTGATGATAATATAGCATTATGGGCCCTTAAATCATTCTCTAGATTCTTCTTATCAACAAATGTAAGAGTATATTTAAAATCAATAGGAGGAAACTCAACTATTTCATCTCCAAGAACGTTATATCTAATAGACATAAGATAAGGAAACATTCTATCATGCTATATATGATAAGCCTTTCCATCAAAAACCATAATACCTTTACTATTTATAGAATTCAAATTATCTATTAGAAAATAATAAGTGAAGGGAAGCTATACTCTGATACTAGTTGAAAGTGATCAGTCATGATAATTGTATCACTGGGAAGGGAAGGGGTGAATTATTGATATTAATTTTTATGTTTACTTGAAATTGAAACAACCTTTACCTCCTGTTAAAGATTTCATTCCCTACTAAAAAAACAAAACACACCCAAGGGAACACAATTATTTACAATGATCGCTATTAAATAAGAATATATACATCCTTGGTATGGTATGGAAATGATACAATACCACACAATCCACTAGAAAAAAAATACTTGTATTATAATGAGCAGGATATACCCTTTCACTCATATACCACTTTGAAGGCAATCCAAAAGTGTGTATGCACCCTCTTAGCACAAATAGGGTAAAACAACATTTGTGTAACAACTCATGTTACCCATGATTCTTTTTCAATTCCATGAATGTATACAATTGAAAAAAAAAATCTTTAATTTATTACCAAGAATATGGTAATAACTTCTTATACTTTTTTAAGGAAAAATCTGTCTTTTTTTCCCAGTTTGATTCATCTAAGTCTGATTCACCCAGATACAATTCTTCTCAATATACTTCTCTGAGCATAATTCTTCTGAGTATCATTTTTTTCAATAATATTTCTCAATATGAAAATATATAACATTGTTTGAGTATGATTGAGACAATTCAAAACTCCTTCCTTAGTCTGGAAATCCCAATACAGAAATCCCCTACCTGATTAATCCAGCCCAATATGTTGATCAACCGAATAAGATTGAAAATATAAGTATGGTAATCAGCTAAATATAATAATAATTGAGTATGATGATTAGCTTAATACAATGTTGTGATCTTGTCTCTTCTCTTTCACTTTAATCCATCAAAAACTTTTTCAGCAAAATACTTAATACGGAATTCCTCTTCTTCTCTCTAAAAACATGAAGCTTCTCTCTCTTCTACAGTGAATAGTACATTGGTCAGAAAAAGTAAAAATTAATCTTCACCTTTTATAGGTGACCCATTAATGTTTTGGCGGGAATCCCAAAAATTTTCCTACTCAATAAAATTCACCTAACTTTTATTTTCCCCTAAAATAATGGGTGTATTTTTACTTTCTCAACTCTTCTCAAAGCTTCTCGATTATTCTTTAAACTTCATCTCTTCTTCATATCAATCCAATTTCTTTAAAACAAAATTTTTTATTAATTAAATGTAAATGTATGAATAAATAGACCCCATTCTAAATGATGAATATTATTCTTTGTATCAATTTAATACCATCATTATTTTTAATGTCAAGATTACTCTTGAAAACATATTTAGAAAACTCCTTCATCTCTGCTCTCGACCCACTTCTCACTATTTCACATTTTCTCTTAACCCACTTGAAATTTTTATTTGAAAAAAAAAAGTAATTCAACTCTTGACCCACTTAATGAAGAAATTTTGGAAACAAATTAGAGTTCATATATCTCTTCCTTCAGAAAATCATTCAACCATCTCAAATGGTTGACTGTATTGTTGGTCAGTCTTTTTCATTACAATTTTCATCAACTTTAGCTCAATTCCTTTTCCATCGGTCTCTGTTGAAAATCATTCTTCCTGAGTATGATGAAATTTAGAATATGATGGACCGGTTTCAACATCTTTCATCTTCAGCAACCAGATTTCTTTCCAACTCATCCTGAGTACGATTGTCCAGATTATGACCTTTCTAAATGAATTTCTATGGATATGATTAATCTGAGTACAATCATTCTAGGGATGATTATCCTTATTACGATTGGCCTAGATATGATCTTTTATGAGTATGATCATCCTGATTATTATTGTCCTGGATATGGTATTTTTTGAGTATGATCTTTAGCATCCTTCTTCTTCTTTTCCACCCAGATATGATTAAACTGGGTATGATTAGGAACACCACTTCTCCTTTATTTATAGGTCTAATCAATCTTAAAAAAATTGGTCACATATATTTCAATCCCCCTTTCTTTTATCAAGCTTGCATCATGAGTTTCACAACTTAATTTTGATTTATGAGAATTATAAATCAGAAAATCATAGTCACGTTTAATTGAGAATAGTCATGAAGACTTTGATTATTTATCATAATAATCACTTATTTTATACTAGCTTCATAGTGAATCTGATGACCATTTACTTCTAGCAAGATGCATTCTCAATTTTAACCTTTCATTCTGGATTTAGCATGAATCTGATCAATTCTTCATTATAATAATCTCTTATTCTGGACCCAAGGTGAGTCTGACCAAAACCTTTTCCTTCAACCAGCTTCTTTTTGTTACAATTTACTTTTCTTAAACTACATGAGTATAATTATTTTGAAAACAACCATCAATATTATTTTCACTAAATACAAAGTGAGGTGATTTTATTTCTTCAAAAAATTTCCTTGAAAACAAAAGACAACACTTAAAAAAATTACCTTCCTCATCATCTTGGATCTAATATCCAAAAGAAATCATGATTATAAAATTCTCAATTTTTTCTTTCCTTGATTTTCCATGTACTAATCAATAAATTAACCCACATGAAATTGTTATTCATGACACCTTAACATAGATGATCAAAATTACTTTCCATAAATACATTCATATAAAATAATTATTCATCTCTCTAAAGATATAATAGCATAAGCAAACATATATTTTGATCGATATACCATTTCCTCAGCTCACTCATTATCTCAAAATATCTCTACTAAAAATCCATATATCAAATTACCATTGCTATATAAAATACAAAATAAATAGATGTAGTATGGAACTCATTTCAGGCTTGAGTGGATTCTCAGTATTCCTTCTCAGTTCATCTCAAAAAATCAAACATCATCATATCAATATAATGTTATCATAACTAAATAGAATTCCATGATTTGATGATTCTTCATCTGCATTATTCTTGGAAACTCACAAACTCCATTTTCAGTATCAAGGAATATATGTATTGATTCTTCTTATTCTTTTTCTTCCTAAAAAATATTCTCATATCATGGATTAAATAAGCGTCATGGTATTCTGAACTCGAATTCATAACACAAGTATCATCATATTTGATTTCATCAGAATTATAGGATTTTTTGGAAACTCCTCTTTTCATTTCTCTTTGATATTCCCTTACAATGGATGACGACCATATTTTCTTTATTCTCAAATCATTTATCACACACCACTCAATGTTTTTATGATCTCTGAATCCTTAAAGAATAGCTTCAACATCAATAGAACAATTTTCTTATTTAGAATACTAATTCTAGAAATCTATAGAATCTCACCCAATATATATGAAAAATTCCTTTACATGAATCCCAATGTGGAATTCACTTATGTGGGTATTAGGTATGTGGGGACCATCTTACATTAGCTTGAATTTCCATAAAATATCTAAATTTTCATATATGGGATCAGTTATGCATCATTCAGCTATGTGTAACTGCATTCAGGTACGTGGGTCTTGAATTCAGATACACAACAGTATTTGGCTATGTATATTCCAGTTATGCCACATAAACCCCTTATGTGAGGAATTTAGCTATGCCACTAAATTTAGCTATGTGGATCTTTATTCTCCTAAGAAATCTCAAAATATGGATACAAATATAATTTTGGTTCCATATATTTATATATGTGGGTCATTTATCTATGTGGATTCAGCTATGTTGTAACTTTCCTATGTAGTAATTCAGCTACACAAGAATTTTCATACGTAGAATCTGAACTTTTCCATTTTTCTAATTTGAATGAGGCCTCCTCTAATTCGACTCCAACTAATCTCGATCACTCAAAAAAACTTCTAAATACCTTTAGGAATTTATAAATATTACTCATCACTTCAAAATAATTCCTAAGGAATTTACATCATGTGAAAACTCACCTCTTTGAGATCTTCAATGTCATGGGATACACTTTAGATTCTAGAAAACCTTGACATTTATATCAAAATTCATCCATGTGTTGCATCATATACTTCAACATTCATATGAAGTAGCATGAAAGGATGGCCTTCTCTCAACCCATCGGTTATCAAAGTCCAATCATCTAGCCATTTTACCACTGATTATAACAGCTCTTACAATTGTTCACTATAGCCATCACCTTGTTATTCCAAACTAGTAAACATAGTAATGGAACTCCTCCTTCAGAAAATATCATATTCTTATATGAATTTCATTGCATACAACATCATATTTGTGTGGTATTCCCACTTTAATCTTTCTATATATGCATTCAAGGGTATCAAAGTCTTCATTCTTCTTTACCCATAGTGTTTGGATAACATCAATTCTTTAGACATTGGGTGGATACTCAGTACATCACCCAACTCAACACCTTTTCATAATGGCATCGAAAATAAAATCATTAATAGGTGACAATAAATCCAATCATTAACCCAAATTAACTTCAATTACTATAATTTAATTAATCTATTTTATATAAATAATTCTTTGAATTATATAGATAAATATATATATATAATATTTGGGAAACAAAATACTTAGAATAAAGAAATTATTTATATGTCATCATTACTTAACTATTAAATGAATAATTATTTATACATATCAAATATAATTTTATTTAACATAACATATTTGTTACTTGTAAAAAAATAAGTAATAAAATGTTTTTATAATTACTATAAAATCATAAAAAATATTAAATCTTAACAATTATACAAACCTTGTGAGTTATAATATTTTTCACTTTCTATAGGTTTTAAGTTCATCCAAATATTAAATCCATTCTCTATTATTACTAATATAAATAGTATTTATCTTCATTATTGATTATATGTGTATTCCTTGGTCAATATTTTTCCTCAATACTATAATAATCATTTTCTCTATTGAAGATAATTATATTAAACTAATTTCTTATTTTATCTTGGATTAAATATTTATAATGTATATCATTTAAATTTATTTCAATTTAACAAAATAAAAAAATCTTATCTTATTATAATAATTTATCTATATCAATCTTATGTCATTAATTTCTTTACATTAAAATAAGATAGTTCATAACACACAGGAATACTAATGGAATATAACTCTAAAAAACTGTTTTATTATATTATCCCCCCTTAAAAAATAGTTTCCTTATAATTTTATTTAATTTATTTTAAAGAGAAGGATAGTTTATGCATACCTTTAAAATATATATCTCTAGGTGTTCCAATCCAAATTTATAAATTTGGATGCCCCATGATACACAAGGTTAAGTCCATGCATTGATATAATTCTTAAAAACATTTCCAAGTTAATCTTCCTCCTTTATCTATCTATGTAATATCTTATGTCTAGATGGTTTATGAAATATAGAAGGAATTTAAATTTTTGGTTTGGTAGATGGTTCATTTTGGTAATTAGTACTTTTAAAAAGGTTTTGATAGTTTTAACATCCATTAAGGTTGTTATTAGACCTATTTTAGGGTCCATTGGATGTCTCAAGTCTTTGGGAAAGCATCTGAAGGGAGATGGAGTTGTCATGTTATAGGGAGGAGCTATTATATGTCATGCACTCCATGACGTGGGGCTTAATAGCATAAATATTTGAGATAGAGGGTCTAGTTCCCTACTTGGGTGGTTCTTAATTTTATCCAATGTTACATGTTGTTAACAAGTGAAAAAAATTAAATAAAAAATGTGTTCAACCCCCCCCCCCCACACACACACACCCCCTTCTTTTTTGTAGAAGGAGTACGCACAAGAGGTGTAACTTCTTGTGCCTTCCCATCATATTACCTTGCCAATTTTGGTTTTTGGAGGAGTTCAAGGGAGATTATGGGAGTTTTCAATAGAGTCTAGAGCTATAGTAGTGTTGTAGTAGAAAATTCATGTCATTTATTGTTTACACGACATGAACTGGTGTTTCACGGCTTGTGAACCAATGATTTCATGGCTTGTATATAGCTAAGGGGTATCTCATGAAACAAATACATATTATAAAATTTGAATTCATGATTTTTGATAATTAAAGTCTTATGAAATTTTTTTTTTGGTGAAATCTTAAATTTTAGAAAACATGAGGATTACACATTGTGTAATTTTTACACAACATGAAAACTGTGGGTTCTAGATTTTAAATTTATTTTCTTAGCCAATTCATTTTATTCAGATTTGTAACCTTCCCCACTCATTCTGAACAAACTGTAGTTTCCTTTATGAGACCTTCAATCCCTCTTCTCCATTTTCCAATTCACTGGATCTATTGGATGCCTATTGGAGATCGGTGGTAACCTATTTCCTTATTCTTGGTTAGTTTCCTCCTATTCTTATTTCAATAACCCACTTTTGTGGTGTAGTTTTGGTTTAGGGAATATGTTGGGATGTGTTTTTTTTATCCTTTTATGTGGTGTAGGTTGATCTATGGTTTCCTATGTGCGGTTGTGGTTTTCAAGAATTTCTTCTTCACCCAGCGATGCACAAAGAGTTGTCAAAGATTCTTTGAGGTAGGGAATCTCTTCTTTCTCTTTATTGTGAATCATGTGGGTGGGGTTTATTCTGGTTTATCTATGGTAGGTTGTTTTTCTTATTAATCAAAGATAAAGAAGTGGTTAAATGAAATTAAATGTGGAAAAGAGTTTTCTTCCCATGGTTTTATAGCTTTGATAATATTGTGATATTTTGATTGTACGGGATTGATTCCCTACTGAAAATTGTTGTCATCGGGAGATTTGTTTGTGTTGGATGATCTATATTGTGAATTCTGTATTTATTATGATTGTTTTATATCTCTGTAAAATGGAAAGTGGATAATCAGTTATATTTGGATAATTAAATTTTTTCCCATGGATTTATGGAATGTGTTATAACACCCCTAAAATAAAGTAAAATGTGATAAAATCCCCTTTATTAAATCTATACTATGATCTTTTATGTTATATGTGTGTGTTTGTGTTGTGTAGTAATTATTTTTGGTTGATGTGTGTTTTTGGAATGTAGGGATGATGGTTTTATGGTCATGATTTTGGGTCGGTGAGGTAGTTGTTTTTTGGCCATGATTTTGGGGTGGTGAGGTGGTTATTGTTTGGTTCTGCTTTTGGGGCAGTGAAGTGGTTTTTTTTATGATTTTGGGGTGGAGAGGTGGTTGTTGATTGGATGTGATTTTGGGCAGTGAGGTGGTTATTTGTCCATGATTTTGTGGTGGTTCTATGGTGGTTTTTTTTGCCATGATTTTGGGGAAATGAGACGATGTTAAAATGGGGATAGTGAGCTTCTTGCAATGTATGCTTGTGTTGTTCTAGATTCCCAAGTAGTGATGGAAAAAATTGTTTAATAATGATTTAAATGGTGGATTTTAGTTTGGTTAATGGTATGTAAATGATAAATGAATAAATAAATAATGGGATATGTGGTTAAATGTGGATGATTCTTGATAATGAAATGAATGAGATGGATAATGAAATTGGTTGGTGGTATTAGATATCGTTTGTGGTTTGTGTGGTGTTATGATTTTAGAGGTGGTTAAGAAAGTTGTGATGTTTTGATTTGGTTAGTGTTTGGTTGTAAACTTATAGGTTGGTCTTTTGTATGAATATATGTATATACTTTTATATTCTTTGTGATTTCTATATGCACCCCACCCACATCGATCACTATGTGTCAACCCTCACATAGTCAGGCGGGGGTGTTTTTTTCAATATCTCAATGATGAGGATGGATGGTTGGATACCCACTATTTCCCTCTCTCTCTCTTATAGATTAGTATATATGCACCGGTTGTGATGGTCAAGGGTATTTTAGTGCACTAGTTGATGTCCCAGGTGTCTTTGGCTGAGAGGTGATGGCCCGATTGTCTTCAGGTGAGATGTGATGGACCAGGTGTCTTTGGGAATTATTTGATGGCTTGAGTGTCTTAAGATGATATAATATATGACCATTATATAGGGATTCTTATGGTGGGGTTTTTTCATGGTAGGATTAGGGAATGAGGTTTATATTCTTCATGTTCATGATACTCTACTAATTTGGTAATGGAAGTGGTTGTGATGTGATGGCCCAGGTGTCTTCAAGTGATATGTGATGTGATCATGCTTATGGGGAAGTGGAATAGGTGTATGTGGGAATGATTTGATATAATCATTCCTGTGGGGAGGTTTTATATGTTATTTGGAATAGATGGGAGTGCCAAGATATGTGACGTTGGAGTGTGAGAGCATAAAATTAGTGGGAATGTTTTGTGGGGTACCCTTTATCAGTATGATTCTTATTATGTTTTTATACTTGTCATTTATTATTTTTTTAGTGGCCTTGGTGAGGTTGGGATGGATAGTTTACATGTTTAGGTGTTATTGATTCTATTATTTTCTCATCACTACATTAGTATGCTTCTTTCACATGTGCACGAGAGACTTTAATTTTCCCATAGATTATGCTTGTATACTCACCCTATATATAGAAACTGATTTTTAGGTTTCCATGAGGACTACATATACCATTCTAGACATTAATAGCTCATAAATTTTGAAAAAAAAAATCTTCACTGATTTATCTTTTCTTTTTGGGTATTTACTTTTGGATACTTTTATCTCCATCAGTTTTATTAATACATGAATCTGGGATGGTTTTGGTTTCTTTTTATATTATTACATAGAGTTTCTTATGGATGATTCATCTTATCTATCGATCCAATATTATTATATAGGGTCATGTATCCCATTTTATGATATTTTTATACCATCGGTGCTAGTCTCCAACCCGGGGTCTACTGGAGGTGGGCTTGGGGGTCATTATCTCTCTCCTCTCATTGCAGTGTCTTTTGCGATAGGGGGTTGTGAAAAAGTGGTATCAAAGATGATGGTTGAGATATAATATGGGATTGGATTTAATAATAATGAGGATTATATGGGATGGTATGGAAACGGTGTCAGTTGGCCTTGGTGTTTGGCATAGGTTGGGGAGACTGGCTAGGACATGGGATTTTAGGGCCCTCGTGATCCTGTGCATGGACTCTGAGCTTATTGAATTACCAAGTAAAGTGGGCATGTTTTTAGAGTAGAGACCTAATAGAGGTACATGCATCCTGATGAATTGTGTTCTTGTTTGAGTTGAGTTGTTTTGGGAAGGTTGAAATTAAAAAATGAATTAAAATGAATATGAATAATATTCCATGCTACCAGGGCTTCGAAAAATATTGTTTTCTTTTCAAGTATGTCTCATGTTCATCATCTTCATATTTCATAGGAATTTGAGGTTTAACAGGATGATCTAGTTGATCATCATATCCTTAACCTAATAGAGGAGGATGAGGCTTGGTAAGGGGTGTTGTGTGCTTTCCAATAGTAGGCTTTGGGGAATTATGATGATAGTGTTTCAGATGTGGTGAAATAGATCTAGTTGGAGGATCTTGAGATCACTTTCAGTTTGATCCGGTCCATAGTGGGAAGGTCCCTTTGTCAGTTAGTCATATGCGGGGATTTGTGCATCAATGGTGGATGTTGTATCTGGGTGAGAAGAAGGAGGTATATGTTTCATGGGTCAACTTTAAGAAAGAGTTATGTGTAAAATTCATTTCGTTTAATTTGAAGGTAATGAAGAGGTAGGAGCTTTTTTCTCTTCATCAAGGGAGTATGTTAGTTCGGGAGTTGGGAATCAAGTTCAAGTACCTTCTATAATTTTTCCTGAATCTTTTTCTTTATGAGGAGACTCGTGCAATTCATCTTGAGGAGGCACTCCATCCTTCCATACATTATATAGTTACTTCATTTACATTTACAATGTATTTGGGGGGTCATAAAAAGGCAAAGGTGATTGAGTGGATGCACTCATAATGATTTTTATTATGAGATGGGAACCAACAGTGTTCCTAAAAGAGTAGAGTTGTTAGTGGAAAGTCTCAGACACCAGGACCTTTGTGGTTCTGACCGGCGGGGATTCGACCTTAGTATTATATCATTCATCATTCTAGATATATTGGTTTCTATTATTTTCCTAGAGATATCGGGAAAGTGTGTTTTGTTTTTAGGATTCATGGCCATCAGAAAACCCAATTCCCATTGGTTACCCAAGCTTAGTTTGGTGTGGGTGGATAGGTTCAGTTTCATCCTCAATAGTATTTTCCAGGGAGACCGTTTCAGTAGTAGGGAAAGCATGCTTATGCTCCACCAAGGGGAGATAGAGCAGGCAAAGTCCAACCTCAAGATATTACTCATGTCCATGGGACTTTACCCAAGAATTTTCATGGAGATAGTCATCAGTAAAGAGGTAGAGGAGTAGTGCATGGTCAGTTATACGTAGTATAGGCAGTAGTGTCAGAGGGGATAGAGATCATCATAGGTATGATCATTTTGTTTATTACCCTTGTTTATGCCTTGTTCGATTTAGGATCTTCACACTCCTTTATTACACCCATTCTAATCCATGCTCTGGGACTAGACATAAGGAGGTGTTCTTTTCCACTAGTGTTTACTATGCCATTCGGAGGATAGACCATCTTTTTTATGTGTGTTGGTGGTGTAGACTAATGACGGGGATACATAAATCCCATTGGGATATTTTATTGCTAAATATGTAGTCATGTGATATCATCCTAGGAATAAATTGGTTGTATTCCATATATGATATTATCGACTAATTTCAAAGGATAGTCGTTTTATCTGATCTAGATAGACAGTGTGTGATTTTCATTGTATGGTAGGGTTGTCAGGTGAGAAATCATCATGTGGAGACCATTCATTATTTGATGGTTGAGTTGTCAGTGGAATTAGTGGATGCTGGAATAGTGGATTCCCTCAGGGTCATTGGGAAGTTTCTAGATATTTGTTTTGAGGATTTTGTGATGATACCCCCACGATGTGATGTGATGTCTGGGATATAAATATATCCTAGTGCTTCTCTGATTTTGATGGATCCTTATCAGATGAAACCTTCTCAATTGTGAGAGTTAAGGATTCAGATAGATGATCTAAGGTATGAGGTTTTTATCTGACCCAGTGTGTCTCCATTGGGTGCTCCAGTGTCATTCACCAAGAATGTGGATGGTTGTATGAGGTTGTGTATAGACTACTGAAGGTTGAATCAGGTAACGGAAAATTTATGTTAACCTCTTCTCAGGATAGATGAAATTTTTAACTAGCTGAGTTGGGAAAGTTGGTATTTTAAGATCAATTTGTATTCTAGATATCACCAATTGAGGGTAAAAGAGAGATATATCCCAAGGACTACATTCTTATATAGGTATGGGAACTTAGATTTTGTTTTCATGTCATTCGGTGTTATGAAAATACCATTTGTGTTCATGAGGCTTATGAAATATGTGCTCCATGAGTTCTTGGAACAATTCTTCATCGTATTCATCAATGATATCTTGATCTACTTGAAGTTAGAGGAGGGGCATAACGATCATCTCATAGCTGTCTTGTAGG
Organism: Viscum album; assembly: GCA_963277665.1. Lineage (NCBI taxonomy): Eukaryota > Viridiplantae > Streptophyta > Magnoliopsida > Santalales > Viscaceae > Viscum > Viscum album. The sequence continues at coordinate 608,347,100 of OY728150.1, read as the reverse complement.
TTCTTTGACACCACCAGCTCTATGGGAATTATTATAAGTGTAAGTTTTAGACATGATAGTTTCATTTACATGGGAATGTGGTGTCTTGGTAAGGTGTGTAACTAGACCCATTGAAGGTCTAAGTGGTTGTTTCTTGGTAATCACCCAATAATGTGAAAGAGGTTTGTATTTTTCTTAGTCTCGCAGGATATTATTAGAGGTTTCTTCCTGATTTATCTCAATTTTTATCCATATTTATATCATTGACTAGGAAGTACCATGATTTTTTGTGTAATAATCAGTTTCAGGTAGTGTTCAGTTACCTGAATGGGAATTTGGTAAGTTCCCTAGTGCTTTAGTTTCATGATAAGGGAGTGATGTTTGAGGTGTTTTGTAAATCTTCCCATCTGGTCATGGGATGTGTGTTGATGCATAAGAGAGTACTGATCTTTTATGTGTCTAGTAAGTTACATACCCACAATAGTAACTATTCCTCCCATGATCTGGAACTGGTATTTGTTGTGTTTGTGATGAAGTTGTTGTGGAATTACATTATTAGGGAGCACTTTTAGGTCTTCACAGATCACAAGAGTTTAAGGTATATCTTTTCTCATCTTGATCAGAATTTGTGGAAATGAAGTTGGATAGAGTTTCTTCCAGGATATTATTTTTAGATCTCCTAAACCTCGGTAAAATGGAATGATATGGCTTACTCGTTGAGTAGGAAGTTATGTAAATATGTTTTTTAGGATTATGGGGATGTTTGGAGAGTGATGGAGGAGTTTACAACCTTGAACTTAGATGCAAGGGTGGATGATTAGTAGAGGCTATATTTTTTTTGTGATGGTGTAGTCATCTTAGATGTAGTAGGTAGAGGAGTCTCAGTGGGGAGACTTAGAGGAAGAGGTGATGCATGATCATGTTGGCCATGGTGATTCTATAGAGGGATGGTCAGAGGATGTTCAGAACCAGATGTTGTTTCATGGGAGGTTTTTCTTTCGTTGTATTAATGAATTATAGAGTACTTCATGAATCTTATAAATCAAATTTATAGGTACACCTGGGATTATTCAAGATGTATTGTGGCTTAAGGATGCAGTTTTGGTGGCTTGGGATTAAATGAGCAGTGATAGAGTTTGTGATGAGGTTTTTGGTTATCTATAAGGTAAAGGCCAAGAATCTTGTTACTAGAGGTTTTTTGAAGCCTTTGGATGTTCTCAAGTAGAATTGGGATTACATCTCAACGTATTTAATCATATGGTTCCTCAAGATCATGAAGGTTGTGATTTTATCTAGGTGATCGTGTATTGGTTGACAAAGTCGGCCCACTTCTTAGCAATCAAGAAGTTGGGTACAATGGATGATTTAGATAATAGCTATGTGGATGAGGTGGTGTAGTTTCATGGATTTATAAGGTCCATTATCCCAGATCAGGATTCAAATTTTACCTCATGATTTTAGAGGGGATTACAACATTATTTTGGAACTTAGTTATGCTACAACACTACTTTCCACCAAAATACATACAAATCAAACCATCCTAATACTGGAGGATATGTTGTGGATATGCATATTGGACTTTGGTGGATCTTGGGTATGACACCTACCTCCATCCAATATTTCATAAAACAATAGATATCACAAATCCATTGGCATCGATCCATTTGATTCATTTTATGGGTGAACCTTTCATTCTCCATTGTGTTGGATTAATGTTGGGGTGGTAATAGTTCTTGATCCTGATGTAGTGAAGATCACAACAGAGAAGGTTTATCTATTTCATAAGAGTATGTAAGTAGTACAGGATTGAAATAATTATTATGTCAGTCATAGGAGGAGTACCTTATAGTTCAAGGTTGGGGATCACATTTTCTTAAAGGTTTCCCCTCGATGTGGTCAGTGGAGGTTTAGCAAAGTGAGTAAGATTTCTCCCTAGTTTGTTGGGCCCTTTGAGGTTTTGGGGTGAGTTTGTGATGTGTATTATTGGCTGTAATTTCTACCATGGATAGAAAGGATCAATGACGCCTTCTATGTATCTCGAATTCATCAGTTCCTTTATGATGACTCCCATGTTATTGAATAGGGGGAGTTGGATATCAGGGATGAGGTGATGTTCATGGAGCAACTAGTAGAGATTCAGGATCTCTAAGATAAGGCACTATGTGGATGGACCATTCCTTTTATTTGTGTGTTGTGGAGGCATGTTGTCCTAAAATATAGTACATGGGAGTAAGATATGTATATGTGTGTGCCCAGTACCTAGAGTTGTTTTGAGTTTTCCCTTTTCTATTTTTCTTATGATTTGATGTTTGGATCTTATCATTCTATGATATGTGTTGTTTTACTTGATGTGTGATTTATTTTGTGTTATGTTTGATGTGTGATGTGTAATAAAGTTCCTATATATGAAAAAGGTGAGGGCATGATTCCTAATCAAGATGCACTATACTATGATGTGATAAAACCCATTTGGGTGAGTCAGTGTCTCCTAGAGAGAATTTTATCTTGATATAGAATAGTAGTTCCATGATTCATATGTTTGGGTAAGTGTGGTTTGTTGGTTGATAAGGTTTATAGTTTGGGATATATAGATTTTGGATGTATTTGGTGATTATTTTGTGTGAGATGTTTTGTGTCCATTTGTTTAAGCATGTTTGGTTGTTGGTGGCATTTGAGGTATGACAAGATCCTAGAGAGGTATCTTGTTAGGTGGTTGTTTGGACCCCATTCCTTCTAGGTTTGGTTTTGTATTATTGATGGATTGAATCATTTAATAGGTATATGATATAATTCCCCATTTCTTCTCATACTGTTACATTTCTAGTTTTAGTGGTTGGAGGTGTTCGGGGGAGATTCTGACAGTTTTCGATAGAGGATGAAGCTAAAAGTGTGTTTCAGCTAGAATTTCACATCATGTGATGTTTACATGATGTGAACTGGTGTTTTGTAGCTTTTGAAGCTAGAAAGTTCATGCATTGTGAGGCTGGTGAGTTCATGGCTTGTGACGCAAGAGATTTCACAGCTTGTACGAGGCTAAGGGGTAGCCCGTGAAACGAATACACGTTATGAAATTTGAATTCATGATGTGTAATAATTAAAGACCGGGCTGATGGTATTTTCAATGAAAGTTAAACTTTTCAAAAACACAAGTATTACATGTCGTGTAATGTTTACATAAAATGAAAATAGCGAGATCTTGGTTTTAAATCCCTTTTCTCGGTTGAGTCTTTTTATTCTGTCATGGATCCTTCCCATATCATTATAAAAAACCATAGGCACCTCAAGGATACCTTCAAGACCTCTTCTCACTTGTTCAATTCATTAGATTCAGTAGATTCCCATTGGTTATTGATGGTAATATATTTCCTTCTTCTTGATTATTTTCATCTTATTCTTCTTTTAGGAACCCATTTCATGGTGTGGTTTTGGTTTAGGTAATTTGTTGGTATGTGTTTTGATTATCCTTTGATGTAGTGTAAATTGATCTATGGTTTCTTATGTATGTTAATGTTTTGTGAGCATTTATTCTTTTCCTTACAGTTCCCAACATGTTGGAAAATATTTTTTAAAGAAGGAAATATATTGTTTATGTTTATTATGTATCATGTGGGAGGGGTTTATTCTTATTTATCTATGGTATATGGTTGTGATATATTAATAAAAGATAAATAATCGGCTAAATGAATTTGAAGGAGTAAAGGGGATTTTCCTCTCATGATTTTATATCTTTGATATTATTTTGATATTGTGATTGCACGGGCTTGATACCCCACTAAAAATTATGGTCATTGGAGGATTTGTTAACATTGGATGATATGTGTTTTTAACTTTTCATTTTTTATGATTTTTTGATATCACCCAAAAATGGAAATTGGATAACCACTTATATTTGGATAATGAAATGGTTTACCTAGGATTTATGGATTATGTGATAACACCCCTAAAATAAAGTGAATTGTGATAAAATTCTCTTTGTTAAATATGTAAAATGATCTTTGATGTGCTATGTGTGTGGCTATGCTCTGAGGAAGTGATGTGCAGTTGATGTGTGGTTGGGGAATGTGGGTATGATGGTTTGATGGTCATGATTTTTGGGGATGAGGTGGTTTTTTTTTCATGATTTTGGGGTGGTGTGGTGGTTATTATTTGGCCATGCTTTTGGGATGATGAAGTGGTTATTTTTGGAAATGCTTTTGGGATAATGAAGTGATTGTTGTTTGGTCATGATTTTTTAGGTGGTGAGGTGGGGTTTGTTTGGATGTGATTTTTGGGATATGATGTGATGGTAAAATAGGGATAGTGAGCTTCTTGCGATGTATCGTTTTGTTGTACTAGATGCCCAGGTAGTGATGGAATAAATTGTTTGGTAATGATTGAAATGGTAGAATTTTGGTTTGGTTAATGGGATGGGAATAATAAGTGGATAAATAAAAAATGGGTTGTGTGGTCAACTATGGTTGATTCTTAATAATGAAACTAATGGGATTAATAATGAAATTGGTTGGTGGTGTGAGATATGGATTGTGGTTATTTTGGTGTTATACATTAAGAGGTGGCAATAAAAGTGATGATGTTGTAATTTGGTTAGAATTTAGTTGTGAATCCATAGGTTGGGTTTGTGTGTGTCTATATATATATACTTGTATATTCTTGTTATTTCTATAGGTACCCCACCCACATTGATCAATATGTACTAAAACCCACATAGTCATGCGGGGGTGTTTTTCCCAGCATCCCGGTGATGAGGATGGATGGATCACTACCCATTATTTCACAATCTCTCTTCCAGGTGAGTAGATATTCTTAGTTTGTAATGGTTGGAGGTATCTTAGTACACTAGGTGATGGTCCAACTATTTTTGGTCGAGATGTGATGGCCCAGGTGTCTTCGGATGAGATATGATATGACTATGATGTGGAGTGGCTTATCATGGGGTTCATTCATGGTATTAATAGGTAATGAGGATGATTTCAATCATTTTCATGATACCCTTCTAATATGGTAATGCTAGTGGTTGTGATGTGATGTCCTAGGTGTCTATGGGTGAGATGTGAGGTGATTGTGATTGTGCTTGTGGGGCGATGGCCCAAGTGTCTTTGGGTGTGATGTGTTGTGACTATGCTTGTGGGGGGTGTTATATGTTATTAAAAATATATGGGACCACCAAGATGTATAGCATTGGTGTGTGAGAGAATAAAATTAATGGTATATTGGTTTGGGGTTCCCTTTATTGATATGCTTCTTATTATGTTTTTATACGTTGATTGTGTTATTTGGTGAGCATGTCTTGGTGAGGTTGGTATAGATAGTTGACTTGTTTAGGTTCTGTTGGTTCTATAATTTTCTCATGGGTGCATTAGTATGATTCTTTCATATGTGAAAGAGAGACTTTAGTTTTTTTACAGAGTATACTTGTATGCTCACCCACCGTATATAAACTAATTTTCAGGTTTTTAGGTGGAATACATGGACCATGCTGGACATTACTAGCTAGGACCTTTGGATAGTTGTTTCATCACTGATTTAGATTTTATTTTGGGTATTTACTTTTAGATACTTTTATCTCTATTAGTTTTATTTATACATACATGTGGTATGGTTTATTTTATTTTTATATTATGTCACTGAGTTAGTTGTGGATGATTCATCTTATCTCATGATCCTATATTATTACAGAGGGTAATGCCTCCCATTTTATGAAATTTTTATACCCTCAATTCTAGTGGCTAGCTTGGGGCCTACTTGAAGTGGGACTTTGGGGTCATTATCTATCTCCCCTCATTGTAGTAACTTTGGCAGGATGGATCATGACTAAGTGGTATCAAAGGTGGTGGTTAAGATTAGGATGGGTTTTGGAGTTTTGAATAGTGAGGATTTCATGGGTTGGTATGTAAATAGTTCCATTTGTCCATGGTGTGTGACATTGGTCGGGGATATCGGCTAGGACATGGAATTTTAGGTCCCCCCATGATTCAGTTCACGAGATTTGAGTTTATTGGATAACTAAGTGAGGTGGACCTATTATCATGTTAGAGACCTAGGAGAGGTACATGCATCGTGATTAATTGTATTCTTATTTGAGTTATTTTGTTTTGGTAAGTTTAAAATGAATAAAGTAGATTAAAATTAATATAAATAAAATTAAATCCTACTTGGGCTTAAAAAATCTTGTTTTCTTTTTAGTTATGGCTCTTGTTTTTAAACCATGTTTTTCTCATGCTTTTGAGATTTTGCGGGATGATATGGTTGATTGTCAAAGGGTTGATCCGATATAGGATGTTAAATCTTTTTAGAGGGTGTTTCATTATTTCCAACAGTGATCTTTGGGAAAGTACTAGGTTAGTGTTTCAGATGTGGATATAGAGAGCTAGATGGAGGAGATTGAGATCACTTTCAGTTTGATATGAGCCCTGGTGGTATATTGGGTCCCTTTGGTAGTTAGTCAAATGTGGGGGGCTGTGTGTTAGTGGTGGATGTTGTATATGGGTGATCGGAAGGAGGAATATGTTTCATGGTTATACTTATAGAAAGATTTCCAATTATAGTTCCTTTCATTAACCATGAAAGCAGTGAAGAGGTGAGGGATTCTTTCTATTTAGCAAGGGAGTATGTTAGTATGAGAGTTGATAATCAAGTTCAAGGAACTTATATGTTTTTCCTTGGATGTTTTTTCAAATGTGGATTCTCATTTGAGGAGTCTTGAGGGGGCACTTCATCCTTTCATACAGTGTTCAGTTACACCTTTTACATTGCCAACATATCTGGAGGCTCAGAAGAAATCAAAGGTGATCAAGAGGATACACTCATGGGGGGGTTTAATGCAAGAGGGGAACCAACATAGTTCCTCTATGGGTAGAGTTGTTAGTGGTAGGTCTCAATAACCAAGACCATTGAGGTTCTGATCAGTTGGGCTTCAACCACAGTAATTTCTCTTTCGGCCTTCTGGGGCTAGTGGTTTTCGTTCTTTTCTTGGAGATATCAGGACAGTGTTTTTTGGTTTTGGGGTTCGTGGCCATTTCCAGAACTAGTTACTAGTGCTTCCTTGAGCTAAATTTTGTGGAGGTGGATAGTTTTAGCACTAGCCTCATGATCTCATTATCAATAGCATCAAATTATATGTTTATGTTTACCTATAATTTATGCAGTATAGCAGGAACTCTAGATCGTCTCTCGATGGAGCCTTAGATCATTAATTCAATAACAGGATTGTGATTATGAAAATAAAAGGGGAATGGTATTATGGAAAACTTAGGGGTTGAGGATTTTAAAATAGAAATTTAAACTATATTACTAATTGAGATAAATCAGTTGGAGAAATTGTGATTAACCCTGACGAGTGCCACTTGATGCTCAATCCATCATCTCTCCCAAGAGAATGGGAAGTATCATTGATTCCTTGATTTATAAACAATGAAACCAGTATGTTATGTGAGTTATTACTAGTTTACCACCTAGTATTTTATCGATCAATGATATCGATTATCGTTGACCACTCAAAATTAACAAACTTGAATCGATGTAAAAAAGGGAACTCAATCAAGGCACCACATCAACAACATAATGATATGACCAGATTTGTGTCAATAATAATATTTCAAAAAGATAATAACATGAATATTAATGGGTTTAATCTTCTGGATTCTATCAACTGAAATAATTCTTTCCCACACTCATGAAAGGAAATGGTGATAAAAGAGGCAACTGAACTCAAATTATCACAATATTTAATTTATGCATGAAATAATGAGGATTATGTTCCTTTGATTTATATAATATAAAAATAGAATAAACACAAAATCAAAAGGAATAAATGAATAATAATAAACTAAAATCTTGGAAATTCAATTACTTTCCGATGGTTATAAGAATAGATCTCGATAATATAACAAATAACATCCCCCAAATTTATCACTAAGAGGCTTAGAAGTACATGAGGGAAAAGAGGATTAAAATTGAAGAAGAGAGATCTCCAATTAGACTTACCCTTACCCATGGTCATGAAACATATATATGATAATGAGGGGGGAGTTATTTTATGGACAATTACATCAAAATTTCCACACAAAAAAAGTATTCAGGTGTCTAAAGGGCTAGGTGACTATTCATGGTAGACTTTTTACTCTTTTATCTAACTAGTTTACTAACCAAACATGTGAAAAAGTAATGAAATATAGTGGAGAGGCTGGCCTTCAATTTGGATATAAAATGGAGCTACAATAATCCCAATTATAGCTCTGAGGACTATGTTATGGCCCAAATAAAGAAGGGTGTTCCAATCTAACCCACCTAGAATATCTTCACTTATAGGCCATGTTTGGGCCCCTTCGGATCACATTCAGCCTTCAGAACAATTGTATAAATTAAATCCTAATTACAATATATTCCTAAAAAATAATTTTATTATTGGGATCAGTTTAGTTAATGATATGATAGAAATAGTGAACTATTTTCAAATTAGGCCCTTGTGAAATTGCATCTTTTAAGCATGTTTTTAAAAAATTAATTCCAAATAAATATTGAGTGAAAAAATATTTAATAATGGGATTATTAAACACATAAACAATTTAATATACCACTATAAGGGTGATAAATTATGTTATACAACAAAAACTTTATACTCTTGGGAAAAGTCTAATATCATAGTCATGTCTCATTCCTAAATCAAAGGTGAGAAAACTTCCAAGATTCTTTTAAAATAAAATTCATCATGTATAATTTATGAAATAAATTTTCCAATAATTTTTCTTCTCTCACATTAAAATTTTTTCAACTTCATTTTCTCACCCATGAAACATGTCACAACCTACCTCACCTAGAAATTTTCCCTTTTCACTCATGGAACATATGAAAGTGGAGTTATTCTATTTTCCTAGAGTTAATGAAATATTAAAATATTACTGCTAAAATTCTAAGTTATCTACCAGAAGAAACTAGTGTCCTACTCAAGAATACATTCAATAGGTTTTTATGAGGTTCAAGGGTTGGTAGGATTTAATGTTTAAAAATCTGAGGTAAAAGAGGAGTGTTTAATCTCTTAAGTTTAAAGCATGTCAAAATTCAAAAAGTGTTCACAATGAATGAACACAGTCCACCCCTCAAAAGTGTATCACTTCAAACTCACAGTCCCCATTTTCAATTTTTGTGAGTCACAACCAATAATTGAATAATAATGAGTAAACATCCTATTTTCTCCATTTTTTTCTTTTTTTCTATTTTTTTATGTAAAGAACTGTATTTTTTTATATACAGTTTTTTTTTGAGATAAAGAGTAAAAAATGTATAAAAAATGATATAATATGGTTTGTAGACCCACTTTCCAAAAATATGTAGGAACATTTTATATCAACCCATAACAATGATTATTTCCCAATAATTCCTGTGTAAACACCCTCTCCCCCACACTTGCTGAATGTAAAATAATAATGTACACAATTGATGGGTAGGTAGGGATAAATTAGCTTTTAATGTCTTAACCTAATAATCATTTCATGGTTTCTAAGGCTTAAGAAGGGTAAAATGTCAAAGTGGTCAAAAATATAGGTTAATTGTTTGATGGTATTTTCAATGAATGATGGGATATATAATGAATGTAGCACACTTAAATCGTATGGCTTCAAACATAATCAAGGCAAGTTTTAGTTTCTCTACATGACCCGATACTCTCAAGAAAGTGATTAAAAGGAAGAATATGTAGTAAAGGTATTAGAATGTCTCTCAGGTAAGGGATTAAAATATTGGTCAATGCTAATGAGGCATGGGTTTCAAAAATCCATTAAAACACATAATAATGATTTGAAAATACAAATTCTAGAAAAATATTTTGTATCAAAATTCATTTGAAAAACATTTGTCCCAAAATAGTGTAATTTTCCACACAATCGACTCAAGAATAAAAAATGATTTTGGTTATTCTTTTTAAGATCTATATTTATCTAAAAACAAAAAATAAAAAAAAGAAATCAAAAAATGGAAATTCATTTTTTTTTAAACCTAACTATGATATGTCACCCTACCCCACACCTAAAAATTAAACTATCCTTAATCAAAGAAGTTTAAATAAATAAATAAATAAATAAAGGTAGGGAGAAGGAACAACCTACAAAGTGGTGTCATATATGGCATCCATCTATTGTATTTACTCTATGATATACTTTGGAAAATCCTCATATATTTATTTGAGCCTCATCCCATTAATAGTAAACCTCTATCCACTCTTCTCATGAAAATCCTATATAGAACTAAAAGGGTAAATATTAATAACAATATAAGGATCCATCTATCGGGAAAAAATATTACCTTGGTGAAGATTTAGCCTATAATTGTACATAAGGACCTTCGCACCAATATAAAACTTTCAATGATGAATCATCCCATCATGTATGGCCATTGTCTTCTCTTCATATATTTAGGAGTTCTCATATCCATCATGTTAAATTTCTAACAAATTTTGAATCTGAAATTTTCTATGCTCACCTACAACAGAGAGATTCATATTACTTTGTTTAATATCCCAATATGCATAGTGATCTACCTCCATAGGAAGGTGACAAGTCTTTCCAAACACAATCATATATCGTAACATTATAATTGGGGTTTTAAAAGTTGTACAGTATGCCCAAAGTGCATCATCCAAGCACAAACTCCAATCTTTCCTATTGGGTTGTACCATTTTTTTATAAAATTAACTTAACTTACCAATTTGAGATTTATGATTTTTCTATTGTTTGTGGGTGATATGAAGTTGAGACTTTATGAACAAACCCATACTTATAGAGTAATTTTTTCATGTTAAGATTGAAAAAATGTGAACCCCTGTTAGTAATGATGAATCTTAGCAATCTAAACCTACTGAAAATTTGGGACCTTACAAAATCAACAACCACTTGATATTAATAGTTCCTAGTATCCTTTTCTTCCACCCATTTATATGCATATTAAACATATTTTAAGATTTTCACAAAGACAAATGAATTTGGAAAATGACCCATGAAGTCAATTCCCCATGCATTGAAGATCTCACAAAATTACATGGGATGTTGGGTAATTTCATTCCCCTTTGAGATATTCTTGGTGAATTGACATTGGGTGCATGACTTAAAAAACCGAAGGTCATCTCTATACAATGTTAGAAAATAAATTCCCTATTCAAAGACCTTTCAAGCTGTATGTTGAGAGACAAAGTGTCTCCTACAAGACAAAGTGTGGTAGAAGCTCAAAACAGAGGTGAACTCATGGTCAGGGAGACACCTATGAACAACTTGGTCACTAAAAATCCTCCACAAATATGGGTAATAAAAAATGTACCATCACAATTCATGCTTAAATATTTTGGATTGTGAAGTATGGAAATTATTGGGGACCCTATATATTTTTATAAAGTTCACAATGCCTGCATACCAGTGGGTAAGGTCCACAACATCACAAAGGTTATCATAGGGGAGGAATTCTCCAATTGGGAGGGGTGAGTCAAAATGGTGGTCCACTAGTGGATAAATCCTACTAATTTGGTCATCTAAAATATTTTCCACTCCTCTCTTATCACAAATCTCAAGGTCAAACTCTTGGAGGAGGAGTATCCACTATATGAGGTAGAGCTTAGCTTCAGGTTTCTTTAAGAGAAAACAAAGGGAATCGTGGTCAAAAAAGAAAACGATTTTTAAACCAACAAGATAAGAACAAAAATTTTCTAAGGAAAACACAATGTAAAGGATTTATTTTTCATTGGTGGTGTAGTTTTCCTAGTCAAGGTCAAGGGTACGTGAGGCATACGCAATTACATGAGGAGACTTCCCAACCCTTTGTGATAAAACTACCCCAATTACAAAGATAGAGGTGTCACACATAAGTTTAAAGGGGAGATACCACCTTAGTGGTTGGATTATGGGAGGTGACATGATACTCCTTTTTATTTAATTAAAATCATCCTCACAATTTTTATCAAAAAAAAATTATAATCCTTTCGAAACAATTGAGATAAGAGAAGTGCGACCTTACTAAAATTTTTAATGAATTGGTGCTAAAAACCAACAAGGCCTAATAAAATCACACCTCACAAACACATTTTTGATATGTAAAGGATGAAATTAATTCAATTATTGATTTATCCACTTGAATTCCCTATTTTGAAATAACATTCCTAATAACTATCCCCTACACAACCATGAAATGGAATTTCTCATAATTTAATACGAGATCTTTTTAAATGTAATGGCAAAGGATAAAACCTATGTGTTCCAAACAGTCATCAAAGGAAGTTCTATAAACTATGAAATAATCCATAACAATTTCCATACAATTATCAAGGTACTCAGAAAAAATACTCAACATACATCACTAAAAATTACTAGGAGTATTACATAGACTAAAAGGCATCCTTATGTATGTAAATTTGCCGAATAGATAGGTAAATGTTGTCTTTTATTAATCCTCATGAGCTGTATGTATATGAAAATAACCTGAATATCCATCAAGTAAACAATAATGGGACTTACTATCCAGTATTTCTAACATTTGGTTAATGAAAGGTAGAGGAAAGTGGTCCTTTTGTGGGGCTTGATTCAGTTGACGGTAGTAAATACAAACTACAAACTATTTTTCACATGTGTGGGAACCAATTCATTCCTTTCATTTGACACTACTATTAATTTAGTTTTTTAGGAACAATTTTCATTGGGCTAACCTATTTACTATCATATATATGATAAATTATCCTAACAATATGTAATTTACTAACTTCTAATTTTACCACTTCAATGAGAGTGGGATTGAATCAGGTTTGATCTTTACTTATGATCTTAGCCTCATTATCTAAAATTATATGGTTCATAAAAATAGATGGGATAATCTTGAGAATATCATCAAATGTCCATCCAATTTCCTTTTTACACTTTCTCAAAAGGTCGAGTAGTTTTTATTCCTACAGTGGAGAGTAGCTATTGGTACTAATGATAGGAAATTGGTCAATACCCTCAAAATAGGCATATTTTAATTTAGATGGAAGTGTTTTTAGTTCCAACACTAGTGGTTTTTAGATTGAAGGAGGGGATTTAGTGGGAGTGAGTTTCATAAAACTATTTATCTGCTTATGTTTATTCTCTAAGGAAAGATAATCTATGGAAATGAGATTTGAAGAATCATCAATGGTCACGAATACCTTATAATGAACACATTATTCAATTAAATAACAAAATTTTTACATTTTTTAACCCAAAAAACAATAAAAACATGAATCAAAAATCAAATCATCCAAGGCTAAAGAATAAGAAAATAAATTAAAGTGTGGGTCAAGGAGATAATTTTGTGTGTCTATGTCATTAGAGAGCACTTCATCGAATAGACAGCAAGTGTGGAGTTCTATTCAATGGGTTATTTCATGTCATCAAAATATTAAAACATAACTTTTCTCTACTAAACTCCATGTAAAACAAACCATTATAAACATTGATGATTTTCTTTATTTTTTTGAGGAATAGACTCCCGAGTATGAGAGGAGCATGTCCTTGGGTTTGTGTATCTTTCATCTTAATAGTGTAGAAGTCTATAGGGAAGATGATATTTTTCACTCTTACGAGGATGTCCTCAATCACTATAGATAGGTGTTTTTTTCTCTGGTTGGAAAGTTTCATGATTGTTTCCATTATTTGAAGCTCTCCGACCTATGTATAAGTTTACAAAAAGTAAGGTATTATAGTAATTAAAGCACCCAAATCTATAATTTATTAGAAAATAAGGTCTCCCCTATAGTGAAAGGTATCATGAAAGTTCCTGGATCCTTCAATTTGGTTGTCATTTTTGGTTGTATCAAAGCTGAGAAATTATTTCTAGGATAATTCTCTCATTCCCCTTTATTTTTCCTCTATGGATGTAAATCTCCTCAAGAAATTTAGTATAGTGAGAGATTTATTTAATTGAATCCAATAAAGGAATGTTAACTTTCACCTTTTTAAATGTATCTATTACTTCTTTTTCAATCTCATTATCAACAATTTTCTTATATTTAGAGATTACTTGGGGGAAAATTAATAGTAATAGATTTTTTAGGTCAATCTTCAATGATAATCAGTTTACCCTTTTTATCTTGTTTTGCATCACTTGAAACTTTTTTGGGTAGAGAAAGAGAGTTTTCAAGAGGGGGATATACCTGTTGGGTAGAATCATTGGAAGAAAAAAATTACCACTATTAAGTGTGATTTCACATACATTACCTTTATCCTTTATATTATAAATAGTTTGGGAAGGTAGTTTTCTAGAACCTTTCATATTTACCTAACTTATGGTTTTTTCCAATTGTCCCACTTGAGTTTTTAGATCTTGAATATCCGATTGTGTAGTCTGTTGGAACTGGAGGTTCTGGGTTTTCATTTTCTTATCCATTTACTCAGGTCTTGTTTCATATTTTGGATAAGGAGGGTTTTTTTGAGAAGTTAAAGGATAATAAGGTTTCATACCTTGGCCTTGTTGATACTAGTTTTGTTTAGGGTAGCTCGAGTTTCCACATTGTTGGTATTGTGGTTGTGATTTACACCTGGGGTTTGGATGTGGCCTGAATGGTTCTTACTTTAAGGGTGATTCTTTCTGAAAAGGAAACCTAGGGAATACTTCTGCACAAGACTCAGATGAATCCTAAATTTATGGGCACTGGTCATAAAAATGAGTATTATCAAAACAAATAACACAATGCAATGGAACGGAAGAATAGTGTGAGTTACCTTGTTCTTGAGATAATTGTCTTAGAAGGGTATGCATCTCGTCAATTTTATTATCAACCTTTTTTCAAAGATGAATTACTTACCTCATGAACTCCTTGGGTTGGTTCAATTTCTTGTGTACCAAATTGTTGTTCATTTTGAGCCATGTTTGCTATTAAGTCACAAGTGCCATAAGAAGTTTTATCAACTAGGGAACCAACTACGACAGCATATATCATTACATGGTCCATAGATACAAGTCCCTCATAGAAGTATTTAATTATAAATTTTTCACTTATTTGGTGGTGGGTAAAACTTAAACAAAGTCTTTTTAATCTCTCTCAATATTCATAAAGGGTCTATCCTTATGATTGCCTAATTCCACAAATTTCTTTTCTAACTAATGAAATTTTATAGGTGGGGAAAATTCTATAAAAAGATTAATTTAAGGTCATTCCATCCCCCAATTATAGTAATAATATTTTATATCTAGTATTTGGCTACACAATAAAGTGAGAAAGGGAGAGACCTAAACATAATGATGTTATCAGACATATTTTGGGGTTTCATGGTGGAGCACACTATGTTAAACTCCTTGAGATAATTGTGAGGGTCCTAACTAGAAAGATAATGGAATTCAGGAAGTAGGTGGATGAGAAAAGATCTCAGCTCAACTTTGGATACTTCCTTGAGATATTTGATGTATATAGGTTGTTACTCCACTTCTAGGGTGGTTAGGTCTTTTAAGGTTCAATTATATGCAGCCATGATTTCTAGGGTTTGATTTGGTTCAATTTTTTACTAATTTGGGACCAATTGAGGTTTTACAAGGGGTTCCTCATTGTTACTTGAATTTCATACTCTAGATAACCTAATTTTTGAGTGAAGTGACTTTTTAATTTTAGGGTCAAATTCAAGTAGTGTTTCTTTTCTAGATCTTTTCGTGCAATAATGATGTCCAGTATAATTGTTTGTTTGATTAGTTGTTCTTTTTTGTTTGTTTGTTTTTTTGAATTTTTTTATGGAAAATGAATAAAATAAAAACACTTAATAATAATGAAAGGATATAATAAAATATAATTTTATACTACAGAATTATAGAGAGATAGAGAGAGAAGAAGAAACACACACAAACACACAAAAATAAAAACAAAAACAAAAAAAAACGAAGGGTAAAATATTAAAATTAGTATGAAATAAAAAATAAAAGAAATAAATAAAAGGGTAAAATTTTCTTGTCTCCCCAAAAAATGGTACCAAAATTTGATTGTGTTTTCAATCACGTTATATTAGATGTTTATGTTTAACTATAATTTCTATAGTATAATAGGAACCCAAGGTCATCTCTCGATGGAGCCTTAGATCATAAATTCAAAAATATGATTGTGAATATGAAAATAAAATGGGAATATTATTATGTAAAACTTTTTGATTGATGATTTTAAAATAGAAATTTAAACTATATTACTAATTGAGATAAACTAGTTGGAGAAATTGTAATCAACCCAGGCGAGTGTCCCTTAATGCTCAATTTGTCATCGTTCTCAAGGGAATGGGAAGGATAATTGATTAATTGATTTATAAACACTAAAACTAGTATGTTATGTTAGTTATTACTAGGTTACAACCTATAATTTTATAGATCAATGATATCGATTATCGGCAACCGCTCAAAATCAAAAACCTTACATCGATTAAAAAATAGGACTCAATCAAGGCATCACATTGACAATGTGATGAGATGACTGGATTTGTGTCAATGATACTATTTCCACAAGACAATAACATGCATATTAATGGTTTCAAGTTTTTGGATTTTATCAACCTACATAATTTTTTCACACACTCATGAAAGGAAAAGGTGAGAAAAGAGGCAACTACACTCAAATTGTTACAAGATCTGATTTATGCATGGAAGCATGAGGATTGTTATTAATTATATTTGTATTATATCAAAATAGAATAAAAAAAAGGAATAAATGAAAAAATATATATACTAGAAACCTAGAAATTCAATTACCTTCCAATGGTTACAAGCATGGAGCTCGAGATTATAACAAAGAATTCCGCCCAAATTGATCACAAAGAGGCTTAGAAGTACATAAGGGAGAAGTGGATTAAAAAGGAAGAAAAGAGATCTCAAATTTTACTCACCCTTACCCTTGGTATTTCAACATATTATAATGATGGGGAGGAGTGATTTTATAGACAATTTCATCAAAAGTTACACTTAAAGAAGTCAAGTGTCTAAAGGGCTTGGTGACTATTCATGGAAAACTTTTTACTCCTTCCTCATATGGTTGGTTTACAAATTAAAACAAATTAAAATATAATGAAATTATTTGGAGAGATGGTTCATAGATTTAGGTGTCCAATGGAGGTAGAATCATCCCAATTTTAGTTTTTTGGCTCGATTTATGGCCCAAATACAGAAGAGTTGTCCATTATAGCCCGCCTAGAATGTCTTCACTTGTAGGACACATTTGGGCCCCTTATGTTCACATCCAAACTTTTTCCCAGTTAGATTAATTTAATCCCAATTACCCTAGAATCTTGAAAAAATTAATTTTAACATTTTTATCAGTTTAGTTAATGATATGTTAGAAACAGTGAACTGCTATCAAATTGGTCCATTGTGAAATTGTATCTTTTAAGCATGTTTTCAAAAAATGGATTCAAAACAAATATTGAGTGAAAAAAGATTTAATAATGGGATGATTAAACCCATAAAAATTTAATACAAAATTATAATGGTGATAAAATCTGCTATATCACCGTGCAATCACCTCAACAACAATTTCTAGAGAGACAATTTCAATGGTAGGGGCAGCAGGCTTATGCTCCACCGGGGAGAGATGGAGTGGGTATAGGCTAACCTCAGGATGTTAATCATGTTCATGGTCATAAAATAGAGTATTTTAATGGATTTGGTCATTAGTAAAGAGGTCTAGGTGCTGGTCATGGCCAGTTACATGCCATGAAGATTGCAGTTCCAGAGGGGCTAGAGATCATTGAAGGTACGATCGATTTGTTCATTACACTTGTTTGTGCCTTGTTTGATTTAAGATATTCACACTCTTTTATTACACCCAATCTATCACATGCTTTATGACTATACATAGAGATGATTCCAATGCCCTTGGTGTTTACAATTCTATTTAGAGGCCAGACCATCTTGTTTGATGTGTTTTGGGGTGTATACTGGTGATAGGGCCACATTAGTCTTATGGGGATCTTTTTTTCTACAGATGCAGTCATATAATGTCATACTATGCATTAATTGGTTATATTTTGTAGATCCTATTATCTAATTCTTTTAGAGTAGAGTCGTGTTCTTGGATTTTTATGTTCATCATGTGGTTTTTGTTGGCGAGTGGGGTTGTCAGGTGGGCAGTCAGTAAGTGGAACCCCTTTTTTCTTTGATGGCTGAGTTTCTATGGAATTAGTCAGAATTGGGATAGTAGTGGTCCCTATGGTTGTTGGGGAGTTTCTTTATATTTTTATGAGGTGTTTTTGAAACTACCCCCTCGACGTGATGTCCAGTTTGGTATAGACTTACATCCTAGTGCTTCTCTGATTTTGATGGCTCTTTATCAAATGGAACCTTCTGAATTGTAGGAGTTGAAGATTCAGATAGACGATATGATGCAATGGGGTTTTATTTTAGCTAGTGTTTTTTCATGTGGTTCTCTAGTGTTGTTTTCCAAGAAGGTGGATGGTAGTCTACGGTTGTGTATATACTATTGGGGGTTAAATAATGTAATGGTCAATAACTATTACCCTCTCCCAGGGATAGATAATCATTTTTTCCTACTGAGAGGGGTGATTACATTTTCTAAGATCAATATGTGGTCTATATATTACCAGTTGAGGGTGAAGGAGGGAGATATCATGAAGACTAAATTTAGATTTAGGTATGGTCACTTTGATTGTTTATTCATGTCGTTCAGTGTTACGAATTCACCAGCTATGTTCATGTGGCGTATAAACTCCATGTTCCATGTGTTCCTAGACCAGTTCATCATCATATTCTTTGATGATATCTTGACCTACTTAAAGTCATAGGTGGATCATTTCAATCATCTTAGAGATTTATTTATGGTTCTTCAACACCAATATCTTTATGGTAAGTTTTCCAAGTGTACGTATTGGACACAATATTTTTATTTCCTTGAGAATTTAGTGTCTCGGCAAGGTGTGGTAGTGGACCCATATAATATCAAGGAAGTTGTTTCTTGGGAAGAACCCAAGAACATCATATAGGTTCATAGTTTTCTTGGTCTTATAAGCTATTATCATATTTTTTTTTTTTGATTTCTCTTGAATTACAACCCAATTTATAGCATTGACCAGTAAGGACCATTCTTTCATATGAATTTATCAACGTTAGGCAGCATTTAGTTACTTGAAGGGAAATCCGATATGTGCTCTAGTGCTTCAGTTTCTTGAGGATTGGTGATGTTTGAGGTTTTTTTTAATCTTCCCATATATACTTGGTATGTGTGTTAATTTGGTAGAGATCAGTGATCTCTTATGAGTCTATGAAGTTGAATACCCATGAGTTTAACTATGCCACCCATGATCTGGAGATAGTAGCAGTTGTCTTTGTGCTAAATTTGTGGCGGAATTGCCTCATTAGGGAGTGATTTTTAGTCTTCATGGATTACAAGAGTTTTAGGTATATCTTTTCTCAGCATGATATAAATTTTGGGATATTAATATGGATATATTTTTTTAGGATTATGATATTTAGATCTCTTAATCCTTAGGAGAAGGGAATATTGTGTCCAAATCTTTGAGTATGAAGTCATGTAAAGATGTTGTTCAGGAGTCTGGGGATGTTTTTTGAGCAATGGAAGAGTTTACATCCTTTCACTTAGATAAAAGGCTGTATGATTGGTAGAGTATATTTGTTTTAGGTGATGGTTTAGTCTTATTTAATAAGGAAGGTGTATGAGTATCAGTGGGGGGACTCAGAGGGATGGTTGGAGAATAGTCAGAACCAAATGTTTTTTCTTGGGAGGTTGTTTGTTCTAGTATTGTTGCATGATAGATCCCTTCATGATTTTCATAAATCATCTTTGTTGGGTCACTCATAAGTATCCAAGATGTATTGTGGCTTGAGGATTCAGTTTTTTTGGCCTTGGATAAAATGGGTGGTGGTAGAGTTCATGGTGAGGTGTTTAGTTTTCCTGTAGGCAAAGGCCAAGAATCTTGTTTCTAGAAGTTTATTACAGCCTGTGGATGTTCCCAAGTGTAAATAGGACTACATATATATGTATTTAATCATTGGTTTACCCTGATATTAAGGAGGATTTGATTATAGATGGTTGATCATGGATCGATTGATGAAGTCGGACCACTTTTTAGCGATCAAGGAGTTTGGTGGAGTTGATTCTTTGGATAAGAGGTATTTAGATGAGGTGGTGTGGTTTCATGGAGTTTTGAGGTTCATTGTCTTAGATCAGAATGAATTTTTTACCTCACAATTCTGGAGGGTATTAGATTATTCTGTTGGCACTCAATTATGCCTCATCAATGCTTTCTACCCTCAAATGGACGAGCATATGGAGTAGACCATTCAGATGCTAGAAAAATATGATGAGGGTGTGTATCATGTACTATGGTGGATATAGGGTATAACCCATATCTTTAGTCTAGTTTTCATACAATAATAGTTATCACTCATCCCTTGGCATGGCTCTATTTAATGTGTTGTATAGGTGACCATGTCATTCTTCATTGTGATGGATGGAGGTTGGGGAGCCATAAGTTCTTGGTCTTAATGTGGTGCAGATCATGACAGAGAAGGTTCAACTTTCTCATGAGAGGATGAAAGTATTATAGGATCATAAGAAGTATTATTTCAATTGAATGAGGATACCCTTAGTGTTTGAGGTTGGGTACCACTTGTTCTTGGAGGTTTCCCCTCGACGTGGGCAATAGAGGTTTGGTAGAGGGAGTAAGATTTCTCCTAGGTTTATTGGGCCCTTTAAGGTGATTGGGTGAGTTGGGGAGGTGGTGTATCAGTTGGCATTTCCACCAGGAATGAAGATGATTCATAACATCTTTCAAATCTCTCAACTTCATCGATACCTTTACTATATGAAATTTGTGGATTGGCTAGTAGAGATACAGGTTCTCCAAGAGAATTCATTTTCTGGATAGACCGTTCCTTTGGTTTGTGTGTTGTGGAGGTGTGGTGGCCTAGAAGAGATTACTTGGGAGAAATATACCCAAATGTGTTCCCAATACCTGGATCTATTTTGAGTTTTACCTTTTCTATTTTTCTTGTTATGTGATGTTTGGATCTTGCTATTTTATAAGATGTGTTTTTTTCCTTAATATGTGATGTGTGTTGTGTGATATCTAATGTGTGATAAAATTTAAACATATGAATAGGGGAGGACCTGATTCCTAATATAGAAGAATTATACTATGAAGTTATTAAACCCATGTGGGTGAGTTAGTGTCGCCTAGAGTGGATAGTATCTTGACATGGTGGATGGAATTATCTAATTCATATATTCAAGGTAGTGTGGTCTGTTGGTTGTGAAGATTTTTTGTTTTGGGTTATATGAAGGTTGTATGGTTGTGGTAAAAAAAATTTGTGTTGATGAGGTTGTGATATATGTTTTTTGGTCATTTGGGTTGTCTTTTTTGTCTGGTGGTGGTGTTTTAGGTATGATGAGATCCTTGGGAGGTATCTCATGGGGTGGTTATTTGGACCCCTTTTCTTATGGGATTGGTTTTTGATTCTTGAGGGAGAGAATAATTTTATAGGTATCTAATGTAAAGTAATGTTCCTTCCCATCCCACTACATTTCTATTTTTGGTGGTTGGAGGTGTTTTGGGGAGGTTCCATGAGTTTTCGGTGGAAGATGGAGCTGTAGGAATGCTCCAACAGGAAATTCATGTCGTGGTAGGGATGCCACCTCAAGGCCTTCGAGCCAGATGTACTTTCCCCAAACAGACTCTACAAAAAAGGAGCAGCCCTAGAGGAGGATTTAGAGAAGGCGCACTCACCAGAGCAGAACCAATGGATTTGGAAAAATGAGAGGGTATGGCTACCCCATCGGGACCAGGCTGGGCTTGCACGAGAAGCTTAGCCATATGGCAATGTGAAGGTGGAGAGCTACCATCACGATGCAGATGATGGGGAGGGGCAGTTCCTTGTAGTTATAGTCTGGTTGAATTCCCTTAGACATTTGGGTCATGTAATGTCTCTTAAACCTATGTTCCATGTAATCACTAAGCCTACGGGCCTTGTAAGGGTTCCCCCTCATCCCTTGAAAGGGGGGTTATCAAAAATCAATAAAAATGAAGTCCTTCAGGACATTAGAGTATGAAGATGATAAGTTCACGGCTTATATATGGATAAGGGGTATCCCATGAAATTAATACACATTATGAAATTTGAATTCACAACATGTAATAATTAAAGGTCAAGGCGGTAGTTTTTTCAGTGAAAAACAAAAAAAATTAGAAACCTAAGGATTACACACCATGTAATTTTTACATGACATGAAAATGGTGGGATCCGGGTTTTAAATAACTTTTCATGTCTAATTATTTTTATTTGGCCATGGATCCTTCCCCTATCATTCCATATTAACCCTAGGTGCCCTGATGATACCATCAATCCCTCTTATCCCTTATTCGATTTTTTGGACCCAGTGGATTCCCATTGGTGATTAGTGGTAATCCCTTTCCTTCTTCTTGGTTATTTTCCTCCTATTATTCTTTCAAGAACCCACTTCAGTGGTGCTATTTTTGGTTTAGGGAGTGTTTTGGGTTTCTTTTTTATGATCCTTTGATGCATTTTAGGTTGATCCATGGTTTTTTGTGTGTATTTGTGGTTTATAGATGTTTCTTCTTCGCCTTGAAATGCACAATGAGTAGGAAAGTTTATTTGATGTGGGGAATCCCTCATTTCTATTTATTATTTATCATGCGGGAGGGGTTTATTCTTTTTTATCTATGGTAGATGGTTGTTATAGATTAATAATAGATAAATAATTGGTTAAATGAAATTTAAGTGGTAAAATGTATTTTCTTCACATGATTTTATAGTTTTGATATTATTATGATATTGTGATTGTACGGTCTTATGCCCTAAAAATTATGGTCATTTTGGGATTTTTTTTGCATTGGATGATATGAGTTTTGATTAATGTGTTTGTTTTTATTGTTTGATATCACTCTAAAATGGAAATTGGATAACCAATTTTATTTATCTAATGAAATTTTTGCCCCTAGATTTATGTTGTGTATGATAACATGCCTAAAA
This sequence comes from Viscum album, assembly GCA_963277665.1. Lineage (NCBI taxonomy): Eukaryota > Viridiplantae > Streptophyta > Magnoliopsida > Santalales > Viscaceae > Viscum > Viscum album. Next base: position 608,324,144 of record OY728150.1, on the reverse strand, counting down.
TAAAGTGAATTGTGATAAAATCCCCTTTGTTAAATTTGTAAAATGATCTTTGATGTTCTATATGTTTGGTTGTATCTTGGGAAGTGATGTGTGGTTGATTCATGATTGGGGAATTTGGGTGTGAGGGTTTGATGGTTGTGCTTATAGGGAAAATAGATGGTTATTTTTTTGTCTTTATTTTGAGGTGTTGATTGTTTGGATGTGCTTTATGGTGGTGAGGTGGTTATTGTTTGGTCTTTCTTTTAGGGTGTTGAGGTGGTTATAATTTGGATATTCTTTTTGGGCAGTGAGGAGGTGGTTGTTTGTCCATGTTTTTGGGGTGGTAACTTGATGGTATAATTGGGATAGTGATATGCTTTTGATATGTGGTTGTGTTGTGCTAGATGTCCAGGTAGTGATTGAATAAATTGTTTAATGATGATGGAAAGGACTGGGATTTGGTTTGTTTAATGGGATGGAAATGATAAATTAATAAATAAAAAATGTATTATTTAGTTAAATGTGGTTGATGCTTAATAATTAAACACATAGGCTATATAATTAAATTGGTTGGTGGTATAAGATGTGTCTTGTGGTTTATGTGGTATTATGCATTTAGAGGTGGCAGTGAAAGTGGTGATTTTTTGAGTTGGTTAGATTTTGGTTGTGAACCCATATGTTAAGATTGTGTGTGGATATATGTATATATTTTTATATTATTTTTTATTTCAATATAAACCATTCCCACATAAATAACTATGTGTATACACCCATATAGTCACACATGGGGGTTTCCCAACATCTCGGTGATAAGGATGGATGGATGGATACCCGCTCTTTCCTACTCTATCTTCCATATCAGTAGATATGGATAGTTTGTGATGTTAAAATTAATTTTAATGTACTAGGTGATGGACTAGGTGCTTCTGGGATGAGATGTGATGGCCCATGTGTCTTCGGGTGAGATGTGATGGCCCGGGTGTCTTTGGACAAGATGTGATGGCCTAAGTGTCTTCAGGCATGATGTGATATGATAGTGTTATGGGGAGACTTATAGTGGGGGTCATTCATGGTATCTGGAGGAAATAAGATTGATGTTTTTCATGTCCATGATACCCTATTACTCTGGCTATGGAAATGGTTATGATGTGATGGCCCAAGTGTCTGCAGCCGAGATGTGATGTGATCGTGCTTGTGGGGTGGTGGCCCAGTTGTCTTCAGGAGTGATGTGATGTGACTATACTTTTGGGGTGATGTTATATGTTATTTAGAATATATAGGAGCACCAAGATGTATGGTGTTGGGTTTTGAGAGTGGAAAATCATTGGGAAAGTGTTGTGGGGTACCCTTTATCGATATGTTTCTTATTATGTTATTATACTTGGCTTTTGTTATTTGGTGAGCATGCCTTGGTGGGATTGGTACGGATAGTTGACATGTTTAGGTGTTGTTGGTTTTGATATTTTCTCATGGGTGCATTAGTAGTATTTTTTCATGTGTGCATGAGAGACTTTGGCTTTCCGGATAAGTATACTTGTATGGACACCCTACATACATAAAATAATTTTCAGGTTTTTAGGAGGACTACGTGGACCATGATAGACATTAATATCTTAGAACTTTGGATAGTTGCTGTATTTCTACTTTATCTTTGCTTTTGGGTATTTAATTTTAAAGATTTTTATCTTTATTGGTTTTAGTTATACATGAATGTGGGATGGTTTTGGTTTATTTTTAAAGTATGTCATGGAGTTACTTGTGGATGATTCATCTTATCTCTTGATCCTATATTATTATAGAGGGAAATTACTTCCATTTTATGATATTAGTATACCCTTAATGCTAGTTTCCAACTCATGGCCTACTAGAGGTGGGACTCTAGGGTCATTATCTCTCTCCCCTCATTACGGTATCTTTGGTGGGAGGGGGTCGTGACAGGGGGTTCAATGACTGGTGACTCCCCTATCCTTCTTCCTCACTTGATTTGGGGAACTTTGGGTATCGATTTCATGAAATTTCCAAATAAGATCCCCCACTCATCTTCCTCTTTTATTGTTTCCCTTGGTTGCTATTAATTTCATCCATTTTGGTTTAGGGTTTTGGATCTGATTCCACTAGGGCATGGTATAATAGTCTATTTTTAGGGGGATTTTTCTCAACTTACATAGAGTAGGGTCTAAAATGGTATTTTCATGCTTTCACGCATCATTTTAACTAAGGTATGTCACCTTATGATTTTTCCTAGGGTTTTTGGCATTTTGGGTAAAAAAATTCCATTAGAATGGAGATATTAATTAGAGGTTTTGTGTTTCTTAGGATCTGGGGTGCATTGGGAGTAGACCACACCCCATTGCTCACATTTTTAGTGCAACAAGGTTAACCAGTCATAATTTACGATTTATGAGTAATTTAACTAATTTGGAAATTTATTTTAAAAAATATTTAATTAATTATAAATTGATTGTAATTAATTAATGTGGATGGTTTGTATTGATATAGGGAATCTCAAGAATTGATGGTGTCCATGTGAACTTGGACAAGATCAGGTGAGAGTTGTTGAGATTTGCATCAAAAGGGAAATGGCTTGATTGAGTTGGGTGGTATCTCATACATGCTCTATGGTATTATGATTTATTTTTATGGCATGTGATATGTGTTATTTCTAATGAGGTAGATTGACCTTTTGTTTAAAATTAATTGTTAAATTCAAAATGTAATGCATTTGTACAAAACAAAGTGTTTAGGGCCATGATATGCCCTTGTACACTGGCTTATCTACCTCAGCCACCAACAGATGAGGCTTTGATTATACTTGTATTTACTAAGGTACACATACCCTAAGAGGTGAGATTTAAATGGTTTAAGTGTATGTAGTGTCCCCAATTATAGGATCCACTAGTGACCTCCAGTTAGAGGTGGGTAATGAATTGAGATGGATGGCCTAGGACTTTTCTATATGTGAACCCTAAAATGTATTAGATTTTTCAGGATTGTGAGATGACTATGAGGCAAGAGTTCCTCCTCCACTAAGACATGATGACTTGGGTAGATAGACCCTGATGAGGCTAATGGATAGGTAGATTGTTCACACCAACCTAGAGAAAATTATAAATGTAATAGGCTTGAGTTCATCTCCCATATGAGGTTTTTTTAGAAGGCAATCAAGGAATTTATAAGACTTTGATGATACCTAGGGATGGTATGCCCTCTAGGTGATGGGACATCACCTAAGAGATATGTATAAGATAAGAGGACCCATGAAGGATTTCTAGGCTATGGTGAGACCTTGGGGGGGACCGGTGGGTGCCCTAGTGACATTTTGACCCTAGTGAGAGGGTGCATATAGATATAGGTAGTAATGATCATGGGTGTCACCTTAGAACTTATACTGAGAATGTAATCTCATTGAAGCCTAATACTATTGATTTCCTAAGTTTATCCCCCTAAGAATCATCTTAGATCTTTATACTACTGGAATACTTAGAATTATCCCCTAAGGTTCAGAAATTATGCTTTATACTTTATAATTCCAAGGGTTATACACATATGGTTCAATGATGATGCATGATAATATGAAATACTCAAGATTGACTCCTAGGTTTTGGAGGTTGTGCCTGATGACTATGGAATGCTCAGGATGACTTTTTAGGGTCTGGTGGATGCACTTAATGAATATAAAATTATTAGTATTACCTAAAAGGGTTATATGATTGTTCTTACTGACTATAGAACACTCAGTATATCCTCTTGGGGTTTATGGGTTGCACCAGATGATTATGGAATGCTTAAGATGACCTCCCAATGTTTAGAAGATGAATCTGATGACTATGGAACACCCAGGATCACCTCTTGGGGTTCAGTGATGATAACTAATGACTATTGATCACCTAGGATCACCTCTTAGGTATCTCCATCCAACCTATTACTATGGTATGCCTTGTACATTCTCATTAGATTTGATAGTTATATATGATACTACTAGATTACCTAAGAATTATTCCTAAAAATATTCTATGGGCCTGATATTGGTTGGAAAAATTTTGTGACATGTTCATAGACACTCTAGAACCGTTCTAAGAAATTTTGGGTCGATCGGGGTTACATGGTAGAACCTGAGGATCGATAGTGTTTTTTTTACTTATTTTTTATGCTTCCACATTTTTTTATTTATTCAGATGAGCATATCACATGTTTGTACAGTGTATGAACTAGTTAGGTATGGGGAAACATTGTTGGTTCCCTATTTAGTTATACGAACACCCTTCTTTTGGGGGAATAGAACTTTAGTACCTGGGAAGAACTCAATTTTTATAAGTTAAGGTTTGGTAGAGGCCCAGGATTACATGATCGAGTAGGGTAGCTCAGAAAAGTTTGGAGTTTGGGATGAGGTGAGTCTCAAGGATGTATCAGAGCCCCTTTTACATTTATTTTTCTTGTTTTTATTTTGACTATATGGTTATACTAGTGGGGATCCAATGATTCTGTATTATTTTATGCTTCTACATCACTTTATTATTGATGGTTGGATTTTATTGCTTCCATATACTCTGTTTATTTACTACTATAGTCAATGTTTGGTTATTTATTTTTTATGTTTCACTCTAATATGGGTGTATATTCTCCCCATGATAATACCCTACACCCTCACTAATATTGGGAAGTCTATGGTTTATGGGGAGGCACACCTGAGGTCTCATAACTCTCTAGTCGAATCATTATTCATAGTAAACTAGGGAGTTTAAATTATAAAGTGGTATCATATATTTATGTGATTGATAACATAGTGAGTATAAAATTTTTCATTTTTTCTTTTTATTTGGGGAGATGGTAGATAGGTGACATAGGAATCTATCAAATCTTGTAATGAATATCAAACCAGTGCTTCATGAACACCTTTTCCAGTAGTAATTCTAGGTTATCGGGGCATGGGATTGTTGTTCTTCTCCTCTAATTTTATGGTTGTATGGTTTTTACCTAGTGTGATGCACATGGTTTTTGATATTTATGATCTATTAGTTATTATATTTTGGATATTAACCCATTTTTAAGAGGCTACAATTCTTGTATCATGTTTGGAATGCAGTATTTACATGACATTTTCATGATTGTGTGTGATTTTTTATCACTAATGACAAGGTCCAACTGTTTAATGTGACAGTAACAACCTAAATTGTGTTTTCCCATATAGTTTGTTAGTGTAATTATACTAAGTTGAACCATTATATAGTTTCATATGATTAAATTTCATGTATATCTATGGTGAGATGCTTGATGATGATATCTATGAAGTTCCCCGGTGTATAGGATGCATAGAGACCCTTAGTAGTGCAATAACTCGAGGCGTAGTAGAAGAATGAAAGAGAGGCAATTTAAAAAATTTAGTTTGGATTTATATTAAAAAACACTGAATCCACAATACCCCTTTCTCATATTTCTTTAAGGATCGCATATAATTTAATTTAAGCATATAAAAATAAAATCAAATGAAATCTTAAATGATACCTCATTCATTTGAAGTTTCCAGTTTGATTCACTCATTGTTGATGTGTCATGGCTCAAAGATGACAAAATATATGTCCTCTAGATAATACACCCACAATTATAGGATTTTTTATCTCCATTTCCTAGGTTTTATCATGGGAAATAAAGGAGCTTTATGATGTCCCTTTGATCACCTGAAGAATGCGGACTTGGTCGAGAAAGATGGATTGATCCAACCTTGTTTTTACTTTGGAATCTCTCTCTAAGAACTTGAGAGGAGAGGAGAGTATAAATTATCTCACTAAATACATAAAAATTGTGTATATTATTATTCAAAAGTCTAAAATGATCTTTTATACTTGGTTTATACTTTCCACAATTTCACTTTGGTCCCTAGAAATTAATAAACTTTATTTTAGACCTTTTCTCACATGTATGACTTAATAAACTTATCATAAATGTCAAAAATATTTTATCACTCACTTGTAACATTATAAAATGTTATGTTATAAAATACGAACCATTAACTTAGCCCCTAATCTCTCCATATAATTTATCAAACCTTGAACATCCTATACTCATTTGAAATATTATATTTTATCGTATTCACTTTTATGATCAAACAAATTTATAATACCTTGATAAATAAATTCAATAATCATTGTTATTAATTTTAATAATATAATTTAATTATTTTTTATTTTTGATCAATCATACTCAGACGTTCACTGACCACCACAAATGGGGACCACTTTTTCCTAAACTCCTATTAATTAGAATATGTGAAACATATGAATACATTTAGTCTGTGATCCTCTAGGTCCTTATCTCGATAGCATTGATTATAACCCATAGACCAAGGTAAGATTATAGTAACCCATAATGGTCACTAAGGAGATAAGTAATGTCATAGCTATGAATTCCCCCAATGAACACTTATTGTGTAATATAATCTATTTGTCACGTGATATCTCATAAATCAGGATGCATATTTGTGTCATCGTCCTTTTGTTTCATTATATATTTCATGACCTTACAAGATGGACTTACCTCCTTTTACCATATCCATCAATTTATTAAGTTAATACCATCCTGGTCAACCTGGGCCCATCGGATATCTCTTCCTCAACTCGAAAGTGATAAATTTTATCTTGATAATTCAACCAATGTCATACCACCAATGACACACCCAACCCAAAATACCTCACCAATATTTCATTATCATGGTTTTATATTGCATCAAATTATGGAATCAAATTGCACACACTAATAATAATCTCAAGTCAAGAGACCAATAAACATGTTTGTATATATTAAAAACTAATGAAAACCAAAAACATGTTGTGTTCTTATTGAAGGTTATGTCATCATGATCTCACTACTAAAGATCATGAAGTGTGAAATTCATGAGAATAAATCTAAATGATTATGATACCCTATCACCTGATAGTCAAAAATCATATGTTTCATGTCAGCATGATGTATCTAGAACATAGTAAATATGTTTAAGATTATAATCATAGTATATTGAGGTTCTCATTATAGCTATAAATTTCTATAACCCTTTGATAAGACACATAATCTAAGGAAATTACAATGTAAATAGTGGATTTATAAATATGAACACTATTATGGTAAGAATAAACACATGTATATATCAAATTGTATACATGTAATGGTAATCAAAAGTTCCGTTCAAGTTGGGTCTAGGGAACCCACTATTACAACACCCCCACTTGCACTGGAGCCAACTTTTCAACCATCCCTATTATATCTCACTTGATAAGATTGTGTTTTTTCTTAGATATAGCTTTAGTTAGGGGCCTTCCATGTTTGCACTGCCTAACTATTTTGGTATTTGTGACTTTATCTCTTTGAGTAAGACTTCTCAATAGATTATATCCCTATGTATATCCATTTTTCCACTATCAAAACTTGAAATCTTGGATATTAATAGTGTCATAATTTATCTTACGATAATACTTTACTTACTTGGTTTGATTCCAAGAACTGGAATAAAATTTTGTGTATTTTACACTTCTTATTAGCTTCCTTAGAAGTCACAACATACTCAGTATTTGTAGATATTGCTACCATTACCTTGAATGATCTTTTATTTATCGTTAACTTAGACTAACTATGATATTAGATCACACTAATCCATGGAATAGTAGTTTGTGTCCCTAAAACTAGTATATTTTCCTCTCCACATACCATGTACACATCTTGCATACTTCTTTAAGTGCAATTGGACAATTATGACTACATCTCATACAGTTCTCCTAGTTACAACTGATATTTTCCTATTATAAAGTATATCTTGGAAATATCAATTCTTGTGCATATCATGGAATATGTGATTGATTAATCACTAAATAATATTGAATTCAAATCACCATGTTAATCTCCCCCTATGTCCTATACATGTCCACCTAGAGAGATATATTCCATGTGAAACTAGTAAAAATTCTCTCTCGAATTGTTCCAACTTGTAGTTTTCAATACTATGGCAGTATATCTATTATGGACTAGGTATATAGAACCATTAGATCTACCTAAATAAATAGCATTACCTATAACTCTGTTAGCTACTTTCAGTCAATCTATGGAGGGTTATTTTCATCCTGGACTTAACTAACTTTAATACCAATAGCTATTTTCCATATTTTAGCCAACGTATTTTACTTGTAATGAAATGTAGCTCCCAGTAAGACCTAGTAGACACATATAAAAGATTCATTCCAAAAGAATATTCTATGATCTGGTTTCTTACTTTAATCCTAGATTGGATTTTAGTAAATTTCACCCTTATTGGAATTCTATGATGTCACCATCCCTTTCGGGTTGTATTGTATAGATGTATTCTGAGATTTGTGTTCTTGACATCCAATGCTCAATTTAATGATCATATAAAGTATCTACGTAAAGTAAAATTATAATGGATTTAGGAATAACAACTTGGTATAACCAATCAATCCTTATTAGTACCACACTTGTACCATCGATGTATAGTCTAATTTGAATACCCACTGCATTATTCAAAATAATAAGCCTCTAGTAATTTGATACATGGAATCCATTATAGAATTTTAATTAATATTGCCAATTTTAGCTAATTTCCATATACAACTTACTGATAGGACTGATTATTCTCAACGAATAATATATCAAGGACCGTGGTGAATATAAAACCATCACCATTATTTTATCCTTTCTACAAAATATGTGTCTTTGGAACATTATCTTCCATGCGATCTTATGGAACTTCTTCCTATGTAAACTATTTGTGCATATCTGGCATTGACTAAACCCAATTCAATATTTATACCACTATCTCAAATAGATATTTTCACCCTTTTATAGAAATATAGTCTATAAATTGACTATATATTTTTTATCATAGGTATTTATATAATATCCTTAGAAAATATTAAGATGATTACTATATATTCACATTGTGTTTTTATTGTTGCAAGTTTGTTTATATCTTAACAAACTCTTTGCATTTAAACACATGTTCCTATGATATAATGGATTTCCATCATACTACAACTAATATGATTTCCATTTTTCATGATAGTTTATGTATCTTTATGGGATAATGTCATTATTTTTGAAGTGTTTCTTTAAAAATGGAAGCATCTGCAATGTATGAGTTTTAACATTAATGCTCCTTTTACTTACATCATGACTCTGATGTGTATACAAAAATGTGAATTTATGAATTTCTTCACACTACATTTTATTGATAAATGTTAACATATAATAATTGACATCAATCCTATATATTATCATAATAGATTTTATGTGTATAAATTAATTTTTATTTAAGAATAACTCAACGCTACATTATATTGACTGATGAATGATTAGTCAAGATATTCTTCGGCAGACCATCCTAAAGCCTCTCATATCTTCAGACCAAGCATATCTAATACTTGACTTTTACATTCCTTAAATTATTATAGGAATCTTATGAAGTATAATTACCACTAGTTGAACCTTGAAATAGTTCACACTCTCTAGATAAAATAATTCCAAAAGTTGTGTGGCTTACCATTATTTATAAAGGTTTCATTGTCCAAAACTAAGTATAAAAGTATATTGATAGTACCTGAGTTCTTTAACTACAAAGATTCTAAAACCATACTAGGTATATCCTTGAAAACTATTTAGATTTTCTGGACCATTTATTATCTTACCACAACTGGTTATATAAGTCTTACATTTTATATACATCATGTATTTCTAATTATTCTAACACCGGAAACAAAATTCATTCCAGAATTGGAATAATGTATCCATGTGTTCAAAGGATACATGAGAGTTCAACTAGAACCATTTACTTAGAAATTAGAAGTTGTGTGCTTCTCACTGGTGACTTAGAAACCACCACGTCTTAGACACTTGAAGAACACACCTTAATTCTACTAATTTTTCTTTACTTACTTGGTTACTGTATTAATATACACAAATGTTATTTGAATATTATATTTAATACCTAAGAAGTATAATAGAAACATTATTTCAATTGATGAATATTCACTAAAGAATAAGTGAGTACTTTCTTATTCAATTCAATTCATTTATTTTATCTTCCATAGAATATAATTCATGATATTTGAAGTAAATAGCCACCTATTTAATACCTCTTTATTTAAAGGAATTTTTTAAGGTGCATTTTTTTATAATAGTGGGTGCGCTAGACCCAACCTAAATAGTACTTTTGATTACCATTACATGTATACTGATTGATATATACATGTGTTTATTTGTTCTTTGTAATGACCCAAAACTTTTTAATAATTTTTTACCTAATTTTGTGTGCTATTTTATTTTATACTCAACAAAACTATTTCATTTGATGAAATGATTATAATTAAAATGAGACTGTTGGGTTTCGACTATTATATAACCATTTTTCAATATGAATGTTGGAAACTAAATGTTGCGATTGTTTTCTATAAATACAAGTGATATTGGTTAATTAATACAGAAAGAATATTTGATGGCCTCATCCAGTAGTCCCGGGCCGATCAAATCCCATCTGACAGAACTTGGGAAGAAGGCATCACCACTAGGTTTTGCTCGGGACCAAACCCAAGCCGAACTTAGTCATGTGAAGCTGGAATGGAATCGCCTTCGGGAGAAGTTCAAGATGATATAAATCACCACTCGGTCAATGTTGGTCAAGCCATCCCAGGATTTTATCACCTTAGCACACCTTACATTTAGGTCCTGTGCTAGTGTTATAAGGGTCTATGTAATGAGAGCTTAGATTATTTGTGTAATCCTTTGATATAAATAAAATTGTTATTTCTTATTATGGTGATGTTGGTAAATCTAAAAGGTCCAGATAGATATAGGATGTATATTATTGGTGAATTTTGGAAAAAGGATATTTTAAAATATTTATGTAAAACTTAAATAATTAAAAATGTGTAATGATTTTCAAAAAATGGTCTTCTATAGTTGTGTTCTGTATGAGAATTAGAGTCTAATAAGATCAACTTAATTTTTGGTGAATAGTAAATTATGAATAGTGATTTTACCCTTATGATTAGTAATGTGACCAAATTGATTAAGTAACCTCACTTAAGAAAGTATTAATATAATTTAGGAACCTTGATTAAGTAATGTGATTCAATAAAATAGGTAAATAACTATTTCAAAAATTATTGGTTAAGTATTAGTTTTTTCAGGTGAATGGTGTTTTTTATTTAAAAATTAAATTAAAAATATTTAAAAAATTATTTTCATAAAATGTAGTTCATTTTTGAAATCAGAGCATCGATATTTGGTTGATGTGAATTTTTGGGATTTTTCTGAAACAGTTGAATTTTCAGTGAATAGTGTTTTTATTTAACAATTAAATTCAAAATATTTAGAAAATTATTTTCATAAAATGGAGTTCATTTTTTAAATCAGAGCATCTATATTTGGATAAGGTGAATTTTTGGAATTTTTCTGAAATAGTTGAATTTTCGGTGAATAGCGAAAATACAGTTTTGAGTTTCGGATGTTTAATGACATCATTAAGGATGTAATAATTATTAAATAATTCTACTCTACTTATGAATAGTAATATAAGGTATTAGGTGTCCAAAGTGGCCAATAACATGGGAAAATACCATGTTCAAGCCCATGGTTTTTCCAATACCACCGATGAGGTGTCCCTTGGCAATTAATGCTTTGTTCTCTCACTTCTCCTATAAATCCCAAGCCATTCCCTCATTCATTTCATTTTCAAATCCTACCCAATGAATTTATGGTATATTTACCTCCCAATGAGTCCTCCCAAGGTTACCTCAAGCCTCCCAAGGTCCCGACTTTCAAACTTTCGAAGTTACTCTTTAAGGTAAGGGAATCTTTCGCCCTCCTCTTTTAAGCCATGACTTCCATTATGTTGTGTCTTCTAGTTTCCATCTCCTTGTGTTGAGGGTATGTTCATTTATGTTCTAATTATTTTCCATTTCATGTCTAATTTTTGTGAGACCCTTTCCACTCTCATCAATTTGTTTTCTAAATTCTTATGTGACGTCGTTAGGCTACTGAATTTTTTGTGAAAGGAATCACGTCTTTTCTTTTCTTTCAAGTTTCCTTTTCATGTGGTATGTCATTCAAATTTCCATACCATGTTATTATCTCTATGTTATTATGTATTTATACTGTATTATAATTTATTTATGAGTGTGTTACTCTTGTACCCTCTCTTTTCAATGTTTTCTAAAACCACGTTATATAGTCGTTATGCTATAGAAATTTCACCTCAAAGTTTCTATCTCTTTCACTCCAGAAATTCTCTTGTTTTATTTATGTGAATACTCAGACCTATTTAGTTTCTTTGGGTGTTCATAAATATTTAAATATTATGTATTTGATTCTTGAATTTACATACATATAACCCTCACTCCCTTCCATGGGTTATAAATGACATAATGATCTTATTTTTTTAAAAACTTGTAAAACGTCACGATCATGAAATTAAACCCATTTCTTTTATTATCCATGGGTTATTTATGAAATGTTTTATTATGATCTATGTGGCTCACATGAAATTAAATACATATTAAGGGTGTGCCCTGATAGCACTCCAATTCATTGGGTAAAGAATTAATCTCTATAGATGATAAGTTTCACGATACCTTGGTGAATAACCTTGGTAATTTTTATAACACCTTGGGGATGGACCTTGATGATATGTTCATGAATGTCTAAATGAAATGTTGTAGTCCCATATTCATGTTATGTTCCAAGTTATTTTCATTATTATATTCATATACTTCCATTATTCATGTCTTTATGTTGTTATTCAAGTTCTTATTGTCAACACAAGTAAACTGATTCCCTTGTTTACCAATACTGGGCTTTCTGCTCACCCTTTCCTTTGATGTATGTATCCAAGATATGAGATGAAGTAATTCTACATATGATGAACCTATGAGGAAGCCTTACAATTGGTTTAGAAGAATTTTTTATGTTGTTTTCATGTATTATGTTCCTGATTTCCAAGACACTAGATTTTAAAGATCCTTTGTTTGTATAAAATGTAGTAAAAAGTTATGTAATAAAAAGGTGGGATGCCATAGTTGCTATTAAAGGATAATTTAGTTATTTATGAAAATTATGATATGAAAACTTTAGGAAGAACCCTATAGAAAATTTTAAATACAGGAAAAATTCCTGGTATTTTGGTGATTATTGAGTAAGTGGTTTATCAAACAAATACATCCCTGTCTGGATACGAGCAGGTAGAGGTGGCTCTGGCACAGATGTACATTGGGGTAAAACCCAAAAACATCGATTTGAGCTATACTTGAATGGGAACTGGTACACGGCAATGGGCCTTGCTGCACTCTTGGTTATGGCACTCTTGGGGGATATGTTTGGTTAATCACAAGCATTTTATGAATCATTTTAAAGGACTTATATAAAAATTTAATTGTCTATGCATGAAGTCTTAAGACAAAAAATACTTTTTAGTTAAAAGATTCCTAAATTAAATAAGTTTCTCACTAAGGTTTTATTCTTTTAGAAAATGGTGTGCAACATGAAGAACCGTTCAAATGGTGATCACAATGGACCATGTGCTGACGGCCCTCCGATGGAAGCTGGAATGGAAACATTCATGCAAATGATGAACCAAATGACTCAAGTTATGGGAAATAACTTGAATCAAGATGAGAGACTGATCTCACCGTGAAGGGAACAACATTCTGTTGAGTCCTTTATGCATCAACAACCACCAACCTTCAGTGGATCGACTGACCCATTGATTGATGAACAATGGATTAGCTCAATAGAGAAGATCTTTTTTGTGCTATGTTGTTCAGAGCAAGAGAAGGTCACCCTGGCTATCTATCACTTATAGGTAGAAGCAGATCAGCGGTCGGAACTAATCAAAAACATGAGGCAAAGAGTGGAAGTTGAAGCTATGGAGTGGGAAGAGTTTGGAGGGATCTTTTTCAGTAAGTATTTCTATAATGACCCATACTTTACATACATGGTTATTACTTAAAAAATTGAATCATACTTATTACAACATATTACAAAACCATGAAAGGACCATATAGGTATAGTGTCTTTAGAAACTGGGAAACATAAAAAACTCGTTCATAAATCATCTAGGTTGTCTCCCATTTATTTCATCATATATAGAGTCCCTTTTTGGAATATTCTACTTAATACCCTTCATCCAGACCAGGGTAAAAGAAAACATACAAAAGGGTGAGCTCAAATGCTCAGTAAGGGTAAACAAAAGAAATATCAATCATATCATATTCATAAGAACATAACATTTTTAATATCTTAACCTTCAAAAGAGATCATAATATCATAACATGGGATAAATCATAGTGGTGAAATGTAATCCCAAATAATCATAACATAAAACATGATACTTTTTGGCATACATAAATAATCATAGAAAATCATTTCATATTATTCAAGACTCATTTCCAAGACTATCATAGCGGACAAAGTCCATTACTGAACCGAGTTCACTCCTCGTTCCAGTCCTGTATCACTGAACCGGATTAACTTTTCATTCCAGCCATTTTTATCTCATGAGATATAAATCATTACCCAATGCATTGGAGGGAGATATAGGTCCCAACCATCTCATAATGATACCATTCTTATGTGTGCCACAAGATCATAAATCATACATCATAGCATAACCCGGGTAATAAAAATGGGATTCTCAAACATCGTGACATCATAAAACAATTCATATAAGACAAAGGACTTTATAAAAATAATTCCATCACAACGTAATAAAATCAATGTAATAATAGGGATAGAAACAGAACCCTATATTATCTTAGATGGAAAATAATTTTGATAAAACACTTGAACTCCATTCTTGAGGAAAATATCCTTTCTACTTCAAAAACATTATTCCTTTCTTAACATGTCATAAAATTTTAAACTAAAAGAATTTGATTAAAAATAAACATTAAAACATTTAAATTAAACTTCATGGAAATAATTTTATATGAAATCATAAAAATTCATTCATTACATATAAGTTAAAAAACATTCTTCTCGTACTTTGGTCGGAAAATTCAAAAAGTACCTCGTACTAAAAACGACAAAAGATTCCTTTAATATCTTTTAATAAAAACTCACCAATGGGTAATATTGGATTTAAAAAAATTTAGGAGGATAGAAATAATATTACATATTGAAGAAACATGTATGCGGATGATAAATATTCCCCAGTAAATTTTGAAGTATAAACAATCTCAGATAAAAATGAGATTGCGTGATTTTCCATTACCTTAGGTCTAATATGCTTTGTACGTATCCGAACCTCCTGTATAATGATTTAAATAATTTTATTGAATTATTACAGAATAATATTCATTGTTATGATATCATATATGATCATATTCTTATCTTTTTATTAGTAATATTTCATTGCTACTTGTTATTCAGGTGTTTATTGCTTTATGTTATTATGCATGTTTTGTCAAATAAATTCTTATTCCTCTTTTTAGGTTATAGATACCTAATTTATAGAATGGTATTAATGTAATATATATCATATTTATTTATTAAATTCATTTATATAATCATTATTCAATGAAGATAATGTAGAACGATTCACATCACATCGTGGAGATGGTAGGTCGTACGTACGCACGAGCGATGATATCGTTCCCATGATCATGGAATTGTATTGAAGTGTATGTATACTATTTCAGAATCAATATCACTTGACAATAATCATATATAGTTATTATTTACACCATTATACCCATCCAAGTAAGTTGGTGGTGGAAAACAGATTACACCACGGCGTGGAGACGGTATTTTGTACGTACGCACGCGCGGTGATTTCATTTTCCGTAGGATGGATAGAAGGTGAATTAGGGTTGTTTCATATTTATAATAACATATCAGTATATGAGTGATACTAATTTTATTACTTCATAATGAAACAACTAAAGAAGAAGAAGTAGAAGAAGAAATAAATTTGAAAGAATCGGTAACGGATATTACCTCTTCTTCGACACGCCTCTTTGAAACCTCCTCTTAGAAAAATAATATTGGTCTTTGAAGAATACCAGGACCTCTAGGATGTTTCTAGGGAAGTGGAGAAGATAAATGGTCAGGTTTTTTCCGAGCTTTAAGGCTCTAAATTTTTTAAAGAGGAGAGGGAGGAAGTGCCCTTTTATAAGGGAGGAGAGGGGCACCTTTGGAATTATAAGAAATATTATATTATAATAAATTCCAACCCCACTTAAAAACCTAAAAAATGACTCAAATATAAATATTAGATGAGATAGGGTTGAAATCTCATCAACCAATAAAATTTAGACAAGTTGGGAATTTATTTTAAACATTATCAACTTGATTTATCCTTATATAATCTATTTAATTTTATTTGTGGTAATAAAATTCTAAATTTTAAATCACTATAAATAATTAGTTATATTTTTTGAATTGTCCATAATTGTATTATTTATTAAATTTTCGACCATATAAATTTTAATTTATAATTTTTAAATATTTTTGTGATTTTTAAACAATTTTATGTAATTTTTATAAAATAACAATAGTGTCAATTTTTACACTATTCATTTATTTGAATTTAAATAAAATATATACAGAATATATGTTCGTACTAAAAGATTTATTATATTTATAACATGTAATTTTTATCTAGAAAATTAGTGGAGCACATTAAATAGTTCATATAATATTTATTTTAATAATTTTAAAATCATTTATTTGATAATTCAATCAATAAAATAATTTCAACATCACTATTATGTCATAATTAATGATAATTATTTAATCCCTAAAAATTATAAATAAATTCACATGATGTATATAATTTTATTATCTTTCTGGAGACTATTCATGTTCTAAGTTTCATGAAGTTTATCACTAAATTAAAATTATTATACTTATAAGATTCAAGAGAGTGACATGTTGTCACTTTCTTTGGTTTTAATAATAATTATATTATTTCATGGTCAAAAGTCCATGAAATGAATCTAGTACGACACTTAGGTGATATGGGTCGACTTTTATTCATCCAATATGATTTTGGAAATTGTTAGGGTAATTTTATAATCTTATATTTACCCTTAATTACCCGATTTACCTTTAACTGCAATAAATAAAAATTACTATAGTTACTATTCATAATCTCAAAAAAATAAAAGTAACCTATTAACATAATTTGGACCAACTAAATCCAAATATGGAATCCATTTTTCAAAATTCAAAGCACAGAAGTAGCAGTAATTAATTTAAATTTAATCTCGTTGTTAAGCAAACGGGTTTTAAAAGTT
Organism: Viscum album; assembly: GCA_963277665.1. Taxonomy (NCBI): domain Eukaryota; kingdom Viridiplantae; phylum Streptophyta; class Magnoliopsida; order Santalales; family Viscaceae; genus Viscum; species Viscum album. The sequence goes on along the minus strand of OY728150.1, from coordinate 608,306,877 downwards.
AAAACATTGCCAAAGATTGAAATGTTTTTACCTATGAATTCAATGTAAAATTAATGCTAATGACATACATTATATTAAATAGTAAAAATATATTCTATTTATACTTTAAAACCATTAAATGTTATAATTAAACCATATAAATTATTACGATGAAAAAAGTTGTTTTTAATTAAAATGTAGCATGTTTTTACTATTCATTAAAATATGAGTTATCAGAATAATATGAAAAATTTATCCAAAGTAAATTTTTATATTTTTATTATAAAGAATAATTTTATTTTTTCAAATTGAACTTATAATCTTGTAAAAACTAGATTTAAAGTCGGTGCGCCATCAAAAGGCGGCAAAACTGCATTTTTTGAAAAATACTTATTTTACCTGAAAAATTTATTTCATTCCCATACCATGTTCTAGAAAATATGTAAGATGAATAATAATGTTATAAAATTAAAAATTCAGTTAATACTATTAATAATGGCTTGTTTGTAATATTATTATAATATATCGTTGTTTAGTGAAACTCGGTATTGCGTACTACACACGCTATCGAGGAAGGTCGCGAGTGCGTGTAATGCAAGTCAAGCTAGTATTTTGTGCCGTGAAATATTCCTTTGATGTTGCGTATAACATAAGACATAAAAAAATATACTTCTCATAAAATATCAGGGTGTTACAATTTCCCTCGTTCCATGAGAACAAGAATGGAGAAGGAGTTTCTTGAGCTGAAGTAGAAGAAGAATGAATCTGTGGGAAGCTACGAGATGAAATTCACAAGGATTTCATGATATACCTTTAGATTTTTCATGGATCCAAATGGTAAGGTTGATAGATTCTTCAGTGGATTGAGACCTCATCTGCGGAAGAATCTATCCAATTGATACTATGATATCTACTAAGAGATCATGTGGAGTGCGATGAAAGTTGAGCTAGAGTTTGGTGAGATGCAGTGGTCTCATAAATCAAACAATGAGAAGAGATCGTTGGAGCCAAGCTTAGCGAGGAGATTCGATCAAGGAAGAGGAGGCAAGCAAGTACAACTTCCCACGTGTAATAAATGTGGGAAGAAGCATTCGGGGAACTACCTTCTCAAGAGTTGGAAGTGCTACAAGTGTGGTAGAGATGGCCACATTGTGAGGAATTTTCATGGAGAGGTGAAAACTCAACTTCCAAACACAAACGACAAGGGGAAGATGGTGCAGGCCCTACCTGATGTACAGTGTTTCAAGTGTGGACAACGTGGGCACTTTTCCAATCACTATCCAAATCCGTGGGCAGTGGAGGGAAACCACCATCAGCCTCAGCAAAGGCCAAGGGATCAAGGCCATGCTTTTTCTATCACGACAGCTGAATTTGAAGCTCCGAATGATGTGGTAGAAGGTACTCTTGTTGTCCTCTAAAATATAGAAAGTAATTTATTTGATTCTAGTTCTACGCATTCATTTATTTCCTCCAAGTTTGCAAAGAATTTAGAATCAACCCCCGATTTGATAAAAGTAGAGTTATCGGTCAAGACTCCTAATGGGACTATCCAAGCATCGTTAGTGTTTAGAAACTCTAGTATTTACTTTGGTGAGCACAATATTATCGCAAATCTAGTAGTCATTACCATGATGAAATTCAACGTTATACTAGGTATGGACTAGATCTCAAAGTATAATGCTAAGATCAAATGCAGAAGCATAGAAATATTAGTAGTATTGAATGGAAAACCTACAGTTATCTTCCAAGGAGATATATCTCAATCTGATCTTTGTCTAGAAGAACCCCCTATATCCTTCTTTATGGAGTTGATCAGCGAAGAAGAAGAAGGAGATGAGAGTTTAAGGATAGAAATTGTCCCCATCTTCTAGGAATACGTTGATGTATTTCTTGATCAGTTTCCTGGACCTCCCCTAGAAAGATAGGTAGAGTTCTCTATTGAACTCGTACCTAGATCTCATCTGATACCAAAGCCACCTATAGGATGAAAAATGAGAAGCTAGAATAATTAAAGAAACAAATCCAAGATCTTTTGGAGAAATGGTTTATCCGACCGAGTGTGTCTCCTTGGGGATCACCAGTTCTCTTTGTAAAGAAGAAGGATGGATCAATGTGGTTATGCATTGATTATAGAGAACTGAATGGGATCACAGTGAAGAAAAAATACCCTCTTCTAAAAATTGATGACTTATTTGACCAACTTCGTGGGGCTCAATTCTTCTCTAAGATTGATCTTCGATCTGGTTGTCATCAATTGAGGGTGAAGGAAGAAGATATTCCAAAAACTGCCTTCTGATCAAGATATTGGAATTATGAGTTTGTTGTTATGCCCTTCGGACTGACTAATGCACCTGCTATTTTTATGGATTTGATGAATAGAGTCTTTAAAGACTACCTTGATTACTTTATGGTAGTTTTTATTAATGATATTCTGATATATTTCAAAAGTCGTGAGGAGCATGAGGATCATCTAAGGGATATTTTACAAACTCTACGGAAGGCAAGAATTTTTGGGAAGTTCAGTAAATGTGAATTTTGGTTACAATGAGTTGCTTTCTTGGGGCACATTGTTACCAATGAATGAATCACAGTTGACCCTACAAAGACAAAAGTTGTAGAGGAGTTACCTCATTCTACAACAATAACTAAGATTCAAAGTTTCCTTGGATTAGCTAGATATTATATGAGGTTTGTGAAGAACTTTTCACGACTTTCTAATCCATTAACCAAGTTAACTTGAAAAGGGGTCAAGATTATCTGGACAAAAGGAGTGTGAGGAAAGTTTCCAAGAGATGAAGAAGATATTGGTTACTACACCCATGTCAACTCTTCCCTCATGTGGAGAAGGATTCGTTATTTTTATTGATGCATCTCTAAAAGGGCTTGGGTGCGTCCTCATGAAAAATGAAAAAGTCATTGCTTATGCATCTCGACAGTTGAAGACTCGTGAGAAAAACTATCCTATGCATGATATGGAACTGGTTGTGGTCATTTTTGCTCTGAAGATATGGAGGTACTATCATTATGGGGATAAATATGATATATACACAGACCATCAAAGTTTGAAGTATATTTTCACACAAAAGGAATTGAACATGAGACAAAGGAGATGGTTGGAACTTCTTAAAGACTATGATTGTTCAATTCATTATCACCATGGAAGAGCAAACAAAGTTACTGATGCATTAAGCAGGAAAGACCCAGTTGTTCTTTCCATGATGAGGATTCAAATAGATCCTTTGATCAATGACCTAGTAAAGTTGGACTTGAAAATTATAAGGGAATGAACATAATAAATCCTAAACCAAATGATTTCTCAACTGTCATTACTAGAGAAGATCAATAAAGCTCAAAAAGAAGATCTTTTGTTATAGAAGAAGTTTGAGGCTATAAAAGATGGAAAGTTTCCTAAGTTCAATATTGATCAAGAAGGTGTACTAAAATTTCGTACAAGACTATGTGTTCCATCTATTCCAGAATTAAATAAGGAGCTGATGGATGAAGCTCATAGATCTACTTTATATATACATCTTGGAAGCACAAAAATTTATAAGAACCTTTGTGATCATTATTGGTGATATAATATGAAAAGGGAGATTTTTTACTACACTTCAAGGTGCCTAGTATGTCAGGAAGTGAAGGCAGAGCGACAATTTCCTAAAGGGGTATTGCAACCACTACCCATACCAACATGGAAGTGGGACAATATAACTATGGACTTCGTCACTGGTCTCCCGAGAACTTCCAAAGGAAACAATGGGATATAGGTTATTGTGGACCATCTCACCAAGACTTCCCATTTTATCTTCATTCGGGAAGATTTCTATCTTGATCAACTTGTCAGGATTTACGTGAAGGAAGTGGTAAGGCTACATGGAGTTCCACTTTCTATCGTATCTGATCGTGATCCAAGGTTCACATCAAAATTCTAGAGAAGTATTCAACATGATCTGAGCACTGAATTGAATTTAAGTATGGCCTATCACCCCCAAACTAGTGTCCAATCTGAAATAACTATTCAAACACTTGAGTACATGCTGAGAACATGCTCAATGGAATTTAAAGGTGGATGGGATCAACATCTCCCTTTAGTTGAGTTCTCTTACAACAACAGCTTCCACTCAAGCATTAAAATGGAAATCTATGAAGCTCTATATGGGAATTGATATATAACTCCTACTTGTTGGGATGAATCTAGTGAGAGAAATCTTCTTAGGCCTGATCTTATGCAAGAGATGACAAAAAAAGTCCATGCCATCCAACAACACATTAAGGCTGCTCAAAGTCGGAAAAATAGCTATGCCAACAACCATCTAAGAGACATGGAGTTTGATGTCAGTGACAACGTCTTTCTTTGAATATCACCTTTGAAGAGAGTCGTGAGTTTTGGGAAGAAAGGGAATCCCATCCCTAGGTACATTGGCCCTTATGAAATCCTTGATCGTGTGGGAGAAGTGGCCTATCAGCTTGCACTTCCTCCAAATCTAGCACAAGTTCATGATGTCTTCCACATATCCCTCTTGAGGAAGTATATACCTAACCCTTCACATGTACTAAACCTAGAGGTGGAACTACTGAAACATCACCTCTCTTATGAGGAGCAGTCGGGGGAGATCATGGATCGTAGAGACAAGGTTCTACACAACAAGACTATCCACCTTGTTAAGGTGTTATGGAGGAACCATAAATATAAAGAATCCACGTGGGAACCAGAGGTGTCTATGAGGTAGAAGTTCCCACATCTTTTCTCTTCTGAGGGTTCAAGTTAAAAATTTCAGGGATGAAATTTCTTATGGGGGGAAGAATGTAACGACCAGAACTTTTTAATAATTTTCGTTTCCTAATTTTGGGTGTTATTTTATTTTATACTCAATAAAACTATTTCATTTGATGAAATGAGTATAATTAAAATGATAACGTTGGGTTTCAACTATTATATGTCCATTGGTCAATATGATAGTTGGAAACTAAATGTTGTGATTATTGTCTATAAATACAAGTGATCTTGGTTAATTAATACATAAAGAAGATTTGATGGCCTCATCCAATAGTCTCGGCCTGATCGAAGCCTATCTAATGGAACTTGGTAAAGATTTAGCGCCACTGGTATTTTCTCTAAACCAAACCCAAGTTGAACTTCATCGTGTGAATCTGGAATGGAATCGCCTTCAGGAGAAGTTCAAGCTGATAGAAATCACCACTTGGGAAATGTTGGCCGAGCTGCCCCATGATTCTATCACCTTATCACACCTTACACTTAGGTCCTATGCTGGTGTTATAAGGGGCTATGTAATGAGACCTTAGCTACTTTGTGTAATCCTTTTATATAAACAAAAATTTTATTTCTTCTTATGGAGATGTTGGTAAATCTCAAATGTCCGGATAAATAAAGGATGTATATTATTGATGAATTTTGGAAAAGGATATTTTAAAATATTTATGTAAACCTTAAATAATTAAAAATGTGTAATGATTTTCAAAAAAATGGTCTTCTACAGTTGTTTTTAGTATGAAATTTAGAATCTAATAAGATCAACTTAATTTTTGGTGAATAGTAAATTATGAATAGTGATTTTACGCTTATGATTAGTAATGTCACCAAAAGGATTAAGTAACCTCACTTAAAAAAGTATTAATATAATTTAGGCACCTTGATTAAGTAATGTGATTCAATAAAATAGTTAAATAACTATTTCAGAAATTATTGGTTAAGTATTAGTTTTTTCGGGTGAATAGTGTTTGTATTTAAAAATTAAATTAAAAATATTTAGAAAATTATTTTCCTGAAATGGAGTTCATTTTTGAAATTAGAGCATCGATATTTGGTTAAGGTGAATTTTTTGGATTTTTCTGAAACAGTTTAATTTTCAGTGAATAGTGTTTTTATTTAAAAATTAAATTAAAAATATTTAGAAAATTGTTTTCATAAAATGGAGTTTATTTTTGAAATTAGAGCTTCAATATTTGGTTGAGGTGAAGTTTTGGGATTTTTCAGAAATAGTTGAATTTTCGACGAACAGTGAAAATACAGTTTTGAGTTCCGGGTGTTTAATGACATCATTAAGGATGTAATAATTATGAAATAATTTTAGTCAACTTATAAATAGTAAGATAAGGTATGATGTGTCCCAAGTGGCCAATACCATGGGTAAATACCATGGGCAAGCCCATGGTTTTTCCAATACCACCGATGAGGTGTCCCTTGGCAATTAATGCTTTGTTCCCTCACTTCTCCTATAAATTCCAAGTCATTCCCCCATTCATTTCATTTTTAAATCCTCCCCTACGAAGTTCTGGTCTCTTTACCTCCCAAGGATTCCTCCCAAGATTCCCTCAAGCCTCCCAAGGTCTTGACCTTCAATCTTTCGAAGTTACACTTCAAGGTAAGGGAATCTTTCACCCTCCTCTTTTAAGCCATGACTTCCTTTATGTTGTGTCTTCTAGTTTAAATCTCATTTTGTTGAGAGTATGTTAATATATGTTCTAATTACTTTCCATTTCATTTCTAATTGTTGAGAGACCCTTTTTTCTCTCATCAATTTGTTTTCTGAATTTTTATGTGACGCCATTAGGCTGCCGAATTTTTTGTAAAAGGAATCGTGTCTTCTCTTTTCTTTCATGTTTCCTTTTCATGTGGTATGTCATTAAAATTTCCATACCATGTTCTTATCTCCATGTTATTCTGTATTTATACTGTATTATAAGTTATTTATTAGTGGTTTACTCTTGGACCCTCTCTTTTAAATGTTTTCTAAAACCATGTTATATAGTCGTTATGCTGCATAAATTTCGCCTCAAAATTTCAATCTCTTTCTCTCCAGAAATTATCTTGTTTTATTTATGTGAATACCCATAAATATTTAATTTCTTTGGGTTTTCATAAATATATAAATATAATGTATTTGATTCTGTAATTGACATACATATAACCCTCACTCCCTTTCCATGGGTTATAAATGACATAATGATCTTATTTTTTAAGAACTTTTAAAACGTCACGATCTTGAAATGAAACCCATTTCTTTTGTTCTCCATGGGTTATTTATGAAATGTTTCATTATTATCTATGTATATCACATTAAATTAAATACATATTAAGGGTTCTCCTTGATATATCTCCAATGCATTGGGTAAAAAATTAATCTCTAGAGATAACAAGTTTCACGATACCTTGGTGAATAACCTTGGTAATTTTTATGACACCTTAGGGATGGACCTTGGTGATATGTTTAGGAATGTCTAAATGAAATGTTTTAAACACATATTCAAGTTATGTTCCAAGTTATTTTTATTATAATATTCCTATACTTCCATTGTTCATGTCTTTATGTTGTTATTCATGTTCTTATTGTCAACACAAGTAAACTGATTTCCTTTTTTACCCTTACTGGGCCTTCTGCTCACCCTTTCCTTTGATGTATGTCTCCAGGATATGAGATGCAATAATTTTACATAGGATGAACCTATTATGAAGCCTTACAAGTGGTTTAGAAGAATTTTTTATGTTGTTTTCAAGTATTATGGTCTTGATTTCCAAGACACTAGACTTTAAAGATCCTCTGTTTGTAAAATGCAATGAAAAGTTATGTAATAAAAATGTGGGATGACATATTCTTACCATAATAGTATTGATATTTCCATATCCACTATTTACATGGTAATGTACTAATATTACATGTCATATCAAAAGTTTATATCAATTCCCAACTATAATGAGAACCTCGAGATACTATGATAGTAATCTTAAACATAGGTCATATAGTCTAGATACATCATACTAGTAAGACACATATGATGTATGATTATTAAGTGTTGGGGGATCATTTTCATTGAGACTTCTTCTCATAAAGTTCTCACTTGGTGATCTATAGTAGTGATATCATGAGGACAATCCCTCCAATAGGAACACCACATGTTTTGGGTGACATTGGTTGTTCCTATCTATGAACATGAGTATTGGTATCTTGACTTGAGATCATTATAAGTGTGTTCCATTTGATCACATACTTTGATACAAATAGGAAACCATTATAATGAAATCATGGTGAATTAGTTTTTGTTGGGTGAATCATTGGTGGTATGGAATTGGTTGAATGGTCAATATATAATTTTTCACTTTGAACTTGAGGAAGAGATAACTCATGGGACAAGGTTGATCAAGATGGTAGTGCCTTCATAAATCCATGGTCATGGTAAAATAAGTTAAGTCTATCCAGTAATTTAATGAAATATATAAAGTAACAAAAGTATGATGTCATAAGTGTACATCCTTCTTTATGAGATATCATGAGACAAAGAGATTATATTACATAGAAAGTGTTCATAGGAGGAATTCATAGCTATGACTTTCCTTATCTCTTTAGGGGTCATGATGGGTTTCTAGACTTTGCTCTTAGTCTATGGGTTGGACGCACTACTATCGAGGTAAGGACCTAGAGGGTTACATACTAAGTGTATCCACAAGTTCCACCTATTCTAATGAATAGGAATTTATGACAAAGTGGGCCCCATGCATGGGGACTGGTGAATATCCAGGTATGAATGATCATAAGTAAAACTTATTCAATTATATTATTCAAGTTTGTAATATTTAAGATTGAATTTACTTCTCAAGGTATTGAATATTTGTTTGAAAAAAAATGTGAATATGAGAAAAATATAATTTTTCGAACAGACACTGTATATTCAAGGTTAATTATATTATTTGGAGAGATTACAAGCTGAGTTAATGGATTTTATTTTATCATGTAACTTTTTATAGTGTTATAAGTGAGTGATAAAATATTTGTGACATTTATGAAAAATTTATTAAGACATTCATGTGTTCAAAGGTCAAAAATGAAGGTTTTTATTTTCTAGAGAACAAAGTGAAATTTTGGAAAGTTTATCCTATGTATAAAAGCATATTTTATCCTCTTGAATTTTAAGCTCCACTATTTTCATGAATTTAGTGGGATAAGTTCTCTTCTACTCTCCTCTCAAGTTCTTAGAGATAGATTTTGAAAGAAGAACATGGTCGGATCGATCCCACTTTCTCGATTGAGTTTGTGTTCTCTAGATGATCTAAGGGACATCATAAAGCTCTTCGATTTCCCACTCTATCACCTAGGAAACCTAGATCAAAAATCCTGAAATTTTGTATCATGTGTGGAAGATATAAAGGATCTCTAGTTTGGTGTCTTTCATCCATGACACATCAATGGTGAGAAAATCAAAGAGGAAACTTCAAATGAATGAGTTATTATTTAATCTTTTGGTTGATTTTATTTTTCATGCTTAAATTTAATTTCATATGATCCTTAAAAAATATGGGAAATGGTTTTTTCTATTTAGTTTGTTAACCTGAATCAAAGAACAAAATTTTAAATTGTGTCTCTTTCATGCTTTTGTTGGGACTTAGGTTCCTTCAATTGGTATCAGAGTAAACTTATAATTATTTAATTCAAAATCTTTGAATTTTCAATTAAATTTTGTATTATTAGGAAAGAGGGTTTTGATACGGTCTAAATGAAACTGATGACGCATTGATCTGAGTTTGTATTGTTGTGATATGGCTGATCAAAGATCGATGGGTTTTGCATAAAATTTCCTATGAAAATTAAGGTTTTATTTTTTGCTTCATTTTAATGGAAACCATTGTGATAGATATTTAGCTGGAGCATGATTTTAGTATGTTTCATCTTAACTGGATATATCCAAATCTAGTTGGGGTAGTCTATTAGAAATTTAAGCTTCCCACGGAATCTTGTTTGATTAAATGGATAAAGATTCCCATGGAATCTAGTTTAAAGCATCCCCTGGAAGCTTGTTTAATTAAATTGGTAAATATTCCCATACAAGCTAGTTTAAAGCTTCCCATGTAAGTTTCTTTAATTAAATGGATAAATATTTCTATGGAATCTTGTTTAATGCTTCCCATGGAAGCTTTTTTAAAGATTACCATGGAATCTTGTTTAATTAAATAAGTAAGGAATCCCATGGAATCTAGTTTAAAGATTCTCATGGAAGATTATTTAATTAAAATGATAAGGCTTCCCATGAAATCTAATTTAAATCTTATCATGGAATCTTGTTTCATTAAAAGAATATGGATTTTCTTACAAGCTATTTTAAATCTTCCCTTGGAATCCTGTTTAATTAAAAGGTCAAATCTCCCCTTAGAAGATTATTCAAATCTTTCCATGTAAGATTGTTTAATATATATATATAAGGGACAAAGCTTTCATTGGAATCTTGTAATTATTTTATATTATATATATATATATCCTTTAAATAGATACTTCATCTTGGGCTGCAACAATTCTGTTCGGTTCTAACCGACCTGAACCATTTAACCCATCACTAGTTCTAAATTAATTTTTAGGGATTTTCATTAGGTCCCAATAGACCCCAAATAATTATAAAAAAATTAAAATATTAAATTTAATTGTCTCAAATTTAATATAATTATTTCATGTGTTTTTGGGTGTATTGATAATTAATTAAAATTATTCAAATTCAAGTTAACTCATTAATAATACCCTCAAGTTGATTTTTCTCAAATTTAATTTTTTTATGCGATATAATTGCATGTTGACTGATCATGAGCTGAGATTGACCTATACATGTTTGGTTTATTATTTATTTAATTTATTTATGGAATTAAATTTTTATAAAATGTAATAATTATTTTATTTTGACAAAATGCATATCATCCCTCCATATTTAATTTATATAAGGGCCTACGTGTACATATTTAAGTGCTAAAATGTAGTTTTTAACCCTGAGTTTCCCTCACCTATGTGTGAGTATACATTATAAAGATAAGAGGAGTTTATGGTGGTATGGTTTGTGTTGAGAGTCGGTGTAGACCAAACAAGTGAAATGCATCGGAGTTATAGGTGGTATAATTCAATTCATGTATTAACTTATGGAATTTTCCTAGGGACTTGGTTAATCCATTATCTGCTTGATGTATTAACCAATAGTTAACAGCTCATGACCATGTCATTATTTATTTATTTTATCATGTGCATGATTTATTATTTTATGAATATATATTTATTGTGTGTTATCATATAGTATAATAATAAACAAACATGCAAAGATAAAACAAACATGTCCAATAAATATTTTATATTTAAAAGAATGGTTATGTTGTGAGTGTGATCACATAGAAAAAGCATGTTAAATGTAAAATTATTACATTCACCAATATTAAATTACCAAATCCATCAAAGAAAATATTATTTTATAAATTCCTTCAATCATTTTCATTTGAACAAAATCGGGTGTACTGGGTGCTTAGTTATCCAAAGTTAAGGGTGCCTCTTACTACCAGAGAGTTATTATAAGAGTGGTGGGTTGACTTAACTAAAGTTGGTAGACAAGGGGAATCAAAAATTAGCTTGTTTCAACTTTAGAGGGAAGGAATTGAGTAATGAAAAATAATTCTTTATAGGATATGGTACTCCACTCAATAGATCAAGGATCCATGAGTTAATGTGGTTAGCCAGATTAGTGCCTACCTTGGACTCTATGAGTAGTGAAATAACAAGATATTTTAGACTATGAGGAGGGGTTTGAAGGATCCTTACCACTGTAATACTCAAGAAATAAATTATTCTGATTCTAGTACATATAGTTCCTAGAATTCAATAAAATAGTGGGATATATTTAATCGATAATGTATAAATATATAATCAAGATAAAAGTATAATCTGCTAGATTTTATTTCTGTAGAATATTGGAAAGTAAATACCACAAATACACTATAATAAATAATGGAAAAATTAAGTTTCCTATCTAACATGAATTTCCAAAGAGTAGAATAGGTGCTTGAACATAATACTACGATATAGGAAATTCAAGGTTTTGGAATCCCCAATACTATTAATCCACCTCAAGAAGTGAGGGTGTTAAAAAAATGATTACAAGAGACTCATGTATGACTAATATGATGTTTTTTTCATAATTCTTTCATCATTGTTTGATGTGATTTCTGGAAACAACATTGGGACGTGGATGATTTTACATGTTGTCTCATCTCTAAGAAGCCTGTGAGGATAAAGTGAAGCAAAGATATGAATAAGTGATGTTTACAGTAGATATGTGTAAATTAAAAGATAAATCATGATATTTCAATAGGTCCATTTCACATATCATTTTCACCCATTTACTCCAGTTATGTTTAAGATTACAAAATGAACAATATAGATAAAATTCTATGTTACCTTTTCAATAAGGTTTTCCAAGAAATAAGAACATTAAAAAAAGATTAATCTTTAGTTCTTATACAGAACAAGTTGAAAGACAAGGTGAAAAGGAAAATGGAAAGAGTGACACCAAAGTAACCTTTACAACGTCCTTAAGATAAAGAGATATTAAATAGGTGTCTATTTTATTTTCATATTGTGAAATAAATTCTATGGAAGATAAATGCAATGGACTGAATTGAATAATAAAGTAGTCATTTATTATTCCAACACATTCATAAAATATAAGTAATGTTTCAGTTTTACTTTGTGGGTATTAAATAAAATATTCTTATCACATATGTGTATTTAACTACAATAACCATGTAAATAAAGAAACATAACTAGAATTAAGGTGTGTTCTCCAAGTGGCTAAGACAGGGTGGTTCCTAAATCAGTAGTGAGAAGTACACAACTTCTATATTTCTAAGTTAAATTATTCCAGTGGAACATTTGTAGTATCATGAAAACATTAATCTCAAGTGTTCATTGGAAACAAGGAGACATTGTTCTAGTTTCATATTAATTTTTTTTGGTGTCGAATACTAAAGTCATATTTTAGTGATACGTGAATCATTGTCACTACATGATGAATATAAAATATAGAATTGATTTATTCTTAAAGTCACATAACCTTATACACATCAAATATAGATGCTAATAAGATAATTGATGAAGAGTATTACATGTTAACATTCATCAATAAAATATAGCATGGATCAATTCCTAAATTCACATTTCATTATACACATCAGAGTCATGATGTAAGTAAAAGGAGCATCAATGTTAAAACTCATTCATTGTAGATACTTCCATTTTTAAAGACATGCTTTGAAAATAAGGATGTTATCCAATAACCATATGTAAAATATTGTGACAAATGGATATCATATGAGTTATAGTATGATGGAAATCTATTATTTCATAAGAACATGTGTTTATATTCAAATAGTTTGTTACGATATAAACAAACTTGCATCAAGTAAAACATAGTGTGCATCTATAGTAATCATCCTAAAGTTTTCTAAGGATATTACATAAATTCCTATGATAGAAAATATATATTAAAGTTATAGAATATATTTTTATAAAAGGGTTATCATCTCTATTTGATATAGTGGGAGAAATATTGACTTGGGTTTAGTAAATTCTAGAGAAACACAAATAGTTTACATAGGAACAATTTCCACAAGGCCATGTGGAAAAGGAATGTTCCAGATATACATACTTCATAGAAAGGATAAAACCATGGTAGTAGTTTTATATTCACCTCATTCAATGATACATTATTCATTGATAATAATTACTCATACAAGTAATTATTATATGGAAATTATATAAAACTGAAAATATCAATTAAAATTCAATAATGGATTTCATGTATCAAAGTACAAGAGGATTATTATTTTTAATACTTTGGTGGGTATTCAAAAGGGACTATACATGGATGGTACAAGTGTGGAAACAATAAGGGTCGATTTTTTTATACCAAGTCATTATACTTAAATTCATTAAAATTTTACTTGTCATGGCTAATTTTTATGATCATTAAATTAATAATTGGATTTCAAGACCACCAATCGTGGAATACGTCTATATAAAGCAACCAGAAAGGGATGGTGACATCGTAGAATTCCAATAAGGGTGCAAGTTACTAAAATCTATTTCGGGATTAAAGTAGGCTACTAGATCATGGAATATTCATTTGAATGAATCTTTTCCATGTGTCTACTAGTTTTTAGTGGGAGATACATTATTTTACAGGTAAAATATGTTTTTTAACATATTTAAAACATCTATTATTCTTATAGTTAGTTAAAATGGGATAAAAATAACTCTCCATAGATTAACTTAAAGTAGAAACCATATTTCTAGGGAATGATATTCACTGAGGTGGATCTAACAGTTTCTTAGACTTAGTAAATCATACATATTCTAACATGGTATTGAAAAATAAAAGTTGGAACAATTCAAGAGATAATTTTTACCAGTTTCACATGGCATACACCTCTCTAGGTGGAAATGTCCAGGACATAGGAGGAGAATAATGTGGTGATTTTAATTACATGTGATTTAGTGATGGATCAATTAGATATTCAATGATATGTACAAGAATTTATATTGACAAGATATACTTTATAGTAAGAAAATATCAGTTATAACCAGGAGAACTAAAATGGATGCAGTCAGAACTATCCAATTACACTTGAAGAATTACAAAGGATGTGTACCTGGTATATGGAGAAGAAAGGATACTAGTTTTTAAAGGACACATTCTATTCTTCCCTGGATCATTGTGATATAATATCACAATTACGTTAAGGTAATGATAAAGAAAATCTCATTCAAGCTAGTGGTATCCATATATACAAATACTAAGTACGTTGCAGCTTCTAAGGTAGCTAAGAAGTAGTGTAAAATACAGAATGTTGTGTTCTAGTTCTTGTAATCACACCAAGTATATAAATTATGATACTATTACTATCCAAGATATTAATTTTAGATAGCGGATAAAAGGGATATACTTAGGGATATTATATCTTGAGAAGTCTTACTCAAAGAGATAAAGTCACGGATAGCATAATAGCAATGAAGTGGAAACATGGAATTCCCCTGACTAAAGCCATATCTCATCTAAAACATTATATTATCATGTGAGAGATAATAAGGATGGTTAGCAAGTTAGATCCAGTGGGAGTAAGAGTGTCATAATAGTGGGTTCCCTAGACCCAACTTGAACATTACTTTTGATTACCATTACATGTATACAGATTGATATATACATTTGTTTATTTATTCTTACCATAATAGTGTTGATATATCTACATCAACTATTTATATGGTAATGTCCCTAGATTACGTTTCATATCAAAATGTTATACCAGTTCCCAACTATAATTAGAACCTCAAGATACTCTGACTATAATCTTAAACATATGTCATATGGTCTAGATACACCATACTGATAGGAAACATATGATGTATGACTATTAGGTGTTGAGGGATTATAATCATTGAGACTTATTCTCATTATGTTATCACTTGGTGATCTCTAGTAGAGAGATCATGATGACAGACCCACCAATAGGAACACCACATGTTTTGGGTGTCATTATTTGTTCCTATCTACGAAAATGTGTATTGGTCAATAGACTTGAGAGCATTATCAGTTTGTTTTATTCAATCGTGTACTTTGATGCAAGTTGAAAACCATGATAATGAAATCATGGAGAGTTAGTTTGTGTTGGGTGTGTCATTGGTGATATGTCATTGGTTGAATGATCAAGAAATAATTTTTAACTTTTGAGTTGACGAAGAGATATCTCATGGTCCAAGGTTGACCAAGATTGAAATACCTTCATAAATCCATGGACATGTTACAAGAAGGTAAGTCAGTCCAATATGTTCATGAAATATATAAATCAACAAAAGGATGATAACACAAGTGTGAATCCTACTTTATAAGATATCACAAGACAAATAGATTATATTGCACAAAATGTGTTCATAGGAGTAATTCATAGCTATAACATTCTTTATCACCTTAGAGACCATGATGAGTTGCTAGAATATTCTCTTGTTCTATGGTTTGTACTCATTGATATCAAGATAAGGACTTAGATAATCACACACTATGTGTATCCACAAGTTCCACCTATTCTAATGAATAGGAATTTAGGGCGAAGTGGGACCCATGTGTGGGGGATAGTGGACATCCAAGTATGAATGATCGCAAGTAAAACTCATTCAATTATATTATTAAAGTTTAGAATAATGGTGATTGAATTTATTTCTCTAGGTATTAACAAGTTTTTTTATTATAAATTTGAATATGAGAAAAATATAATTTTTCGAATGGACAATGTATGTTCTAGTTTTTTTAAATTATTTTGGGATCTTACAGGTCGATTTAATGGTTTTTATTTTATCACGTAACATTTTATATTGTTACAAGTGACTGATAAAATATTTTTGATATTTATGAAAATTTTATTAATTCATACATGTGCAGAAAGGTCTAAAATAAATGTTATTATTTTCCCAAGACCAACGTGAAATTTTGGAAAGTATAACCTAAGTATAAAATCTCATTTAAGCCTATTGAATTCTAAGATCTTCCATTTTCATGAATTTAGTGAGACAATTTCACATATCGTCACCTATAAAATTCTTAGATAGAGATTCCTAAGTAAGAACAAGGTTGGATTGATCATGCTTTCTTGATCGAGTCCACACTCTTTCGGCGATCGAATGTATGTCATAAAGCTCTTTGATTTCTCATTCTAGCACTCAGGAAACATAGATTGATGATCCTAAAATTGTGGATTACATGTGTATGATATAGAGGATGTCTAGTTTCGCATCTTTGAGCCATGACACGTCGATGGTAAGTGAATCAAACTAGAAACTTCAATCAAATGAGGTATCGTTTAAGATTTTATTTGATTTTATTTTTTGTACTTCAATTCAATTACATGTGATCCATAAAGAAATCCAAGAAAGGGGTTTTGTGGATTCAGTGTTTTTAACATGAATCCAAACCCAAAATTTTTAATTTTTCATTTTTCATGCTTTCGATGCACCCCAGTTTCCTTCACCTTTGGTTTCACTCCTTTCAGCGGCCTTTTCTATTTTACTTTTATGTTTTTCACCATAAGAATTAATGACTAATATTTCTTTAATATTATTAATTTTTGAAGAACCTTACTCAAAATTTAATGAAGTGTTTTCTCCATACTATTAATTTTGTAATCTTAAAGAAAACTATAGTAAATGGGTGAAAAGTATATGAGAAAGGGATGCATTGAAAGATCATGTCCATATTTTAATTTACATATCCAGTGTAATCATCATCCATTCATATCTAACTTCTTTTTCTCCTTGAAAAGGTGAGACAACATTTGAAATCATCGATGTCCCAATGTTGTATCCATAACTCATAATAGATGTTGATGATATAATTATGCAATAACTATCATATGTATCATACATGAGTGTGATGTAACCATTTTTACACCCTCGCTTCCTAAGGTGGATTAATAGGTATTAGAGACACTAGCACCTTGAATTCCTGATGTCTTAGTACATTACACAATCATTTGTACTACTCTTTGAAAACTCATTCAAGTTTGGACATGTTCTTTGTCCAATAATTATCACAGTATGTCTTGTGGTATTACCTTCCATTTTTTATAAAAAAATCTAGTAGATTGTACTTTTATCTTGATTACTACTAGACATTTTCAAATTATTAATTTTGAATGTCTCTCACTGTTTTATCGAATTCTATGAAACCTCTATAATATAATCAAAATACTTTATCACTTGAGTATTCTTGTGGAAAGGATCCTTGAAACCCCTCCTCATAGTCTACAAGGTTAGGCTACGCCACACTCAAAGTTCCAAAGGTAGAAACTAATCTGTTCAATAGCATTAACTCGTGGCTCCTTGATCTATTGAGTGGAGTCCCATCTCTGGAAAAGAATTATTTTGCATTGCTCAATGCTTTTATTCTAAAGTTTAAAAAATATATATTTTTATAACCATTTGCTACCAAATTTAGTTAAGTCGACCCACCACTCTTATAAGAGATTCCTAGTAGTAAGAGGCACCCTAAATTTTGGATAACTGAGCACCCCATACACCTGATTTTGTTCAAATTCAAATAATATAAGGCATTTGAGACTTAATATTTTCTTTGAGTGGTTTGGTAAGTTAATATTGACGATTGAAATCCTTTTATATTTAATAATTTTGTTCCATGTGATCACACTCATAAATTAACCATGCTTTTAAATATAAATCATTCACTGCATATGTTCATTTTATCTTTTCATGCTTGTTTATTATTATACTATGTGATCATGCATAATAAATACACATTCAAAAAATAATAAACCATGTGCATGATAAAGTAAATAAATAATGATGTGATCATGAGTCGTTAACTATTATTTAATCCATCGATCGAATAATGGATTAAACAATACCCTGACGGAATTATTTAATTCAATACCTGACTTGAATTGAAGTGCATGCAACTCTCATGCATTCCACTTGTTTGGTATACACTGGCTCTCAACTCGAATTACGTCTCCAAAAACTCCTATGATATTTACAATGTATACTCACACATAGGTGAGGGGAACTCAGGGTGTGAAATTACATTTTTTATCACTTAAATGTAGACATGCGGACCCTTATACAAATTAAAGATGTAGAGATGTTTGGTATACATTGGATCTCAACTCGAACAGCGTATCCACAAACTCCTCTGATCTTTACAATGTATACTTACACATAGGTGAGGGGAACTCAGGGTGTGAAATTACATTTTTTAGCAGTTAAATGTGTACACATAGACCCTTATACAGATTAAAGATGGAGAGATGATGCGCAGATCATCAAAATAAAATAATTATTAAATTTTATATAACTTAAATGAAATAATTAAATTAAATAAATAATGAACCAAACATGTACAAGTCAGTCTTATATCATGATCAGTCAACATGTAATAATATTTTATAAAAAATATTAAATTTTCTAAAATTCAACTTCAGGGTATTTTTAATGTGTTGTCTTGCATTAAAATAATTTTTATTAATTATCAATACGTCCCATAGCACCCAACATGTTTTTATTAAATCCTGAAAAATTAAATTTATTTTTTGAAATTTTTATAATTTTTTTGGGTCTATTTGGTCCAATAGTATATCCTCAAAAATTAATTTAGGACTAGTGATGGGTTAAATGGGTCAGGTCGGTCAGACCCGAACCAAATTGGTCCAACCTAATATGGGGTATCCATTTAAAGGAAATATATATAATAATAATATAAAATGATAAAAAGATTACAATGTAAGCTTTGTCCCTTTTATATTTAAACCCAGCTTCTATGAGAATATTCAAACAAGCTTCCATGAGAAGCTTTGAACATGCTTCCAAGGAAAGACTTGTCCATTTAATTAAAAAACATTCATAAGAATTTTAAAACTAGCTTTCATAGGAATATTTATCCATTTAATTAAACAAGATTTTGTAAGAAGCATTAAAGTAGATTTCATGGGAAGCTCTATCCTTTTAATTAAACAAGATTCTATGAGAATCTTTAAACTAGCATAGAAGGGAAGATTTATCTGTCTAATTAAAAAAGGCTTTATGAGAATCTTATATTGACAATGGACTACCCCAAAAAAAATTCATCATATTTGGTTACTATGAAATGTACTTACATTATGATCTGTATAAAATTCCATCACATTGTTATCCATTAAAGTGAAGTAAAAATTAAAACATTAATTTTCATAGCAAGTTTTATGCAAAACTCATAAATCTTCGATCGGCCATATCTTGGCGATACGAACTCAAATCAATGCACCATTATTTTTTTGGGACTGTATAGAAATCCTATTTTCGAATAATTGAAAATTAAATTTAAATTTAAAATAATTTGACTTAAATAATTACACATTTTCTCTAATACTAATTTAAGGACCCCTGGGCATAACGGAAGGGTGAAAGAGACAATATTTAAAAATTTTGGTTTGGATTCATGTTAAAAACACTGAATCTACAATACCCATTATGTTGTAAAAGTGGGTTCCCTAAAACCAACTTTATTGGTACTTTTTTATTACCATATCATGTGTACAGTTAGATATAAATGTTTTGTACTTACCATTATAGTTTATATATTTTTTCATCTAGTATTTAATGGTAATTTCCATAGATTAATTCTCGTATCAAATGGTTATATAAGATCTTGGGATATAATGAGAACCTCGAGATACTATGAAATTAATCTTAAACAAAGGTTATATAGTCTAGATACATCATACTGACTCGACACAGTTGATGTTTGACTATTAGGTGTTGGGGGCTCATAATCATTGAGACTTCTTCTTGTGAAGTTTGACTTGATGATCTCTAGTAGTTTATATCATGAGGAAAAACCCTCCAATAAGAACACCACATGTTTTGGGTGTCGTCAATTATTACTATCTATGGAAATGTGTATTGGTCTCCTTACTTGATATTGTTATCAATGTGTTCTATTTGATCATACACTTCAATACAAGGAAGAAACCCATGATAATGTAATTGTACTAAGGTATCTTGTGTTGGGTGTGTCATTGGTGGTATGACATTGGTTGAATGTCTAAGAAAGAATTTTTCACTTTTGGGTTGAGGAAGTAATATATCTTATGCCTGGTTGATTAGGATGTAGTACCTTTATAAATATTTTTACAAGGTAGTTAAGGGTAAATTTTTCCAATTAAATCAAAACACAAAAAATCAAGAAAAGGATGATGAAACATGTGTGCATCCTGCTTTATAAGATATCAAAAGACAAAGATATTTTATTATATAGTGTGTTTTTATAGGTTGGTTTTCATTGTTATGAATATACTTATCTATTTAGGAGCCTTGATGGGTTTCTAGAATCTACTCTTGGTCTGTGAGTATTATTCACTACTATTAATATAAATCCCTAGATGGTCTCACACAATAGTGTATTCAAGAAACTTCCCTACTCTAGTGAATAGGTATATTGGATATGGTGGGATCCACCACGGGGTCCGAGTGTTTTCCAAGTTATTTATCACCAAAAAATAAATAAATAAATATTTATTAATCAAGTTAATAATAACTAGGTTGTGTTTATTTAAAGTATTTTCAAGTGTAAGTAAATACAAAGAATAATATTATACGAACTAATATTATTTAGATATTCAATATTTCTTTAATATTAGTAGGAATTTCAATTTGAGTTAATGACTCGGTTTTATCACATAATATATTTAATATATATTAAAGGTATGTGATAAAATATAAATAATATTTATGTCTCATTTTAGTTCTTCATAATTATTTAATTAGTGAATGTTAAATATACAGGGGTCGGGGAACCCTTTTTGGGTATTTGAGCATCCAGTATAAATAGGTGAGAGAGGCCCCCACATAATGACTATTCACTATGATATATCTAGAGCCTCTCTCTCTCTTATCCCACTTTCTAGAGAGGGAATATCTCAATCCAAGATATTGGATTGAGATCATCTCTCAGAATCGAAGGTACGTCGATGCGGTGATAGTCGGGACGTCGAAGGCATCGTCGGATCACCGCACTAGCACCCGGAATTCAATGATCAACAATTCTATGAATTTTTGAAGCATGTGTGGATGATCTAGGGGGATTATAATTTGGATCATTTTAGAAATTATCAATGGTGAAAAGAAAACATCGAGGGCACCTTCAGATCTAAAGAGGTATTTTTTTCGTTTTATTTTTTGGGATCTGTTTAACTTACATCAGATCCTCAGACTGTACCAGGGCTCTAATGGTCAAAGATGACAAGTCTCATCATTATAATAATGAAAAAATTTAAATACTAAACCCACCAACTTTTTTTGTGTTCCCTAGTACCTTCAATTAGTATCATAGTGATCATGTAAATTATCTGAGCCAAGAAAAATTATGTTGCATTACCATTAAGTAGAGAGTTTAATTTCAATCCCAACAAAATAAACCACACATCGATTTGAGTTCGGGAAATCAAGTTATGGTCATCCAAAATTTTAAATATGGATTGAAAGAGATAGATTTTTATGGTATTAAAAATTATGAAACATATATTATATGTTTATTATACCTAAAAAGGCTATATGGTGGTGTTTTTATATCAATCAATCAATTTTGATGGTGGGACGATGGCCGGAATAGTGTTTTTCAGCCACCCTTTCATTCCATATAATTGTGGAATAAAAAATAATATAATATAATTATTATTATTATTATTATATTATTATTATTATTATTATATTTATTATTATAATATTGATATGATTTTTTTGTAGCCTTTAGTTTTTTTGTTCGGTGGGGTGTAAAAAATCCACATAAAAATAAAGAAAACAAAAGTTTTTCAAAGGGTGGGATCACGTGGAAAGTTGAAAAAAAAGGTCAAATAATGTGGGCTTATTTGACGGATGGCACCTCCTCATCCACCCTGGTCACCCAACCAGCCCATCAGAGCTCTTCTCCCTACTGTACTGGCCAGATGACCTACCCATGTATTTCCTTACCACACTCATGTTTCAACCATAGTACACATCTTACCCATCACCTGAGCATCAGGCTTCATCTAGTGCACTTCCTCCCTGCTAGATCTATATATTTCTGTTGTGGGCCTCTCCTCCACCAGTAGAGTGTCATTACAGCTCCAACTTAGGACTGCCGCTCGCGCCTTCCCTCACTGATAAGGACCCATGTCACCACCTTCTTCATATCATACCAACCTCCTCTAGTTCTTGCGAGCTCCATTGGACCACCGATCAGCTAGGTTTCCATGATACCTCTTTGGAAGCACAAAGTCATCACCTTGGTCACACATCTCGGATGATAAAACTTGGTTACGCGCCTCCACACCAGCCAGATCTAGCTGCAACTGGTTTCCATCGAGTCTAAGAAGGTCTCACCCCATCTCCCTTCAAACCACGGCACCTCTATCATCAGGATATCCGTTCTCCATCATAAACCAAGAACACTGCGAAGTTCCCTCATTAAAGCTATCTAGATCGCGACGAGCACCCCCCACTACTTGAGCTAAGTCATGCACTATCATCCGTCCGAGATCCCCACTGCTATGTGGTGAACCCCCTATTAGACCATACATTGCCTCCATAGGCACAAGGTACCCCTACCTTTATTTGTTGAACCAATTCTACCCTGTATTGGGCCTGAATGAGTTTTCCTAACTCGGAATGAGTGTGGGTAGGTATGTTTGGCCCCGAATGGCTATGCACGGGCTTTTTATGGCCCAAAATAGGTTTTTGTAGGTTTTTTGCAACCCTCTTTGGACCTACTCAAGGTTTTAGGGCCTGGTTGATCAAAATTAATTTATTTATTTATTTTAATTTTAGAATTAAATTAAATTAATTGAAATATTAATTTGTTGTTTAACAAAAAAATAATTTTAATACCCAAGAAAAATTAATTTAATTTTGGTATTAAATTAAATTAATTATATGACCAAGTATAATTAAATTATTTAAATTTAATCAATTAATTTAATGTAATTAAATACACTCATACTTTGATTAATTGAAATTTAATTTTTATCATGCTTTGATTTTACCCATTGATCAGTCTTAGTCATTGACTTATATGTGTATGTCTGTCATTTAATTAATTAATTAATATCTGCATGCAATGACTATAAATAATTAATTATTTTATGATGGTCTATGCATCGTCCTTTTATTCAATATATATAAGGGTCTACATGTCCATCATTAAATGTATGTACATTACACTCCCAATTTCCCCTTATCTACATGCGAGTACACTTATACTTTTGATGGAGAATATGTACGATGTGTACCCCACCATGATGAGGATGGTGTAAGATGCAGACAATGACAAGTCGAGGAGAAATATAGATGCGCAATGGATATACTGGATGGGTATGAGTTGTATCATAAGTCAAGCTATGACTCAGGTACGTTATCCCTAGTTCATGGTTTGTCCATTAAGTTTAAATAGATCAACTAGTTTGAGATGCTTAAGAAAAGTCAGGTAGTTTATTTCCTTTATGCATTTTTTTATTATTTTATACAGTTGAATGATAGTGGTAAATACATAAAATAATTAATAGTAAAATGCATAAATAAGTGATGTATGTTTTTCTATTAATGTTTATTTGTGAGTGAGAAAACATAGAATGGACCATATTAATAGAAATGGATTACATTCATTGAGAAAAATAATAAATCCCTTATTTAAATATTAAGTCATTAAATGCCTTCCATCATTTGAATTTTCAAAAAACAGGGTGTTCTAGGTGCTCATTGGTCAAAGTTGAGGGTGCCTCTTACTATCAAGGAGTTATTGTGAGAGTGGTGGGTTGACTTAAATGAAGTTAGTATCAATTAATTAACCAAAGATATCTTGTTGCGGCATTAGAAGAAAGCATTGATAAAATTGAATTTATAATTTTAGAAGTTGGTACTTCACTCAACAGATCAAGAAACTATGAGTTAATGTGGTTAGCCAGTCAAACACCAACCTTGAACTCTCTGAGTAGTGGCATAACCAAATCTTTTAGACTATGAGGGTAGGTTCAAGGATCCTTTCAACTATAATACTCAAACAATAGAGTATTATGATTCTATTACCGAGGGTTCCTAAAATTCAATAAAATAGTGGGATACATTTAATGATTTATTTAATTAATAAATAATGTCTAAATCGGTAATCAAGATAAAAGTACAATTTGATAGTTTTATTTTTATAGAAAATGGAAATTAATACCACAAATACACTATGATAAATATTATACAAAGTAAATTTCCAAACTATCATGAATTTCCCAATGTAGTACAGGAGCTTGCACAGAATACTACGATATCATAAATTCAAGGTTCTGGTGTCCCCAATACCTATTAATTCAACTCAAGAAGTGAGGGTGGAAAATTATTACAGGAGACTCATGTATGAAGAATATGATTGTTATTTAATAATGATAACATCAACGTCTTATGTTAGCTTTTGTTAAAACATCGAGACATAGATGATTTCACATGTAGTCTCATCTTTTAAAAGTTTGCAAGAAGAAAGTGAAGCACATAATGGATAAAATTATACTCTTTACATGTAAAATATGAAAGGTGGACCACAACCTTTCAAGAAATCCCATTCTTACATATTTTCACCCATTTGTTTCAATTTATTTTAAGATTATAAAATGAACAGGATGGATAAAATGCTTCATTACCGTTTGGGTAAAATTCTCCAAACAATAAGAATATTAAATACAAATTAATATTTAATTATTATAGTGGATAAGTTGAAAGAAAAGGAAATAAGTATAATGTAAATACCAATTCTAAATGCATCTTCACAACTTCCTTTATAGAAATAGGTAATAAATAGAATTTTATTTGCTTCACATATCATGAAATAAATCTATGGAATTTTAATCATAATGAAATAAATTAAATAAGTAATTAGTTTCTTATTATTCAGTGTATATTCATAAATTTAAAATAATTCATCTTTTATACTACTTGAGTATTAAATAAAATATTATTATTATATATGTGTATCGAAATATAGTAACCACGTAAGTAATAGAAACATTACAAGAATTAATGTGTATTCTCCAAGCATTTGATAAAGGGTGATTCCTAAATTAGCAGTGAGAAACACATAACTTCCAATTGCCAAGATAATTATTTAAGTCAAACTATTATTGATTATAACCAAAAACAATATCTCATGTGTTTGTTGAACATAAGGATACATTATTCCAATTTCAGTAATGTATGTTGTTTGTGGTGTCTCATAATCAACCAATAGTTTAGTGATACTTGAATAATAGGCAATACTCTATGAATATAAAATGTATGCCTTATTTAACCAATTGTGGAAAGATAATTCTTCGTCAAGTAAAACTAAAAGTGGACCATGAGGATATACCTAGTTTGATAGTTAGAGTTAGTATAGATAAACATTTTAGGTATTATTGGTGTATATACTTATTTAGTTTCAATAAATAAACCTTTATAAATAAAGGTATGCCACAAAGCTTTTAGAATTAGTTCGGCTAGAGAGCGTGAACTATTATAAGGATAATTTATTGATAAATACACTACATAAGATTCCATTAATTAATTAAGGAATGTGAAAATGAGGTATTCTATTTTCATGGTTAGAATATATAAGTTTCTTTGGGATGGCATGTCGAAGAATTTCTAGACTAAGCATTCATCCATCAATATAATGTAGCATGGAGTAATTTCTAAATGCACATTACCTTATCCCCATCACAATAATGATGTTTATAAGTAGGATCGATGATAAGTCTTACATGTCAAAATTAATCAATAAAATTTAGTGTGGATCAATTCCTAAACACACATTTTATACATCATAGTTATGATGTAATCAGTATCAATGTTGCAACTTACAGAAAATTCCATTATATTTCAAGATGTTATTTGAAAATAATGGTGATATCCTATTACCATATTCCAACTATAATTAAAAATGGATATCATATGAGTCATAGTATGATGGAAATTCATTATTTCATAAGGACATGTGTTAAGATGCAAAGATTTTATTAGGATATAAACAAACTTGCATCAAGAAAAAAAATGTGCATATAAAGTAATAATCCTAAAATTTTCTTCGGATATTATAGAAATTACTATGATATAAAAGTTGTAGTAAAGTGATAGACTATATTTCCATAAAATGGTTCACATATATGTTAGAGATAGTGGTATATAGGATGAATTGGGTTTAGTTAATGCCATAGATGCACATGTAGTTGGAAAAGGAAGTAGTTCCAAAAGTGCATGTGGAAAAGGAATGTTCCAGAGACACATACGTCGATACGGTGATCATCAAGATGTCGAAGGCATCATTGGATCACTGTGCTAACACCTGTTATTTGATGATCGATGCTCCTACAGATTTTTTAAGAATGTGTGGATGATCTATAGGGATTCTACTTTGGAATCTTTGAGAAATGATCATCGATTATAATAAAATTCTGAGCATGCATTTAGATCAAAAGAGGTATGTTTTCGGTTTATTTTTTGTTCTCTATTTAATTTACATGACATCCTTGTACTGTATCGGAGCTCGAATATTTGAAGACGAAAAGTATCATCATCCTGAAAATGGAAAATTTTAAATCCTTGGACAATCACCTTACTATGTGCACCCCAGTACCTTCACATTTCTTGGATTTCATTATGGATCGTTTGTAATTCAATTTAAGAAAAGAAATCAAATTAAAGCTTAAATAGTACCTCATTCGTTTGAAGTTTCTAGTTTGATTCTATCACCGTCGATGTGTCATGGATCAAAGATTCCAAGTTAGACATCCTCTGGATCTGCCACACGTGCTCTATAATTATAGGACCTTTTATCTATGTTTCTTAATTTCTATCATGGTAAATTTAATAGATTTATAATTTCCCTTTGATTGCCTCAAGAATATAGACTTGATTAAGAAATAAGAATCGATTTGACATTGTTCTTCCTTTTGAATCTCTCTCTAAGAACTTAATATGATAGTTAGACATCATGTTTCATGTCATTATGATATATCAAGACCATAGTACATATGTTTAAGATTACTACCATAGTATCTCAAGGTTCTCATTATAGTTGGGAACTGCTATAACCTTTTGATACAACACATAATCTAATGACATTACTATATAAATAGTGGATATAGAAATATCACCACTATTATGGTAAGAATAAACACATGTATATATCAAACTATATACATGTAATGGTAATCAAAATTACTATTCAAGTAGGGTCTAGGGTGCCCAATATTACAAAAAGTTGTTAAGTACAAGAACTAGGTTCCTTAGTGATGAACCCCTAGAGGGGTGAATTTAATTTTGATGTTGGTTCTGAAAAGAAAAATGGATTGGTTATTTAAAATACCATTACAACTTATATAGTGTTTTATCATATAACTTGGAATGAAATTATAAATAACCAACCCATGTGACTATAGTTACTTGGAATGAACCATGGTTGGGAGATGCAATTGTGTGGATATGTTGATTAATGAGATTTTGATTCTCAAGGGGATGACTCTCGTATGTAGAAGCCCGATGAGGATTAGCCTAAGATTTCATATTCTCAAGGTGGGTAGTCCCATATTTGGATACCCAGTGATAATAAATTCCCAAGCAGGTTGATGTTTTCTCATGTAATACTTGAGATGGATATAGTACCCTAGAGTGGATGGTGTGGCGTGTGAGTTTTCATGTGATATTTGAGATGGGGACAACGAGGTGTTTCACATGATCTATAACCATGTGAGGTATAATTTATGGGTTATTTAGAAAATCCTGGTGATTTTGAGATACAATTCAAGATATTTGTGAGCTCAATATTATATTTTAGATGAGGTATGATATATATGTGAGAGTAATCCAAGTGATATTTTAGCCCTAGCTTGTGAGTTCCCTTAAAGACAGAAGCATGGGTAAATTTTTCAGCTTGAGACTTTTGCACATAAGGCACTACTAAGGATGGGATACATGCATATTGATGCCTTAGAAATTATGAATGTGGAAGTTATGTGCATGTTCCTTTCCTTAAGAAAATTTCACAAGTGGTGGTGTTGT
Source organism: Viscum album (assembly GCA_963277665.1). Lineage (NCBI taxonomy): Eukaryota > Viridiplantae > Streptophyta > Magnoliopsida > Santalales > Viscaceae > Viscum > Viscum album. Next base: position 608,278,498 of record OY728150.1, on the reverse strand, counting down.
ATATGGTATAGGCATATATAATCCTTCAAAAATTTTACGGGGAAAACACCTCATGTACTGGTGCTTTGGTATCAAGGTTTGGTTTTGAGGGTAGAATCAATGTGAGGACTATCCTTATGTATATTAAATTTTCATGATTAGAATAGTGTAAAAGTGTGTATGGACACTTGTGTTTGTGGAATGATGCTGGTTAGTAATCAATCATATGATTTTCTGCAACATGTGATGGATGTCAGGTTTATGGGAAGGAGCATAGGGGTGATTCCAATTGTATGATATTGGAATTTCATAGAGGATGATTGATGGTTTAGGCATGTGAGTTTATGTACAATGAGACATGAATCATGGGAGCATGATTCAATTGATGCAACAGGGTTATACGAGAGCATACACCATTGGATTCTAATGAGATCAAAGTAGCACATGCTAGATATGAACGACACTATTGAATTATGAATTTGTGAGTGATCATGCGATAGCTAAGGAGCAATGGAATAAATGAGATTATAGAAAGATATTTTCCTGAGGGTTTGATAAAATGAGAAGTTCCCCTATGGTGAGGTCTATTTTGGAAAAGGATCGGGTGTAGTGACTCGATCATTTCGGGAGATGGTTATAGGCTGGTATTTCCTGGGATGAAATAAATGTGGCTCAAGAGGAGAGGCATGTGTGTGATATTTTAACCTATTGAGTTTATACTTGAGAAGTATAAGGTTATCCATTTAGTGGGGAGTTAACCATTATCTGTTTGAGGGAGTGACCCTCATTACTGATAAATTTTGATTAGCACTAAGGACACAGTTCCTGGTGAGTCAAGTATGATTAGTTATTGATATTTTTTTAGAGCTCAGGTATGAGAAGGATATATGTATCCAATCATTGCATGTGGTAAGGGATAGAGTATGGGTCGTGGAGGTATGACCCCATGTTGGTAGGGTTTTGGGCATGTTAAGACAGGATGTTGGATGGTCGAGGTGGTTCTTAGATGATGGTGAGTGGATGAATCCAATTATATCTTGTCATATGTAAATAACAAACATGAGAATTTAGATGAGGTATTGGATGGATCTGATACATTGGCATCAGGATCGAGATTATTTTGGTGTGATCCAGAGGTGGTTCATGGGGTGAACAAGCAATCCATGACATGGTTCAGGGAATGAACCAATGATTTGTTACATGATTCAGGGGTAAACCAATTTCATCACATGATTCGGAGGGTGAACTTGTTTCATCATGTGATTGGGTGATGAATCATGTGATGAAATGTAGTGATGTTTTTTTTGTGTTAGTTTGGATTTTTTGGGTTAGAGACCACATCAGGTACATCATATTTGGTATGAAGGGGGTATTCCAAGGTTTGGTTGGAGATTTTTTAGGAAAATTTGGTGTATCCAATCCATATGCATGGGAGGTGGAGACTAGTCTAATTCGATTTGTAATTGGAGATGATAGGGAGTATTTTATTTTTAATAATTTTTCATATGTATTTGGGTGCGATGAGATAGAAGTTGTACTGATTGGGTCATTGGACCACTAGATAATTCATTTAGAAAGGAAATTCAGATGGTGGGGAGCACTGTGGATCAAGATCATCCATTATTAGCTAAGGCTCTGATCGGGAGCACCATAAGCAAGGTGATGAGTTAATTTATGACACCATGGTGTCTTGGGATAGACTGGAATGGGATAACATCATCTCAATGTTTCAATGATGGAAATGATCGATGTCTCATATTTTGATGGATAGTGAACCTCATATTTGATGTTTCACAATGGCATCTCATTTAGTATTTAGGGATAGAATGTGATGAGTTGAACATGAGTTAGAAACCTGAGTAGGTCGGGGTTGATAGTTGAATGGTCGATGAGACTTCTTAGAGATGATAATTTCTATGGTGGGGATATTTTAATACCCTATATCAGAATGGGTTATGAAATGTGGAAGGAATTTTATTTTTTGGTTAGGTGGATGGTTCCTTTTGGTAATCGAAACTCGAAACAAGCTTTTGAGAGTTTGAAATTCCATTAATGGTGTTATTAGACATTATTTAGGGTTTATTGTACATTCTAAGTGTTTGGTAGAATATCATAAGGGGCCCAAAGTAGCTGGGATGTAAGGAGGAGCTATTTCAATCCATCAATTCCATGAAGCAGAGCTTCAATGCATGAATAATCAAGGCAATGGGGATGGGGTCCCTTTCTCAGGTGTTTCATGGTCTGGACCAATAGTTTACACCGTGAATGGGTACCAATGTATTTTTTTTTAAAGATAAAAATAGGGCCCAATCCCCCTTTTTTTTGGATAAAGGATCATATATGGGAGGGAAGATGGCCAATTTCTTCCCTATCCTTCTTCATCCCTTGATCTGGGGTGCTTTGGGTTTTTATTTCATGGAATTTCTATGTATGGTCCCTTGATCCTCTTCCTCTGTTCTTATTTTTCTTGGTTTCTTATAATCTCATTTTTTTGGTCTAGGGTTTTTGTTTTGATTCCACTGAAACAGAGTGAAAGAAACCATTTTTTATGGGCCTTTTTCCCATCTTGTGTAAATAAGTACTTGAGATGGTATTTGTATGATGTCTCATGTTTTTTCGTCAAAGCTACATCACCACATGATTTTTCCTTGGTTTTTTGTCATTTTTACATAAACATTGGTCATTCAAATGGAGATAATTGGTGATTTTGTGTTTCTTAGGATTGGGGGTGTGTTAGGAGTGGATTTCACCATATTTCTCATAGTTTTAGTCTAACGATGTCAACTGGTGAGAATTTAAGATTTATTCCTGATTAAATTAATTTATAAATTTATTTGGTAAATTATTTAATTAAATATAAATTGATTTTGATTAATTAACATGTATGGTTTAGCTTGAGTTGGGGCCTTTTAAGGATGGGTGGTGGTTTGATGGACTCGGATGAGCTCGAGAAAGATTTTTTGAGCTGCATGTAAAAAGGTAAACAACTTATTTGAGGTTGGTGGTCCCTCATACATGCCCTGTGGCATTATTCATTATTTTTATGGAATTTTACATGTGGTCTTTTCAATGGGGGTGATTTAAATTTTATTTAAAATGAATTTTTAAATTTAAAATGAAATGCGTATGGATTAAATAAAGTGCAAAGGGCCATGAAAGGCCCTTGTGCACTAGCTTGTTTTCCTAGGTTGTCTATGTTCAAGGCCTTGATTATACCTATATTCCTAGAGATACATAGACCTTGATGGGTGAGACTTAAATGGTTTAAGTGGATGTAGTGACCCATAGAATGGGATTCCCTAGTGACCTCAAGGTAGAGGTGGGTGACTAATTAAGATAGATGGCCTAGGAGTTTTTCATATGAGAACCTTAAAATGTCTTAGATTCTTCAGTCTTGTAAGATGAATGTGAGGTGAGAATTCCTACTCTATTGAGACAAGATGACTTGGGTGATTATTCCCTAATAAGGATAATGGATAGGTTGATAGATCAAACTAGCCTAGAGTGACTTAAAAAAGGAAACGGGCTTGAGGCCATCTCCCTTATGAGGTTTGTCATGGAGTCTAGTAAGGCCTTTATGAGACTTTGATGATGATGTGGGATTTTATTCCATTTAGGTGATAGATGTTGACTTTGGAAACATCTGTGAGATAAGAGGACCCATGAAGGGTGTCCTATCTATGATGAGACCTAGGGGACCTCAGTGGTTTCCCTAGTGACATATTGACCCTAGTGAGAGGGTGCATACAAATATTGGTATTGATGATAGTGAGTATCATATTAGAACATGGATCAACAATGTAATTCCATTGAGACTTGATACTATTGATTTCCTAGGTTCATCCCCATAGGAATTTTATTTGAAACTGATACTACTAGAATGATCATTATTGCCTCTTAAGGTTTGGTGATGGTTCTTAATACATTGTAATTCCAAGGGTGATACCCCTTGGGTTCAGTGATGATGCATGATATTATGAAAATATTAGGATGGCCTCTTGGGGTTCATTGGTTGTGTTTGATGACTATAAAATACTCGAGATGACCTCCTAGGGCTCAGAAAATGCACCTGGTGATTATTGAATGCTCAGGATTACCTCCTAGGGTTCAGTGGTTTCCCCTAATGACTATGGAATGCTTAGGATGAATTCTTGGGGTTTGACGATTCTTCTTGATGATTATGGAATCCTCCGGATGACCTATTGGGGTCCAGCGGATGCACCTGATGACTATGGAACACCCAGGATCACCTCCTAAGGTTCGGTGATGACTCCTAATGACTATTGATCACCTAAAATCGCCTTCTACAAATCAATTTACAAACTACTACTATAGGATTCCTTGGACATGATTTTTAGATCTAATAGTTATGCTTGATACTACTAGATTTCCTAGGACTTACTCTAAGGAATCAATCATGGGGATGATACTGGTTGGCACAGTTGTGTGATGTGCTCAGAGACATTTTGGCACTAGCCAAAGTAGGTTTGGGTCGATCAGGGTTCCATGGTATAACCCAATTATTCATAGTGTTTATTTAATAATTTTTTTAAACATTCTCTAATTTTTATTTAGATGATCATGTCACATTTTTATACATTGCATATATTGATTATGTATAGTACTGTGTTGGTGGTTCCCTACAAAGTTTTTCTCACACTCATCTTAGGAATCCATGGCACTTGGATAACCAAGCATACCTCGCTATTTTTAGGTTCAAGGTTGGAAGAGGCTCATAATTTAATGATCGAGTAGGATATGTAACACCCTAGCACTAGTAACCCAGATTCCGTGCTTATTTTACTACATTTTCACTAGATACATGATATTTCTTCCCTAAGTATTGAATAGTTTAATAGTCTTGGGAGACTAGATACATACATGATTCTCATATTACATTTGAAAACATTAAATAAAACATATTATTCTAGTGATAACTTTATCATTATATCTATTATATCCCTAAAATCATTCATAAATATCTTCTTGGTAACCTAGGGAATGGAAAAAATAATAAAGGGTGAGCTCAGATGCTCAGTAAGGGAAATCATACAATAGATGTTATTTTATAATAAATAAATCATGAATAATCTGATAGAGATAAAAAATAATCAAATATACCATAAAATTAATATAATAAAAAATGGAATAAATCCATGTATGACATAGCAACATAAATAATCACCTGAATAACAAAAAATAATTTCATAATGATTGAATGAAAAATGTTAGACACCATAATCTTATCATAAAGTCATCGTGCCAAGACATCATACATAAATAGGTAAGGCATACAAAAAATACCCTAGCTAGTTTTTCTCACGAGACCAACTGATGAATTGATGGGATATAACAGGCTCCTTCTATCACTTACTAAGTCCAATTCATTAATCATATGAAATAAATGAATAATAATTCAATACATAATCAACATTTACATTCATATTAAATAACGAGCATACGAAATATTAATATTTTCCCCAATCCATCACTAGATCAACATGATCATAATCCATAAATAGTAATATGGTGGATTGTATCATTAGATTATATCATCGAAAAATCATAATATTTATCAAAGTATATTAACATGGATAAAAATACTTTTAAAATTTTCTGAAACATTTCTTGAGAAAAATACGCTTTTCATTTTGAAATCACTTATATAAAATCTAAAAATATATATAATAATAGGAAAAACATTTTCTTTGAGAAGAACCATGGAAAATTTTAAAGTAAAATTCAAGGTAAGTAATATTCATGATGGTGGGAAAATTCATCTATGTAGTAAGCATTAAAATAATGATCTTGTTCACACCTTCAGTTAAAAGTGTCTCATTTTAAAGATGATAAGATTCATTTTAAACCATTTTATAAAAATTAAAACATGGGAAAAATTACTTTAATAAATCATTGGTTAATATTAAAAAAATTATTGAAAATATTTTAAAGAAAATATGGACATGGAAGAAAAATATTCTTGATCGAATAGAAAAATAAAGTCAGTTTTCTTTAAAAATATTCTTTCAAACTATTGAGTATGTAGAGAGATGAAAATGAAAGGAAAAATTTTAATTTCTATATATAACCATATAATAAGAAAATATAATAAATTTAAGATAAAAATATCATATACTTCCACCAACAGAAACATAAACATAAATAATCCCAAATAAGGATAAGATTGTGAAATAAACTCTTACCTCGAGTTCAACTTGCCTCATAAGTGCTTTTAACCTCCTGCATAATAAATTTAGATTTATTATAATTATATACCAAAACTATATACATACTTATAATATAATATATGATTCACTTATAATATTTCAACACCTATTTATTAATAATTCTTTATAAAAATCATTATTTCCCAGTGTTAGTCGTTTTGTTTTTCATGTAAGTTTCAGTTCATTAATTTCAGTACTTAAATATTTATAATGGTTCCATAATCTATAGAACCTTAATCATGTCATAATTATAATATTTAATCATTATATACACTTTTATAACCATTAATATAAATTGGTGAAGAAAAATGAATTACATCACTTCGTGGAGATGAAGGTCTGTATGTATGCACATGTGATGTTTCCAATTTTTGATGGATGGAATGAAAGAAAGGTAAATAATAATTCAATTTTATAGAATAATTATTATATCATAAATATCATATATATTCATTAAATATATCCTTATTACTATCCATGTAAATAGTAAATGAAAAAATGAATCACAATGCTTCGTAGAGGAGGTAGTCCACACGTATACATGAAGGATAATTTAATTTCGCATTTAATAGAAATGTGGTGGAAAATGGTTATACAATAATCATAATAACATCTCAGTATATTTATAATACTGGATTAATTATTTTTTGGATATATACAACATATTTATAGGAATTAGATGCAGTAATAAACTTTGAAAAAATCGGTAAAGATGATTACCACTTCATTGAAATGCCTCTTTTGACTTATACATTAAGCATTATTAAGATGGTATTAGGAGAAGAAAAAATGGTAGAGAATGTAAGGAAGGAATATATGAAGTTTTTTAGGTAGGGTTTTTCTAATCTAGAGTACCCAATGTTTTTGAATAAGGGAGGAGAAGTGGTTCCCTTTTATAAGTGAGGGGGGGACACACATGGAATTACTTAAAAGATTTAAAAAATATAAAGTCATTTTCTTATGAAAGTGGCACCGAATGGACATTAAATCAAAGTTAATGTAAAATAATGTTGAAATATATTTAACCAATAATATTTATACAAGTTTAAGTGGCATTTTTACCCTTATTTCTTAGTTTAACCCCCCCCCCCCCCCCCCCGGTAAACCCATTTTAACTCGGTGGTAACAAACTTATACTATTTTTTATATTCATTATTATAAAAGAGTAAGTTGAACTTATTACCTAATATTAATTATAATGATTAAAAATATGTAACACATTTTATAATATTAAATTTTTAGAAGTTGTAGAAATTAGTTTTAATATAAATGTGTAAAACACAATGAAAATGGTTTTTAGAAAAATGTATGTTTTAAGCATAAAAATGATTTTATAGTAAAATAAAGTATAATTTTTATTCCAATTGAATAATTTGTATTATGTTAAATAAAATTAGACTTATTTTTATTTAAAACTAAATCAAATCATAAATTAACCTTGTATATACTTTATTAGGAAAGAAGAACTAAAAACAATTTTTATTTGAACAAAAACATTACTTGAATTTCCAAAATGTTAAGCATATATTTATAAGTTCAACATTATATTTTTATAAACATAATATTAATATTTAAATATATATTTTTACTAGAAAAAGATTTTAATCTTTTAATTTATTCTTATATCATTATAATTTGATAAAAGTGACAATTTTTGTAAAATCAGTATTTTTAATTATACTACGAAAAATCAATTATTTCTGAAAAAATCTCAAAAATTCACACTAAGATAATTTTGAAATCATGAATTCAAAAATGAAATTAATTTCATCAAATTCAATTTATTAAAATTGAGAATTTAGGTTTTAATCACATTCTTAACTAAAGATATGTGCATTGTGTTATTGTGTCTCTAGAAAGAAAAGATTAAAATAATTGAAGCTCAAGTGTTAAACTCTTCGTTGTGGAAACGCTGGGAGTCACAGTGATAGAATAGGTTTAAAGATGAAGAAAAGACATAAAAATAAGAATAAGAACATGGATAGAGTAATTTATGAGGCTCAAGAAAACATCCCTACATCCACAAAGAGGAAAAATTATCACAATAATTCAGGAGCAAAAATACAGAGAGAATATCAGAGTTTCACAACACACATAAACCCTAGTTCTAAATGAGCTAATAAAGAAGACAAAACACTATTCCACCAACTGGATAGAATTTTTTTTGTGAAATAGTGAAATTTGGTTGGAATTTTGCACTATTAAAGTGTTGTGGCCACCCAAGTCCAAGATATTGTAGTGGTCAATGGAAGGAAGTTTGAAGAGCTATAATATCATTATCTCCAAAGTTTGAGATGCTATAGTAATTTTGTCAGAGTATGCACTGCTATAGTACTCTATCGGTGTCACCCGGTTATCTATACTAATATCGATCAAGTTACTATAGTTCCTCCAAAATTTGGTTCGGGGGCCTTCAACCCCCATACCCCCGAAGCAGGGACATGTTTCCCCCTACAACCCCAAATAAGCTCACTGCAGATCTTGACCCATGAGAGTTGCAACCTGGTGTTCAGTATAGACCACTAATGTAACGACCTAATATTTTTTAATGGAAATTTCTTCTTATTATTATGTCATATAATCACATGAAATCACAACACAATTAACTACTAAGTACTATGTGACCTTTAAACATAATTTTTACACTTCTGTGATTTGAATTTTGAAAATATGACATACGCTTTTGCGATCAGTAAGATGTTTGGAGTTATATAAGACAAAATTAATCTTTGGTGGATAGTAATTAACCCTTATGAATAGTAATGTTACCCTTATTAATAGTAATATGAACCTTATGTATAGTAAATTGACCAAAATTATATTAACCTCACCCTTGAATGTATAAATAAAATTTAGGCATCTTCTAAGTGATAATGTGACCATAATAAAAGTATTGGTATTTTTTTAAGTCATAAATAATTAATTATAATTAATTAATTAATTTAAAAGAAATTTTATTTTTTAAAAAGGTGTTCATAAATTTATAATTTTATGTATTCTAGTTTTAAGATAATTTTATAAGGCCTTGTATAATTTTTGAAAGCATTATAAATTCAGTTATAGTTTTAAAATCCGTATTTTTCAAGTAAATTATTATTTTAATTAAAAATTAAATTATCCATATTTAGAAAATTATTTTTGAAAAATAGATTTAATTTTTGTATTCTAAATGTCGAAAAATGGTTAGGGTGAATTTTTAGTATTTTTCTAAAATACATGAATTTTTGTTGAATAGTAAAATACATTAATTTACTGTATAAATACATTATAATTTAAATACACTTCCAAAAATAATAAGTGATGTAAGCACCCAAATCTATAAATCACATGAACAAATTACTATTTTTGGTCTTGGAATCATCACTATTTCAGGTCTTGAGGGAAAATAATAAACTAAGGAATTAAATATTATGAAAACTCCCCTCCCCTCCACTATAAATACCACCTCTTCCAGCCTCTTCTCTTCACTCCTATAAATCCTTGTAACTTGCCTAAATTCTACCCAAATCTCACCCCAAGATCCTCCCGTACATATAAAATCCCTTGTTCTCCTCAAAATACCAAATCCTCTCCCCTTAAGAGGCTCTCAAAGGAGATAAATTCAAGAGGTAATTTCCTCCTTCTAATTCTTTTATTTTCTTTCAAGTTATTTTATTTTCTTGTTTCTTTCCTCACCTGCATTCACCAAAATAGTATGATAACTATAGTAAAATAAATTTACTATAATTATATTATGATAATGTGATATTTTATTATAATCTCTCCCTTCCCCTCTTTTTTTCTATAAATGAAAATACCATCTGAGATGTGTTGATTTATCACATTCAAGGACGATGGGTTTTCAATTTGAATTACCATCTTCTAGACTAGTCATGAAACCATTTTAATGGTTGAACCATGTCATCGTATATTTATTTTATCTTATGTTATGTTCTGTAATCCTTTTTCACACATGATGTATAATAATAGTACAAAACAAGTTAATTATGAGCAAAATCGCCAAATTAATCCAATTGTTTATCATTAATGTTTTATATAATGATTCAACTTCAATCCAAGTAACCAAATTAAATTTAAAACCATGTTACCTTCTGGATGTTAAATAATAAAATATAAATTCAATTCTTAAAAACCACTCTCATCATACATGTGTATCTAAACATGAATATAAGTGAACTGATCATTAAAACCAAGGAAGAAAACATACCCGAACAATAAAATTGAACCTCATAACCAATCAAAAAGGACATGAATGAACTTAAAAAAATTATAATAAATATTTTAAATATATAATAGGTTCTATAATTATTAATTAATAAACCTAATTTGATTATTCAGGTCATTAATATCAAGTGGAGAACACCATCAGACTTAAGGTAAGGGATCCTCTCTTTTTACACTTTTATTCATGAATGTCCTCTATGTTATGACCTTTTACATATAATTTATAATGATGGGGTATGATTTATAAACTTCCCCATACTTCACTAATTATTTATAAAATATTATAAATCACTTTATCTTTCATTAATACCTCATAAGTACACATGATACCATGCTGATATTCCATAAGGGATTCCACTCGAACCGCCTTTATTCCTTCAGGATACTCTATCATTATTTTTACCCAAATGAATTTGTCCTTTATTTTTATGTAAAAATTATAAATAATTTTTATATGCTCTAAAATCATGTTTCAATATTCATCCCTCATTCTCTTTCGGGTATATACATGTTTTTAAGTGATTCCCTCCTCAATACTTCCTGATAAGAAAACCTGTTTTGAGGGAACTTCCCGAATTCTTACATAATTTCAAGTGCACTAAATATTCTATTTTAATAAACCATTATATTTATAAAATAATTTTATTATTGTAAAAACCTTCCTGGTTCACTTCTGGTTTTGTATAAATAATTTTTCCCTTTTTCTATTTTAAAGGCTCTATAGTATTTTCCTTAAAACCGCTCAAAAATGTTTTTATGCTAAAATTTCTTGAATACTTTTATTACATGTGGTCACTTCTACTTGACATCACTTACCATGATACATGACTATTTTCCCTTATAAATGTCCATGTATATTTTAGTTCCTTTGTTTCATGAACACTTTTATGATATGAACATTTGTTATGCTTTATGATGTGATTGTGGTACCCAATTCTTTCCATGGGTAACCCTTATGTTTATGTAAGATTTATTATATATGATTATTTATGTGGAAAACATATTCATGAAAATTTAATATGGGTGCACCTAGATATAACTCCAATGAATTGGGTAAAGTTAAGTCTCATGGGATGTTATGTGCGACGATCTTAGCGGTTATCCTTGTCTTGTGATACTACGTGAAGTGATCTTGGTGGTTAGTATTGACTATACTAAAGTCATGTTTTATGTTGCTACAAAATTTATATGACTCCATGTTTATATGATTCTGTGTTTATATTTTAAGGTTCCATATGTTACATGCTTTTTATATCATCATTCCATGACATCTATTCCTTGTTCTAATGCTTTGTTCTTATGGTTATTCCCTTATTGGGCTATTTATCTCATCCATTTGTTCAAGTGTTCCCTAGGGTACCCTATATAGATATTTGAGCACAATGGAAATTATAAGATCAATTCGAAGATTAAATAATGAAGTTTTTTTTAGTCCCATGTTTTTAGTTTTATGTACCTAGTCTTCAAAGACACTAGACTTCACGATCCTTTTCTTATACTCTAATGTACAATTGTGCTTAAAATCATGTAATGTCATGTGAAAAGGCTAGGGTCACTATATTTGGTATCAGAGGGAGGTTTACTTATTTTTGTAGATTAGGAATACATCACCTTAGTGAGAACCTTAAGGATAAGACTAAGTATAAGAAAAAAATCCCTAAATTTTGGTAATTATAGAGTAAGTGGTTTATCAAGAAAATACATCTCTGTTTGGATACAAACAGGTAGAGGCAACTCTGGCACAGATTTATCTAAGAGTGAAAACTCTAACAAGGAGTTTCAGGCCTGACATGGGGTATCCTGGTATACGAAAACGTGACTTTCTGCACTCTTGGTTTGACACTTCTGGGGGATATGATTTGGTAAATTCATGAGCTTAATACAAACCATTATTAGTGGGGGAATCCCATAAGAATATAAGTTAAGAAATAGATCGAGGATAACATAGATTTAAAACTAAAGAATCGCAAGTTAAGATATACTTCTCCTTTACAAGTTTATCCTTTTATGTTCAAAAGTTTCCTTTTTATGTTCAATAACTAAGTATTTACGCCCTCTAATTGTATGTTATTTTTCAAGTTAATATAGGGAAATAGAATAACATGTTTCAATAACCAATGTGATTGGAAATGTGAATATTTCCCTAATGATATGCCTGATATGATGGAAACAGGTGCTCAAAACTTCATGAAAATACTTGCCCAACTGGCTCAATTTATGAATAATAACTTCAATCATATAGAATAATAACTTGAATCATATATAATTACTTCCTCCTCTAAGGAAAGAGAAATTTTCCATAAAATCCTTCATGCAGCAAAGGCTACCCATGTTTAGCGGATCTTCTAATACCCTCCTCAAGAAATAGTGTATTAACTCCATTGAAAAGATATTCTCTATCCTCTAGTACTCAGAAGAAGATAAAGTTTTATTAGCGGTCTATTGTTTTGATGGGGAAGATAATCAGTGGTGGAAACTGATCACAAATATGAAGCCCCAATAGAAAATTGATTACATTGATTGGGAGGAATTCAAGAGGATGTTTTTCAATAAATATTTTCCTAGAAACCTCCATCTCAAGATGGAAAGAGAGTTCCTTAGACTCAAGTAGAAGGAAGATGAGTCCATCAGGGAATATGAAGAAAACTTCAAAAGGATTTCAAGGTACACCTCTAGCTTTGTCTTGAACACCAAAAACAAGGTGGATCACTTATTTAGTAAACTAAATATGATTATATGAAAAGCATTGGATATTAGAGACTTTTATAGTTATGATGAGATTTTCCATTGTGCCCTCGAGGTTGAAATAAAGATTGAATAATTTCATTGGTCTCGTGGGATGGGTGACAAGAATCAGAAAATGGAGAATAAAATGGGTGGTTCAACAAACAAATCCCATGATGGAAAGAATACTGACGATCCCACTTGTAAAATTTGTGGAAAGAAGAATCTTGGGAGCTATCTAAAGGGAACTAATAATTGCTTCAAATGTGGAAGAATGGTACAAATATCTAAAAACTATTGAAGGGATATGAATAATCCCACAAATGTGTAAGAATAAAGGAAGGTTCAGATCAATACTCATCCATTAGTGTAGTGATACAACTGAAAGGATCATGGGAATTATGTGAACAATTACCCTTAGCTGAGGGTTGTCAGAGGCAATCAACAACAACCTTCAAGGAAACAAGTAATGGCTTATGCTATCACTACTATTGAGGTGGAGTGGGATAATTATGTGGTGAAAAGTAAGCTAGTTATTCATTCAGGAATAGCGAACGTACTATTTTATTCCGGTTCTATGAATTCTTTCATATCTTGAAAGTTTAGTATAACTATTCAAATGCCACCTCAAAATTTGGAGGATAATTTATTTATGAGAACAGTGAATTGGGAAATTATTGTGTCCATGGTTTATAATTCCTCCCCAGTTAATTTTTGTGGACTAAACCTCCTATCAAATCTCACCATACATCCTTTAGTGGAGTTTGTTGCTATCTTGGGCATGGATTGGATATCTTTATAAAAAAGACAACATCAACTATTGGTAAATGGAGATCACTCTTCACATCCCTAAGCATAATCCAATTCTTTACAAGTGTAAGGAGGAATATGAATCTCCTTTAGAATCATTGTCTCATGTGTGGATATTAATTCCTTATGAGAAAGAATGTCTAGATCAAATGATTGGGACAAAAGAGAGAATCGTGCTTGAATACATGCCCATCGTGAGGGATTATACTGATGTGTTCCCTAAAGAGTTTCATGGTCTTCCTCCTGACTGAGATTTTGAGTTCTAAATTGAACTTATTCCTGGATCTCTACCTATATTAAAGACACCTTATATAATGGACATAGTAGATTTGGAAGAGATGAAGAAATAGTTACAGGAGAATCTGAAGAAGGGCTTTATATTCCCAAGTGTTTCACTGTGGAGTGTGCCAGTCCTCTTCATCAAAAAGTAGGATGGATCAATGCACCTCTGCATTGATTATTGTGATCTCAATAAAATCATGATAAATAACAAGTATCCCTAACCTCAGATAGATGACTTGTTCGATCAGCTTCGTGGGTCTGGTTATTTCTCTGAGGTGGACCTTCGATCAGGATATCACTAATTAAAGGTGGGGAAAGAAGATATTCCCAATACTGCCTTTTGAATGATGTGTGGACACTATGAGTTCATATTGATGCCCTTTGGACTCACTAATGCTCTATAAATTTTCATGGATTTAATGAATAGAGTCTTTAGAGATTACCTCGACAAATTTACGGTACTCTTTATTGATGATATTCCGATATACTCTAAGAGAAATGAGGAACATGAGGAGCATTTGAATACTATGTTAAAGACTTTTCTAAGGGAGAATTTGTATGAAAATTACAATAAATGTGAGTTATGAATGGAGGAAGTATCATTCTTGGGGCATGTTATCACCAGCAAAGGGATATCTATGGACCCTTCCAAGACAAAGGCAATTGAAGAGTGTCCTAGGACAACATCTGTAAAAGAGATTATCTGGGTATTATCAATGATTTGTGAAAAACTTTTCACGATTTTCAAACCCAATGACCAAGATAACATGGAAGGGAGTAAATTTTTCTGGACTTAGGAATGTGAAGACTGTTTTAAGGAGTTGAAAAAGAGTCTTATCACTGGGCCAGTACTCTCACTCTCAACAAGTGTAAAACTCTTTGTGGTGTACAGTGATTCTTCAAAGAAGGGCTTAGGATGTGTGATAATGAAAAATGATGAAGTGATAGCCTATTCCTCAAGGAAGCTGAAAATACACGAGAAAAACTATCCTATGCATGATCTGTAGTTGGTGGCAGTGATCTTTACGTTAAAAATCTGGCAGCATTATCTCTATGGGATGAAGTGTGAGATATATACTTCCCACAAGAGTCTCAAATATATATTCACAGAAAAATAGCTTAATATATGCCAGCGAAGATGGATAGAGATCATCAATAATTATGACTACTCAATCAATTACCATCTCGGTAAGGCAAAAAAGGTAGGGGGTCCTCTAAGTAGAAAGGATTATGTATCTTTATCAATGATGATAATTAAAAAAGGATCTGATCTTCTTAGATTTACATAGGATGGACATGGAAATTATTAAGGGAGGAACATCATTAATCTTTTCTCAAATGATTTCTCAACCATCCCTCATGGAGAAAATAAAGGATCCTCAAAGAAAAGATGTAGAAATTCAGAAAAGGGTGGAAGAAATCATAAATGGGAAATCATCCGATTTCAAAAATTGACAAGGATGGAGTTTTAAGATTTGGGTCATGATTATGTGTACCATCAGATCTAGAGATTAAGAAGGAGTTTTTTGATGAATCACATAGCTTGACCTTCTCTGTTAACCTAGGGAGCACAAATATCTATCGAGATCTCCGAGATAACTTTTGGTGGGACAATATAAAGAAGGAGATTGATTATTATACATCAAATTGCCTGGTTTTTCAACAAGTGAAGGCTGAAAGGCAGAAGTCAAAGGGTATGATAAAACCATTACCCATACCAACATGGAAGTGGGAGAACATCGCCATTGACTTTTTCATTGGAATTATAAGGACATCCAGAGGAAACAATTCTATATGGGTTGTTGTGGATTTTATTACGAAGACAACTCACTTTATCACAATTTGAGAGGACTTCTCATTAGATAAAATTTCATGGATATACATCAAATAAGTGGTAAGGTTTCATGGTGTACCACTATCTATTGTATTTTATTGTGATCTAAGATTCACCTCG
The DNA here is from genome assembly GCA_963277665.1 of Viscum album. Lineage (NCBI taxonomy): Eukaryota > Viridiplantae > Streptophyta > Magnoliopsida > Santalales > Viscaceae > Viscum > Viscum album. Next base: position 608,262,298 of record OY728150.1, on the reverse strand, counting down.
AAGTTATAGAAAAGTATCCAACATGCTCTAAGTAATGAACTGAACTTCATTACGGCCTATCATCCTTAAACTGATGGCCAATCTGAGTAAAATATTTAGACACTGGAAGATATGTTGAGAGAATGTTCTATGGACTTCAAAGGAGGATGGTACCAACATCTTCCATTGGTTGAATTCTCTACAAAAATAGTTTCCACTCGAGCATCTGAATGGAACCATATGAAGCCCTTTATGGGAAAAGGTGTAAAACATCAGCATGTTGGGATGAAGTCAGTGAGCATAAGCTGCTAGGACCCGAAATAGTTGAATAAATGGTGGAGAATGTGAAAACCATTCATCAGCACATCAAGGCATCCCAAAGTCAAAAAAAGAGTTATTCATAAAATCATCGATGAGACCTTGAGTTTAAAGTTGGAGACATGGTATTTATACACATATCTCTATGGAAAAAGTTCATGAGGTTTGGGAAAAAATGAAAGTTAATTCCTAGGTACACTAGCCCCTTTGAGATTCCTAATCGTGTCGAGGCTGTGGCTAATCGACTGGCACTTCTGCCTACCATGTCCAAAGTACACGATGTATTTCATGTATCTTATTAGGGAAGTACATACCAAACTCTTCACATGTACTCTCTTTAGAGGTGGTACATTTGGAGAATGATATTTCTTATGAGAAGTAGCTAGTGAAGATATTGGATCGTGGAGATAAAGTTCTACGTAACAAGAATACTCACATAGTCAAAGTACTATGGTGGAATCATAAGTATAAAGAGGCAACATGGGAACTGGAGGAAGCAATTAAGGAAAAGTACCTGCACTTGTTTATGGCTTAGAATGTAAAATAAAGTTTTGAGGGAAATATTTCATAAGGGGGGGAAGAATGTAATGACCTAATGTTTTTCAATGGAAATTTCATTCTTATGATTATGTCATATAATCACATAAAATCACAACATAATTAACTACTAAGTACTATGTGACCTTTAAACATAATTTTGACACTTCTGTGATTTGAATTTCAAAAATTTTACATACACGGTTGTGATCAGTAAGATGTTTGGAGTCTGATAAGACAAACTTAATTTTTTGTGAATAGTAATTAACCCTTATGAATAGTAATGTTACCCTTATGAATAGAAATATGACCGTTATAGATATTAGGTTGAAAAAAAGAATAGTAACCTCACCCTTGAATGTATAAATAAAATTTAGGCATCTTATAAGTGATAATGTGACCATATTAAAAGTATTGGTATTTTTTTAAATCATAAATAATTAATTATAAATAATTAATTAATTTAAAAGAGAATTTATTTTCCTAAAAGGTGTTCATAAATTTATAATTTTATTTCTTCTAGTTTTAAGATAATTTTATAAGGCCTTGTGTAATTTTTGAAAGGATTATAAAGTCATTTATAGTTTTAAAATCTGTTTTTTTCAAGTAAATTATGATTTTAATTAAAAATTAAATTATTCATATTTAGAAATTTATTTTTGAAAAATAGAGTTCATTTTTTTTATTCTACATGTTGAAAATGGTTAGGGTGAATTTTTAGGATTTTTCTGAAATACATGAATTTTTAGTGAATAGTAAAATACATTAATTTACCATATAAATACATTATAATTTAAATCCACTATTCCTAACATCATAAGTGATGGAATCACAAAAATATAGAACTCATATGAACATATTACTATTTTTGTTCTTGTAATCATCATTATTGCTGGTCTTGAGAGAAAATAATAAACTAAGGAATTAAATATTATGAAAACTCTCCTCCCCCCACTATAAATACCACCACTTCTACCCTATTCTCTTTACTCCTCTCAAGACTTGTGTCATGCCTGAATTCTGCCCAAATATCTCCCCAAGATCCTCCCCCATACTAAAACACTTGGCCTCCTCAAAGTACCAAATTTTCTCCCCTTAAGAGGCTCTCAAAGGAGATAAAATCAAGTGGTAAATTCCTCGTTCCGGTTCTTTTATTTTCTTTCAAGTTCTTTTCTTTTCTTGTTTCTTTACTCACCTACCTTCATCCAAATGGTATGATAACTCCATTAACAAACATTTACTGTAATGATATTATGTTGATGGGATATTTTATCATAATCTCTCCATCCCCCTCTTTTTTCTATAAATGAAAATACCATCCGAGATGTGTTGATTTATCACATTCAAGGATGAAAAGTTTTCAATTTGCATTACCATCTTCTAGACTGCTCATGAAACCTTTTTAATGGTTGAACTAGATAATAATATATTTATTTTATCTTATGTGATGTTCTGGAATCCTTTTTCACACATGATGTAAAATAATAGTACAAAACAAGTTAATTATGAGGAAAATTGCCAAATTAATCCAAGTGTTTATCATTAATGTCTTATATAATGATTCAACTTCACTCCAAGTAACCGAATTAAATTTAAAACCATGTTACCTTATGGATTTTCAATAATAAAATATAGCTTAAATTATAGAAAACCAATCTCATCATACATGTGTATCTGAACATGAATATAAGTGAACCAATCATTAAAACCAAGGAAGAAAACAGACCCGAACAATAAAATTGAACCTCATAACCAATCAAAAAGAACATGAATGATTTTAAAAATAGTATAATAAATATTTTACATATATAAGAGGTTATTTAATTATTAATTAATGAACCTAATTTGATTATTCAGGTCAGTAATATCAAGTGGAGAACACCATCGGACTTAAGGTAAGGGATCCTATCTTTTTCCACATTTATTAAAGAATGGCCTCTATGTTATGCCCTTTTATGTATAATTATTAATGATGTGGTATGATTTATCACCTTACACATAATTTACTCATGATTTATAAAAGATGATAAATCCCTTTATATCTCAATAAGACCTCTTAAGTGTATCTGATACCATGTCGATATTCCGTAATGGATTCCATCCGAACTGCCTTTATTCCTTCGGTTTTCTCTATCTTTATTTTTACCCAAATTAAGTTATAAATTATTTTTATGTACAAATTATACATATTTTTTATGTGATCCAAACTCATGCTTAAATATCTATCCCTTATTCTCTTTCACGGATATGCATGTTTTTAAGCAATTCCCTCCTCAATACTTCCTAATAAGCAAACTTGTTTGGAGGGAACTTCCCAAATTCTTACCCGATTTTAAGTGCACTATATATTCTATTTTAAGCCACCATTGTCTTTATAAAATAATTATTTTTATTGTGAAAACCTTCCTGGTTCACTTTTGTTTTTGTATAAAGGTTTGTTCTCTTTTCTATTTTAAAGGCTCTATAGTATTTTCCTTAAAACCGCTCAAAAATGTTTTTTTGATAAAATTTCTAGAATAATTTTCTTATATGTGGTCAATTATACTTGACATCACTTACCATGATACACTCCTATTTTACCTTATGAATTTCTGTATATATTTTAGTTCCTTTCTTTCACGAACACTTTTATGATACGACCATTTTTTATGCTTTATGACATGATTGTGGTACCCAATTCTTTCCATGGGTAACCCCTGTGTTTATGTAAGATTTATTATGTATTATTATTTATGTGGAAAACATATTCATGAAAATTTAATATAGGTGTTCCCGGATAGCGCTCCAATGCATTGGGTAAAGTTAAGTCTCATGAGATGTTATGTGCGACGATCTTGGCGGTTAGCTTTGGCTTGTGATACTATGTGAAATGATCTTGATTGTTAGCCTTGACTCATACTAAAGTCATGTTTTGTGTTACTCCCACATTTCTAGGACTCCATGTTTATATGTTAAGGTTCCATATGTTACAGGCCATTTTATATCATCATGTCATGCCTTATATTCCTTGTTCTAATGCTTTGTTCTTATGGTTATTCCCTTACTAGTATATTTTTCTCATCCCTTTGTTCATGTGTTCCCCAGGGTACCCTATGAAAATTTTTTGAGAACAATAGAAGTTAGGAGTTAAATTTAAAGATTAAATAAAGAATTTTTTTTAGTCCCATGTTTTTAGTTTTATGTACCTAGTCTTCAAAGACACTAGACTTCATGATCCTTGTATTATACTCTGATGTATAATTATGCTTAAAATCATGTAATATAATGTGAAAAGGATGGAGTCTCTATAGCTAAAATTCAGCCCAAAAACATCCAAATGGATCAGGCTACACCAATCCAACATTCTTACCTCCAAAAACTTCATCCTTAAAATTTATAGAATGTCGCCTCACGAACAGATGTGGGTAGTTTTTTGACATAACTTGTTCAGGTTACCACATCGCCTCTTATATCTTATGATTTCTAAAAAGTATCTTTAACAATAAATTTTTCTAACTCCTCAACACTTGTTCTCTAGTGTCAAGAATCTGGATAGCCTCTTCACAGTAGGATAAATCAGGCTCCAATTCTATTTCCTCATAGGTGATCACATGTGTTGGGTCTAGCATGTACTTCCTCAATAAAGAGATATGGAACACATTGTGAACTTTAGAGAGACTAGGTGTCATTATAAAATGGTAATCCATAACCCTTATTCTTTATAGAATTTCAAAATGTCTGTTGTACCTAGGAATTATTTTCCCTTTCTTATTGAATCTTATAACACCTTTACATGGAGATATCTTCAAGAAAACATGATCACCCAATTGAAATTCTAAATCCTTCCTTTGGTTATCAATATAAGTTTTTTTTCTAATTTTAGCTGTCTTGAAATGATTTTTAATAGTCTTCAATTTCACTATGTCTCCTCAATAATATTTGGAATTAAAAGCTTCAATTCACCAACTTCTTACCAAAAATTTGGAGTATGACACTTCTTTCTAAACAATGCCTCATATGGTTCCATTTGAATTCTTGAATGGAAGTTATTATTATATGAGTATTTCACCAAAGGTAAATACTAACCCCACATACCTTGAAATTAAATTGAGCATGACCTAAACATATATTATAATGTTTGAATAATTCTTTCAGACTACCCATCTGTTTGAGGATGATAGGTGGTGTTCAAATGTTGCTCGGTGTTGAGATCCTTCTAAAGACTCTTCCATAATATCGATTTAAATCATAGATCATGATCGTATACAATTGAAAGTGGTGGACCATAAATTCTCACAACTTCATTAATATAGAATGGAATGAGGTGTTCAAGAGGTATATCTTCCCTAATAGCGAGAAAATGTGCGGACTTGGTAAAGCAATCAACAAAAACCTATATGGCATTATTATTTCTAAGATTCTATAAATCCAATGAAAAATTCTATAGTAATATCATCTCATTTACACACAATAATAGGTAGAGGTTAAAAGACTCCTTTAGGATATTGTCTCTCAACTTTTACCTGTTGAAAAACCAAACATCTTGTTATATAGTCTATAATTTCCCATTTCATATTATCAGACCAAAAATATTCCTTCAAATCTAGATAAATTTTGGTGCTTCCAGGGTGTATAAAAAATTTGAGCTAAGAGATTCATCTAATAATTCTATTTTCAACTCATCCATGGAAAAAATACCTAGCCTCTTTCCAAATTTCAATATACCATATTCATAGATAAATTATACCAACTTCTCATCATTCACAGATTCGATTTTATTTTAAATATTTTTATCAACCTAAGAACTTTTTATTTTATCCAATAAGGATAGGTTGGTAAAAATTTGGAATAGATGTGATGTTTATTCTTCCTTAATGATTCTCATATCCAAATTTACTAAATCCATGAATATAGGATCTTTTGAAATCACCATTTTAATCAAAACTCCATGATCTTTACTACTAAACACATCAACCACCTTATTTATCATCTCAGGGTGGTAGTGTATTGAGAAATCATAATTCTTGATTAGTTCTAACCACTTCCTTTTCTTTATGTTGATATCCTTATATGATAATATGTATTTCAAACTTTTCTGATCTATATATATTTTACATATTTCACCATAAAGGTAATTTCTTCATATCTTCAATGAAAATATTACGAGTGTCAATTCAAGATCATGGGTTGCATAATTCTATTCATGAATCTTTAGTTTTCTTGATTCATAGGCAACAACTCTATCCTTTTTCATAAGGAACCATCCTAATCCCTTATTTGATACATCACTATATACCACAAATTCATCCCTTCCTGATGGTAAATTCAATATCAATGAATTGACCAACCTCTTAATTAATTCTTCAAAATTTTCTTTACATTGTTCAAACCATATAAACTTAAACCTTTTGCCTGTCAATTTGGTTAACAGGTTAGATAATCGAGCAAGATTTTGAACAAATCATCAATAGTAACCTTCTAATCCAAGAAAACTATTCAACTCAGTTAGATTTTTTGGCATTGGTAATTCCATCATTTCCTTTGTCTTTAGAGGATTAATTGATATTCCATACATATATATAATATGTGCAAGAAAAAAACTTCCAAAATTCAAAATTCTCATTTGTTAAATTTTTTGTATAAATAATTTTCTCTAAGATCCATAAGAATGATTCATAAATGACTCTTATTCTCATAATATCTTTCATATTTTATCAAGATATTATTAAAAAATAACACCAAGAAATTATTTAGATAATTCATGAATACTATATTCATCGGATCTATTAAAATAGAGGGTGAATTAGTCAATCCAAAGGGCATTACTACAAATTCTTAATGTTTATACCTCATATTAAATGTCATATTTAGAATATCCTCCTTCTTTACTCATAGTTGATGGTACCCAGAATAAATATCTATCTTTGAAAAATATTTATCTCCATGAATTTGATTAAATATGTCATCAATATGGGGTATAGGATACTTGTTCTTTATAGTAATGGAATTGATTTCATTATAATCATTACACAACCTCATAGATCCATATTTTTCTTAACAAAAGGAATAGAGGATCCCCATGGTGAAACACTAGGGCATATAAATCCCTTATCACACAATTCATGTAGTTGTTTCTTTAGTTCCTCTAATTCCACTGTAGCTATCATGTAGAGAGTCTTAGATATATTTTTCATCAGGGATGAGATCAATGGAAAACTCAAGTTCATGCTCAATTGGGTGCCCAGGCAGTTCTTCAGGAAACACATCAATGTATTCCTACAAAATAGGTACATCCTTTATTCTAAGGATGCCTTTCTCATTCATAGTTTTTGCCTACTCCACTTCCTTTCATTACAGAGATTTACTGGAGGTGGATCCAGACATGATTCAGATAAAGTAGTCTCTACTATGAAGACCAGGGATTACATATCTCCATAAAAAATTGCAATCTCCTTCTCTATTTAATAAATTTTTTCATTATAATTTTAAAGTAAATAAATTCCAAATATTATATCAAATTCAACCATAGGTATAATAATCAAGTTTTCAAATAGGTATGTTTATGTTTCATAATGGGAACTAGATGATATATCCATATTATAGTAAGATTTACACTAGGATTATTGATTGATAAATCCCTTCTTAAGGTGATAGGGAAATATATAATTTTATTAGAAAACATCAAAGATATAAAAAATATTAAGATCCAGGATCAAATAAAGCATATACTAAATTTGAGGTTATAATCAATATACATTCCGCTACATCTTTATAAACTTCAACCTCAGTTGCAGTAATCGCATAAGTTTTACCATTCTCCTTTGGCCTTTTCTGAGGAAATTCTCTTGACTCTTAGTGAATTCATTCAAATAGTGCTACATCTCTTGATAGTTAAATCATTAGACATTGGAGGCTTCTTTATTTCCCTTAAAATCACAAGCCTGGTGGAATTTCTCTCCACAATTAAAGTAAACTATCATTCCCATCAAGCATGTTCTATAGTGTTTCCTTCTATAATTATTACAAGTTAGAAATACCACCCTTCCATTTTTCCCTTTTCATATATTTATTTTTTCAAAGTTCCCAGTTGCTCACTTCTTTTCCTGTTTTCCTTGAAAAACATAGGACTTGGAAAATTCATTCTCTGTCTTCATAGCATTTGATACTATATACTCATATACTAAAAATGTCTGAGAGATTAATGCCCTTCAAAGGTTATTATTTAGACCATCAAATAAATTATCAATATTACTCCTTGGATTACATACCTAATCCACAACATTATTTTCTTACCATGTAAAGTTAACTTCACATCCATCAATATTTTCTCCTTCCTTTTTCCTTATATTGCGGAATTTTCTCTCCATATAAACTAGTTGCTCATGAGGAAAGTATTTTTCAGAGAATATCTCCTTGAAAGTATTACACTCCATTTTATTAATTTCCTCTGAATCCTTAGTGTTTAAGATTAACGACCATCATTAATCAGTGTCTCCTTTAAATGATAAACCACCATGATAACTTTATCTCTTTCACTACTTCTCAAAGTGAGGAATATCTTCTCTAGGTACTTGATCCATTTCTTGGATATTAATGGATTAGTAGTCTCATTGAATGATGGAGGTTGTTGTCACATGAAGTAGAAAAACATTGGTGTTCTATGTTGGGATTTAAGAGGATTCTCCATACAACCAAGGCTATTGATCATAACAGAGTCAGCTTCCCCAATATAGTTATAATTTATTCAGCTCCAACTTTACTTCTTTCCCAGAAGGGAAATCCCTACATAGATTATGTACATTGATATGGTTTACATTCCTCCACTATATGTAATTTATAAAAAATGGAGTATACTAAATTAACTCATAACATTATGAAGTTTAAATCGTAGTATATAATTCCAAATCTAGTGTAACACTTAACATAAATTGAAAATTTGTGTTTATCTAATCACAAAATTATAAACTTATTATCTTGGGGAATATATTCAAATCATAAAAATGTTTTCAAATATTTAAAAATAGTTTGTAAAGATCATGTTAATAAACCAAATCATATCCCCTGTGATTATCTAGCTAGGTGTGCAGTCATAGTTCAACTCATCATGTATTAGTGAAAATCGATTTAATACCCAATCCACCCCTTTTAGAGTTGTTACCCCTAGGAAAGGATATAAACTCAATATGGATGGCTCTTCTATTACTATATTTATGCAAGGGGGTGGTTTGGTTTGTGATGGATGGGTTTATGTGGTATTAACCTTCTCTACATCTTTTGACCATGGGGATTCTTTACAAACTGAAGCGAGAGCTATGATGATGGGTCTGGAGCTTTGCATTAATAATAATATCGACCTAGCAGTAGTTGAAACTAACTCAAAAATCCTTCATAACTCTCTACTTGTGAGGTGTGGAGCCCCTTGTAATGTCACCTAATACATCTGTAAGTGCGAGGTAATGCCCCTCAAAGTGTTATATTCATATTCTTTTTTGGTTTGGGTTTGTTTCCTTCTAAAGGTGATGACTTAGTTCGAGTTAATGCCCTCGGGCTTCACCATTTTAGACCTTCGTAATTTTTCCTCCCTATTTTTACTTGGATAATGCCATCCTATTTTGAATAAAATAAGGGATTGGATTACTACTCCTAGGTGCATATATGTCATAGCCACATTCACTTTCCATTATCTATATAGATATTTATTTTCTAGTAAAACCACACAATCTCTACTTAACCAAAACATTATGATATTATCTTAGACTTAGACTTATAATCAGAGTTTTTTATAGGGTTATGTTATCTAATTTATGTTTTCCAAAATCTAGTTCTCAAGGTTTATACTAAACTTTTTCTGATACCAACCATAACACCCCGACTCTAGTAACCCAAATTCAATGGTTATTTTACTACATTGACACAAGATACAAGAGATTTCATCCCAAATGATAGGATATTTTAATATTATTAGGAGACTAGATACATACATGATTCTCGCATTACATTTGAAAACATAAAATACAACTTAATATTCTAGTGAGAACATTATCATTTCTTCTAGTATATCCCTAAAATCATTCATAATTCCCTTCTTGGTAAACTTGGGAAAGGTAAACATAATAAAGGTTGAGATTAGATACTCAGTAAAGGAACTATTACAACATAATCTATAATAGGATAAATAAGACATGAATAATATGGAAGAGATAAACAATAATCAAATATTTAAAAATGAAAATTCATTTTTTATTTGATTTTCAAAAGCCACTTTATGGTTTAGCAGTAACCTACACACCAGGCGGGAACCAAAATACAACTGATAGCCAATTTCAAAGTTCGAAATTTAAAAAGTACACAACACCCAAGAAGATCACAATCCAAGATCACCCGCATCACCCTATCATCAGTCATCATCATCAAGAGTCGCCATCTCCATCCATCACCACTGTCGTCATCTCCATCCAACCACCACACCAGTTGCTGGAGATCATCAAATTTCGTCGAAGCCACCATAAAACATTGCATTTTACTATGTCTTCGTCATCCCCTAGTGAACCATAAACAACAAAACCACCAATAAAGATCAAGATCACCTCATATAAAAGCATAAAACATCAATACAACACCATCGAGATCAACACCAATGGCTGCAACCATAACCAAACATGAATAGAAATGAATCAAAATGACAAATTAAAACACCACCAAACAAGCAGCAAATAAATCGATCGTTGATAAGAAGTAAATAGACCTTCATCGATAAAATGAGAATGAAATCTGAAATACCAAAACCATCCTTGAAGGTAATGCACTTGGAACACTGACGGTCTCCGAACCAGACCTCCTAAAAACATCATTATTGTCATCGCTCCAAATCCAACTATGAGAGGAGCAATAGAACATGAGGTCAGAGAAGTGGTATGAGTGATCAAGGTCTCCAAACAAAGACAATTTCAATGAGGTAGAAAATAGGGAGCCATCAAAGCAACAACAATCTAACCTAGGTAGGCACCTTGAGACTCATCTACCAATGAAACACAAAACCCAAAACCTCTTTGAACCACTACTCTATATCCAACTTGTAGAAGCATAGAGGAATGATATAATGCATAATTCTAAACATCATAATATTATCATCAAGGACGCATGTGAATACATCGTACATAAATAGGTATGGTGTACACCAAATATACAAACCAGTTTATCTCATTAGACTTAATGATGCATTGAGGGGCTATAACGGGCTCCACCCATCACTTACTAAGTCTAATGAATTCATCATATGAAATAAATGAATAATAATTCAATAAAAAATCAACATAAACACATGTATTGAAAAACTAGCATACATAATGTTAGTATTTTTCCCATTCATTCACTAGAGAAACATGATCATAAGCCATCTAGAGTAATATGGTGGATAGTATCATTAGAGTATGTCTCCAAAGAATCATAAGATGCATCAAAGGATGTTGTCATAGATAAAAATAATTTTAAAATATCCATGAAATATTTCTTTCGAAAAATACACTTTTCATTTCGAAGTCAGTTCACTACTACAAATAGGGCTTTTAATAGTGCTAAAACCCGCCTTTAACAGCGCTAGAAAAGCGCTATTAATCACATTGAAGATAAAGGGGGTCCCCTTTATCAGCACTCAAAATAGCACTGATAAAGGGACATATTTATTAGTGATATTTTGATCACTAATAAAATCCCACTTTATCAGTGCTATTTTGAGCACAGATAAATGGATAATATATCAGCGCTCAAAATAGCGCTAATAAAGACCCCCTTTTATCAGTGCTATTTTGATCACAGATATAATATACATTTATCAATGCTTAATTAGCACTGATAAAGGCCAAATTTCTAGAGAAAACCCAACACTTGCACAGCACATGCACACCTGATACAGCACCTGCACACACAGCACAAACAACACCTACACACAAACAAAGCATACAATAACAAAACATCATGCACAAGAGTTTCCCAAAAAATGCTATATACATTTACTTAAAATCATGAATACAAAAAAACAAACTTCTATATACATTTAAAACAATGTTTAACAAGGTTAAAATTACAATTATCCAACAAACAGTTAAAAACATTAATGTTTCATCCTTTTTGCATCCATGATCCGCTCTCAAAAATTGTCATCCATGGTATTAGTTACCAAAAAAAGCATTAGAACTCAGGAAAGAAATTTACCTATATAAGAAAACGGATATTATGTTATTAATACAACAATGAAATAAATTAAACATTAATATTAAAGAATACATTAATAAAATGTAAATTGTTACCTGTTACAACCTTTACATGTCCATATTTCCTTCGATTGAATTAATATTTTAAAAGAGGATAAACATGATTCATTGAATTATAAATATTTTTTTGTTAAGATTACATGGATGAGAAAATAAGATGAATAAATCTCAACAATAACATGGAATCCAAAAGGTTTCATTTATTGATAATAAAAAAAGGAGGAATCTCCACAGGTTATACAATATGACACATACATGATAGTGTATTCAATTTCGTAGGAGTATTCAATTTTAGAATAAATTATAACATTTTACTAGTGATACCACCTTCTTAGATAGGTTATAAACCTAATAGTTACATATATTAAGAGCCTCTAAGATTGTACTCTCTCATGCCAAGTCAAAGGGAATGAGTGCTAGTGCGTCCGCATCAGACATCGGGTCCAACCCTGCTTGGACCCTGACCACTTATGTCTCTCTAAGGACCCCATATAATATCTAAGGTCTAGTTGAAGGTATGGAAGGAATTTATTTCTTAGTTTTAGATAGGTCCTGATGAGGACCTACATAATTAGATAGGTCGTGATCATACTGGTTAACTTTTCTCTTGATCTCTTAATTCTTTAGTGTGATTAGCCAGACCCCCCCCCCCTCCCTCCCCTCCCAGAGACATCCCCCCTGGATAGCCCCCTCACTACCCTTGAATAGACCCCTCCCTACCCTTGGACATCCCCCCCCCCCACCACCACTCTACCTGCATCCCCCCTCCCTCCTCCTGGACAACCCCCCCCCTATAGCCCCCTCCCTTTCCCTAGAAATCCCCCTTACCACCCCTTGGATATCCCCCTTCCCACACCCCGGACAACCCCCCCCCCCCGGACAACCCCCTCCCTACTCCTGGACAGCCCCTCTCTACCCTTGGACACCCCCCACCACCACCACCACCATCACCGCTCCACCTGCAGCCCCCTCCCTCCTCTAGGACAACCCCACCTCCCTCCCCCTGCAGCCCCGCCCATTCTCGAGACAACCCCATTCTCACCCTTTAGACATCCCCCCTCCCACCCCCAGGATATCCCTTCCCCCTCCTAGACACCCCCCCCCCCCCAATTCTAGACACCCTCCCCCCACTCCTGGACACCCCCCCCCTTCTTGGACACCCCCACCCACCCTCCCACCTGGACCCCCCCCCCCCTCCTAAACACCCCCTTTCTCTTAGTTATTTAGTGTTATTAGCCAAACACCCCCCCCCCCCTCCCCTCCCCAAGACAGCACCCTCTCTACCCCTGGACAGCACCCCCCCCCCCTCCTGGACACCCCCCCCCCCAATTCTAAACACCCCCCCCCCCCCCACACACACACACACACACACTCCTGGACACCCCCACCCACCCTCCCACCTGGACACCCCCTCCCTCCTGAACACCCCCTCCCTACTAGTTCTTTAGTGTGATTATCTAGACCCCCCCCCCCCCTCCCCTCCCCGAGACAACCCCCCTGGACAGCCCCTCCCTACCCCTAGACAGCAACCCCCCCCCCCCCACCACCACTCCACCTGCACCCCCTCCCTCTCCCTGGACAACCCCTCTCCCTCCCCCTACAGCCCCATCCCTTTCCCTAAACAACCCCCCTCCCCCTCCCACCCCCTGTAAATAAAGTATCAAACAAATAAAATAAAGCATCAGACAATCCTAAAACAATGTTAGTATGAAAGGGATGAATTCAGTGTATACCCATTAATAACCTTATTTATCCAACTATATTTTCATCATCTATTTGATAATTGAATTAATATTATTCATACACCATCATTCACTAATATGAATTATAAAATCATTTATAATTTTATAAATATCCTAAGTGTACTAAATTTCAAATCCTACATGATTTTGAATATTAATCAGTCCATAATCATAGATAAATAATCAAACTCCACCCAACTCCATCGTATTTTTATCATGTACCTAACTTCCTCCATCACATTGGGTATAACGAGAGCTAGAACAAGGGGAAGATAATGGATTTTTTGAGGTTATAAAGATACATGAAGATCATTAGAGAAATGTATTGATCTCCAAACCAAACATGAATAAACTTTGCTGCCTCCTCTCAATTGAATAATATATTCAAAATTATAAAAATTGATTGGAGTACTTATTTTCCTCCCCTGGGAATTCATGAATTTGGATTAGTACTCTAATTTCATGATTTTTTAAGATATATAGTTCAAAAAATCAAGGAAAAACACCAAAAAAACAATATATTGGAGGAATAGGAACAAAATTTCACATAACATTAACAAAAATATAATTTAAAAATACATAAAGTAGAAACATAGTGATCTTATAACACAACCAGTGGATGCCAATCCTATGGAAAGTGGGAGAAGGGATATATATATATATATAAGTAGCGGGGATACATCTTCTGGAATTTAATTTCTAGTAAAAGATATCTCATTCCGTAGATTTCATTCACATGCTAGGATTGAGGGTCAAAATTGATTTAGTTGAGAGTGTCCTCACAAATCTTCTAGATCAAAAATTATTCCTTCCATCAAACTCATATATCATCAGTAATTTTTCCAGCAAATGTATTCTACTACAACGTTGGTGTAGATAAAAAGTGTGTTTCTTAGAAATATAATGTGAGAAAGGTAATTTATGAATATGTTGGGTCTTTATGACATTAAATAAGATATATTGGGAATCAAATTGAACTGGAATATAATTTTTGGGCCTTTACATGGGCTTAGAATTGATCTGGTTGGTTGGAACTTTTGATGCCTCACTATGGACCCACTTCAGGCTACTCTAGAAGTGATCTACCCATTTTATATTATCAGTATTGAATGGAATTGAATGGATCTATACCTGGACACCCCCTCCCTCCTGGACACCCTCTCCCTTATAGACACACCCCTCCCTCCCCTCTTGGACACCCCACTCATGGACACCCCCCTAAATACCCCCCTCCCTTTTGGACACCCCCACCCACCTGGAGACCCCCCCTCCCTCCTAGAAACCCCATCCCTCTTAGAAACCTCCCTCCCCTCCTGGACACTCCCACCCCCCCCACTCCGGGACACCCCCACCCACCCTCACACCTAGACACCCCCGCCCTCCTGGATACCCCCTCCCTTCTGGACACACCCCCTCCCTCACCTCCTGGACACCCCACTCATGGACACCTCCCTGGACGCCCCCTCCCTTTTGGACACCCCCCACTCCTGGACACCCCCTGGACACCACCCTCCCTCCTGGACACCCCCTCCTTCCTGGAACCCCCCCCCCCCACCCTCCCACCTAGAGACCCCCCACCCTCATGGACACCCCCTCCCTCTTGGACATCTCCCTCTCCTCCTGGACACCCCCCACCCACATATAAGGGACACTAATTAGAAAATTTAAAATTCAAGATATTGGTTCCCATTAAGATTTTAAGATGCTCGTGAGTGGACTGAATGACTATGCATTGGAAAACTTCCATACTATTGTCCATTGTTTTCTAATGAACTATAGCCTCCTCAACTTCAATTCTTGAATTAATTTGTATCATAAGAAAGAGAAAATTTCAATTAATTATGAAAATGTAGGATTTTAGGTTAAAAATTGGACTTGAGTAAGAAAGGGGCGCATGAATAATTAGAAATATCATATTAAGTTCATGACGTGTTCAAAGTCATGTGATCACATGACCATAATAGGATCACATGATCAAATGAACCTGGGAGATTTATACGATTACACGACCCTTGAATCTTTATACAATCATGTAAATAAGACAAGAATATATGAATCATGGTTCAAGTGAATTACCTTAATTGACTATGTGATTTGTTTATGTGAATTGATCATGTGATGAGATCACACGATTAGTTCACATGAAGCATTCATACAAAGGAGCTTATGTGACACGATCACATGAAGAGGCTTATGTGATGTAGATACAAAACATAAAGAGTTCTCATAGAGCTATGAAATATTGAGTCATTAGTGAAATAGATTTCCCATTACCTCTGTGATTGAGCAGACACAACGTCATTGCCCTTCCTGCAAAGGCATGTCACATGGATAGAAATATTCTAAAATAAACTAACCCTGCAAGGAATAATGAAAATAAATTCAAAATTTCATTATATAATTTTTCATTAAAATGGACATATTATATCTTAACATTACCTTTACATCTTCCCAAATGGTTTCTTTGGTCTAGATATAAGCTAATAACAAAACTAATGATTCTTTGTGCACTTTACTACTGTTGGTTAACTATCGCTTACCATAGCATCTGATCTAAACTTTCGATAGGACGTCCCCATGATGATCTCATCCGACACCATCTATATGATATCATCATTTAGCATTCACTTTTCCTTCTCTTCCTACACCCATACAAACACACAATCATGCTCACAATCGTAACACCATACACACCAAACAATCACAATTTCATATTTTAAAAAGAATCACTTATTCAATTCTATTTGTTAATTCAGGGGTTATCACAGAAGTTTTATCATCCTGAAGCATTCATTCATTATTAAAGTATACGTAAATTACCAATTTTTATATTCAAATGTTCAACAGGAACCAACCAACATGCAATTCATTTAGTGCGCAAACAAGGACCACCAATGGCCATGATTTTTAGCGGGCGTTTAGCCCGTACATTTCCCATTATAACCATTAATATCAAACATTAATAACATGAGAACAAGAGGAAACCGGTGAGTAAGAGGAGAAAACTCACTGTGAAGGTGTCGTTCAGTGCATGGAAGAGGTGTGTTCACGATAGAGGAGAGGCGCATGGTAGAGGAGATTTCCAGCTGAAAAGAAAACATAAAATGAAAACTCATATGTTATACCTACCCAAAATAGGTCCAATGAGATCTAGGAATGGGACATGTCTAGTTAAACAATTTTATTGGTCAATAGTGGGATTTTATTTTTCATCTATGATATATTCTTCCTGTTTATTTATTTTTTGTGTATCTACTATTTTCCTAGATGTTCAACTTATGAATGGGAAATGTCTGCTTTTCATGAGAAAGATCATTTTAAATTTACTCTAATTTAGGGGTAAAGTATTCCATATTAATTGTATCTTTTTTTCAGGGGATCATTGTTATCCCGTGGGGATCATGAAAGCCTCTTAGGTTAGTAGAAAGTCAGGTCAGTTATTGGTTATGATACCAGCCTGGGTCGTATCATTACAATTAAAATTGTAATTGCACCCTGTCCATTTAAATATAGGATTTTTGTGGGGGGACACTAATATATTGAAGGATTAATAAAGGTAAAAATTATCCTAGGATCTCCAATATAAGTGATGAAAGATGAAACATACACCGGGTGAGGGAGAACCACCCAAGAGGTGAGGAAGGGGAGGGTGGTGTAGTGTAGAGGGGTTCTCGACGAGAAAAGGGGAAATATAGTAAAATATAAAAGGTTCAAAGGGGAAGTGGGGTGGAATGTCCGTGGGGTAGGGGGATACAGGGGTGTGGGGGAGGGGTGTGGGTTGTCCAAGTAGGGGGGTGGGCTTCCCAAGTGTGGTAGGGTGGGGGGGTACAGGGGTGTGGGGGAGGGGGTGTGGGCTGTCTAGGGGGTGGGCTATCCACTATAAAATGACCATTAGGGATCCTAAAGAGTGAATTATTATAGGGTAAAATTATGGGAAAGATGGGTTTGGGTGATGGGGTTGAGTGGAAAATGAGGAATAGGGTAACCTTATTAAAAAGACTAAAAAAATATCTTTTCATTTCAAGAATAGGGTACATTATGGTGTAGCCTAAGAGTCTATTGCATAGTGCACCCTATGATGTAAATTTGTTGAATTGCCACAAGGTATAAACTGCAACTCTCATCCCCAAGGAAAACCCATTAAATCTTGATCATGAATTGTGATGTGACTATATGGCTCATAGAATAACATTTACCCCCCAAAAAATAGTATGGAGGGCATAACATAGCCAACCTCCCACATGATCCAAACCATTAACATAAGGCGGGTCCCATGGATAAACTCACATACATAAAGGAGAACCTAAAGAGGAATAACCAGTCTAACCTTCAACACAATCCGAACCACTAAAATAATTTATGTCTTGTGGAAAATCGCATATACCCCATGATGTATAGCCAAACATAAACTTTAAAAAAAATTAATGAATGTTCACCTTGGTGTAGTATCTATACATTCAAATACTAAGGTCTCTAGACATCATCCTTGTCATAGATATATAATAACAATTAATATATAATGAACAAGAATGAAAGATAAGCCTCGTCCTAGATCTTAGCTAGCCAATGATTGATACCTAGCATCAAGAAAGAAGTAATTACATAATAAGCTCATACATGACACATCCTAAGCAGCCTCACTAAATGTATCCATCATTATCATATCCTATAGTTAAAAAATATATCATGATGATCCCAAGACCTATAGGTAACAATATATCAATAATAAATCTATTTATTCGTATTTAGTTACCAACCTACACCCCCCCCCCCATGTGTGGATTTCCCTACCCTTAAGGTTATAAAGAATCCACATTATCATTTCCAATAACATCATAATCAACCCCACTCCATGTACTACACCTATAAGGGTTCTAAGGGAGATGTCACAATTTCATATAGCCATGATAAATATTTTCTGTTCAATAATCAATACAAACCATGTACTCAACATGATATAAGAGTTAAAATAATCCTTGATATATCTCACACAATAACCTACCCACTGGTTATTCCATCACTAGTACCCACTAAGGCATCCCCCCAATTGAATGGTCAAGGGATAAATATCTTAGGAGAACACAAATACTATGGGACATAAGATTCTATCTCCTTACCTTCCATGATCTAATGATCACTCTCTAATCTATTATCTCACTCGGTCTAGTTGGACACCCTCCAAATATTATATACATATTATATAATGGTTTACACATATTCAGATCAATACCTAGTCTCCTAAGAGTCCTAAGACATCAAACAAGGTGGTTAGAAATTAATAAATTCAATGCATCAAGAATCATCCAAATTGAATGCATTTATAAATAAATGATCACCCAATCTCAAATTCCCTAGAAAGAAACATCACCTTTCTCTATCACAAAAACACCACATGTATAGAGAACCACCCATTAGTTAGAACAAAACAAAAATGGGAATAATTTGATTGTAAGGATTTTATAAAAAACCATTTCTTATAATGTCCCAAATGAACAAAAAAACATTTTAAGGGTTCCAATCCAAATAAAATGATTTAAAATATCTTCCAAATCAACTCTTAAGACCAATATTATGAATATAATTTTATAAAACCACATGGGATCCAAAAATTTAAAATAATAACATTTTTAATAGTGAAATCCTATCAAAATGTTTACAATATAACTCATATGGGTTAACACACCCTAGTAAAATCTAAAAACCCCTTTAGGACACTTCAAGAATGTTACACACCCCAAACGCATTATTTAGAAATCAATAGGTGTAAAACTCCCATTTAAAAACCTTTATATAGTACTGAATTTGAATTTTTAAAATATTTTCATGCTTTGAAGGCCACTTGGGAATTTTTCAATACAATTGGTACTTAAAATATTCGATAATAAGGCTTAAAATCCTCTTAGAAATCAACATTATTTTATAATATAGCACATACATATAAACAAGATGGATGATTCTTCCTTCAATGAAAAATAGTAAACCATGCCACAATATGTCCCTATAAACCATTAAGGGTAACCAAGTAGGAGGGATCACAGCTGAGGAAGCGGTGACAGAGGAGGAGGAGGAAGGTCATGGCGGAGCAGGAGGAAAAGGTGGCGGCAGAGGAGGAGGAGGGGTCACAGCAGAGGAGGGGTCGGGTTCAACTTCCACGAAGGCTTGAACAGGTGCGAGAGAGGAGGGTCCTGTTTGGGTTCTTCTATAAAAACCAATGGAACCTTTATTAGCGCTAGATAAAAGCGTTGATAAAGGTATGTTTTACCAGCGCTAAAATAAAAGCACTGATAAAACATACCTTTATCAGTGCTAAAATTATAGCGCTGATAAATACTTATTTTATAAAAGTATAATTTTAATAATTTATTTATATTCTTATATATTTATTTAAAATTATATATAGGATAAAATATATATTTACTTATTAATAATTATAACTATAAATAGTATATATTTATAAATATATTTATTATTTAATGTAATTTATCATAATCTTATCATTATTTAATTATATATATATATATATTGAATTATTATATATATAAATATATTTTTTTAATTATTAAAAATATATATTAAATATAAAAAATTGTTTTTTATTTAATGTATACAAATAAACATTATTTTTGAATATAAATATAATAATTTTATATAAATTAATAATAAAAAATTTTATCAATGCTAATAATAGCTCTGATAAATGTACCCTTTATCAGCACTAAAAACGCATCGATAAAGGGTACACCTTTATCGGCGCTTTTTGCTAGTGCTAATAAAGGGCAGCGCTTCCCTTGCCCTGTTTTGTGGTAGTGCTTATTTAAAATATAAAAATTTCCAGAATATTAGTAAAAAAAATTCTTTGAGAAGTGCCATCAAAAATTTTAAATTAAGCTACAAGTTAAGGAGTAGTCATGACGGTAGGAAAAGTCATTTGTGTGGTAAGTGTTAAAACAATGATTCTATTCACACCTTTGGTAAAAAGTGAATTATTCAGAAAATAAAAATAAGATTCCTTTTAAAACTTAAATAAAATGTCAAACATGGGTAAAAATGAATTTAATCGATCAGTTAAGAATAGTAAAAACATTCCTGAAATTTTTTAAAAGAAAATATGAACATTGGAGAAAAATATTCTCTGTCAAATAGAAAAACTAACTCAGTATTCCTTAAAAACATTCTTTCGGACTCTTCAGTAATTAGAGAAAATAAAATGAAAGGAAAACATATAATTTATATAAATAACTAGAGGATAATAAAATTGATATGGTTTAAGATAAAAATATCATATAATTCCTCTAATGGAAACTTAAACATAAATAATCCAAAATAAGGATGATATTGTGAAAAAAACTCATACCACAAGTTCAAATTACCTCAGAAGTACTTTTAACCCCCAATATAATAAATTTAAATTTATTATACTACTATACTAGTACTATATACATACTTATAATATCATATATGATCCACTTATAATACTTCAACACCAGTTTATTAATAATTACCAGGAAAGCGTAGCCAGCGGTAGAACCCCTGACCATTTATTAAGATAAAAGAAAAAATAGGAAGCAAACATTACAGACCCAGCACAGTCACTGCAAATCCTCAAAATCACACCCCTCACCACCTCCATGATAAACAAACTCTTCCTCAGTCGTTGTTTCCCACACTGAACTCTCGTAAAATAATAAATAAACTTTAAAAAGAGTCGATAAAGACAATTACATCTTCTTTGAGAGACCTCCTTCAAGTTATACATTATGCCTTCTTAGGATGGTCTTGGGTGAAGAACAAAATCTCAATAATGAATGAAATGAAGATATTAAGGATCTTTGGTAGTTATTAGCTTAACTAGAGTGTTAAATGTTTGTGAATAAGGGAGGATAATAGTTGTACTTTTATAAGTGAGGGGAGGGATGCATGTGGAATTACTTAAATGATTTAAATAATATAAAGTAATTTTCTTGTTCAAGTGGCACTAAATGGCCAGGACATCGAAGGTAATATAATATAGGGTCTAAATATCTTCAATAAGTAAGATTTAAATAATTTTATGTGGCATTGTTATCCTTATATCTTAGTTTAACCCCCCTCTCACACGGTAAACTCGTTTTAACCCTAATTGTGGTAACAATTTTTTATTATTTTTATTATTCATTATGACCAATAATTAAGTTGACCTTATTACCTGATATTAATTATTCTGATTCCAAATATTAAATCCATTTTAAAAGATTCAATTTTTAGAAGTGATAAAAATTAATTTTAATATAAGTGTGCAAAATGCAATGAAAATCGTTTTTAGAAAAATGTTTGTTTTAAGCATAAAAAAGATTTTACAGAAAAATAAAGTATAATTTTGATTCCAATGGAATTAATTGGATTATGTCAAATAAAAGGAGACTTTTATTTCTTCCAAATCAAACCAAAACCAAAATAATCCTTGTATATACTTGATTAAGAGAGAAAAACTAAAAATGATTTTTATTTGAACAAAAACATTACTTAGATTTCCAAAATGTTAAGCATAAATTTCTAAGTTCAATATTATATTTTTATATTAATTATATTACATATTAAATATATATTTGGTCTAGAAAAAAAGGTTTTTTAATCTTTCAAGTTATTATTATATCATTATAATTTTGTAAAAGTGAATGTTTTTTGTAAAATCGGTATTTTTGAAAATTCACCCAAAAATCAACTATTTTTGAAAAATATTAAAAATCCAACCTAACCTAATTTTGACATTATAAATTCAAAAATTAAATTCATTTCATCAAATTCAAAAAATAAATTCATTTCAATAAATTCAATTTATAAAAATTGAGAATTTAGTTTTTAATCACGTTCTTGAATAAAGTTATGTGCATTGTGTTATTATTTCTCTAGAAAGGTTTACTATAATTGAAGCTTAGGTGTAATAGGATAGCTCAGATAGGTTTTGAGTTTGGGATGAGGTGAGGTGATGGGATGTAGTAGAGTCTCATTTACATTTATTTTATTCTTTTTTTCAATTTGTATATGTGGTCAGCCCAGTGGGTGGCCAATGAGTCTATATGATCGTATGACTTCGCACGGTGAAGCCCCCACACCATAAAATAGGTGACCCCCCCTGCACATCTAATTTCAAAGAACCCACTGACCTAGTTTCCTTGTGAATCGCACGCATAGTCAGTGGACCAAAGTCCCCACAGAAATTCCAACTACCCAAGATAAATGGGTACCGCCATGAATTGATCCCAACCTAATGTAGGTTTTTTAGGGCCCCTTACCACTATATTGGACCCCAACTACACTCACCATCAATCATTATGACTGTATCAAACATTAGCTTAGCATTATTGTACCTGATTTGTCTTACATTATCAGTACACTCATAAACTACTAATATAGTTTTCCACATTTCATGTGTTGTAGCACATTTAGAAACTCAATTAAATTCATCTAGACCTAATCCACACATGATGGTATACATAGATTTGGATTTCAGATCATATTCGGCTTTAGTAATAGCATCCCATTTTTATAGATCTCCTTTATAAATTTTATAGGGCTTGACATCTTTCATATAATACTTTGGGCCAAGATTTTTCAAATAGATAATCATATGAGCCTTCTAATACCCATAGTTTTCTCTATTGAAATAGGAAGCCCTGACCATAGACATTATCTCTCTATTTCCAGTCATTACAGCCATTTGAAAATGATCTTCACAACTTCAAAATTTTAAAGTTGAGACCCCAATATTCTCAACCTCTGATACCATTTATTGATCGTGATGGAGTTATGTAATGACTCAAGAGGGGGGTGAATTGAGTTATTAGAATCTTAACCCTAATTAAAATTCATCCCTTTAACTATTCTTTATTATTTTATCGGATATATAATATAAATAAGAACAAACAAGAAAATAAAAGAACATAACACATAGGATTTATAGTGGTTCGAGGCACAAGAATCTCCTAGTCTACTCTACCAACACTCGTTCCATAAGCTTGGTGAATTTCACTATACATGTCCTTTTTTCTAAGGACCTCGATGGTTGAGTGCAAGAAACTGAGAGTTGTTATAAAAAGGTTCCAAGAGATTTTACAGGGCTCTCCCTTTTTACAAGACCTATCCACAACCTTTACACACTCAGAACAAGGATTGTTCACTTTACTGAAGATAAATATATAGAATATATATATAGATTCAACTCACAGTTGAAAAATGAAACTGATAAAAGATGATAGGTTCTTCTAGAAAAATAATAATACTTAAATGATTAGCTTCGGAAGATCTCTCGATTGTAGAAGATATGGTCTTCAAAGAATAGCATCAGTAATTTTTTCTTCTTCAATGAAAACAAATAATAGTTTATATGTATAAGAAATAAGAGTATCGTATTCAGTATTCAGATAGTAAAATTTTTCTCAAGTTTTTTTTCTTCATCTATTATTGATTTTTGAATTTGAAACCCCGTATATAATCCAACAATCAAGAGAAAATAGAATTATTCAAAGATAAGCTCAATTCCCTCATGTGGCCTTCGATTCCGAAAATAGAAAACACAGAGATCGTTGTTGAATGTTGTTGGATGGGCGCTAAAATGTACATGCCTGAGATGCATGCGCACATACATATGATACCTAAGCTATATATATATATATATATATATGATATTATATACTATGTACATTTTAAAATCCATGCATGCGATGCATGAAAATAATATATATATATATATATATTATTAATTTTCTCATTAATGGTTTCAATCCATTTATTAATGGATTAAAGGTTTTTCATTAATTCATTGAAATTGTTCAATGAATTATATCCCAAGTGGAAGAAATGCATATGATTTATTTGGAGGAGCCTCAAGATTCAACTATATAAAAGGATGATATCCTCCTATTCGGAGTGTGTGGCATGACTTGTGAAGCCTCAGTCATATCTATCTTCTTCTCGAAGCACTATTAATATCACCTGATAAGACACTATGTAACACACAAATTTTTTTCTAAAATATTTTCTTTAAATAATTTTAATTCTTCAATAGCTTGCATTGCACACAATCGTGAGTTTAAACGAACTGCGAGACGCCCTTGGTATAAAATGACCATTATAACCTAGTTGTTAAGGTAGTCGAAATAAATATAACTAACATATAAAAATGTATGGTGAATTATTTAGCTACCAATTATTTATGAAAAATACAAACCAATTAAATTTAAAGGAAATATTTGTATTTTGTATTAATAAATTAAATGAAGTACAATTAGTAAATAAAATTAATGAAATATATATATTATATATTTAATAAAATATTTTTTATATTCATCCAATAGATATTTTAGTCATAGGTTATGAATAAACCCTATTTTATGTATAAAAACCTATATTTTTCATAAGGGTAATTTTAACACCTTTTAATGGTGAACCCTTTTTAAATTAATATTTTGATACATTAATAATATTTATATAACAATATAAACCTAATCTTTGGAAGTAAGATATAAAAATTTACTTTGAATGAATTTTTTATATTTTTCTGATAACTTTCAAGTTTTGATGAATAGTACAAATATACTAAATTTTAATAGAAAACAACTTTTTTTCATAGGAATAATTTATATGTTTAAATTATATTGTTGAATGGTTTAAAATTATATATATATTATATTTTTATTATTTAATATAATTTAGGTCATTGGCATTAATTTTACATTGAATTTAGATGTAAAAACATTTCAATCTTTTGCAATGTTTTAACTTTTAAAACTCATTTTCTCATTCTGATAATGAGATTAATTTTAAATTACTTACTGCAACTTCTATTTTTTGAATTTTGAAAAATTGATTCTATATTTGGAATTAATAGGTTCAAATTATGTAAATTGCTTTCTTTGATTTTTGGATATTATTAATAGTAACATTGGTAATTTTTATTAATATGGTAAAAGGGTAAATCAGGTAATTAAGGGTAAAAATAATATTATAAAGTCACCCTAACACTTTTCCTAATATCATTGAATGAGTGTTTTGGGATCTAAATCATCCTTGAGTTGAAATGGTATATTTTGGAAGCCACTTGGATGAGATTAGGACATTTAATTTATTTTATTTGAAGAAAAGTTAAATATGTCTTACTCAAATTTTAATAACTATATCATTTTTAATATAATGTTATACAAAATATAAATTCGATTACAAATATATTTTTGAAAGATTTTTTTCTGTTTATCATGGTAATTTATTTTTAATTTTTAGGAAATAAATAATTACCTTAAATTCTTATACATTGATGATACAAAAATAATTTAATTGATAAGAAATCAATAAAATAATTTTTATTAAAATGGTAACCATTAAAAGACTCAAACACTTGACCAAATCTTATTTGTCAAGTATATCTCGACCATAATCATCCAAGGGTCAAGTTATTGGCCATTTGAAGCCATATGGAAAATATTATGACACTTGTAATATTTTATTTAAAGTGATGTTAAATGTTGTCACATTCATGTTTTAACAAATATAACATTTTTAATGAAGGATTTTCCAAAATATATATTTAGTTATAAGTATTATTATGAAATTTAGAGGATTTATCTTCATCATAATATTTTATTTTTAATTTTTTTTCAAAAAATAAGTATATTAAATAATTACAAAAAATGATGTAGTGATTATTTTACTAATGGTGATAACAGATAAATGTTATTAAAAATATTAAAATAAATATAATTTTGGATAATTAATATATCCAAAGAATTTTATATTTGACCTTGACCTTTTAGGAATATAATAAAATATTTTTTTTGAAGTTAACTTGTTATCTTAATATTTTTAAAAATAAATTAATTGAATGGTGTAAAAATTGACACTATTGATTATTTATCAAAATAATATTTTATTAAATTATTTAAAAATCATAATAAATTTTTAAAAATATAAAATAATTATGATATGGTCAAAATAAATCTAAATTATTCATTTATGGTCTAATTTACATAAAATGAGTAAATTGTTCACCCTTTTAATATTGAAATATTTATTACCTTAGTTAAAAATTAAATAGAATAACTAAGTGTAAATTAAAATGATATGGTTTGAATTGATTGAAAAACTTTTCTAAAATTTATTGGTTGATGAGATTACAATCTTATCTCATCTCATCTTAAAAATTATTATATTTTGGATTTTTTTGGATGCATTTTGATTTTATTATAAATTAATATTTTTGGAGTTTCTAAAAGTGTCCTTCACCTCAATTATAAAAGGGCACCTCCTTCCTCACTTCTTCACTTCACTTTGAGCCTTCAAAATCGGTCATCCCTTACCCATTTCCCTAATCAACTTCCCAAGTAACATTATAGAGGTTCTATTATTCTCAAAATACCAACTCTAGTGGCTTTAAGAGGAGATCTAAAGGGAGCACATCGAAGAAGAGGTAATCTTCTCTAACAATTCTTTCAAACTTATTTTTTCTTCTACTTCCTCTTCATGAGTTGTTTACATTCTAAAGTAATAAATCCAGTATCACTTATATATTGAGATGCTATTATGATTATGTAACAACCATATTCCACCTTTTATCCATCCTATGAAAAAAAAATCATCATGCGTGCATACGTACGTCTTATTGTCTCCACGTCGTGGTGTAATCTATTTTTCACCACCACCTTACTTGGATGAGTATAATAATTGAAATAATAATTATATATGATTATTATAACATTATATTGATTTTGGAAAAATATATATATCATCCACTTCTATACCATTTCATAATTATGGGAATGATATCGTCGCTCGTGGGTACGTACGGCCTACCATATCCACAATGCGATGTAATTCATTCTACATGATATCCATTAAAGAATGATTATATAAATGTATAGAATGAATAAACATGATATATATTATGTTAATATAATTTTTTAAGGATATAATTATGACCTAATAGGGATAATAAAAACATATTCAACAAAACATGCATAAGAAAATGAGTTAATACCTGAATAATGAGTAATAATGAAATGTTATTAACAAATGGATGATAATATGATCATATATGATATCATAAAAATAACTATGATTCTGTAATAAGTCAATGGCATTATTTAAATCATTATATAGGAGATTCGAATACATATAAAGGATATCAAACCTAAGGTAGGGGATAATTTCGTAATCTCATTATTATCTGATATTATTTATACGTAAGTATTTACTGGGGTATATTTATCATCCATGTCCATGTTTCCTAAATATGTATTATAAAATATTATTTCTATTCTTCTACAATAATTTAAATTAAATTTTACCCATTGGTTAATTTTTACTAAACAGTATGAAAGTAATATTTTATCATTTTCAATACAAGATACTTTTTGACTTTTCTGGAAAAAGTATGAGAAGAATGTTTTTTTAACGTATGTGGCATGAATGAATTTTTAAGTTTTCATAACACCTTATTTATGTGAATCTTCCTATACAAGATTTTAAGTTTATTTTCAAATAAATTCTTTTATTTGAAAATTTCCTGGCATTTTTAGAAAAGAAAATGTTTTTGAAGAAGAAAGGATATTTTCGTCGAAAATTAATTTAAAATGTTCTATCAGAATTATTTTCCATCTAAGATGAAATTATTTAATATGGTTATGTTTCAAGTATACTATCCCTATTATTCCTATGATTTGATTATGTTTATGATGGAATGCTATTTATAAAATCCATTTGTTTTACATGGATTATGTTATGATGGAATGATGTTTAAGAAACTCATTGTATTCTTTGGGTTATGCTATGATGAATAGTTTATGTTTTTATGGAACATGTAAAAATGATTTCATTATGAGATGGGTGGTACCTATATCTCCCTCCAATGCATTGGGTAAAGATTTATATCTCATTACATAGATGGGGATGGAACAGGAAATGATATATGTTTAGTAACATAGGGCTGGAATGAGAAGTGAACTCGATTCAGTAATGGACTTTATCCGCTATGATGGTCTTGTAAATGAGCCTTTACTAATATGAAATGATTTTATATGCTTATGTGTATGTCACAAATTCAATGTCTTGTTTTGTGACTTTGGGGAATATGTTCATTGATTCTTTATGAACTTTTATGATTTATCCCATGACATGATATCATGATCTTTCATATGCAGGATAAGATTTTCAAATGTTATGTTCTTATGTTTTATGATTATATTATGATTGATATATCCCTTGTTTACCCTTATTTATCATATGAGTTCACCCTTTCTTATGTTTCTTTTCTCCAGGATGTGAAAAAGAGTATTAAGTAAGATATGTCGAAAAAGGTTCTAGTTGTGAAGGAATAAGTGGGAGACGATGTAGATTTCTTATGAACCAGTTGTTTATGTTTCTCAGTTTCTAAAGACACTAAACCAATACGGTCCTAGAGTGGATTTTTTATGTTTTTTAATGAATATTATTCAATTTTTATGTAATATCTATGTATGTAAAGTATGGATTGTTATACACTAGCACCCCTTCAGTAGTTTGTATATCCTCACAAAGCATTTGTGGATCCATTGGTCAGTGTATCGCCTCAGAGGAAAGGTGCTTTCTTTCACTTCTTTTACTGATATCCCTCAAGCACACTTTGTCGAAGGAAGAAGATAGAAGTTATTGCTCACATTTTCCAGGAACTCTATTTTTTTCATTACATGTTGATTTTTGAAGATAGATCTGCATGTGTTTTGAGTTATCTTCCATTGCATATGGTCATTAGATGATTATAAAAAACTCATTAGTGGTATCAGAGAAAGTTTCATCAAGTTTTTAATGTGTTTTGATCATTGGTTTTCAAAGAAAAATGAAGAACAATGTTTTCATAAAATGTATGTTGGTTTTGAACCCTTGTGCAGGTAAGCTGCGTAAAGGTTATACCTGTTGGATTGGTGTAGCCCGATCCGTTTGGATGATGTTGAGTTGAACGCCAGCAGCCCATACTGCACACCAGACCGCAACTCTCATGGGTCTAGCTCTGCAATGATCTCGTTGGGGGTTGGAGGGAGCAACGCGCCCCTACTCTAGAGGACTGAGGTCTGAAAGCCCCCAACACAAATTTTGGAGAATTGTAGCATCTTTGACCAACTGTAGTTGTAAGGACCTGGACTTAGGCATTACATATTCTAGTGTCTTTGAGCTAAAATTCATTTACTTATAATCCAGATGATCTTTTCAGTTTAGAGTTTTATAGAATTAGGACAAACTCTTACATAGTAATCTCATACATTACAGGTGGACACTTATACTAAGTATCCATTTTTTCCACCAAACAAAACTTTTCAAATAAAAAATGGATTCTTTTCATGATAAATCTTTACAATTTTCTTCTTGACCTCATCCTTATCCCCACTCTTCATTAAACCCTGTGGAAAAAATTAAAACTTGGAATGAGCAAAAAAAATTAATAAGGGGCATAAAAAAAGAAATTTGTTGGTCCAATGAAAACATAAAAAACCATAATATACTAACTTTTATCACATTATTATTTTAGCTCATGGAATAAATCATTTTCAAATGAAAACACACACTTTTTTCTTAAAGAAAACTTTTAAAACCTATAGCAAACATAGATAAAACATGTTGGAAACTTGAGGCATCATTGGAGTAACCACCACACTACTCATGGAAAACCTTCACAATTAACTTTGAAACATTACCTTAGAGTAATCATCACAACTAATCATGGATTAACCATCACAATTAATCTTGGAATAATCATCGCATTATATTCTCATTATCTCTTAAGAGAAACCTAATCGGTTAACTCTGTCTCATATATGAAATAATCATACGGTCAACTTCCACCTCTGGAGAACCCAATGCATTAGAGGTTATAATGTAACCATTTGTCCTTTGTTTATCATGGAATCACTCATCATCATAAACAATTCCCAAAAACCATAACATAAACATAAATTATGAAATGTTTCATCATAAAAACATTCTTAAGGAAAATAAACATTTCATTTGGAAATCTCTTATTTTAAAAAAAATGTGCACATATAAAGGAAAATATTTTCTTTGAAAATAACCATGTAAACTTGTAAAGGAATCTTAAAAGCATTAAAGTGTCGTGACGGTGGAAAAATCCATTTATGTCGTATAAGTTAAAAAAACATTTCCTTCGTATTTTTGTCGAAAAAGTCACAAAGTACCTCGCTTGGAAAACGAAAAAAAGATTCATTTCAAACTATTTAGTAAAAAAGTTAAACATAGATGAAAATGACTTTAAACATTCATAGGATAATAGTAAATACATTTTTGAAAACAATTTTAGAAAACACGGACATGGAAGAAAAAGCGAGTTTAAAGGGAAACTTAAAAAATAATTTTTAAAAGAAATTTTTTTACCTTAAGTCCAACTCGTCATGTATATTCTTAATCTTCCTGAATAATAAAATTCGGTCAATTATTTACTTAAGAACCATTTTTAAGTTAATTATTCCTTTTATATAACTCATTACCATGTTAATTACTTACTCATTAAAATTCACATTGGGTGTTTTGACGATATTCGGTACAAGAACAAAATGACATTGGTCGGTTGACTATGGTCAAAGAGGTCAGCATTGCATCATCACCATAATAATTTTCATGACATGATTATCACTTTTATACATCAATTATACTTTTAAATCCACCCACTAAATATGATTATGAAAAATTAACTATAATACATTCATGGAGATGTAGGTCGTATGTACGTATGAGTAACGTTTCCATTTTTCAACGATCATTATAGAAAGAAGGTGAGTATTATTTTATCTTTCTAGAATGATCATAATATCATATATATAATATTACTTCTTTAAATATACTTATATATATATCATTCATATGATGCGGTGATGAAAAACGAATCACATTGTTTTGTGGAGGTGGTAGTCCACACGTACACATGAACGACGTTATCATTTTCATGTGCATAGAAAGATAAGAATTTAAATAATATATTATATTTTAATAATGATAAATATTTCATAAATATCATGTATAAATATTAATTCCATCATTATAACCAGTCTTGAGAGATGGTGATGGAAGGCGAATTATATCAGTTCGCGAGGCGGTAGTCTGTTGTACACATGAATGATGATTTTGTTTCTCATTTGATGGAAGGGAAGATGGATATTGGTTGTTCCATTAACATAATAACATTTCAGTATATGGAGGATACTAGAGTTATTATTTTATCATGGTTGAAAAAGGTTAGAGGGATGTGAAAGAAGAAACAAAACTAAAACATGCTGATAAAAACTATACCTCTTCTTTGAAAAACTTCTTTCTCTTAAAACCTCAAGTCCTCTAAGATTGGTATTATTCATAAACCAAGACCTCTAGAATAAGGTTAGGGATTCTAGAAAGGTATTTAGGCAGGGATTAGCCGAAAAAATGGGTTTTGAAGTGTGAATAAATTAGAAGATGATGTGCCCTTTTATGAGAGAGAGGAGGGATACTCTTGGAATTTCTCAAAATAATAAATTAATATAAAATAATATTTAATAAAAAATGGCTCCAAACTTATTAATTTAGAAGATAAGATGATGATGGGTCAAAATCACCATATTCAATAAAAAATAGACAAATTTTATCTACATTTTTACCATTATCTTTCGATTTTAACCATTATTTAACTCATTTAACTCATATCATGACAACATGGCTTTTTACACTTTGAGGGTTAATATAGTTATTATAAAATGAAAAACAACCAATAAATGGATCGTGGTTGATATTTTCAACCTTATCCATTTGGCCAAATTTTATATTTTTAAGAATTTTTAATCATTTAATAAAATATTATTTACTATAAAATATCAATAATGTCAATTTTTAAAACTATTCACTACTTTGACTTTAATAATACCAAGATAACACTTATAATTAGAACCAACTATTTTATTACATCTCTAACACGTTAAGGATCTAGAAAATTTTTTGATCGCGTTATTTATCTCAAATTATATTTATTTTAATCTTTGTAATATCTTTTATTTGATTTTCCATTAATTAATTAATTGTTGCATCAGCATTGTGTGAGCATTTAAAGTAATTATTTCATTACTAAAAATTAAAAAAAAATCAAAAGACTATTTATAGTCGAACATATCCTCTGGATAACACCATATTAAAAATATTACACTTATTAAAAATAAGAGTGTGACATGTTTAACATTTCATTAAATAAAATACTATAAAAGTCATAATCATATCCAAGTGGCCCCAAAAGGTCATAAATAAATTTATATCATGAAAATAAGTTTAATATGATCAAAATATCCATTTAGATCCGTTAAATATTTATTTTAACTCACATTTATATTATGACAACACATTTAATGTGTTATTTTGACTTTGGTGGCCTTGCGCAAACATTGCACAAGCATTTGGATAATCCACTTGTTATATAACTCTAAAATCCGTGTATAAACATAAAAATCATCAATAATACATATTATTTAATAAAAAAGTTTATCAAGGACTTATCTCAACCCAATTATTATTTTTATGATGCCAAATTTGACTTTTCTAGTGGTGTGCAGGCTCTGCGTCGGCACTGAAAATGATTTTTATATGGAATAAATTTTAATCTCTATATTTTCAATTATTTATGAATGGTATTTATAGTATTTTGTCATACTTAAGTCATTTCATAAGTTTCATACATTTTTATATTATTTCTATGTCATGGTGACATCATAAAAGATACCGTATTTCATAAATCAGTATTTTTTTCTATTCACTAAAAATTTAACTTCTTCAAAAAAGGGTAAAAAAACTCATCCTACGATTAATTTGGATTGATGAATCCAAAAATAAATTCTATTTCATGAAATTCAAATCCTTTTAAGTGGTAGAAATTAATTTTAAATTAAGAGTGCAAAACGCGAAGAAACCCACTTTTAAGGGAAAAATATTGTTTTTCATAAAAATGCCTATTTATGTTTAAAAAAATGATCATATACCAAATTTAATAATAAAATTGATTCCAGTGAACCTAATTGAATTAATAATAATATAATATAACTAAGTTTTATTTGAAACCATTTTAAAATAAAATGGAACTTCGCAAATGGTTGAAACAAAAATACAGTTTTCAATAAAAATCAATATTTTTCACTATTCGCTTAGAAAATCAATCTTTTTAGAAAATTCTCAAAAAAATAAATTCTAAGATAATTTTTACAGGTTGAATTTAAAAATGAAATTAATTTTATCAAATTAAAAATCTATAATTTGAAAATTAAACTTTGAAATAAAATCTTATAAGAAATGAGTTTAATAAAACCATTTCCTTTTTTATTTAAAAAAATACTCTATAATGAATATAACTACATAATTCAAGAATACTAATAAATATTAAAATGATTTATTCTATCATTACCTGAGATGTTACAGTAGCAAATCCGGCTGACGACACCGACATGGGGGCGCTGTAGCAGTGCAGACTTATTATAGCACTATGGGACAAATCACTGTAGTTCCGCAAAATTCTTGTTACCGACACTGTAGCAGCTTAGACTTGGGTGGTTGCAACACTATAGCAGTGTGGACTTCCAATCACCGATCACTGTAGCATGGTGGACTTATTGTGCAGTTGATGGCATAGTGTTTCATCTTCTTTATTAGCTCATTCGAGTAAAGGTTTCCTGTGTGTGATATAAACTCTGAAAAACCTCCCTGTAATTCTGATCCCGATAATAATGATTTGGTTTGTCTCTCTATGGACGTAGGGACCATTTCCCGAACCACATAAATCGTTGTATATGTGTTCATCTTCTTCTTCTTTTGTTTCTATCTTTTCTTCATCTACAAACCTCTATCACTGTGACTTCAAACGTTTCTGCAAAAATTGTGGCATAATATATGAATCGTGGCGTGTGTTAAATCAAACTTCTTCAAGCTCCGTTACATCAAACTTCTTCAAGCTCCATAACTATTACAGTGAAAACATCCTTTGCGGCATGGAGGTCCTTAAACTTCCAAAACTGTTGTATCTTGATTGACCTCATGCACAACGTAAACTCCATCTCGTAGTGTGGTCAATGTCAATCGTATTTTAAAATTGAGATTGGTGTGGCGCAACATGTTCCCTGCGATGCAGGTATCACCAAAAACTATAGAAGCACTGAAATCTATAATGCCCTCATTGCGGTGTGGCCCCAGCACTGCAGGGTGTAACCCTAAACACCAAATTTGGCAAACAACACAACCTTACGAACCTGAGTAAAGCACCTTATGCAAACTTCATTCACTTTACGTAAATTACAAGACATTTACATTATTTTCATATCAAACTCAGTCACATCGTTGTCTAGTACCTTACATCATGGTTTGCTCCTACCACTTCCAGAATGAGACCGTGGTTATTAATGGCGCATGACATGGCGCGCCATTGCGCCATGGCTAGTGCTAGGTAGTGGTGTGTCACGTCATGGTGCTCGATGTGGCGTGCGTATAGCTACGCTATGGCGCGTAGTGGCGCAGCACGCGCCATTGCGCCTCCCTACAAGAAAACCACCTATTAGCAGCGGGTTTTTTTTTTGCATATAGCGGCGGTTTAAACCGCCGATATATGGTTGGGCGGCGGTTTATAGAAACTGCCGCTAAATTGGGCATCGGCAATCTATTAGCGATGGTTATTTCCATTTAGCGGCGGTTTAAGGGAAGCTTCGTAGCTGCCTCATTTCACGGTGGTTTTACTGATTTTAGTGGCGGTTTTTACGGGCCCTGGATTTTATGTTATTCATAGCGGTTATAACCACCGTGAATAAAATAAAATCCAGCGGCCCTAAAACCGCCGCTAAAGTCATGAAAATCGCCGCAGAATGCGCGCGGGTGATGCGACACTGTAGAGGTGGTTAAAACCGCCGCTAAATGTAATCCAATAGCGGCGGTTATAACCGTCGCTAAGTAAAAAATACTTACATTTAGTGGCGGTTTTAACTGCCGCTAATGTCTTACCGGTATACTTTAGAGGAGGTTAAAACCGCCGCGAAAAGCTGACCAGAAAAAAAATAGCTATTTTGCTTCCACTGCACCACTAACCTGAAAAACAAATCAAACCAGAAATACCAATAGTGTAACAGATTAATGCACACATAATTTAAACAAGAATGGAGACAACTAGTAAAAAAATTATGGTCGTGATGCTTGGAAAATATAGTGGAACATCATAAATGGATATGTGTAGTGAGGAGTAAAAAACATGACTTGAATTGATAGAGAATGGGTACAACACCACATAACACATTCTAAGGTTGATTTAAAATTAGTTTAGATTAGTGATTCATGGGCATGGAATACTCATTTAAGGTTATAGAATTAGGACCGTGTGGTGATTATGCAACTCAACCATGCTTGAGGTGGACTTCCTCCCAACCCCTAAGCCCTATTGATCCGTGATTGATTCAAGAATCAAGGATATTTATATAGTTATAATTGATTATAGGGGTGAACCCAATGAGAGGAAGAAGTGACCTGAAAAATATCACGATGACAATTACGACTTTTGAGAACTAGGAAGTGAAATGGGAGTAATCAACAGAAATAGAATTATTATTGGCCATGTTTGAAACATAGGATACCTGAGCTGGTTGAGGAT
Source organism: Viscum album (assembly GCA_963277665.1). Lineage (NCBI taxonomy): Eukaryota > Viridiplantae > Streptophyta > Magnoliopsida > Santalales > Viscaceae > Viscum > Viscum album. Next base: position 608,225,831 of record OY728150.1, on the reverse strand, counting down.
AGGATGAAAAATATCATGATCAACTATTCATGAAGATCAAAGCATGAGATCCGCTTTTTATCAGTAAATGTACTTCATTGAATGAGCCTGAGATGGTATGTAAGACACTATGTCCACGAATCATTTCTTTAGAGATCCTTTTCAGATTGGTAGGGTGAGGATTATCCAAATAGTAGAATGTGTGAACCACACAAGTGTATATGGGGATGTACCATATAGAATATTAGGTTCCATGGGAGATATTTCCTCATGTGATCAAATGTTCTATTTAAACATGTGGGTTGACAAGATTCAAGCTTGGCCCAGAGGGAAACGTCCCCATGATGAGTTGCTGGTAGGGATGTGACTGAGATGAAATATACATGCATCAATATGTGTCTCCTCATAATGGGCATCAAGAAAAACATAGTTTTGATGTGTGACATGGTAAGAAACTATTGTCGGTGGAGTGATTTCATCTGTGGCAAGGATATCATATCATCTCATATTCGGAGAAATACAAGTTTTATACAGGTAATGTGTGGTTAATTTCATACTTATCATATGAGGAATCTTAGTTTTATATGTGGTAATTATTTTTATATTCATCCCACACTTATCGGATGAGGCATCCTTATTTCATTTAATAGGGTATGGTTGTTAATTAACATTGTTTGCTGAAGACATTGGGCTTTGATGTTTAAAATCATACAACATGGACTATGACTACAACTAGTTTAAATTCCTAGAGCTCCAAATATAGGAATAGGTTTGAGTTAAAGGTCTCCAAGATTTGACCAAAGTAGATAGGAAAGGGAGAAACCTATAATAAGTCGGTGATAGGGTTGTGCCCTGGATTAAATATTTATATGTAACTACTTATATCGTGATTATTGGAATCAATCCACATGTTTTTATGATTAGTGGTGTCATAGGATACCAACACCAGAAGGGTTTACCTTCTTGGACGATGATATTGAATAATTACATATTATAATATTAGGCATCGAAAATTTATAAGAGGTGAAATTATCTCTCTTTAAGAGACATATCAATTTTTTATGGGGTTAAATTATCTATCATTAATAGGTATATATATTTTACATGGGGTAATGATATAGTTTAAATTCATCTTATTAGGATGTTAGAAGGTCTTTTGCATCTATATACCCATTATTTACTTCCTCGTATCAGGAAATGAGAGCATGTTGGCCCACTGATATGTCAACATAAATGAAAGGAGATTATTGCTAAAAAAGAGGCTCATGTGAGTGTTTTGGGGCAATGACACCTTATGTAATGGATTATTATATGGTGAATCATCAGCTAGGCTCAATGATAGAAGATATATGCATCAATACGTATCCCATGGAAATGGGAATCAATCCACCCATAGTTCTAGAATGTCGTGGAAATAGAAGTTTGATGAAACTCCAGGGATAAATAAACCCATGTGATGGATGTATGAGCATATTTTATTGTCATAATGCTTGGACTAGGGATCTCTTGATATAAACTGTTATAGTATAGATTGGTGAGGTGGGGGAATCAAGAATGTTTTTGTGGTGAATAAAACCTGGGGTTATAGGATAAAATAAGCCCTTCAACTCATGACAAAATCCTGAATATGATTGCACACAGTGTAAGATCATACAACCAAGACCATGATGAAAAATTTAACGTCATGATTCATGGACTAGGATGATGATTCTCTACATGGTATCTATGTGTCATGGTATGGGTAAAAACCAATGTATAAGGGGTTAACATAGTCCCATGTACCACATGAACATTTTGATATGAACTGGACATTATTTAAGGTTATAATCTGTGGACCGTAAATGGAGCAATGGGGCCAAAGGCTTAATAAATTTACATCTAGACCCAAAAAAGGACGTCTAAGCATCATTATGTATCCCATGAGAGTGTGAATCAAGACACATATTGTTCTAGAATATGTTATAGTATAAGAACAACATTGGAAATAGGGGTAATCCTATATATAGAGGGAATTTTGGAATATAATGATTATCATGAGGCATCACATTTCGAAGGAATGAGATAAGGATAAAGTTTAATGTAATGTCTTGAAGAAAATGATTTTTTTTCATCTCACATAATGTGATGGTTCCATGTTTTATATGAGGTAATGTTTTTGAACATATCATAATTATCGTAAAAGGAATCCAAATTTTATATAGTGTAAGACTTTTAGATCATCCAATACACATCGTACAATGAATCCTGATTTTATACGGTTTAATACAATCTCCCATTAAGAGGAACCTAGGTTTTATATGGGGTATGACCACATTTTATCATCATGAACAGAATATGATAACCATTAACAACGCATGAAGATTCACTATCTACACATTCTGCCTCACCAAAGTGCCCACAACACTATCCCCTTGATCACTATGAAATGACCCAATTTGTTCAACACATCAACAATGGGTTTAACTCCTAGTCATCCAAAATCTCGACTACCAATTCAAACACAGACCTAAATGGAATGATGTATACCACACTTGAGAAATCAAGACATAAAAGGAAACATCATAAATCAATAAAATGCATAAAAGGAAACATGAGAAATCAAGAAAATGTTAGGACCTGAAAATGTTTGGTGGCAACTATGTGTCACACATGTTACATATACAAACCAATTGTTCCCATATTTGTTCAACACATCAACAATACAACTACTCACGGTCCGATGATGCATCGTCACCCTCTCCACCTCCATCTCCACTTCCTGCTGCCACCTGTAAGAACATTATATTGAAAATTAAATATTGTTGCATATTTATAATTAAACTTAAAACCAATAAAAGTTTGCAAACTAAATGATTTTGATTTTTTGTGATTTACCTGCTCACCACCACTCGATGCACTACCACTGGGGGCATATCTACTCATCTGCTGATATATATCAGTCAACGCTTTCTGCATAGCAGATATCTGAGCCCCTTGGTCTTGAACTGTGGCTCGTAGAGAAGCAATCTCCCTCAGAGCATCTTCGGGTATGGACTGACTATAACCAGGAGTAGATGCAGCTGAAATCCCTGGTGGTCTGCCAAAGACCTCAGATGGTACGGGTCTCAAACTCATCTCACGCACTCTACCAGAATGCTCCTTCCCAAGAACTTTAGCAACCGGGTCATCCTGGGAGACTGAGTAGGACTGCCCAGGATTGGCATCCCATAATTCTTTAATTTTTACCTATAAATCAAATATCAATATATATTAACACAATAAAAAATGATAATAAGTTATTATAATAAAAAATTGACTTCATACCCCAACTTCTTTGGCAGGCTCATTAACAAAACTTTCATCTGATTTTTTGTGAACATCCAAGCACAGTTCAGTTCGGGATGTTTCGTGCCCTAAACTCTGTGAGTGCATTAAACAAAGATAAATCAACAATTCAATGTATTAAACAGATAATATTGTCTTATAAATATTTAAACTAATTAAAAAATTACCAATGTCGTTCGGCTTCTAAAAAAGCTTTTTGAGCCCGCAGTGTGAGGGATGACTTGCTTAGCCCAGTTTGAGGAATTTTGTCTTGAGAGATCCTGAAATAAATAAAATGCAATTTAATAGTAATGTATTCAATGTCATTTCCTCTTCATATACATGTATAAATGTAAAATGAGGATAATATAATAATATATATTTCAATACCATCTGCTTCTCATCACGATGTCTGTCAACAAAAACTTTCCATTGTTCTTTTGGTACCCCACTGGGTAGCTTCTCATACATTTGTTGCACGGTCAACGAAGTATCGTTGACATCACACCACAATCTCCATTTGAAATCTTTCCATTTCTTACCAAGATTTTTCAACGTCCACTTCTGTGCTATCACATCAGTAACTGTAAAGTGGAAAAACATCTGTATACAGAAATTCATTTTGAACATATTAGTAACATGACATTCAATTAAACCATAATGTATTAAAATTACCTTTATTTGGGAATCAAAAACTTCATTTTTCCAGCTTGGAGGCATATGTCTCCAATCATCATAAGAAATAGGAAGGGAAATGGGCTCCGCTGCCAGCTGGCCTAGAATCTGGCCAAGTAACCCTGCGGCGTCATCCGTAGGGACCCCATAAGAATCAAATAGCACGACTATCTTCTCGCCATTCATATTCCAAACATCTGAACTTTTTATGTTTTTCTCCACGGTTGCATTTTTTTCATCTTCAATGAGCAAACAATTAGTATAAACAAATTGCAATAAATTTATTTAATTAAAATTTGTACCTATAACAGTGACCCTCCAGTATGTCCGTGATGAACTGGAAGGGGTGTGTCGCCGCCCCACTGCTGAGGCTCCTGAAGGGGGAGTCGACGACTCAGCCTCTAATGGGACACCCACAAATGGTGTGAGAGATGGTGCAGGGGGAGATTGTGCAAGGGTGTAGGCAGCTGGTGCCTCAGATGCTGTGGGGAGGGAGCCATATGGATCGTCATCTGTCGCAGAACTAGATGAAATAGTGTACCGCTTCCTCCTTGTCATTCCTGTCATTTAATCAAATAAAGTTAAGTTTAGGATATATATTTCAAAAAAGTTATGCATAAAAAAATTAAAAATGATAATAGATGCCCAATACTAACAGACAAAATATATATAATAATGATAATGAATGACTGCAGAAATGAAACAAGTGGTTGCTGAATGAATAAATAATTATACATACAATCATTTTCCCTTTCAATCATGTCGGTTTCCTACTCCATTGCTTCATCCACTTCATTCATCCTTGCTAGACTAATATTTTCAATATCATGAAGGACAAATAATTATGCTTCCTGTTGTTGATGAAATTAAATTTCAGAGGTCAAATCTTTCACTTCATCACCCATATCATACAAATTTCTTTGTATTACGTGAGCAACTACATTCCACCCTTCATCCATAACATCATTCACATAATATACCATTTTTTCTTACGATGCTAAGATATATGGATCACGCAGTTCACGATCACCAACATCCATCAAGCGAGAGGAGTTCACAGAAGTAAATTGCAAGAATTCTCTTTTAACACCTCTGATAATATCGACCCATTTGCATTTGAATAAAACAGAAAAATATTTGTGGTAGTTTAATTCAATAATATCATGCAGCTTTTCATAGTATCTCACTTTAGCAAATGTAAATATACCACTATTCTGTGTTTTCAAACACAATTCTCGATCGACTGTACGAAATCTAAAGTCATTCACATTATAAGCGTCGAACTTTCTAACTTGTTTTATAGGACATCTAGCAAGAAACTTCAAATCTTATGACAAGTCTTCTCGAGTATCGGTATTCATGATCTGAAAAAAGAAATATAATTTAATAGATTTTCAAAATGTATGTGTCAAAATAATATTCGTATTTATTGCAATATTTATGAACTTACACGTCGTGCAAACCATTCTACAAGCTCTTTATTCACAGCTTTCGTTATATCTTTCCCATTTCATGTTCGACCTCTCATTCGTCTCTTTGTTTGTATCCTTAACTCTTCAATAAATGGATCTGCAATTTCACTATTCAGCAGCACATATCTATGTGCCTGTAATAATTCCAATTCTGTCAGTGTCACATTTGAGGTCCCCCCAACTGATCGGCCAATAGCAGGAAATATTTTTGTTTTCTGATGCATTTGAGATTGAGTTGATGTGTCGTCAACACGTTCAACTCGATTAAATCTTGTCTCAATATCATCCAAATATCTGGAACAAAAGGTAAGACACTCCTCAGCCAAATAGCCTTCAGCAATAGAGCCTTCTGGTTGAGCTTTATTTCTCACGTATGCTTTCAAATGCCCAAGATATCTGTGAAATAAAATAATAATATTATGCATTTATTTAAATGCCAAAAATTGTTTATATAACTGAAAAACATATAAATAAAATACCGCTCAATTGGATACATCCATCGATAATGAACGGGGCCTCCTAATTTAGATTCATCAACCAAATGCATAGTTAAATGCATCATGACAGTAAAAAACGATGGAGGAAAGATCATCTCCATTGCACAAATGGTCAATACAAACCTCTCCTGGAGGTTGTCAAGTTGAAATGGATGTAGAGATTTCTCACATAATTGCCTGAAAAATGTGCAGAATTGGAGTACAACAGCAGTAACTTTTTCAGGTAATAATGTACGCAATGTCAATGGTAGTAACTATTGTAACAAAATATGTGAATCGTGATTTTTCAATCCATGTAACTTACGATTTTTCAAGTCAACACACCTTAAGATATTACTCGAATACTCATCAGATACCTTTACATTCTTTAAAATTCGAAGGAATGTATCTTTATCCCTATTTTTCATTGCAAAAATGGTCGGAGCATACTTTTCATTCTCATCTAGCCAGAGATCACGTTTTATGTTCATTACTTGTAAGTCTTTGCGAGCATTGAGATGATCCTTCGACTTTCCATGCTCATTAAGTAATGTGAAAATCAAATTATCACAGACATTCTTCTCAATATGCATCACATCAAGATTGTGCCGCAACAAATTAAATTTCCAATACGAAAGTTTGAAGAATATACTTTTTTTCGTCCATTGTTGCGTTCTGATTTCACTTGACGATGCACTTCAGACATGTTTTCCCCTATCATTCAAATGATGAACCTTCCCAAATTATGTTTCAACATTTTCAAATTGTGTCAATATTTCAGAACCAGTTAACAATTTTGGAGGTGGTCTACGATCAATAGAACCATTAAATTTTGATATGTTCAGCCGAAATTTATGAGATGCATCGAGAAATCTTCGATGGCACAAGAAGCACCATTTTTTACTGTGAGGTAGCCGTTTGGGCTCAAAATCAAAGTTACAAACGGGATAAGCCAAACCCATGTAAGTGTTCCAACCACATAAATTCCCAAACTCAGGGAAGTCACTAATGGTCCACATTAAAGCAGCATGCATTTTGAATATTGTTTTAGAAGAAGCATCAAATGTCTCAACACCATTGCTCCATAACTCCTGCAATTCGTCAATCAAAGGCCACAAGTATACATCAATATCATTTCCAGGCATTTGTTTTCCAGGAATAATCATCGAAATGATAAAAGATGTTTGTTGCATACACATCCACGGAGGCAGATTATAAGGGATCAAAACAACTGGTCAAATGCTATAACTGGTACTCAAAGTTCCAAATTGGTTGAATCCATCGGCAGCTAATCTCAATCGAACATTCCTAGGATCAGCTGAGAAATCTGGATGTAATGAATCAAATGTCTTCCACGATTGGGAATCTCGTGGATGTCTCATTAACTCATCATTGTTATTATCTACAGAATGTCACTTCATGTGTTCGGCGGTTTTCGATGACATGAATAATCTTTGCAATCGAGGCTTCAAAGGAAAGTAACGCAAAACCTTTGTAGGTGTGTTCCTTTTCTTCTTCTCCATGAAATTATGTTCATTCAGACTTCCAACATCATCATTTGACTGTCATCTAGAAGAACATTTCTTGCAATTTTGTCTACTTGAATCCTCTCCCCAATAAAACATACAATCATTGGGACACGCATGTATTTTTGTATAATTCAGACCAAGCTTGTTAACAACTTTTTCATATCATAAAACGATTCTGCGATTTTTGCTTCAGAAAATGCACCACGAATCAATTTCAATATCATGGACATTACCTTATTTGTAATTCCACAGACATTTGATATGGCACAACTTCAGCAGAAATGAAAGCTTTGAATATTTCAAACACCTACTATATAACTCTTGATTTCCATCGTCAACTAAATCATGAAACGCATTTTTCTCAGTGAAGTTTTCTCTTACATTTGGCTCCACAGAATCAAGAGGAGGATCCAATGATATGTTACAATCTTGATCTTCTTGTGTTACACTCTCAAAAACATCATTTGTCACGTTGCAATTTATAGCACCCTCTTCTGGTTGTTCTGATATGTTTTGATGCTGATAGTGATGGCTTGCAGTGTCGAATGCATCATTTATGAGGTTTTGCATTTCATTTTCCATTATCAACGAACTTGGAACCTCATTCTGTGGATTAACATCAGTGCTCAATCTTTCTGTATTGTTTGATTCTCAATGCCAAATCCAACACAAATATTGACCAGAGAATTGCTTCAGTATTAAATGTTCATAAACTTCATCTCTCTTCAACCATGTTCTAAATTTACATTTAGGACATAGACATCTTATTCTCCCTTCAACGGATCGATTAGAAATTGCAAAATCTAAAAACTCATTCAAACCCTTAACATACTGAGGTGTGTTCCTCGGTAATGTGATCCAGCTTTTATCCATGTATATCACAATGTGCCTACACAATAATAAAAAAAAAATAAAACACATAGTTACTACTAAATAGAGAAAGAGATTTGTTGTCAATGATATAGCATTCCCCTAGTTTTAGTTGATTATGAATTCATATTTTTCATTTATTCCAACTATATCACTTATGCTATGCTTATTTTTTGAAAAACATCCAATGTATGCTAAATGTTACTAAGAATCTGAGATCAACTTTACCTTTTTTCCATTCCCCATTATATCTATGGGAGAACAATATATAATTTGAAAGGATATAAAGTAAGATATAATAATTTTATTGAAATGTGTTCATTTTTTATCTTACATTTTAAAATGTTATTTATGTATTTATCTAGTCTTCCAAAACAACTAACAAGTTTGATCATGTAGTAACTCTCATATTCTTCCCCAATAATGAAATATAACTATATAATCTATGTTTCTAGAGTGCATGATAATATAGAATACAAATTTTAGGACACAATCAATATCACGCACCTCTCTTAACAGTTAAATTAATTTAAAAGAGCCTCTTAATAATTAATTGAATTACATTGAATGCATAAACCTTTACTTAAGAAAACAAGAACTAATAAATTATAGAAAACACTTTTATGCCATGTATAGAAGTGATTGAAAAAAATTTATAACCCCACATTAGTATTATTTATATTTTTTACATAATAATAAAATCAATTAGAAATGGTAAGCTTTTCATGATATGTAAAATTAATGAATCACACAAAAACACCAAAATCAATTATAAAAAAGTCACCACCAATCATCTTCGAAAGAAAAATAATGAACCCGGAAAAGAACAAGCTCTAAAATCTGTAGACATCATAACAAAAAAGATTATAACCTAACCAAACACTAATGTTTTCCATCAATGGAGTTAGGTTTCTAGGGAAAAGTGAAAATTTAGGGGATGGTATAAGGAGTGGAGAAAGAAGAGATAATGGGGAAATTAGCCATCCAAACCACATGAAAACTAAAAGAGGGGAGCTTGGAAGCAAAGGAAGGTAAAGAGTATCTCTGCTTAAGATATCCAATAGTTTGGACATGTGATGCAAAGGGAAGTGGAAGGAACACAAAAATCTTTTAATTCAAGGAGGGGTGAAACTGGATATGCACAAAAATTTAAAAGCATAGGAAGATAGTTCACAAAATGATACTTAGGTAACAATGTGAATCATGCTTATGCTACACCCCTATGCTATGGGACTCCCCTTTCACAACATAAACAACAATACAAGTGAATTCAAAAAAAATCAATCAATGCAGGTGACTACCTCCGCAAATAAACACCAACAACGAAACCAGTCGTCGGCGGCACGGGTGGGGAGCCGGATCTAGGGTTCTGGCTCACCGAAGTCTGGGGCAGAAGCTGGGGTCGCGGGGGTCGGGGGAGAAGTTAGGGTCGCGGGGGAAGAACCTCGGGTCGCCGTGAGAAGGGGTCACCGGGAGAAGGGGGTCGCGGGTCGCCGGTCGCGGGTCGTCGATCGCCGGTCGCCGGTCGCGGGGTGTTGGGCAAAAATCCCTCAAGGTAACATTGAAGTATTTTTGGGTTGATTGTGTTTGTTGACAAAGCAGGTTTCCATGGAGAATTGTCGAGTTCCTGAGAATTTGTTGACAATCCTTGTTGACAAAGAACGATGACAAAGGAAAGGACGATATGGAGGCGGTACAAAAGAGCAGTACAAGGTGGCGTCGTTTCCCAGTGTTTGCCAAATTTTTGGGGTCCAAAATTTGGAGTTTGGTGAGCATCACGAAAATAGGATTTTCATGAAGATCATAATTTAATATGGCAAAGGCATGAATTTCGCGAAGAGAGGATGCATGATTTGGAAATCGCGAAGACCAGAAGAATGGAGGCGGTGAGTCTTCGCGATTACGTCAAAGCTTCGCGAACGGAAGAGTGGAAACGCATCGCGGCGGTGAAGGGCTTTGCGAGGGAGCTTCGCGGCGAAGGCGCAAAGGAATGATGACGGTGATGCTCCGCGATTACGACGAGCTCCGCGATCGGAAAATTGTCGTGGTGCTTCGCGATTTGGACAGAATTCCGACGGAAACTTTGGAGCTTCGCGATTTGAGATGACGTGGTGTTGACTTCGCGCGGAAAGTTCGAGGGTCGGTGGAATCGCCTATAAATAGAGGCCGACCCCCTCGAGAGAAGTAGAGAGAATTTTCAGAGAAAATATTTTGCTCTCGTATTGCGAAGGTGGTTCGCGGAGCCAGTGTGCTTCGCGAAAGAGGAGCTTCGCGGCAGCAATTGTAGCTCCGTGAAAGTTGTGAGCTCCGCATTGGCTCAGTGAGCTTCACGAGGGAAGTTGCTCTGCAACGGCTTGAGCTTCGCGGGAGTGATTCGCGGGAGTGCTTCGCGAGAGTGTTTCGCGAGAGAGCTTCGCGAAAAGGCAGGAGCTTCGTGAAGGCTTGTTTGAGCTTCACGAAATTGGAAGTCTCGCGAAGTAGGGTATTTTGCGAAGGTGTTTCCAAAGTGAATTGCCCAGTGGTTAAGAGGCAACGTGGTATTCATCAGTGGATGAAAGTTGGACTATAACAGAGCATCCATCAACAGTTAAGGATGCATGTATTCATGCAAATGAAGAGACCTACAGGTCTATAAACTGTGAGTGGATTCCCTTCCAGAGCAGTGAGCTTAGGAAGAGGAAGAAGGTGATCCTCTCCACCGGCAGTGAGCCAGAGAGAGAGAAATAGGGAGTGACCCTTGGGAAAGCAGTGAGCTGACCATAAACCTTGCAAAGGCAGTGAGCCTGGGACAGAGTGACTGTACCCGAACATTGTAATCCACAACTAGTGAAGTATAGTAGAATTTGGTACGACTTGCAACCTGTCGGCGTATGCTCCTTGGACGTAGCCCTTAGCGGTGAACCATGTAAAATTGATGTGTCTTGTGCTTGCTTTACATTCTGTTTATATTGTGCAACAGGAAAGAGAGAGAAGAGTGTTTTGCTTAACAGCAAAACAAGATCAGAACGGGCATTAATTTTAAATTAGTTATACCCTGATTCACCCCCCCTCTCAGGGTATTCAGCCTTGTGGACCTAACAATTGGTATCAGAGGAAGGGGTTGATATTAGTTCTTCTCTCAATGGAGGTCACTAATCATAGAGAGATTCCGATCTTCGACGGATGTAACTTTCAGATATGGAAGAATTGAATGCAACACTATTTCCGATCTTTGGGAATGGATGTGTTTTCAGCAGCTATGCATGGTATCACAGCTGATATTACTAGTGGTGCATTATCAGAAGTTGAGCATAAAGAGTTGGATGCCGATTCCAAAGCAATCAATGCCTTAAGGGGAGCCCTTTCTAATCCCATATATATAAAGGTGATGTCATGCAAAACGTCACATGCCATGTGGGAAAAGCTTTTGAATATTTATGAAGGGGATACAAAAGTCAGAGAGACAAAGCTGCAAGTGTTGTGGAACAAGTATGAAGATCTGAGAATGAACTCGAATGAGTTTGTTGGTGCATTCTTTGACAGGGTAAATGTTGTGGTAGAAGACATGCGGGGTCTTGGAGAAATTATCGAAGATATAAAAATTGTGAAGCGCATATTGAGAAAACTTCCACCTCGATTCAATCTGAAAGTTTCTGTTTTGGAAGATAAAGACTCAAAAGAACTGACATTGGATAACCTGCACATCACTCTTGTTGCATATGAAATGAGAAACGATGATAACGAGACTGTGGAAAAGGGGAAATCCAAAGAGGTGGCATTCAAGGCCATGAAGAAACTCACCATTGAAGATTCTAATGAAGAAGAAGAGACAGATGAGGTGATGTCATTCCTTTCTTCAAATCTGCAAAGAGGAAAAGGAAAGTTTAAAGGTAAACTTCCACTAGCATGCTTTCGATGTGGAAAGGTTGGTCATCTTGCGGCAAGATGCCCCAAGAAATTTCAAGATAACGATGATGATGATGATGAAGTTGAAATTCCCAAGAAGAAGACTTCAGCGTTTGTGAAAGGGAAGAAGCAATTCAAGAGAAATTTCTTCAAGAAAAAGAATCTTCTTTCACAAGAATTTGAAAGTTCAGAGGAGTCTGAGGATGAAGAGGTTGAGGAGTTTGAAAATTGTAAAGATCATAAGCAAAATGCTATGGTAACGGTCGTCGGTAGTTCTCAGAAAAATGAAGAAGTTGACGCTGAAGAAGAAGATGAAATTGAAGGGAGAGTTGATATGGAAGCCGAATTGGAAGCAGCTCTTGAGGAGATAGATGTTTGGAGAGCCAAAGAAAAGAAATCCAATAAAGTGGTTCGTGATGCCAAACTCTATATACAACAACAGGATGAAGAAAAGTCAAAATTGTTAGAAGAAATTGAAAGACTAAAATCTTCAACACCAGAGAGCTCAGAAAATATTGTTGAGCATAAGCTTAAAATTGAGGAACAAAAGAAGGAAATTGATTGTTTGACTAACACAGGAAAGGAGCAGGTCAGACATATCAAAAAGTTTGAAGAAGAAGTGGTCAGTCTACGATGAAAAATGAAGGATCAAGAAAAACTTTTGACCCCCAATGTGATATCAGAAAAGCAGGTCATTCAGAAGACAGAGAAGATGAAAGAGGAGGCTTGTAGTTCAGCAGGAGTGAAGCAGCAAGAAAGCTCAAATGCTAAGGTTGATTCAGGGCTTGATAAGAAACAAAAATCGGTGGCAGTTAATATCAGACCGCAAGCACCCGTCCCGAAATTGAAGGTTAATTTTGGCACAAAACAGAATCAGAATATTCAGAGATCCCAAAGGGAAAATCGTAGTGCTGAAGTATCACGAAGGAATATATCCTATATCAGGTGTTATTGCTGTGGAAAAATGGGACATTCACAGTATGTGTGTTCCATAGCCAAGAGATATAGAAGGGAACAGGAACAGAAATGGCAGCCAAACAGAGAACGGTTTTCCAGAACATATTTTGAAGGACACTGTTTTTGGTGCGGAGGATTTGGGGACATGGCTAGGTACTGTACTTCGACCATTCAGAGAAATGTGCCAAAGCAGAATCAAAACGTTCGCAAGCAGCAAGTCAATAAACCGACAGGTGAGTTAAAAATGCAGAATAGATTTGCGGCTTTGCAAGATGAGGCTGGTCCATCATACTCTGAGAAAGAACAGAAGTCTCAATTCATGTTGAGTGTGAAAGAAAAAGTATGGATCAAAAAGAAGAAAAATGAGAAGGTTGTGGTGGCAGAGATTGCCCTTAAAGCATCAGATCGATCTGGTGTTTGGATCCTTGACAGTGGTTGCACATCCCATATGACGGGTAATAAGGATCTTGTTACAGGCATCAAATATGACAAAGAAGGAGTTGTCAAATTTGGAAATGATGAAGGCCTGAAGATTGTTGGCTCAGGGAAAGCCAAGTTTGGGGGCAAAGAGATGAGACGTGTTGATGTCTTAGTAGTAGAGGGTCTTAGTCATAACTTACTCAGTGTCAGTCAACTATGTGACTCTGGGCACTCTATCCGATTTACCAAAAAGATGTGTGTTGTGAAAGGAAAAGATAGAGCAGTTGTTCTGCAGGGAAAAAGGTTAAAGGGAAATCTCTACCTTGTAGGTGGGGAAGAAGATACATGTCTTTTATCCAGAGAGGAAGAAAACCAGCTGTGGCATAAGCGACTTGGTCATCTATGCCAACCATCTATGGAGGATCTCGTAAAGTGTGATGTTGCTAGAGACCTTCACAAACTATCACGTGATCGCACTCATACGTGTGATGCTTGCCAACAAGGGAAGATCATCATAAAGACATACAGGCCAAAGGAACAGAAATCAACTAGAGTGCTCGAACTGGTTCATGCTGATGTATGTGGACCTATCTCACCACGAGCTATAAATGGGCAAAGGTGACACAAGGAATGGAACATTCATTTCTCAATCCAAATATGTCAAAGAGGTGTTAAGAAGGTTTGGCATGGAAAATTCCAAGGAGATGAAAACTCTGGTTGCTACCCGGATGAAATTATCAAAAGATGAGGATGGCAAGACAATTAATATCACAGAATACAGGCAAATTATTGGAAGTTTGTTGTACTTGACCGCGACAAGGCCTGATATTGTTTTTGTCACATGTCAAGCAGCGAGATATCAGAGTAATCCCAAAGAAAGTCACATGCTCGCAGTGAAAAGAATACTTCGGTATATCAAGGGCACGATGGACTTCGGCTTGACATACAACGACAAATCTCAGATAGAGTTATTGTGATATACTGATACAGACTGGGCCGGTTCAGCGGATGATAGGAAATCAACGTCAGGTGGTGCTTTCTATCTTGGTGGATTGTGTATTTCTTGGCTAAGCAAGAAGCAAGATTGCATTTCGTTGAGCACCGCGGAAGCTGGGTATATTGCGGCCACTCAAGCATGCACCCAACTATTATAGATAAAGCAGCAGCTTGAAGATATGGGAGTTGAAGTGAAGTCTCCGATCAGAATCCAGTGCGATAACTCAAGTGCTATAAATCTCAGCAAAAATCTCGTCCATCACTCAAGGACAAAGCACATTGAGATCAAATATCATTTTATCAAGGAGAAAGTGGAGCAAGGGATTGTGAAGTTGGAGTATGTGCCTACAGAGTTACAGGTTGCAGATATTCTGACAAAGGCCTTACCCAAGGAAGCATTCGAAAGGCATCGACTGGCTCTGGGAGTTCAGTCGATTCCCCGCACTTGAAATAGTGTGGATATGGTAACCCCCCCTCTCCCCGAGGTAAGATGTGTTTTTCTCTAATGTGCTGATATGTGTTCTCTACTGTGTTACAAACTACAAAGGAGTGACCTTTGGGTTCGTTGACAAAGGGGGAGAAAATAGTGATTGTTCAAGGGGGGACAGTGTGGCTATATGAGAAATCATGACAGATACGGGGAGAAGTTAACCAGTAGAGTAGCCAGATAGGGGGAGAAATGAGAAAGAGGGAGTATTTTAAATCTGACGATGCAAGAAGTGATCGATCAAAGAATAGATATCACGACAGCTGAGGATCGTGATAAAAGCATAAGAGTGATGTTGGAATGGTGTGCGAAGGTGTCCAGCTATCACGAATTGGGATCAGTGTGGTTCAACAATTGGTATCAATTTAAGAATTGGTATCAGGTTGGAATCGACAATTGGTGTTTGACATGAAGTGATTCATTGATGAACTTTTCATACTACTCTTGTTTCTCACGTCGAGCATTGTTCATGTGGGCTTAGAGTACGTGTTAAATGATTCCTTGAACGCTGTCATAATCGCAAGAGGCGAATGGTGGTAGCGGCTGGAAGAAGACTCAGTGAGGTATCAAAGTGCAGAAAATCATTCTGAGCAGAGTTGTGAAGAGTTGTCAACAAACTCAAATGGAGAGATTGTTGGGCAAAAATCCCTCAAGGTAACATTGAAGTATTTTTGGGTTGATTGTGTTTGTTGACAAAACAGGTTTCCATGGAGAATTGTCGAGTTCCTGAGAATTTGTTGACAATCCTTGTTGACAAAGAACGATGACAAAGGAAAGGACGATCTGGAGGCGGTACAAAAAAGCAGTACAAGGTGGCGCCGTTTCCCAGTGTTTGCCAAATTTTTGGGGTCCAAAATTTGGAGTTTGGTGAGCATCGCGAAAATAGGATTTCCATGAAGATCATAATTTAATATGGCAAAGGCATGAATTTCGCGAAGAGAGGATGCATGGTTTGGAAATCGCGAAGACCAGAAGAATGGAGGCGGTGAGTCTTCGCGATTATGTCAAAGCTTCGCGAACGACATAGTGGAAACGCATCGCGGCGGTGAAGGGCTTTGCGAGGGAGGTTCGCGGCGAAGGCGCAAAGGAATGATGACGGTGATGCTCCGCGATTACGATGAGCTCCGCGATCGGAAAATTGTCGTGGTGCTTCGCGATTTGGACAGAATTCCGACAGAAACTTCGGAGCTTCGCGATTTGAGATGACGTGGCGTTGACTTCGCGCGGAAAGTTCGAGGGTCGGTGGAATCGCCTATAAATAGAGGTCGTCCCCCTCGAGTGAAGTAGAGAGAATTTTCAGAGAAAATATTTTGCTCTCGTATTGCGAAGGTGGTTCGCGGAGCCAGTGTGCTTCGCGAAAGAGGAGCTTCGCAGCGGCTATTGTAGCTCCGCGAAAGGTGTGAGCTCCGCGTTGGCTCAGTGAGCTTCGCGAGGGAAGTTGCTCTGCAACGGCTTGAGCTTCGCGGGAGTGCTTCGCGAGAGTGCTTCGCGAGAGTGCTTCGCGAGAGAGCTTCGCGAAAAGGCAGGAGCTTCGTGAAAGCTTGTTTGAGCTTCGCGAAATTAGAAGCCTCGCGAAGTAGGGTACTTTGCGAAGGTGTTTCCAAAGTGAATTGCCCAGTGGTTAAGAGGCAAAGTGGTATTCATCAGTGGATGAAAGTTGGACTATAACAGAGCATCCATCAACAGTTAAGGATGCATGTATTCATGCAAATGAAGAGACCTACAGGTCTATAAACTGTGAGTGGATTCCCTTCCAGAGCAGTGAGCTTAGGAAGAGGAAGAAGGTGATCCTCTCCACAGGCAGTGAGTCAGAGAGAGAAAAATAGGGAGTGACCCTTGGGAAAGTAGTGAGCTGACCCTAAACCTTGCAAAGGCAGTGAGCCTGGGACAGAGTGAATGTACCCGAACATTGTAATCCACAACTAGTGAAGTATGGTAGAATTTGGTACGACCGGCAACCTGTCAGCGTATGCTCCTTGGACGTAGCCCTTAGCGGTGAACCAAGTAAAATTGTTGTGTCATGTGTTTGCTTTACATTCTGTTTATATTGTGCAACAGGAAAAAGAGATAAGAATGTTTTGCTTAACAGCGAAACAAGATCAGAACGGACATTAATTTTAAATTAGTCATACCCTGATTCACCCCCCTCTCAGGATATTCAGCCTTGTGGACCTAACACGGGGTCTATCGGAGACGCAAGTTGCAAGGTCGTCGGAGACGCTAGTCGCGGGGTCGCCGGGGGGTTGGGGGAAGAAGGGAGGGGCGCGGGGTCACGGGGGGTTGGGGGAAGAACGGGGGTCGGGGTAGGGAAGGGTCGGGAGTTTTAAAAAAAAAGATGGGTTTCGCGGCAGTTTATTAAAAACCACCGCGAAACCATTTTAGAAAAACGTTTAGCGGCGGTTTTGTGAATTGTCGCCACAAAACCGCCGCTAAATGCAGTTTATGTTGTAATGCCTTTTTAATTTTTTTTTTTAAATAACTTGTTAACTCGTACGCCCTGATTGAAAATACCTCTTTTGATGTCAAACGACGACCTCCTCTTCCGATGCTATGCGACACTCTACTCTTCCCGCAAGCACAGCAACCCAACCGGTGTCGAACCACATCAACCGTCGCGACCCAGCCAGTGTCGAACCACATCGACCGTCGCAACCCAGCCAAGCTCACTTGATCGCTACAACTCAGATACACAATGTTGTCAAGAACATGCACACATTTTGTGCGAACGAGTAACTTTTTTTGTTTTTAATTCAATTTTATTTATATTGCTCGCCCCTTATTTTTTGTCGAGTTACTCCTGCTGTTATTTTTACTACTATGTTTTATTCCTGTTTTTTTTATTATTGTTTTTTTTAATATATGATTTTTAATATTTAATTGTTTGTTTTATATATTTCAGGAATTGAAATATATGGTTTTTTGAGATACATGATTTTTAATATTTAATAGTTGGTGTCATTATTGACTTCAATTGTTTTTTGATGTATGAAATATTAATTATTGACATAAATCATTTATATTTATGTATATATTGTATAATTTATTATTTGTTATTGTTGATATATGTATACACATCATTTGTATTGTCACACGTGCGCCGCTTTTGCATCGGGGGGCCCTTGTCGTCGTTGTGTGTCATGCGCTGTAAATATCTATGAATGAGACAAAACCTTCTTATTTCAACTTTATTCTCACTTCAACCTTCAACGGGCACCATTTTCATGAGGCCTTGATAGAGATATCAAGGTGTCTCAGGGTGTCTTTGTATTCCTCTAGTGCATCCATGTGCTTCCATACTCCTTCAATGCTAGACTACAAATCCAACACCGCCCATTTGGTTCCAACATCAGACTTTTGGTTCTAACACTTATAAGCTCCTTAAATCTGCTAAAACTAATTTGCACATGAACTTTCAAGCAGCTTCCTCATTCTTTGTTCCATTGTCATATGAATAATGACAGCACTTCAATTACTTATTCCAACATCAGACTACAAGGTATTCTCCAATCTTTTCAAGTCAGTGCATGTAGACAACCTAAGCTTGGGAACTTCAATCTCCTTCTCTTCAACATGCTTGGGCACTCCAAACTACTTCCAAGTTATTTTCCTAACAAATTAACATCATGTTGATTGTCTTCATGCTTATTAATAACAAACACAACCCAACACAGTGGATCCAACAAAAGGTTCGTCCTACCCCATGAGTGAGTATAACATTCCACTCCACTAACTTAAGCATGACCTAGTACAATCTATTCATCCATGAACAAATAATATAACAAGTTCAATGTATGAAATAACTAGGGTAAAAGTCATACTAAATAATCATAAGAGTACAGAAACCCGCAGACTTACTTGTAAATGCACATATGAATAAAATAGGATCAACCTCGCATGTCTAGATCCTAAATGAACAGTAATGGGTCTTTTCACACATGGATCATCACTTAAGGATTGATAAATAAAACATGGTACCTCACCAGAACAAACCAGGATGAATCCGAATATCGCACCGAATTGGCATATTATAAAGCTCTTTGCATAGTTTCAATAATAAATAGTCTAATAAATCAAACTTCAAAGCCAAATCCCAACACGGCTAAATCAATTTTAGTCTAGCCTTGATGAATTCAAATAAATAAATTAGTAAACATGTTCACAATCAATAATTAATGAATTAATTATTAAAGGGATTCCAAAAATAATAGAAGGGCTCAAACTCCAAACTCATCCCATTCATTTGCCTAAGGGACTAAACCTCATCAGTCATTAAAACAAATAACCACTTAAGATTCATTGTTTCATGCAGGGTTGTTGTTCAATCATGTTTATCACTTTCCCACTGCAGTGAAAGTCGTTTAATTTTTTCAGATAATTGATGACAAGCCACTAACGATAAAAATTAGAGAAAACCTTTGCTCAGTTCACGTTGCCACAATCTTCTATTCGGTACTCCAACAACAAAGCAACTGTCATTCCATTAAACAATGGAACTTTTCTTTCTTTCAGAAAAACCTTTCATGCATGCCAAACACAGAGCAAATGTTATCAACGGTGGATATTAATCCAGCAATTGCACAAGGTGTTTTGAATCTTCAACTTGCTAACACCATAACCAGTGCTTGGGCCCCTGAGACTTTCACCACTGACCAATGCACAGTCTTTTGGAGTTTTCAACGCATGAAGAACTCACATCACAAAAGGTCTAAGACAAATAACTTTTCTGCAAATCACAAGATCAGATTTCTGAACACACTGACATGTCAAGTTTAGGGTTATGGTTCTACAATCAAGGCAGTGCAGTTCATGAAACTCTCAAGAATCAAAACCAGAGTAGATGCCACTGTCCCTCAGCATCCTCTTCTCCTCCTCAACATAATTCTTACCCCTACTCGCCTGTCCAATGTCCCTCTTTCTCTTCTCCTTCTGTGAGAACGAAGCAACTTTCTCCTTTCGAGCCCTCACCTCGGCTGGAGTCTCCCCACCAACAGCTGCAGCTGCAGGAGTTTCCTGTCGATCTTCATAAGGCTCTTTGATCTCCTTGGGTGCCTCACTTCTCTTCTCCCGACCCGTGGACCAGGACCAGTCTTGGTTCTTGTCACCCTCCTTCGGGGCAGGAATGCTGAGGACTGATAGTCCACCGTTGTAGCCATGCCGGCTAAGAGCTTCAAAGCCAATGGCCCCACTCTTCCGCTTCCTAGGCTTGACTGTGTCCACACAAAACTAAAATATGGTAACCATTTCCATCCAAAATCAAACCTTGCGGTATAATTATAGATCCAACGCATAAGATGAGTACACCTAGTCTTCAAGAAATAATGCTTTCATCCAAATTAAATCTTTACAGATGGGTTAACCAACCCCTCCCCGCGACAACTCTTAAAGCATCTACCCTCATGCTGACAGCTAGAAGCAAATGGCATACAATTCAGGGTAGAAAAGCTTAACCCAAGGAACAAGCCTATCTGTTTTCAAATTAAGGCAGAAGAACATACCATCACTTGTGGTTTCCTTGGAAGGCTGGCAAGAATTAGAGCTGCTTTTTGGATTTATGTAGCCTGTGCCATTGTCGGATTCTGAATCTGCATCAACGGATGAAGATCCATCAGATGATGAATCATCCTTTTCAGCATCCCATGGCACCGCCCTCCTCTTCATGCTGCCTATATAAATGATAAATCCTCATTAAACCCAATTAATTAACAATTCCTAAACTGCAGACCCACTTTTAAATGCTGAACACTAAATTGTTTTAAGGGCTTAAGCCCCTCCACCCTTCATAATGCATCAATCAGACTCATCCAAACCATAGATTTCAAGTACACGAGTGCTTTTTAAATTAAACAACACATAAACTTTATTTCTAAATGTCGGGCAAGCTCTACACAAATCAATTTAAAATTTGAGCTAAACAGAGGAGCCGGGTTCGTTCTGCATAACAAAGTGGACTATCAAAATGAAAATCATTCGGACATATCGCAAGCACTTATTGCCGATGGAAGGCTTCAGTATCTTTTTTATTTGCTAGGTCTCAAGGAGCTAAGCATAACCAGATGGAAAAATACCTTCTTTGGGGCACTTGAAGCTTAAAAACTCTCCGCGAACCTCCCAATTCCTCCTCCTTTCACCGACCAATCCCCCGCCCCAAAAAAAACGGAGAGAAATGGAAAAATTAGCCTTCGAATATCACAGAAGAAAATTGATTGAAATTTTCTGAACATCAGCTTGCAAAGTAGCCCGTCGTTTCGTATCAATTTTCGGCAATACGAGGAGGAATGAAAACTGGATCTGATGGGAACGTCATGCAGGCGATTGATTACCAGGTCGAGGGCGCGAGGGTTAACTCATGGTAATGATGCCCATCGGCCCGTCACTCATCATCCACTAGGGTTTCGTAACCCGCAAAATACAAAAGGAAAATCGCAGAATGTCGAACCGGGGAGTATCCTCACCGGCAAAACGCCCTCCGTTGGGAAATCTATTTCAAATAAAAATGTTTTTATATATATATATATATATATATATATATATATATATACAGTGATATTGATTGAAATCAAATATGATGGTGAAATAGAGAAAACGAAGACAAATAATACGGAGAACAACATAGTATAATGTAACGATCCGAACTTTTTAATAATTTTTGTTTCCTAATTTTTTTGTGTTATTTTATTTTATACTCAACAAAACTATTTCATTTGATGAAATGAGTATAATTAAAATGAGACCGTTGGATTTCGACTGTTATATGATCGTTGGTCAATATGACCGTTGGAAACTAAATGTTATCATTATTATCTATAAATACAATTGATCTTGGTTAATTAATATATGAAAAAGATTCGATTGTCTCATCCAGTAGTCTCGGGCCGATCGAAGCTCATCTGACGGAACTTGGGAAACAGGTAGCATCACTGGGTTATGCTCTGAACCAAACTCAAGCCGAACCTCATCGTGTGAACCTGGAACGGAATCGCTTTCGAAAGAAGTTCAAGCTGATAGAAATCACCACTTGGACAATGTTGGCAGAGCTGCCCTAAGATTCTATCACCTTAGCACACCTTACACTCAGGGCATATGTTGGTGTTATAAGGGGCTATGTAACGAGACCATAACTGTCTTGTGTAATCCTTTGAGATAAATAAAACTGTGATTTCTTATTATGGTAAAATTTGTGAATTTTCAAATGTCTGGATAAATATAGGATATAGATTATTGTTGAATTTTGAAAAAAATGATATTTTAAAATATTTATGTAAACCTTAAATAATTAATAATGTGTAATGTTTTTCAAAAAATTGTCGTTTACAGCTGTGTTCAGTATGAAATTTAGAGTAATAAGATCAACTTAATTTTTGGTGAATAGTAAATTATGAATAGTGATTTTATGCTTGTGATTAGTAATGAGACCAAATGGATTAAGTAACCTCACTTAAGAAAGTATTAATATAATTTAGGCACCTTGATTAAGTAATGTGATTCAATAAAATAGGTAAATAACTGTTTCAGAAATTATTGGTTAAGTATTAGTTTTTTTCGAGTGAATAGTGTTTTTTATTTAAAAATTAAATTAAAATTATTTTTTTTAAAAATGGAGTTCATTTTTGAATTCAGAGCATCGATATTAGGTTAAGGTGATTTTTGGAGATTTTTCTGAAAAAGTTAAATTTTCGATTAATAGTGAAAATACAGTTTTCAGTTTCGGGTGTTTAATGACATCATTAAGGATGTAATAATTATGCAATCATTCTGGTCGACTTATGAATAGTAAGATAAAGTATTAGGTGTCCCAAGTGGCCAATACCATGGGTAAATACCAAGAGCAAACCCAAGGTTTAGCCAATACCACCGATGAGGTGTCCCTTGGCAATTAATGATTTGTTCCCTCACTTCCCCTATAAATACCAAGTCTTTCCCTCATCCATTTCATTCCAAATGGAGTCATCCCAAGGTGCCCTCAAGCCTCTCAAAGTCCCGACCTTCAAGCTTTCGAAGTTACTCTTCAAGGTAAGAGAATCTTTCACTCTCATCTTTTAAGTCATGACTTTCTTTATGTTGTGTCTTTTAGTTTCCACCTCTTTATGTTGAGGGTATGTTCTTATATGTTCTCATTACTGTCTTTTTCATGTCTAATTTTTGAGAGACCCTTTCCGCTCTCATTAATTTGTTTTCTGAATTTTTAAGTGACGCCGTTATGCTGCCGAATTTTTCGTAAAAGAAATCGCGCTTTCTCTTTCCTTTCAAGTTTCCTTTTCATGCGGTGTGTCATTCAAATGTCCACACCATGATCTTATTTCTTTTTATTATTCCCCTCTATAGCAAAATGATTCATTTATGGATGGGAGACCCATGTCCCCGCTCTTTTTATTATTTTCTAAAACCAAGTTATATAGCCGTTATGCTGTAGAAATTTTCTTCTCAAAATTTCTCTCTCTTTCTCTTAAGAAATTATCTTGTTTTATATATGTGAATACCCATACCTATTTCGTCTCTATGGGTGTTCATAGTTATACAAAAATAATATATTAGATTTTGGAATTGACATACATGTAACCCTCACTCCTTTTCCATGGGTTATAAATGACAAAACGATCTTATTTTTAAGCACTTTTAAAACGTCATGATTTTGAATGAAACTCAATTCTTTTATTCTTTTTGGGTTATTTATGAAATGTTTGATTATGATCTATGTGGATCACATGAAAGTAATGACATATTAAGGGTGCGCACTGATAGCACTGCAATGCATTTGGTAAAGAATTAATCTCTAGAGATGACAAGTTTCACGATACCTTGGTGAATAACCTTGGTAATTTTTATGACACCTTGGGGATGGACCTTGGTGATATGTTAATGAATGTCTAAATGAACTGTTGAAGCCACATATTCAATTTATGTTTCAAGTTCTTTTCATTATGATATGCCTATTCTTTCATTGCTCTTGTCTTTATGTTTTTATCAAGTTCGTATTGATATCACAAGTAAACTGAATCCCTTGTTTACCCTTACCGGGCCTTCAGCTCACCCTTTCCTTTGATGTATGTCTCCAGGATATAAGATGCAGTAATTGTACGTAGGAAAAACTTATGATGAAGCCTTAAAAGTGGATTAGAAGAATTTTTATGTTGTTTTCATATTTTATGTCCCTGATTTCCAAGATACTAGACTTTAAAGATCCTCTGTATGTAGAATGTAATGAAAAGTTATGTAATAAAAAGGCGGGATGCTATAGTTGGTATCAAATGATATTTTAGTTATTTATGGAAATTGGGCTATGAAAACTGTAGGAAGAAACCTATAGAAAAGTTCAAATATAGGAAAACTTCCTGGTATTTTGGTGAGTATAGAGTTAGTGGTTTATCAAAAAAATACATTCATGTCTGGATACGAGCAGGTAGAGGCGGCTCTGGCACAGATGTACATAGGGGTAAAACTCAAAAATACCGCTTTGAGCTAGACTTGAACGGGAACTGGTGCACAACAACGGGCCTTGCTTCACTCTTGGTTACGACACTCCTGGGGGATATGTTTGGTTAATCGTAAGCTTTTTATGAATCATTATGAAGGAATTATAGAGAAATATAATTGTTTAAGTATGATGTTTTAAGACATAAAATCCTTTATAGTTAAAAGATTCGTAAATGAAATAAGTTTCTCACTAAGGATTTATTCTTTTAAAAAATGGCGGGCAATAGGAGGAACCGTGCAAATGGTGACCACAATGGACCATGCGTCGACGACCCTCCGATGGAAGCCGGAATGGAAACATTCATGCAAATAATGAACCAACTAACTCAAGTTATGAGAAATAACTTGAATCAAGATGAGAGACCGATCTCACCGCAAAGGGAACAACATTCTGTTGAGTCTTTTATGCTCCAACAACCACCAACCTTCAGTGGATCGACCGACCCATTTATTATTGAATAGTGGATCAGCTCTATAGAGAAGATCTTTTCTGTGTTATGTTGTTCAGAGCAAGAGAAGGTCACCCTGACTGTCTATCGCTTAGAGGTAGAAGTTGATTAGTGGTGGAAACTGATCAAAAACACGAGACAAAGAGTGTAAGTTGAAGCTATGGAGTGGGAAGAGTTCAGAGAGATCTTTTTCAGTAAGTATTTCCCTCATTCCATGAGAACAAGAATGGAGAAGGATTTTCTCGAGCTGAAGCAGAAGGAGAATGAATCTGTGGGAAGCTACAAGATGAACTTCACAAGGCTTTCACGATATACCTCTAGCTTTGTCATGGATCCAAATGGCAAGGTTGATAGATTCTTCGGTGGACTGAGACCTCATCTACGGAAGAATCTAGCCAACCGAGACTATGATAGCTATGATGAAATCATGCAGAGTGTGATGAAAGTCGAACTAGAGTTTGGTGAGACACAGTGGTCTCATAAATCAAACAACAAGAAGAGATCGTTAGAGCCAATCTTAGGGAGGAGCTTCGATCAAGGAAGAGGAGGCAAGCAAGTACAAATTCCCACGTGTAATAAATGTGGGAAGAATCATTTGGGGAACTGCCTGCTCGGGAGTGGGAAGTGCTACAAGTGTGGTAGAGATGGCCACATTACAAGGAATTGTCAAGGTAAAACCTCAAATTCCAAACTCAAATGACAAGGGGAAGATAGTGAAAGCCCTACCTGATGTCCAGTGCTTCAAGTGTGGACAACGTGGGAACTTTTCCAATCACTATCCAAATCCGAGGGTAGTGGAGGGGAACCACCATCAGCCTCAGCAAAGGCCAAGGGATCAAGGTCGTGCTTTTGTTATCACGAAATCTGAAGTTGAAGCTCCAAATGATGTGGTAGCAGGTACTCTTGTTGTCTTCTAAAAGCTAGAAAATACTTTGTTTGATTCTGGTTCTATGCATTCCTTTATTTCTTCCAAGTTTTCAAAGAATTTAGATTCAACCCCCGATTTGCTAAAAGTAGAGTTATCAGTCAAGACTCTTGGTGGGGCTATTCAAGCATCGTCAGTGTTTAGAAACTCTAGTATTTACTTTAGTGAGCACAATATTATCACAAATCAAGTAGTCATTCCTATGATGAAATTCAACATTATACTAGGGATGGACTAGCTCTCAAAGTATAATGCTAAGATCAATTGCAGAAGCAAGGAAATATCAGTAGTCTTGAATGGAAAACCTACAGTTATCTTACAAGGAGAGATATATCAACCTGATATTTGTCTAAAAGAACCCACTATATCCTTTTTTATAGAGTTGATCAGTGAAGAATAAGAAGGAGATGAGAGTTTAAGGATAGAAAATGTCCCCATCGTCCAGGAATACGTTAGCGTATTTCCTGAGGAGTTACCCAGACCTCCCCCAGAAAGAGAGGTAGAGTTCTTCATTTTACTCGTACCTGGATCTCATCAGATATCAAATACCCACTATAGGATAGAAAATGTGGAGCTAGAGGAATTAAAGAAACAACTCCAATATCTTTTGGAGAAAGGGTTTATCCGACCGAGTGTGTCTCCTTGGGGAGCATCAATTCTCTTTGTGAAAAAGAAGGATGGATCAATGCGGCTATGCATTGATTATAGAGAACTAAATGGGATCACAGTGAAGAACAAATACCCTCTTCCAAGAATTGATGACTTATTTGACCAACTTCGTGGGGCTAAATTCTTCTCTAAGATTGATCTCCGATCTGGTTATCATCAATTGAGGGTGAAGAAAGAAGATATTCCAAAAAATGCCTTCCGATCAAGATATGTGCATTATGAGTCTGTTGTTATGCCCTTCATACTGACTAATGCACCTTCTATTTTTATGGATTTGATGAATAGAGTCTTTAAGGACTACCTTGATAACTTTGTGGTAGTTTTCATTGATGATATTTTGATATATTCCAAAAGTCGTGAGGAGCATGAGGATCATCTAAGGGATATTTTGCAAACTCTATAGAAGGAGATGCTTTTTGGGAAGTTCAGCAAATGTGAAGTTTGGTTACAACAAGTTTCTTTCTTGGGGAACATTGTAACCAATGAAGGAATCACAATTGACCCTACAAAGACAAAAGTTGTAGAGGAGTGACCTCAACCTACAACAATAACTGAGATTAGTATTTTTCTTGGATTAGTAGGATATTATAGGAGGTTTGTGAAAAACTTTTCACGAATTTCTAATCCATTAACCAAGTTAACTTGAAAAGGGGTCAAGTTAATCTGGACAAAGGAGTGTGAGGAAAGTTTCCAAGAGTTGAAGAAGAGATTGGTTACTGCACCTGTGTTAACTCTGCCCTCAAGTGGAGAAGGATTCTTTATTTTTAGCGATGCATATCTGAAAGGGATTGGGTGCGTCCTCATGCAAAATGACAAGGTCATTGCTTATACATCTCGACAGTTGAAGACTCATGAGCAGAATTATCCTACACATGATCTGGAGATGGCTTCGGTCGTTTTTGCTCTGAAGATATGGAGGCACTAACTTTATGGGGATAAATGTGATATATACACAGACCATCAAAGTTTGAAGTATATTTTCACACAAAAGGAATTGAACATGAGACAAAGGAGATGGTTATAAATTCTCAAAGACTATTATTGTTCAATTCATTATCATCCCGGAAGAGCAAACAAAGTCGCTGATGCATTAAGCAGGAAAGACCCAGTTGTCCTTTCCATGATGATAATTCAAAGGGATCCTTTGATCAATGACCTAGTAAAGCTGGAATTGTGAATTATAAGGGAAAGGACATCATCAACCCTAACCCAAATGATTTCTCAGCCGTCATTACTAGAGAAGATCAAGAAATCACAGAAATAAGATCCTTCATTACAGAAGAAGTTTGAGGCTATAAAGGATGGGAAGTTTCCTGAGTTCAATATTGATCAAAAAAGTGTACTAAAGTTTCGTACAAGACTATATGTTCCATATATTCCAAAAATAAAGAAGGAGTTGATGGATGAAGCTCATAGCTCTACTTTCTCTATACATCATGGAAGCACAAAAATGTATAGGGGCCTTCGTGATCATTATTGGTGGGATAATATGAAAAGGGAGATTACTGACTACACTTCAAGGTGCCTAGTATGTCAGCAAGTGAAGGCATAGCGACAACTTCCTAAAGGGGTATTACAACCACTACCCATACCAGAATGGAAGTGGGACAATATCACTATGGAATTTTTCACTGGTCTTCCAAGAACTTCCAAAGGAAAAAATGCGATATGGGTTATTATGGATCGTCTCACCAAGACTGCCCATTTTATCTCCATTCGGGAAGATTTCTCTCTTGATCAACTTGCCAGGATTTATGTGAAGGAAGTGGTAAGGATGTATGGAGTTCCACTTTCTATCGTATCTGATTGTGATCCAAGGTTCACATCAAAATTATAGATAAGTCTTCAATATGCTCTGAGCACTGAATTGAATTTCAGTACGGCCTATCACCCCCAAACTGATGACTAATCTGAAAGAACTATTCAAACACTCAAGGACATGCTGAGAACGTGCTCAATAGAATTTAAAGGTGGATGATATCAACATATCCCTTTAGTTGAATTCTCTTACAACAACAGCTTCCACTCGAGCATTCAAATGACACCCTATGAAGCTATGACAACCCTACTTTTATTACAAACATAAACATTATTTATTACATAAACTAATCACTTGATACAACATGGAAGATCGAGAGGTATAGTGTCTTTAGGGCTTAGGATCATTACATAACAACTTAAAACATGAAATACAACATCTTTATTGAAAACTTCCTTTACATGACCACTACATTCCCTCGTACTTAGCATTGCATGAGATAACCTGAGGACATGCATAAGAAAAGGGGTGAGCTATAAAGCCCAGTAATGGAATAAACATGGAATACATGAGGAGTAAAATACATGTTAGACAATAGGAATATCAATAGATCACAAGAGAAACATGAACATAAATGCATGATAAAGTATGATAATCATAAAATGGAAATGTGGCGACAACACTTAACATGTAATTAGCATGAGCCAAGGCTCATTGCACATAGAGCATGAGTAAATACTCATTGCACATGAAGCATGAGTAAACCCTCATTTCACTTGAATTAGCATGAGTCAACACTCATTGCACATGATGTATCATGATACTATACTTTACCCAATGCATTGGAGCGCTATAAGGGCGCACCATTCTTAAACATTTCATTTCATGTATAAGTGTGCCACATGGATCATAAAACATGGATTCATAAAACATAATAATTTATTCCAAGATAAAGGAATGTGGAATTAATACATGAAACTTTATAATCAATAAGTAAATGTGCATAAAGGTAAATACCCTTGATAGAGAAATGAGCATGGTATTCACTACACAATGATATTGGCTTAGAAAATCGGTGCGATTTCGGCAGCGTAACAGCATGACATAAGAATTCATAAAAAATGGTTGATGAGAGAGAAAGGGGTTCCTCATCATATTTACATGTAATGGATAGTAAGTAGGTCATATAGTTACATGTCCTAACAATTTTAATGGAATTTAGATTCATGATACAAAAGTATTGCTTGAATGTAAATGAGGAGAGAGAAGTTCCTTTTGGAATTTTGGCATAATAACGGGTGTACATGAGAGGCATTTAATGAGATATAAAGGGGTCTCCCATCATTAAAACATAAATAGGGAATTATGAGGCAGGTGTGAAATCATACCCCAACATTAATAATTAAAATTAAATGGTCAAAACAACTTAAAGAAAATTGGACAAAAATGAGAAAGGAAGAAAAAACCCTTACTTGGAAGTGTGCTTCCAAAGGCTTGAGAGAGGCTTGAGAGAGGCTTCTTGGGAGCTTGGGGAACATTGGGAGGATTATAGAGAGAGTAGGTCAGAGGTTGGATGAACTCCAAAGGCTTTGAGTGAGGAGAAGTGGGAGCTTGGTTGTGTTTATATAGGAAAGGTGGGTGAATTCTTTGTTATTTAGGTTTGGGACCCCTTACATTAAACTAATCCAAACCACAAATCAGCTCATGGTTTTTGCCCATGGTTTTTGGAAAAGGGGAGAGGAAAACAATATTTTATAAGGCCAAAGTCTGAAATTCTTAAAATAATGGGGTTGCTTATGTGGAGGTGAGTCACACTCCCATGGAAAATAATTTAAAAAGACAAGATGTTTAATAAGTCTTGAGAGGTCCATTAATGATTTGAAAAGTAAGTCAAACAAACCCAAAATCACATTATTTTAATGGTAAAACATATATTATCCGAACATAAATCTTATAGTATTTTGTTACATCACTATTGAGTCATTATGATGTCATAAAACACATTATATATTTAAACAGTATTTAATTTTTACCCAAAAATTTGACTATCTCAGAAAATTATGAAAAATTCAACATTGGATAATTTCGACGTCCTGATTCCAGAAATAAAATTTAGTTTATCTAAATAATTTTTTAAATATGTTAATTTTTACTTTTAAAATAAAAACCGACATTTATCGAAAATTCACGGGTTTTGACAAAAATTGCTTTCAAACCTTAATAAAAATTACAATTGCATTCATAAAATTATAAGATCATTTATATTTAATAAAAATTAATTTAATAATAATAATAATATTTTATTAAAATATTATTTAACTCAGAAATACCTTAATTTAATAAAATAGAATTCTTAATTAAATAATAACTAAAAATACTATTTGTACTTTAAAAACTATTTACAATGTATCAATAATGACAAGAAAGTATATTCATTATTATATACAAAAATAATGTACATAAACATAGTACTAGCAATTTGTTACATAACCCCTTAAAATAGCCGCATAAGGCCTAAGCGTAAGGTGTGCGATGGTGACAGACTCTTGGGGTGGCTCAGATAACATCGCTCGATTGGTAATCTCTATCAACTTCCACTTTTCCCATAGACAGTCCCGTTCGAGCTTGACATGATGAAGCTCAGCTTGGGCTTGGTCAAGAGCAAAACCCAAGGACGCCACCTCTTTTCCAAGCTCTGATAAATGGGCTTCATATGGATCGATTCTACTGGATGAGGCCATCGCTTCTTTTGTTTGAGTAAATTGGATTTGTTAAAGCCCTATATTTATACTAATCATGTGATCACTGTTCAACGACTATATTAAAAATGGTCAAAATTCTTAACATAAAACCAAAGAAATTGACATTTTATATAAATATTTTACATAAAGAGACATTTAATTAGATCAAGAGGGATTTCCATTAATAAAACTTTGGGTCGTTACAATATTCCCCCCTTAAGAAATTTCCCCCTCGAAATTTCCTTTTCCCATACTAAAATAGATGTGGGTAACTCAGCTTCATCATTTCCTCTAATTCCCAAGTCGCTTCTTCAAACTTGGGGTTTCTCCACAACACCTTGACGAGGGGCATTGTCTTATTTCATATAACATTTTCTCTAAAATCTAAGATCTTCACTGGTTGCTCCTCATAAGAAAGATCATCCTCCAACTGTACCACCTCAGAAGAGAGTATATGTGAAGGGTCTGATATGTACTTCCTTAAGAGGGATACAAGAAAGACATCATGTACTTTGTCCATGGTAGGTGGAAGTGCTAGTTGATAGGCCACATCCCCGACACGATCAAGAATTTTGAAGGGGGTGATGTACCTTGGACTTAAATTCCCTTTCTTTCTAAACCTCATGACCTTCTTCCATGGAGATATGTGTAGAAAAACCATGTCTCCAACTTTAAACTCAAGGTCTCATTGACGGTTATCTGCATAACTCTTCTGTCGACTCTGGGCTGCCTTGATATACTGTTGAATGGTTTTCACCTTCTCCACCATTTCTTCGACCATTTCTGGTCCAAGCAGCTTAACGTTCACCGACCTCATCCCAACAAGCTGGTGTTCTGCACCTTTTCCCATACAGGGCTTCATATGGTTCCATTTGGATGATCGAGTGGAAACTGTTATTATAATAGAAATCAACCAGAGGAAGATGTTGATCCCATCATCCTTTAAAGTCCATTGAGCATGCTCTCAACATGTCCTCAAGTGTTTGGATAGACCGCTCGGATTGGCCATCAGTTTGAGGATGATAGGCTGTACTGAAGTTTAGTTAAGTATTCAGAGCATGTTGAAGACTCTTACAAAACATAGACGTGAATCTTGGATCTCGGCCATATACAATAGATAGTGGTACTCCATGCATCCTTACCACTTCCCTGATATATATCCGTTCCAGTTGATCCAATGAGAAATCCTCCTGAATAGCAATGAAGTGTGCAGTCTTTATAAGACGATCCACCACAACCCATATTGCATTGTTGCCTTTGGTTGTCCTCGGAAGTTCAGTGACAAAGTCCATAGTTATGTTATCCCATTTCCATTCTGGTATGGGCAATGGTTGCATCATCCCCTTAGACTTCTGCCTCTCTGCCTTCACTTGCTGGCACACCAGACACTTTGATGTATATTCAGTGATCTCCTTCTTCATATTATCCCACCAAAAGTTTTCTCGGAGATCTCGATACATATTTGTGCTCCCTGGGTGAATAGAGAAATTTGAACTATGTGCATCATCCAAAAGTTCCTTCTTCAGCTCCGGACTTGATGGAACACATAGTCTTTTCCCAAACCGCACAATTCCTTATTCATTAACATTAAACTCCGAGAATTTCCATTTTTTGACAGCTTCCACTTTTTCTTGAATTCCCACATCATCCTTTTGAGAATCCTTTAACCTTTCCAAAAGAGACGGTTGAGAAATCATTTGTGAAAGGATTGATGATGTTCCCTTCTCTATGATTCCCATGTCCATCTTTATCAAGTCTAAGAAGATTGGATCCTTCTCAATTCTCATCATTGATAGAATCACAAAGTAGTTTATACTTAGGGCATCTGCCACCTTGTTCGCTTTCCCAGGGTGGTAATGTATTGAATATTCATAATCCTTGATGAGCTCTATCCATCTTATCTGGTGCATATTAAGCTCTTTCTGTGTGAATATATATTTAAGACTCTTATGGTCAGTATATATCTCACATTTCTCCCCATAGAGATAATGCCGCCAGATTTTCAAGGCAAATATCACCGCCGCCAACTCCAGATCATGCGTTAGATAGTTTCGCTCATGGATTTTCAACTACCATGAGGCATAGTATATAACTTTATAATTCTGCATCAGCACACATCCTAATCCCTTCTTCGAAGCATCACTAAATACCACAAAAAGTTCCCCACTTGTGGGTAAAGTGAGCATGGGCGCAGTGATAAGCCTCTTTTTCAACTCCTTGAAGCTTTCTTCGCATTCATCACTCCAAGAAAAATTTACTCCCTTTCGAGTTAGCTTGGTAAGCGGGTTGTACAATCATGAAAAATTTCTCACAAATCGTCGATAATATCCAGCTAACCCCAAGAAGCTACGGATATCCGTTACCGATGTTGGCATCGGCCATCCCTCAATTGCATCTGTTTTGGAGGGATCCACAGATATCCCATTATTAATCTCATTCTTTTGCATCTACCTTAACCATCAGAGATGAAATCAAAGGACCTTATCCTAGTTGGAGTTGTGCAATATTGGACCAATAACATTTGATAATTTCTTCCTAGAAGCTAAGATTACTACACCTAGGTTGTTGATTATCTCTGGACTAAAGAATAGTTGTCAGATTAGGTAGATCCAATTGGATGATCCAAGAATAATTGGTGATATTTTCATCACATCATGGTCTAATCCATAGGTCTATCCCATGTTAGATTTAGGGTAACCCTTTTTCCTAAAACCTAAAATTGATCATGAACCCTTCTTTTAATATGAATTAAAACCCAAGATACATAGTATTTAGAAAATTCAAACATAAGAGTGATCACGAGGACAACTTACAATATGTTTTTACCACTAGGTTGACTTCTTACCACCTATCCTTATGTATTTGACCCTACACTACCATTTTGTTGTTCCTCAATAGCTGAGTATAGTTTGGGAAATATAAATTCTAATATGATCAACTCCCACACGTAATCAACGATTCCATGCAGACTAGTCAAATTTTGGAGCTGTTGTCGGGGATAGTTATGCCTTGGAAAAATGACCTTAGATACAAACCTAGGATTACCTCAACCCCTTTCTCTTTCCCCCTTATTCTTTTTAAAATTATCTCACATGATCTAGAACCTATGCTCTCTCTCTTCTTCGGCTAGTGCATGCGTCAGCACCCTCTTACTCATTCGAGGAGCCTTGAAACTAAGTAACTTCTTACTTTCGATCCTGAGATCAATAGATTTTTAGCTTAATGCCAACACTTCACTATGGCTGAATGCAACAATCTTACATCACCACATCCCTGAAATATGTGCCACCCAAACATCAGGAAGAGAGATCGATGCTATAGTAGTGTACCATCATGGATTATGATTTTTCGTCCATGAATGGTGTTGTTCCAATCATTGTACATCCTCACATTTAGGATCATTTATTAAAAATAAAACCTGGACTCATCAATATGACATGGATCATGGGGAAATTTAGTGGACTTCAAAGCGAAGACTCCCATGAACACATATCAAATTCTATAGAGGTCTACGACACATTTTGAAATGAAGGCATATACTATAACACCATTAGACTACATGTATTTCCAATCTACTTATGTGATAGATACAAATATTGGATTAAAAGGCAAGCTCTTGAGTCCATCACAACTTGGGATGATTTAGTGAAGAAGTTCTTAGAAAAATATTTCCCACCAATCTGAACATGGAAGCTCTGAAATGAAATTCAAAATTTTAACCATGAAAATGGAGAATCAACTTGGGAAGCATGAGACTATTTTACGAATCTTACTTAGAAGTTCCCATATCATGGACTCTATGTGTGTCTAAAAATTAAAACTTTTTACTAGGGAATTCAAACAGCTGCACACACTATTGTAGACACCACCGCTGATGGTGGACTCATGCTCAAGATGCCCGAAGTTGGAAGAGTGATTTTGGATGAGATATCCCACAATC
Organism: Viscum album; assembly: GCA_963277665.1. Classification (NCBI taxonomy): domain Eukaryota; kingdom Viridiplantae; phylum Streptophyta; class Magnoliopsida; order Santalales; family Viscaceae; genus Viscum; species Viscum album. The sequence continues at coordinate 608,190,828 of OY728150.1, read as the reverse complement.
CCAGTCTATGGTAGAGTGATAGAGGACCAACCTAACATGAAATCCATTAGGTGGAAGAGAACACCCATCTAGCATCACAGGTAGAAGTTCTCACGATGAAGCATGAGTCTTTTCAGCTGCCTTATCCACCACCACCCCTCCCACCCCTATTATGGAGATAAAATCATGTGAAATGTGTAGAGTCCCACACCAATATCAGGACTACAAGATAGGAATAGAGGAACCTCAATGTTAATATTATAATTAACTCAATTACAATCAACAAAATCAGCAGTTTCAATAACCTGAAAAATACCAACAACAATACTATCAGTAGAGATCGACTTATGAGCCATAATAACCAAACCAATGTTACTTTCAACAGAGGAGTGGTCAAGAACCACCATGGAATTGGGGACCACCTAAGTACCCACCTTAGAATCCAGATCCTCAACCATAGAAAAAATTTCAACAACAACCTTTTTCCCCTAGATCTCTGCAGCTTCCACCTACTCAACAATAGTTTCAGAAAGCTCCGCCTAAGAAACAATGATAAGCCCCACCTATATAATCTAATATTTATAATATTCCCACAGCCTTCATGAAAAAATAATATCATAAGATGACTACCTAAGAGAATGAAATAAAAACCAAAGGGTTGTCTTGCGAAGCCTTGAGCACTATGCTGGGAAAATCTTAAAGACCCTATCAGACTAATTACCAGGTACGTGCCTAGTAATATTGAGACTCATCCAAGAGAAAAGGATAAGGTTGTGATTCTTATAAGTGAAAATATTGGATTTTCAGTATCCATTCTCAGGTGAAGAAAAGAATGTTCAAGAACCTGAAAAACAAGCTTCAATTATGAGAAAAGATGACGATGATAGCACAAATAAAGCTAGTCAAGAACAAACTTTGAAATCATAGAAAACTGAAAAAGATCCAGTTCATCAGCAACCTAAAAAAAAGAAGTATATGTGGAACTACCAATATACAAACCCCCTATACCCCTTCTAGCGAGGATGATATAATCCAAAAGAGAGGTACATAACAAAAAGTTTCTAGAGATGTTTAAGCACTTACACATCAACAAATCCTTTGTAGAAGAAATTATAAAATTCCTTCTTATTCGATGTTTTTCGAATATTTTATCTCTAGTAATAGAAAAATGGAAGACCTAGGAGTCATCTCCTTAAATAAATAATGTTCTACAGTTGTTCAGCGGAAGCTACCTCCGAAGATGAGTGACCCTAGAAGCTTATCAATTATTTTCACTATAGGGACATGTAATTTTGAAATATCCTCATGTGATCTTGTAACAAGTATAAATATAATTCCTATGAGTTTCTTTAAAAATTTTAGGATTGAAGAATTAAAACCAATGATATTGGAACTTTAATAGGCTGACTGATCAGTCAAGTTCCCTCAAGGACTTCTCAAGGATGTCTTGGTAAAGGTTGGTAAGTTTATCTTTCTCACTGATTTCCTTGTCCTAAATATGGAGGAATAAATAGATGCCCCCATAATTATAGGGAGACCATTTATCACCACTAGGAAGGTGCTAATTGATGTAAATCATGGAAGTATGGTATTTAGAGTTTGTTAAGAACAAGTTTTTTTCGACTTAGTAAAAGCTATAAAGCAAAATAGTGAGCTATTGGATTGTCAATCCATATTTCTTACTAATTATAAAGATGTTTATATAACCATTAAGGATGACAGAAATACCCAATCCTAATGAAAATAGATACAATGGTCATAAGGATGTGAAATACACTACACCTCTGATGAGGCATTTTTTCCACCATCTGTACCCTTTGTTATCAAGAACCATTCCATAAGGGGTGTGTCCTTACTTTTAAATCCATAAGAATCAATGAATATCTAGATCTCAACATTAAATGAAGTTTTGACTGGGAGGAAACCCAAGATAGGTTATATTAGAGTTTAGGGAGGTTTAATAACCATAGAGATGGTTAAGAGGTGTAATTCCAAATTTTTTAACGTAAAAAAATTTAATAAAATTCACGTCATGTAAAATAAATACACGATGTGAAAATGTTGTGGCTAAAAAAATAAAATTACCACATTTTACACATAATTTATTATTTACATTAATTGAAAACATCATAACTTCTATTTAAACCATGAACCTAGGGTTCACAGTCAACCCCACCCCACCCGTTTCTCTCATGTGATCGCACCCTCCCCTCCACTCTCGCTCGCCAACCCCTCTCCTCCCCCCTTCCTCCTCTTTTTTTTTTCTATCCCACTCAACCCTATCATAAATCTCTCATCCTTTTCCCCACTTACATTCATAATGTAATGAACCAATATTGTCAAACGTGGTGTCCAAGATGATGATCCTCTACCACCCAAGTGACCGACCCTTACACCACCACTACCATCAGCATATCTAACCCCCTATCCTTCCACATAATCTTTTTACACCCCATCATCTTCTGAAGAGTCATAGTCCTCATCTAGATAGTCCCAGGGTGCCACCCTACACCCGCACCTACCCTATCTATTCCCTCTGATATCTGGTTTGTTTTCTAGTTCCTTTTGGAGGGCCAATGACAAATTTTCCTCCGCCTATGCATTCCATTCATCGAGCCATCCCATTTCACCAAACCCACCCACCACCAACCCCTACTTCCACCTACCCACCACCCATAGTAGACTCTAGATCTACCTACATATCCACCTCACCTCCCACCTTGGATGTCCTACCTCTAAAGCTCACAAACCCTGCCTCCCATTAAAAGTATCTTGCAGAGAATGTCCAATAGGGGAAGGGACCCACCCTTCTTTCTATATCTGAGGTGCCTCTCATTAATCTAGATATCAAATGTATGACCCCAGTATAGATCATCACCTCCCCACCACCTGTCATGACTGATCCTACTACCAACACCAAGGCACCAATTACGACGATCGATGAACCTACCTACACCACCATTGTTTCCATAGATAGTGAAACACTGATCTAGACACCCATTGTTTAGGAGGGAAATATTTATGTGGATAATGGTGACACTATCTATACTATTTAGTTTTGTCCCTATCCCCTCTCATGTTCTTCATTGTATCTAAGTGTCTATTTTTTTATTCCCATCACATCCCATGTTCCCTAATTTATCATTTCTATATCTGTGGATGAGAAACATTTTTTATTACATGGATTGCTTATTTTCATTTGTACTTATGAATTACTTATCCATGTCTATCTCTAATGCATCCTCTAAAGTCATTGAGGAGGCTATTAGGCCACCATATGGACTTCTGCATGACATGTATCGACATCTATCTAACATACAAAGATAGCATGAGGAGATCCATCACTAGATCTATACTCAACAGAAGCCTCCAATAATTTTTGCACATAATTTACTACTACCACATGAGAATTTTGGGTGACCCATTCTTAAGTTAGTTAACCCCACCAAGAGTCCTCGTGAGATCGAAGAAACTACCACTAGTTCTTGTAGGTGGAAGAGGACATATGAGTTGATGGATGACACTGATTGATCTTTTTTCTATTTTTCTAGATGACTATGTCATTATTAGTGCTTTATGGGAGGAAATCCATATTTTTTTCTATATTTTAGTTGTGTACTTAGGAATTTTGTTTTTCCTTTTTAGAACATTCTGTTCATCAGTCATCCAAAAATTAATTATAGTCATTTCATGCATTTATCTGAGTTGACTTTCACTATAGAGAGATCTCGATTCCCTAATTTCAAATTCATTATTTATATTTAAATATGTTTATGTTTATATTGATATCTCTCCAATGTCTCTTTCTAGGAAATAGTGTGGACAGTGTATCATTTTATGTGTGGGGAAGTCTTTATGAATTTTTATTATCATAACACTTGAATTTTTGCTTGTTTTCATTATTCTAGGTGAAAATTTTCATTAAAAGAAAGTTTTAACTTAAAATATCATTAAAAATATTTAAATAAAAGAAAAATTCTGGTTGGATATTGTTGAAATCCATTTTTATTCCGGTTTAGAATTTTAGAATAGTTGATGAGTTGAGTAATTTAATATTAATTCTCGATTCTTGAAATTATTTTTGATTGACTTATTACTGGATACCATGACCTGAGTGATTTCCAGTTATTTTATACTCTCATTCCCAAGATGATTGTAGACCTATATTTTCATATTATTTTTTGAGCATATTTATTGAGATATGCCTAGGGCATGTAAACCTATCATAACTTTCATTGGAGACTTACTGAGGTTATGATTGAAAAAATACATTATTAAAATGATTGAGGTAATCTTTGTTAAGCCAATTATCTTGAGACCCACCTGTACATCTATCCTAATTTATCCCATAATATCCATGAATAACCTTATTAGGATGGAGTAATTTCAAGCCTATTTTACCTTCCTACCCTACTTCGGGGACTATGTGTGATTTTCTTTTAAACAAGTGTAGGGGATTTGTCATATCTTCTATACAAGGGATGTTACATTGGTATTTTCACCAGATATATGTGACATGGTTAATGATAACTTTTGGTATTTTCTACACTTACCCTATTACCTTAAAAAAATGGATTTGTATCAGGAAGGTAAAAAATTAGCATTATCAAAATGATGAATCTTATGATGGATCATATGTGGATAGGTGATGTATGTGAGATTTTTCCTAGACATGATTTAAAAAAAACAAATAAAATTAAAAATATAAAGGAAAAAAGAATATTTTTTATGATTTCTTGACATATTTACGGATCTTCTTTGATATGTTTGGAGCATAAAGACATTTTTGTCTAGGATGAGTTTTTATACCACACTATCCAAGATTACCATGCATTATACTTAATAGTTTACCCTCCTTTTGGAGATTAATTTTTAATATCTTTCTACCTTCCCCCAACCTCATAGTAATTTGAACTTTATTACTGAATCCCTCATGATCAATTTTTTATTTATCTTTATAAAGTGGAGATGTTAAAACCAATGAAAACCTATGGTTAGTAACATGTATTCAGGGTCTGCTCATAACTCTAGTTTTATTTTACCTTGAGTGATGAGAGAAGATTTATTGTGGGGAAAATTAAAAAATGGGTATAGATTCTAAGGTACATTAATGAAAATGTAATAAAAGGAATAATTAATCTAAATAAAGAACTTAACTATGTGGCATGACTAACTTTCTCTATAAGATTGATTCTAGAGGACTTTCTTTTTCTTTTTTCACTTAGTTTTATTTTCCATGTTGTAATGCACATTTCTTGTTTAAAAAATGATTTATTTGGAATCCCTATTGAGATTATTTTTTCTTGAGGACAAGTAATTGTTCAAGTGTGGGGGGATTTGATAAGCCACCCACCCACCCACCCACACACATATTAGATACATTTCTTTAAGATTTAATCATGATTTATTCAATAATACTCTGGGTTTTTTTGTGCTTTATTAGGAATAAAGAATTCAAGACTCAAAGGAGGAATACTAGAAAAACTAAAAAATTGGACAATACATGTCATGAATATGAAGTACATGCCATGCGTTCCTTGATCATACCACCTTCCAGTCAGTTTTCATGGAATGAACCTCATTTAAATGACATGAACCAAGTACATGATTTGGATATAGAATACATGTTATAAAAGAATCACATTTCAAAACTGATGAGATACACCATGTGAGATCATAACACATTGTGAAAAGATCTAATTGTGAATCCTATTGAAGATACAGGCAGTGAAATCCATGAGATCCAAAATATTTAGAGAACTTTTCAAATATAAAGTATATAATGTGAAATCTACTTACACGATGTGAAATTCTTGATGTAGAATCCAGTAAAAGGAGTTGCACGATGTGAATCATTTACACACCATGTAATGTTCACCTCTATAAATATTCAGCGACCCTTAATGAGAAAAGAGAGCTGGGACACCCGAACACTTTTCGTTATTATTTATTTATTTACCATTTTCTTCCAAACTTGTTTTAATTAATTAATTTTATTGTTTTAATAATTTAATTTTTACTTTTTACCATTTCCATACTCATTATTTGCATGTTGTTGTTCCAACACTTGAATCCAACTTCATTTTTTGTCCAACTTCAATTACCACTGCATTCTTAATTATTTCTTCATTCAAGTTAGTTATTAATTCATTTTACATGATTTTAATCATGGATTTATGTTATTTCTGTTATTTATTTGTTATTTTGAGCATGTTATAATCTATTTCCCTACTTTCATTTAATATTGTCATGTGCGAATAATCTTCTTAGGGTTTGGGGTCGAGAGTAGAGGTATGTTTTAATGTAATGAATATATAAATAAAAACTTGGTAATATTATGGATAATAATTAGTTTATTTTTTTTAATATTATTATTTTTCATCTACCCTGACTATCAAAGATGTAATTAAAGGACCCTGATTTAGTTGGGGTTGAGAAATCTAGGAGAAATAGCTTGTGATACTTTCTTCCTAGAAGCTAAGATCACTTCACCTATATTACTAAATATATCTGGACTAAAGAATAGTTCCCAGATTTGGTAGATCCAATTGGTTGGACCAAGACCAATTGGTGAATTTGCACCAATTTTCAGCCTAATCCATAGGTCAATTCCAAGTTAGATTTAAGATTACCCTTTTACCTAAACCCTGCAATTGACCCTAAACCCTTCTTTTAATATGAATTAAGACATAAGCTATGTAGTATTTAGAAAACCCAAACTCAATAGAGATCACAAGGAAACCTTCTAATAGGTTCTTACCTCTAGATTTCCTACTTACTAGCTATCTTTGTGGGTTCGACCCTGCACTACCATTGTGTTGTGCCTTAGTAGCTAAGTTTAGTTTGGGAAATATAAATTCTAATTTGATCAATGCCCATTCGTAATCAATAATGTCGTGAGAGTTGGTCATGAACCCACCTGTGTAAAATAGGAAAGGGAAACACCCAAGGCATTATGTGTGTCGACATATGAGGGTGTGGTGAGGCAAAGTGCAAGACTTATGGAATAAATGGTGACCAAGGGTTCTCCATGTCATGGTCTTCAGTGTGGTAGGTTGAAATAGGTAGGGCCCTTTCTCTATTCCATGTTGGAGGTTGTGATGGAAGTTGGGTTTAGTTTCTAAGTTTTATGATGTTAAAGTGGAGTGACATAATGGTAAATAAATGTTTCAATTATCTACATATGGGTTGTACTTGTTCTTTTATAAAAGTCAGGTGAGGGTTCACGTGTGGGTAGACTAACAAGTAAGGGTAGTGAAGTCATGACTTTAATTCTTGCACAAACGTATTCAGGATGAGGTAATGCATATGGTTCATCCAAAATTTACATAATGGTTAGTTGGGTTTTCAAATTAGATGCATAATGATAATTCATTTTACCCTTACACAACATGTATCTTTCATATATGGGTCATATCTTGGAAGACGTGTAAGGGTAGTGACAAAGATAATATTTTAATCATTTTTATATGTATTTAAATGATTTAATCACTCCAAATTTATCAATTTGAGATGATTTTCATCATTTTTGGACTTTTGGTGTGCTTTGGGTTAAAATGTGAAATTTTCTTAATTCTGTAATTTTAACAGATTTTTATCTCTTTGGTATTTTGAGCATAAATTTTAAAATTTTGATCCAAATGGAGTGATTCATTTTTTAGGATTACTTAATTAGTGTGCGTCAAATTCTTATTCTAGATAAAGAGAAAATTTGAATATCTACATGCCCAAAAAAATAAATCAAGTTGAAAAATTCTTCTGGATGACTGAGTGGACCCCACCTCAGTAAATAAGGCATAACTCGGGCTAAAGATCTCCAATTGAGGAATTTAAAAATGGATTTTAAAGAATACTAAATTATGAATTTTAAAATTTAATTTGATGAAGATATTATGTAATTAATACAACCATTGAATTCTTTGAAGTGGAGAAATATTTACAGAATCCTCAACTAGAAAAAAGAGTGACTTATTAATTATGTCATAACTTCTATTATACATGTAAAATTTCTTTGAAATTTTGAGGGTTGATATAAAATTAAATTTCCAACATCTTATAAGAATGATTCTTGAGGTGATTTGTCATGAAACAACCTTGGTACCCTGGTAACCTAATAACTAAGTTGATCCTGACATAACCTAAAGGGTGTACCTAATCCCCACAGGTCGGCGACTAGCACCTAACATCATATAAAATGAAAGTAGGAATGATTTTACACTAACAATGTGGAAGTAAAAGAAACAAGAAAATATGCATATAAAATGAAACTCCATTAGGAGTAATGTATTAGAAGACAAACGTGCATAAACAATGCCAAAGTACTACAATGAAAATGCCAAAGCAGGAAAACTGCCTAAGTCCCAACAAGGATGCAACTCACCAATTCCATGGATCAACATATAAAACCACCTCCAAAAGGTCCTTTTCCCTTGATCAATCTTGGAAGGAGGTAATCTATAAACACCTGAAGGCACAAGTAGGATGAGCCAAAGACTAGCATGATTTCACCCAAAGGTTTGATAACAAGATGCCAATATCAAATTGAAAAAATAAATGAATTCAATTTAAAAAAAGGGTTGTCATTCAAAAATAATATTTAAAAAAATAATGCATTATGACTCAAAAGACGGAAATAATTTATTCACTCATGATTCACATTTCAAATGATGTAAAGTACTTTTTAAACAAAATATTCACAATACATGTGATTCAACATTTCTAAAATAACAACACTTTTCACAAATGGCTTAAACAAACACTTTTATATAAAAGAGTTTATATAATTTCACAAGGAATGTAAACAGTTTACAACAATGGAATATATACATTTAAAATAAAAATAGGTGATCAACATGGTCATGTGCTAAATAGGTATGATAGTTCTAGTCTATAAGGACCATACACTGTGAAATGAAAAATATTTACATATGCCCCTTTAGGCCTAAGGAAAAGGGGACTCATCACCATTGAGTAAGGGATGTGATGTGCCAATATGAAGTTTTAGAACATTGAAGTCATAAATTACCTCCCAAAATAACTCACTAACTACCTAAGACTTGCATGTGATCAAGTAAAGAAAATGGTGGACAATTTATTCTAATACTTCTTAATATAAAATTAAATCTAATTATCCATTTAAAATATGCCAATTTTCCCTTTAAAAACCATAACAGGTTTTTAATAAAAAACCATACCTTTTCACTGTGATAAAACCATGAGGTTTCTATCAAAAAAATTTTAATCCATTTTAAAAAAATAGGGATTTTAAATCAATTCATAATCAAATTTCTCAAATCAATTCCAAAAAATAAATTCAAAAATTTGATTTTCAAAAAAAATTCCATCAAATTCATAACAAACCCCCAATTCACTAGAATTGGGGTTTTCAAAATTTTCCATAAAAATCCATTTTAGAATTAAATACAAAAATTTAATCAAATATACTTCCATAAAATACAAAATAAAAATTAAATAATTTTAAATTTCATAAATTCTATAAACACACCCCAATTCAATGGAATTGTGGTTTTTCCAATTTCATGCAAAAAGCCCATTTTTTCAAAAACCACAATTCACTTGAATTGGGTTTTTAATCAAACCATTAAAATAAAATTAATACAAAACAAACAATTACATTTAAATCATCAATTGAATTTAAAATAGCAATTTAAGGTTAAGATAAATTGGGCATCATAACGAAACCACCCACCGAAATCAACGGATCTCATAACGCCAAACCCTAATCGAGATTTGTCCATGAAGAATGATGATCATGAAAACGGGAATCAAACCAAGGTTTAAGATCCTAAAAAATAGGGGTTTGGATCCAAAAATAAACACAAGGATCTATATAACCCTAAGGAGAAAGAGAGAGATCACAGGAGATCAAGAATGGAAGGAGGAAAATAACCGGGGGAGGATAATCCGCCGTTCGCCTAGCTTCATATCGATTATGATAGGGGTCCGAGGGGAAAAAAATCATTATTGGGAGATCTAAGGATGGGATAAATTGTTTTGGGTTGATTGAGGTCTATCTGAGACCTAAAATAAGGGTTCAATAATATTTAATAAAAAATCAGATTAAGGAAAAACCTGTCCACATGGTTTCCTAGGCACAGACGCACGATTTAGTTAAACCGTGTATAAACCATGCACTATTTATAAATGGGTCCCATGGTTTCTCCAAAGAGGGTTCATGGTTTGGTTAACCATGCAAAATCTATGCGAGACCCACAATCCAATTTTACTCAATTTGGATTGAGAGGGTGCACAATTTGGGAAACCATGCACAAGCCGTGCACTAGCCCAAAAATTTCCAAAAACTTTAAAATTTTACTCTAAGAAACCCCAAAGAAAACCCAACCAAAGAAAGTTAAAAAATAGGGGTTTAAGAAAACCTAAAAATAGTAATAGGATGTTACAACCTCCCCACCATAGAAACTTTATGTCCCCAGAAAGCCTATGATGAAGCTTCCATATAAAAAGATGAGGCCACTACTCTCTCATATGTGCCTACCTCTCCCATGTCTCATGAGAATTAGAACCGTGATGCCATATAATATTAACCAAATGTATCTTCCTCACATGAAGTAATTTAGTTTTAGAATCAACTACCCTAACTATCCATTCAACCATAGATAAATCAAGTTCAACTCTAAGATCACTCCATCACATAACATGATATGGATTTGATAGATACTTTCAAAGATGAGATACATGGAACATGTTATGTATCAACGTAAGATATAGTGGAAGTGATAAATGATATGAAACTTTACCCACCTTCTCAACAACCTCAAATGGTACAACAAAACGAGTATCAAGCTTCCCTTGCCTCCCAAGCCATCGATGACCCAACCATGTTGAAACCTTCAAGAATACCTGGTCACTAAATGAGAATTCTAAAAGTATATGGCAATGATAAACATTATTTTTATATTGAATTTGTGCTGTATTTTGGAAACAAGGATGCTATTTTCTGAAAAAGGATCATGGTTTGTGTTGTTTTTCAATCCTCTCATGGTTGATCAGGGATATTACAAGGAAAAGGATCATATAGTTCAATCTATAAGTAGTTTTGATGGTGACATTGTTTCCCAGTGTTTGCCAAATTTTTGGGGTCCAAAATTTGGGAAATAGAAAGCATTGTGAAAAGTGTTTTTTCTTGAAGGTCTCATGAAAATATGGAAAATTCATGAGTTTTGTAGATATGGGCTTCATAAAGTGTGTTTCGTAAAGACATGAAGATTTTGACAGTGTGATCTACAATTACGAGACTTTATTTTCGAAAAGTGATTTGCGGTGGTGCTTTACGACGGTGTGAAGGGTTTTGACGGAGAGCTCTACAGTTACGACGAGCAATGCGAAGAGAGAGATGCACCACAAAGACGTTTTTGTCCAATATAAATTTCATGCCTAAAGAAGCGAAGATCCATGTTCGACCGTGCCTATAAATAAGAGGCCACCCCTCTTCATTCTGCACGATTTGAAGAGAGAAAATATGGGATCTCTTTGGATTCACAAAGCAAGGGGTGATCCAGGAAGCAGTTTTTTTCTATGTGACCTTGAGCTTCGTGAAGAGACTTTTAAAGTATTGAATGATGTAAATGCTTCTAAGTCATGAGATATTTGTGAAGATGAGGTGTTCTGCATTGGATCAGTGAGCTTTTGTGAAGTAGGTTGCTCTACGAGGCAGTGGGATCCACGAAGTGTTTTTCTCTATGAGGCAGTGAGCTCCACGAAGGGTTGTTCTCTACTAGTAAGAGAGCTCTGAGAAGGGTTGATCTTTGTAAAGGTGATTTGTGAAGGGTTGCTTTGAGTATCAGTGTTGAGTGGTTAGGGATTTAAGTGAGCATCTACTCAGGTCTTTGATGCAAGCATTGTCTCATGCTGGACAAAGACAAACACTTCAATGCCAATCTATTGAAGCGACCTTCAAGTTGATAAACTAAGTTACATGTATCTCATAGTAGTGAGATAGGGGGAGTTTACAGAAGTGTTCTGAGGGAAGCAGTGTTCCATCCCTAAACTTTTGTAAGGGAAGTGTAACTGTCACAGAGTGACTGTGACCAAACTCTTGTACTCCACAACTGGTAAAGATGAGTGGATTTAGGTACGACCGAAACACTATCGGCGTATGATCCTTGGATATAGCCCTTTACGGTGAACCAAGTAAAAGTTCCATTTCATCTCCTTTATTTAATTTGACTGATAGATTTAAAAAGTTCCTACCAATATGGGAATAAGATCCACAACTTTAAAAAGAAAAAGTTGGCATCCTGATTCACCCCTCCCCTCTCAAGGTGTTTCGGGGCCCTTTTATATAAACATTCTTTGATGAATAAAATGAATATTTGTTATCATCTCTTGGACCAAGCTCGGTCCAACCAAGTAAATATCACCAATCTCTAAAGAACATAACACAGATTTTCCAGACCAACCATACAGGGCCTCAAAAAATCCATTCTGATCACGGGATAGTAGCTATTGTTATAAGAAAACTCAACCACCCCCAAGTGATCATCCTAAGATCCACTAAAGTTGAGAAAATAAGCACGAATCATATCCTAAATAATATGTATAGCTCTTTCAGTCTAGATATCTGACTGTGGATGGTATGCAGTACTCAAACGGATGTGAGATCCTAGTGCCTTTTGAAGGCCTCTCCAAAAAACAAGAATTGAACCAAGGATCCCATAAAAAACTATAGCATAAGGAAATCCGTAAAAATGAACAATCTCCCTCATATAGATATTTCCCAACTTCTCAACTTTATTTGTATAATGAATTGGTATAAAGTGTGTCGATTTTTTCATCCTATTGATCACGACCCATATTGTATTCTTCTTTCTCTAGGTATGCGACAACCCAACCACAAAGTATATAGAGATCTCATCCCACTTCCAAGTTGGGACTAGAACTGGATAAAGAAAACCTGAAAGATTCTGGTGCTCAGATTTCACCTACTGGCACGTATAACATTGAGGGACAAACTTAGTAATGCCTCATCTCATACTAGGCCACCAGAATTGCCACTGCATGTCATATAACATCTTTGTGGTTCTAGGGTGCCCAAACTATTGGGAACTATGGAAATATACCATCACATATTTCCTTACCAAATAGGGTACCAAAACACGGTTTTGAAATCATATAATTCCCTCTTTGGAGAACAACTGATCCGCAATGGTATCCCCACTATTAAGAGAGTCACTAATTCAACAAAACTCATAATCAAGCTGTTATTCCTGAAGAATCATCTCGACAAGAATAGATTTCATCTAAACACTAGACAAGGAAGCCTCATCCCCCGATTCATGGACTCTGATATGCAACTGTTCAAAGAGATCCATTAAGTTCCAATATTCTGATGATTATTTTACTGCATGGGTCAGAAGTTTTCTGCTCAAAGCATCTGCAATGACATTCCCTTTCCCTGGGGTATAAGTGATGCCAAAATTGAAAGAATATAGGTATTCCACCCAATTCCTCTAGAAAATATTAAAATCTTTTTAATAGAAGATATAACTCAAGCTCTTGTGGTCTGAAAACACAATAATCCTTTCTCTATAAAGGTAATTCCACTAACTCTTAAGTGCATGCATCACAACTGAGAGTTCAAGGTCATGGGTCAGATAATTCTTCTCATATGGACTAAGCTGATGAGATCCATAAGCAACTACATGATCACCTTGTTTAAGAATGCAACCCAAGATTGATCCCGATACATCACAAAAGACCATTTATCCCTGTTTGACCTCTAAAAGATTCAACATCGACGTAGTAGTCAAAAGATGTTTTAGCTCAACAAAATAATTATGACACACTTAATCCCAAGAAAACTTTACCCCCTTACAAGTCAGGGTAGTCATTAGAGAATCCAACTTTGATAAGTCCTTTATGAACTAGTGATAATATTTGGATAATCCCAAGAATCTCTAAATCTTGAAAACATTTTATGGTTTCTCCCAAGTCATAACAGCCTTCACCTTCTTAGGATCAAATGATATTCCTTGTTTTGACACCATGTGTCCCAAGAATTTCACTTCCTAGATCCTGAAATCACATTTTAAAATCTTGGTATAAAGTTGGTGATTTCTCAGGAAACACAAAACTATTCTCAAATGATGCACATAATCCTCCTAGGACTTAGAGTAAATGAGGATTTCATCTACAAAGACAACCAAAAAAGAATCTAGATACTCATGGAAACTAATATTCATTAAATCCATGAAATTCACATGAGAATTTGTTAGACCAAAGTTCATGAAAAGGTACTCATAACGGCCATACCTACTTCAAAAGGCGGTTTTCTAAATTTTATAATCTTTTATCCTCAACTGATGGTAACTAGATCAAAGATCAATCTTCGATAACTAATTTTACCATTTCAACTGATAAAAAATATCACCAATTTTTGGTAACAGATACTTGTTCTTTATCGTAACTCAATTTTTCTTTTGATAATCAACACATAGGCAAAGTGAACCATCAACATTCTTGTTGTACCTCTCGTTCCCCTCGTTGTTTGATTTTCATGATCACAATCACCTTATTATTTGTCTAATTTTGTTTGAAGTGTTTTTGAATGATAGACACAAGGTTTCCAAGAAGTTGGCCCAAGAATGGACATGAAGTGGACTGAAATTCAGTCCACCGGCCAACCGGTGTGATAGCACCGGCCAGCCGGTGGACCTGGCAGAGGCATTGCCCACTGCCAGGTTCCACCGGTCAGCCGGTGGCTCTGTCACCGGCCAGCCGGTGGAAACCTGATGAAACAGTGGCAGCTACTGTCTGCCCACCGGCCAGCCGGTGGCTCTGGCACCGGTCAGCCGGTGCTGCCTGGGCAGAAGGCCTTCTCAACTCCAAGGCACCGGCCAGCCGGTGGCCCTGCACCGGCCAGCCGGTAGCCCAGTCAAACTAGCCGTTGGCTTTGACCAGTCAACCCTCTTTTGGCCTCCAACGGCTCCGAAGACCTCTCCAACGGCTCCGAAGACTCCCCAAGGGTTCCATGCCTATAAATAAAGGCCAAGGAAGCCCCGGACACCCACCGGATCAAATACCAAGCGCTCAGACATTTTGTTGAACATTTTGGTGAACCTCCGGCGCTCCACCTTCAAGGATCCTCAAGTGCTCCAACCAATTCCCAATCCAAGGAGCACCTCAAGAAGCTTGGGAGAAGCACGCTACATCAACTCCATCATACTTTGGCGCCCAAGTCTTCCTCAATTACGGTTTTTCTTGTTTATTTATTTTGAGCTTAAAATTGGGTTTGTGCCTACAAACCCCAAACTCTTTCTTCATCCCTCTTTCTTTTGGGTTTCACATCACCATTAAGGTGTGAAGAGGTTTCTTCAAGCCTTTCCTTTTAAAAGGCTTGTGTCATAGGTGAGCTAGCCTTCACCTGTAAGAAGGCTAGTGGGTTCTTGCTCAACCATTAAAAGAAAGTGGGTTCTTGCTAAACCAATTAAAAAGCAAGCTGTAATAGGTCCTAGTGCTACCTCAAAGCCTAGTGGGTTTCTTGCTAAAACCATTGAAAAGCAAGCGGTAGGAATCTCTCAACGGTTGAGTTGGGAGCGGAGACGTAGGCCGGGTTTTAGGCCGAACTCCGTTATCAATTTCTTGTGTCTTGCCTCTTTTCTTTCCGCTGCATTTTAACTATGATTTTAATTTGTTAATCATTTTTTTAAAAGGCAATTCACCCCCCCTCTTGCCATCCTTACCGTTTTTCTCCGCAAAACAATTGGTATCAGAGGACGTATTTGAATAATTCCCTAACCGGTTTCAAATTAAAGATCCTTTGTGATGGCATCCACTTCTTTCGCCCCCGAAGGCTTTTCTTTGGGTCGGGCTCCATTTTTTGATGGGTCCGACTATAATTATTGGAAAACCCGCATGACCACTTTTTTAAGAAGCATAGGATACCCTATTTACAAAATTGTCATGCAAGGTTATTCTTTGTCTTCCCCCGACGAATCCAAATGGACCCCCGCCGATATTAAGAATTTTGAGCTTGATGGCAAAGCCATGAATGCTCTTCATTGCGGGTTAGATAGAAATGAATTTAATCGTTTATCCACTTGCACCACTTCACATGAAATTTGGAAGATTTTAGAAGTGACCCATGAAGGCACTAATAAAGTCAAAGATACTAGATTAGATATGTATAGACAAGACTTTGAATCTTTTTCAATGCATTCAAATGAGTCTATTTCTGAAATGTTTACACGCTTCACTGACGTTTGCAATGGTAGAAAATCTCTTGGTGATGATGTTTCAGCTGAAGCAATGGTGAAGAAGATCCTATGGGTCCTTCCGAGCTCATGGGCACCTAAAGTGACGGCAATCCAAGAAGCTAAGGATGTCAAAAACATGCCGGTCGAGGAGCTCATCGGATCTCTCATGACGTACGAGATCACAATGAGGAGGCAAGCACAAAAGGAGGGCACCCCTATCAAAACTCCAAAGAACATAGCCCTCAAGGTACAAAAAGAAGTAAGCTCCTCCTCCTCCTCATCATCTTCATCTTCTTCATCATCAAGCGGCGATTCGGAAATGGAGAATCTCGCCCGCCAAATGCACAAGTTTATGAAGAAGCACAAGAAGAAGAAATCCCGCAAGCACCGAAAGAAAGAACCCACCGAAAAATCCGAGCCCAAGGTGAAATGCTACGGGTGCGGCGAAAAGGGCCATTACAAGCCCGATTGCCCACTCAACAAAAAACGGGCCACGCAAAAGGAAAAAGGAAAGAAAAAGGTCCTCAAGGCGACATGGAGTGACACCTCCTCCTTATCCTCCTCCTCCTCCTCCTCAAGCGACCAAGGTACAAAATGCCTAATGGCAAAACATGAGGTATCATCATCCTCTTCCTCTTCTTCCTCCTCTAGTTCTTCTAATTCTTTTAATCATTTATCATATGAAGAACTCCAACATGCTAGAGACCAACTTGAAAATGGTTTTCATGAACTCTCTTCAAAATTTGTTGCTTTAAAAAAGAATTTCAAAAAGCTTTCCTCCGAAAAAGAACAACTTCTCAAAGAGAAGGAGGAACTCTCCCTAAAAATCCAAAATTTCCCAAATGTTGATTCTTTGGAATCAACCATTAAGGACCTTAGGGAATCCCTAGCCAAATTCACCCAAGGGGAACAAAATCTTTCAAAATTTCTTGGTTCCCAACGAATTTCAAGAACCACCCAAGGGCTAGGATATACCAACCAAGCCTCCTCCTCCCATGCACCCACTGTTTTTGTAAGGGGGAGCTCTAGTTATAAATTTTGCAATTATTGTAAAAAACCCGGGCACCTCATTTATGAGTGTAATTGCAAAAATGCCCGGTACGGTCAACCCAAATCTATTTTTTATTCGGACGAGTTTTATAGGAGAAGAACCGCCATGAAACAAATTTGGATTGAAAAATCCCTTTTGGCGAGTCTCTCCGGGCCAAAAATAGTTTCGTTTCCCCGTTGATCTTTTGTTTTATTTTGGGGGAGAAATTTTCTTAAATTCAAAAATCTCTTTCGATTCATTTTTCAATTTAAATTCATTTTTGATTCAAAACTCTCAATTTCAAAAATTTCATTTGGTTTCAAATTTCAAATCTCAATTGGTTTTTGATTCAAAACTTTCAATTCAAACTGTTATTCAAATTTTTCAATTCATTTTCAAAAATTCCAATTGATTTAAAAATCTTGATTTTCAATTATCCCTCAATCAAGTTTTATGCCCCATTCTTTTTTGATAATCACAAAGGGGGAGAAATTCTTGATTGATTGGGGGAGAATCCTTTTGATCATGCTTAGCATTTACTTTCTTTATCCTTTAAGCATGTACTTCTTTTATGTTTTTTACATTTATTGTTTTGGTGATTGTGATCATCAAAATAGGGGGAGATTGTTGTACCTCTCGTTCCCCTCGTTGTTTGATTTTCATGATCACAATCACCTTATTATTTGTCTAATTTTTTTTGAAGTGTTTTTTAATGATAGGCACAAGGTTTCCAAGAAGTTGGCCCAAGAATGGACATGAAGTGGACTGAAATTCAGTCCACCGGCCAACCGGTGTGATAGCACCGGCCAGCCGGTGGACCTGGCAGAGGCATTGCCCACTGCCAGGTTCCACCGGTCAGCCGGTGGCTCTGTCACCGGCCAGCCGGTGGAAACCTGATGAAACAGTGGCAGCTACTGTCTGCCCACCGGCCAGCCGGTGGCTCTGGCACCGGTCAGCCGGTGCTGCCTGGGCAGAAGGCCTTCTCAACTCCAAGGCACCGGCCAGCCGGTGGCCCTGCACCGGCCAGCCGGTAGCCCAGTCAAACTAGCCGTTGGCTTTGACCAGTCAACCCTCTTTTGGCCTCCAACGGCTCCGAAGACCTCTCCAACGGCTCCGAAGACTCCCCAAGGGTTCCATGCCTATAAATAAAGGCCAAGGAAGCCCCGGACACCCACCGGATCAAATACCAAGCGCTCGGACATTTTGTTGAACATTTTGGTGAACCTCCGACGCTCCACCTTCAAGGATCCTCAAGTGCTCCAACCAATTCCCAATCCAAGGAGCACCTCAAGAAGCTTGGGAGAAGCACGCTACATCAACTCCATCATACTTTGGCGCCCAAGTCTTCCTCAATTACGGTTTTTCTTGTTTATTTATTTTGAGCTTAAAATTGGGTTTGTGCCTACAAACCCCAAACTCTTTCTTCATCCCTCTTTCTTTTGGGTTTCACATCACCATTAAGGTGTGAAGATGTTTCTTCAAGCCTTTCCTTTTAAAAGGCTTGTGTCATAGGTGAGCTAGCCTTCACCTGTAAGAAGGCTAGTGGGTTCTTGCTCAACCATTAAAAGCAAGTGGGTTCTTGCTAAACCAATTAAAAAGCAAGCTGTAATAGGTCCTAGTGCTACCTCAAAGCCTAGTGGGTTTCTTGATAAAACCATTGAAAAGCAAGCGGTAGGAATCTCTCAACGGTTGAGTTGGGAGCGGAGACGTAGGCCGGGTTTTAGGCCGAACTCCGTTATCAATTTCTTGTGTCTTGCCTCTTTTCTTTCCGCTGCATTTTTAACTTTGATTTTAATTTGTTAATCATTTTTTTAAAAGGCAATTCACCCCCCCTCTTGCCATCCTTCCCGTTTTTCTCCGCAAAACAATTCTTAGTAAAGAGAATAGGTGCCGCCCAAGGAGACACATTCAGGTGTATGAAGAATTTCTCTAAAATATCATCCAACTAAGACTTCAACTCTTTCATTTTAGCTGGATCCATGTGGTAAGAGGGAATAAAATCTGGTTGAGTATCATACATTAAGTCAATAGAAAACTAAATCTCTCTTACCAGGGGAATACTAGATAAATCTGAAGGAAACACATCGAGAAAATAAACAACAACTAGAGGGATATCACCACTCAAATATTACCACTCCAAAATCAAAAGAAAACACTAATATTAATTTCCCTAACTCTAGATAAGAAGGTTTAGCTTTGATCTACCTTGGGTCCCAGTCTCCATGAAAGTCATGGAACACACCACTGGGCGTAGTGAAGGAGACCTGTCAAAGATAACAATCAATCCAGGCTTTATTAGAAATGAGTTAGTCCATCCTAAAAATGATGCCAAGAGATTTCATATTGAAAACTAGAAAATTACAAGATAGATAAACATTTGATAGAGAGAAAACACAAGCGGGGATATAAAGTCCCTACTCTCTCTTCATACCAAGGTGTGTAGTAATATCCATTTCATAAGATAAAATCTCCATAAGAAGATTAATAAAATTAACAACATAGGTTGAAATAAATGAATGATATGAACCGATATCAAATAGAGTAGTCACTAATGATGAAGATATAGTAATGGTACCTCTCATGGTCACTGGACTCATATCTTCTTTCTTTAGAGACTCTTCCACTATGTGAAGAATCTTCGTTTTGGATGTCTGTGGCTGGAACCCTTTTTCAAATGAAAAATATGATTTCACTGTAGTTCTAGAAGGTGTTGATGATCCCGCACCACTAAATAGAGTGTAATAAACATGGAATAACCTCTAAAAGTGACCTGAGCATCTACAAGAGTCACAATTCTTAGGTGCCTTAGTGAAAACCATATTTGAATGTCCCAACTTTCCACATTGGTAACAAACTAAAGGACCTCTTCCAGGCACTGTAGGAGGTTTTTAAAAACCCTTCCATTGAGAACCACCATGAGAATCATCACACTTCCTCTTTCCCTTAGAGGAATTCACATTGCCACTAGGTGAGAAAGAAGCTCCTGATAACCCTGACTTTCTAGTCAGGTCCATCTCGACCATTAGTGCTCTATCTAGTATATTAGCATAAGGCAATTTCAGTAAGAAAAATTGAGAATGAATGTTTGGAAAAAGTCCCAGCTCAAACCTTCGAGCCTTCATCTTCTTATTTAATACTATATTATGTGTGAAATTCATGGGCTCAACAAAATGGTTTTCATACTTTGTTATGGTCCTATCATCCTTCTCAAGTTTGAAAAACATTGTGGACTTGGATAACGAAATCAAACCTAGATAAAACTTATCGGTGAAAATAACTTTGAAGTCGTTACACTCTAATACCTCATGATTCTTCACCATTACCATCATTTACTACCATCTCCTGCCCAGTCATTCCATTACGAAGGTAACACACTTCACTTTTATTTCATTGAGTGTGTCCAAAAACCCAAAAAACACTCCATTATTCTCAACCACTCCTCAACCTCTTCATGATCATTTGAGCCTTTGAACGGTTCTGGATTGTGGAAAAGGAACTCTTTAAAATAAACTTTGAGAAAATCCCTCCAAGGTTCCACAAATGGAGCTTGAATGGGAACTAGAGGTGGTGCTTGTCTAAGAGATTGGATAGTGCACACAATCACCTCAACTAGATTCAGGTCCACAAGAGGATTTGCTCGCTGAGGTTCAACAGAAGCTTCCTCCTAGATCCAGTTTGTACATTTTCTTGGAGACATGATGCTAAAAACATCAACAGATAATAAAGAATATATTATATTTACACTCAAATAGAGAAATAAGGAAATTAATCCCAATAGATAGAGCACACAAGATTTTAATTTCAATCTATCTAAATCAAAACAAGGAAAATACAAGAACTATTCCACAAGATGTATTTCCCTAACCACCCCTGGAAACTTAAGGTTCATTGTAGTGAGAGATGGCTATGTACTCAATCATAACTACCACCTAAGTCCCAACAAGATTTCACAATGAATACTAACTTCAAGACAAAATCTCAACCTAGAGCTTTGATAACACATTTTCATGAACCAGTCTGGGTACCCTGGTAACTCAATAATTGAGCTAGTCTTAACATATCCCAAAGGGTGTTCCCAATCCCCATGGGCCGGTGACCAGCACTTGGAATCATACAAAATGAAAGTGGGAATGATTTGAAACTAACAATGAGAAAGTAAAAGAAATAAGACAGTATGCATATCAAACAAAAATCCACTAGGCTTAATGCACCAGAATACAAACAGGCATAAACAAGCCCAAAGTACTACGAAAAAAGTACCAAAATAGGAAAACTGTCCAAGTCCGAACAAGGACGCAACTCACAAGTCCAAAGATCAATAACTAGGACCACCTCCAAAAGGTCCTTTTACATTTCTTAATACTGGAAGGAGGTAATCTACAAATACCCAAAGACACAAGTAGGGTGTGAGTTAAATCCCAGTAGGATTTCACCCAAAGGTTCCATAAAAAGATGCCAATATCATATTAACCAAATAAATGACTTCAATTTTAAAACAAATAGTTTTGTAATTACATAATTATATTTAAACAAATCATGCTTTATGATTAAAAATATGGAAATATATTATCCACTCATGCTTTACATTTAAAATGATGTAAAGTACTTTTTAAACAAAATCTTCACAATAAAATTGATAAAAAATTTCTAAAACAATGGAACTTTTCACAAATGTCTTAAAAAACACTTTTATATAAAATAGTTTATATAAATTCACAATGCATGTAAATAGTGTACAAAAATGGCATATATACATTTAAAATACAAACAAGAGAGAAACATGGTCATGTTACAAATATGTAAGATAGTTCCAGGCTATAGGGACCCAACACTATGAAATGAAAAATATGTATATATGCCCCTTTGGACCTAATGAAAAGGGGACTCATCACCATTGCTTAAGGGATGTGATGTG
This sequence comes from Viscum album, assembly GCA_963277665.1. Taxonomy (NCBI): domain Eukaryota; kingdom Viridiplantae; phylum Streptophyta; class Magnoliopsida; order Santalales; family Viscaceae; genus Viscum; species Viscum album. The sequence goes on along the minus strand of OY728150.1, from coordinate 608,168,669 downwards.
TTGATATGAAGTCTTAGAACATTGTAAGTCATAAAGTTCCTCCCAAAATAACTCAATAACTACCTAAGGGTTGCATGTGCTCAAGTACAAAACAACGACAGAAAATTTATTTTAAGACTTCTTAAAATACAATTAAATCTCATTCTCCATTTCAAATATTCCAATTTTCTCTTTAAAAACCATAATGGGTTTTTAATCAAAAACATGCCTTTTCATAATGATAAAACCACTAGGTTTCTATCAAAACCATTTTAATCCATTTTCAAGAAATAGGTATTTGAAATCAATTAAAAATCCAATTTCGCAAATCAATTCTACAAATTAAATTGAATAATTTAGTTTTCCAACAAATTCCATCAATTTCATAACAAACCCCTAATTCCCTGAAATTGGGGGTTTCACAATTTTCTATAAAATATATTTTACAATTAAATAAAACAATTTAATTGAATCTACTTCTATAAAATACAAAATTTAAATTAAAAAATTTAAATTTCATAAATTCTATAAACACACCCCAATTCAATAGAATTGGGGGTTTTATAATTTCATGAAAAAACCCATTTTTCAAAAACCCCTAATTCATTGGAAATGAGTTTCTAATAGAAACATTGAAATAAATTTAATAAAAAACAAAAAATTTCATTTAAATCATAAATTTAATTTTAAAAAAAAAATTTAAGGTTAATATAAATTGGGCATCATAAAAGAACCACCTACCAAAATCAAGAGATCTCCCAATACCAAACCCTAATCAAGATTTGTACATAAAGAATGGTGATCAAGAAAACATGAATCAAACTTAGGTTTATGATCCCAAAACAGAGGGTATTAGATCCACAAATAAACACAAGGATCCATGGAACCCTAAGGATAAAGATAGAGATCACGTGAGATCATGAACAGAAGGAGGAAACTAACCAAAAGAGGATTGTTCATTGTTATTCTAGATTCAGATTGCTTCTATGAGGGGTAAAATGAGCCAAGAATACTTATTGGGAGATCCAAGGATGGGAGAAATTGGTTTGGGTCAAATGAGATCCATCCCATACCTAAAAGTGGGGTTTGAGTTTTTTTAATAAAAAACTGGATTAAGGAAAAACCCATCCGCCCGATTTCTTGGGTACATGCACACAGTTTAGTTAAACCGTGCAAAAGCCATGCACTAGTTATAAATGGGTTTCATAGTTTCTCTAGATGGGGTGCATGGTTTGGTTAACCGTGCGAAAGTCGTGCGAAATCCATTGTCCAATTTTTCATAATTTGGCTTGAGAGAGTGCACGGTTTGGGAAACCACGTGAAAGCCTTACACCAACTATGTACTAGCCCGAATTTTTTTAAAAACATTAAAATTTCACCTAAATAAACCCCAAAAGAAACCTAACTAAATCATGTTAAAAAATAGGGGTTTAAGAATACTTAAAAATAGTAACAGGATTTTACATGATTCAGACACATGGTGGGCATAACAAGATCCAACTTCTGGAGGATAGATTCTGGAGGAGAAGCTACTGCACCCATTTTATTTATTCTTTTATTTTTATTTTTATTCTTTTTCAATTTGTTTTTATTTTAAATTTATTTTTAATATATTTTATTTTAAATATAATCTAATTCATGCATGGTTTTTATTTTTGTGTCTTCTTCCACAAACCCTTCTTATTCTTCTCCATCTTCTTCTCATTTTTTTCTTTTCTTTTTCTTTTTTTCTTCTTATTCTTCATCTATTTTTATTTTTTGATTTCATGTGTGTGTTTTTATTATTATTCTTTTATCAACCTAATTATTTTTATTTTTATTCTTTTCTTTTCTTATTCCCTTCTTTCTCATCTTACCACCATGACCTCTTATCCTAAAAAACGAGGGGCTAACCAAAGGATTGGTCCATGGGAAGTAAGTGGTGTTTTCATTTATTATGCACTTAAATTCTTATGTTTTATTAATCTTGTGATGAGAAAGAGTAAAGTGAATGGGTGCGGTGATCTTATACTAAAAAACTGATCTTAAACTAATTTCTATTATTTTATTATATCTTCTACCTTCTTTATACTGGATATAAGCTCTTCATATGATAGAGTTGAGCCATTCAGTGGATGAAATATAATACGATGGAGCCAAGTCTTGGAAGATGTCACACTCTCAATTGAGGTGTTCCATTAACCTTGATTATATGATTATGTGTAATTGAAATTGACAAAGTAATTAAATATTTCACAACATTAAATAAAAGAATATAGATTCATGAATGAGATCTCATAATTGAATTGTCAAACATAATCTAAACACCAACACGAAGAATGATAGAACCCATGAACAAAACCATAAAGGCCAATTTCTTTATTTTCTAACAAAGTTCTGTCATTGAATGTTAGTTTAATTATTTCACTCTCTTATTTCATTTAAATTTTATTACATTCATAGAATAAATAAAAACAACAAACATAAATATTTTAGGTGAGATATAATAAGTAGGTGACCAATTGAGAAATCTCATCAATTACGATGACCCTTGTCAGCCTCTATGCTGTATTAGAAAAATAAATTTACTTTTACCACTCTGTATGATAGGTGTGCTTCAAAACTAGAGCTGTTTCTTGAGATCCAAATAGTGTTTGTTTATTTTTTATATTTTCACATTGTTGATATATTTTCATTGTTTTTATTTAAAAAAACCATAAAAATTATATTTTCATGATGTATTCAAATTCAGATTATTATGCATGGTTTGATTAATCACAGGTGAAGTAACAATAATAAGATGAAGCAACTCAAGAAGGTTACAATAGAGCTCAAGTGTAATAACTTTTATAAAGCATTGAACAACTGAAAAAACTGAAATAGAATTTGAATATATTTATGCATTTATAGAGAAAACAGAACTTGAGGAGTCCGAGGAGAAAGTTTCACCGGTTTTACCCAATTTTTCCAAGGATATACAAGAAGTTGAGGCCAAGCTTGAGGAGTATCTAAAACCCAACCATCTGAAGGATCAGATCCAAGATGACCATCATAAGCTAGATTTGATTAAAAAATGAGGAATACTTATCTTCTAAGCTATATATAGGATATCAACAAGATCTGGATGTTTTTTAGAACTAGTATAAGGCAGAACATGACCTCCTTAGTCCCTAAAAAGTAGAAGATCCAGTAATATTGCATGTAACTCTAACCATGGAAGATGAATACACAACCCAAGTGGTGGAATTTGAAGAAAATATGGAGGAACCCACCTACCTACTTCCATCCAATGAGACTCAACTCAAAGAGGCACTCACCACTGAAAAAGATATTAAAGTTAAACCAACTCAGGGAGATGACACATTCTTGAACTAAAACTCTTTTAATATTATTGAAAGTAATTTTATTACACTCCTAATTGTTTCAAATTTCCATATTCGGACAACTCATGTCATGCCCCAAAGGAAGATGATGGAAATGAAAATACATCTATTAAGGAACACCTGGACCTCCTTGAACATATTAAACTTATACTGGAGGAAGACCATGAAGAGATCTCAGTGTCTCTTCCTAAAGAACTATAGACACAAGATTCCTTCATAAAAGGGGTATAATCTGATATCGAATTTTCAATTTTTTTAAAATTAAATTCCCTACCAATTCTCCCTTAGAATATTCTTGTAAAGTTGTATCCCAGGAGAAGATAACGAATAATAAAATAAAGGTTGAACAAGTAGAAATATAATAGGAAGAGGTTCTATTCTACATCCCACCCCTACCATGCAATCTATACCACATTGAAAATGAGGAGGATCTGGTGTACTCTTTACATGGAATTCTTTTCAATAATAATAAAGAAGTGGAAGCTGGGAAAAGGTACATGAGGTGGTTCAAATCCAAGAAGCTTCATCCACCAACTGACTTTGGATAACATCTGGTACTGCCCTCTATAGGAAGTAAAAATATAGGGTCCACTTGAGAGATCATACCAAGACTTATATTTTCATGATTTCTATGAATTTATATTTCAATTTCAGTAAATTAGTCCAACATTCATCCCCCTACTTATTATCCTTTTGAGATTAAATGACATGATGCTTGTGCTTAATTGAGTAATTTTTTTATAGGTTCATAATGGCAGAAGGGATCCTAAAATAGTGGAAAAATAAGACTAATATTTATGAGAAAGGGAGTTCAATTTTATTTTTATGTTCAAACTTTCTACATTCTTATCCAACAACCTATTTTGAGGTTAAACTAGAATGACATGCCCATGCTTGAATTATTCTTTACTTGAATTATCTAGGAGACATGAGTTTCTTAGGAATTCTATAATTCCATGTTTTATATTTCAATGATAATGAAATTTAATGAGTAAAATGGATAATTTAATTTTCAAAATGAATCATGGATATTACAATGAGGACTCATGATTTGAGGGAATTAATTGATTCATTGAAATGAAATTTACCAACCATTTTCTCATTATTTAAATTTCTAAAATTCATGTGAATTGATTTGTTATTATTATTCATGCCTTTAGTGATTGTCCCAAATAATATGTCCCATTCCCAATATGGTTTCTAGACCAAATACTTCCTATTTTATTCTTGATCATGTTTTTTGAGTGATCTTGGGACATGTCACCAACCAGAACTTTCATTTGAACTTTTCAAAGCTATGAATATGAAAAAAATTAAAATGATTGAAGCATATTTTTAAAATACTTTATACTTAAGAGACCACCTTTACATCAATACTTATTTATCCCTTAGAAACCATGAAAGAACTTGTTATAGATGAGCCATGTTTCAATCCATTTTTATCCATTACTACCCTCCTCTTAGTATCTGCCTGATATTTTAAAGTTGAAGTGTAGGTGTGAAGGGAGTCATGGTTAATGGAATGAATTAAAATATAAGTATGAAGTGTGGGGGGTTATAAATATGTGTATTGAGAAAGGTTTTTTATCCATTCACTATACTTTATTTCCCTATTCTTGAATAAAAAATAGAAAATGAAAAAAAAAGAACAAGAAAAATGAAAAGAATGGGTTGTGATTTGGGAAAACCAAAAATCACCATTACAAGACTGATGATTTTTATCATATGTTGTTAGGTTATGGATGTAAGGTTTATTTCAAGCATAAATTTTGAAAAATAAAAAATACGAAAAATTTCTTTTAAAAAAAATATAAAAGTAGAAAAAATTCAAGAGGGTGTACAAATCATTCATTTTGATTTACTTTGATCATGAACTTACTTTGAGTTTGGGGAATTTGGAGTTGCTACAATTTTAAGGGGGAAATTTTATTGATCTTTTATTTTTTATATCATGTAATTTAATTTAGAGATTAACCTCCTCCTTGAGATTTAATTTTTAATTCCTACCAACATTAAGCCTCAGAGTCATTTGAACCTTTAATGAAAGTCCTCAAGATTTTATGTGACTTTTGTCTTTACAATATAAAGAAAATAGTTCCTTTAAAATATTATGGATAAGGATAATTTTATCATGATATGAGAATAAATCCACTTGAATTGTATCATGAGAGATGATAGAAAAGATTCAAGTGAGATAAATCATGATTTGACATGTTTAATAATAATGATTTTAGGAACTTGAATGAATGAGTAGAGAAGTAACATCATTTTAAAATGAGAGAAAGTAAAATACTTGGGTTGATTGTTCCTTTTAAATTTGAGAAATTTAATTCATATATTTTTAGAAAATTTGAAAATAAAAATTGTTTGATTTTATTGCTTTAGAATTTGAATATTGGTAACATTAGTGCCTTATGATTTCCTTGTTGAGATTTTATGCTTGGGTAAAAGCATGGTTTAAGTGTGGGGGAATTTATAGATCTAATATTTTAATCATTTTTTGTAATGCCCTGACCCCAGAAGACTAGTTTCGGTGCATTATTATATAACATTGGCATGATCACAAAAGATCAAGTCTCGAAAGACCGATTAGTTTAGTAGCCTTGGAATCACTAGATACATTCATAAAGTTTACATTACATCATAAAATGAAAACTACAACAACATAGTCTCCATATTCCACACTCATATCCCCTCAGACTATCCCTGCAGGTCAGTCATAAAATACTTCTTCACATCCTGGGAAAAATAAAACATAGAAAGGGGGTGAGCTCAGATGCCCAGTAAGTATAACAATATAGCAGAAAATTTCATAAATAATCACAAACATTTAAGGAAATGTATAACTGAAACAAAAGCCTTTTAAACTTTAACTTAAGCATAATATGGAAGAAATAAAATTAAATAATGCCATTTACTTATTCATATAGATATTCTACTAATCAAATAATCACATGCAATATCAATAACCACTTTCATAATGATGGAATGCATAATACCGGACTATCATAACCACATAGTCAATGACTTGTGCCAAGACTAAAAATAATATTTTGTCAAGGCCTTATGTCAAGACACTAGTTTGTCACATGATACCTACCGATGCATCGAGGAGCTATAACAGGCTCCACCCATCACTTATTAAGTCAAATGCATTCCTCATATGAACAGGTTTAAACATAACATAAACATTCGTATTAAAACTAGCATACGAAATGTCAATACTTTATCCACAAACCATGAAAGGTATAAAAATAACACATCCACAGTCAAACATATCACAAAACCTTCAATACAATATGGAAGTTTTGTATCATAATAAATCAACTTCAAATAAGCTTAAAATCCATCAAAGGATGTTGATATAGATGAAATCAAAACTATTTGAGAGAAATATATCTTTTTTTGAAATAATTTAAAAGTCACATAATTATAAAAGAAAACATTTACTTTGAAAATATTCTTATAATCTTGTAAGGGAAGCTTCGATGATTTTATAATGGCATAAAATAGCCGCACCCACCGTATAAGTTAAAAAAATACATTCTTACCTTAATTCTGTCGAAAAGGTTAAAAAGGACCTTGTTTGGAAAACGACAGAAAGATTCCTTTATAAAATTCTTATAAAAAGTAAAACAAGGGTATAAATGACTTTAACCCATAGTCTGTAAAATAGTAAGAATGATTTGAAATACATTTTTAAGAAATATGGTTGTGGATGATAAAGAGGTCCCAGTAGATAATTACGTATAAACAATCTCGGATAATGAAGAGATTGTAGAATTAAGCCTTACCTTGTACTTTTCCTTGGTAGAGGGTAGGTTAACCTCCTGTATAATGGTGAAATAATTTTTATTAAATTATACAAGAATCATATACATTAATATGATATCATATATGATCTTTTAACATTGCTTTGTTAATAATATCTTAGTAATATCGTCATTTCGGGTGTTAACTTACTCATTTTCTTTTATATGTTTTGTTACATGAGACATGTTTGTTATGTATAGGTTGTATATTATTCATATATATAATTATATCAAGTCCTTAAACATTATTTTTAATCATCAAATGATAATTAGTCTTGAATGGATATGATGGGGAATGAATCTCATTGCGTTCGTGGAGACGGTAGTCCGTACGTATGCACGAGAGACAATACCATTCTTTTGATATTAAAACCATATATAATTGGATGGTATATCATATATACATAATCATTATAATTTTATATTTATTATTTACTTAAATTAAACATCATTATCATACCCATCCAAATAATAATGTTTTGAATAATAATTACACCACGACGTGGAGACGGTAAGCCGTACGTACGCACGTATGGTGACATGTCATTCAAAGGATGGATAGAATAATGAATATGGTTGTACCATATTTATAATAACATAAAATTATATATAATATACTGGATTTATTATTTTATAATGGAAATAACAAAGAAAGAAGAAGTGGAAGAAGAAAAGAACTTGAAAGAGGGTGGTGAAAACATTACATCTTCTTCAAGTTCTTCCTTTTGATTTGATCAAAAGGGCTCCTTAGGTTAACTTTATGATCAAAATAAGGACTCTAGGTTGAAGTGAAGGAAATTGAGAGAATATTTGGGCAGGGTTTGGCCGAGAAAAAATGCTTTGAAGGTATGAATTTGAGAGAAGGGGGATTTCCCTTTTATAAGAGGGGTGAGGGGCACCTTAGGAAAAAATTAAAATATTATTTTATAATAAATTCATATTCAGTTTATAATGGCTCTAAAGTGACTTATTTCTAGGATAAGGTGGGTATGGGTCGAAATCCTTTCAACCAATAGATTTTAGATAGGTTTGGGTCACTATATTAACATTATCCTTTATATTTAACTCTTAGTTAAATAATTTAACATTTACCATGCCTTTTTGTATTTTTATATTATATGGTTAATAAAATTACTATATACTTCCAAGATAACTCCAAGTGGTTCATTAATGATACTCCTATCATTATATAAGTCCTTTGGCCTAACCTTATATTTTTAGGAATATAATATCAATTAATAATATAATATATTTTTTAAAAACTCTTTTATGTCAATTTTGACACTATTTGGTATTTTGTTTTTTCTAAATTCATAACAACATTATTACTTCAAAAAAAATTCATCTAACCAACCCTAATATGTCATATTAACCTAGAAAATTAGTGTAATTTATAAAAAGTATAAATTACATTTATTTGGATATTTATAATATCAATTATTTTAATATATCATTAATTAGGTAATTACTGCATCACCATTGTGTCATAAATAAATTAAATTATTTAATGTCTAAAAATTATAAATAAAATACCATTATGTATGAAATATTTTTATCTTTATAATTAATATTTATAATTGAATCTATCTTATGTATAACCCTATATTAAAAATGTTTTAGTTATTAAACTTTGATTTTAACTCTTTTAACTCTTCTTTGAATTAAATAATAATAAATGTCCTAATCTAATCCAAGTGGACCATAGAGGTTCATATTTTATTCCTAAGATTGTTTTTGGTCGAATTATACTTATCCAATAGAATTATGAAATGTTTTAGGGTAATAATAATACCATTTTTACCCTTAATTACCCTATTCACATTTAACTGTGGTAAATAAAAGTAAAAAGTTACTATTCACCAAAAATTATTTTTATCTTATTGAACCACATTTTACTCCTTGATATTAACCATGTCTCTCGGATTTTAGAAATTATACTCACAGAAGCGGTAAAATTAAGTTTTATCTGAATTTACAAATTCTTCTAGGAGATGGTTAAAAGACGGTGAAAGTTCAATAAAATTTTTATATATCTAAAATTATTATAAACTGACTCCAATGAATTAAATTGAACTTATATATGTATTATGTATCTATTTTGACCTAAAATAAATTTAAATAAAATAAATAATTATTTAAATAAAAATTTGGTTTTAAACTACAACTCAGTGTTTTTCACTATTCATCAAAAATTGAAAGTTTTCAGAAAAATACCAAAAAATCACCCTAATCTAATTTCGATATTCTGAATCCAAAAATTAATTCCATTTTGAAAGATAAAATTTATTAAATTTCAAAAAGTGGGTATTACTATTCATAACGTCTAGTTTGATTGGTTGTGGTGTGTTAGAACTTGAAGTTGCGTACAACACACGCTACTGTATTATTCAAAGAGAAGCGTACTATGGAAGCTTGGGGTGTTACATTTTTCATATGTATTTAAATGATTTAATAACTCCCAATTTATAAATTTGAGCTAATTTGAATCATTTTTGGACTTTTGGTGTATTTTGGTCTAAAATGTAAAAATTGATTAATTTCATAATTTTAATAGATTTTTATCTCTTTGGTATTTTGAACATCCACATGCCCAAAAAAATAAATCAAGTTAAAAAATCCTTTTGGCCGACAGAGTGGACCAAACCTTAGTAAATAAGGCATAACACGTGCTAAAGACCACCAATTAAGGAGATTAAAAATGGATTTGAAATAAGGCTCAATTATGAATTTGACCATTGAATTTTATGGAGATATTATTTCATTAATGTGGAAATTGAATTCTCTGAAGTGGAGGAAGATTTAGTGAATCCTCATCCAGAAAAAAGTTCAACTCATTAATTGTGTCATACTTTCTATTATAGGAGTCAAATGACTTTGAAATTTGGAGGGTTGATAGAAAGTTCAATTTTAAACATCTTATAAGAAGGGAATTTAAGGAGATTCAGTCATATGATGGGAATAACAAGTTCTAACTTCTAGAGGATAAATTCTGGAGGGGAATCTGCTGCACCCTTTTCTTTTCTTCTTTTATTTTTATTTTTATTATTTTTTTAAATTTTGTTTTATTTTAAATATATTTTTAATCTATTTTATTTTAAATAAAATATAATTCATGAATGGTATTTATTTTTGTGTATTCTTCCACACACCCTTCTTATTCTTCTCCATCATCTTCTCCTTCACTTCTTCTTCTTCTTCTTCTTATTTTATTATTATTCTTCTTATATTTTTATTTTGTGATTTCATGTGTGTGTTTTTATTATTCTTATTTTCTCATCCTCATTTTTTTATTTTTATTCTTTTCTTTTCATATTCTCTTCTTTCTTATCTTACCATCATGACCTCTTACCATAAAAAATTAGGGGTTAATCCAAGGATTGGCCTGGGGGAGGTAAATAGTGTTTTCATTTATTATGAGCTTAAATTCTCATGTTTTATTAAGTTTATGATGAGGAAGAGTGAAGTTCATGGGTGTGGAGATCATACACTATGAAACTGATCTCAAACTCATTTCTATTATTTTATTAAATCTTTTCCCTCCCTTATACTAGATACAAGTTCTTCATATGATGGAGTTGAGCCATTCAGTAGAAGAAATGACATACGATGGAGCCAGGTCTTGGAAGATGTCATACTCTCAATTGAGGTGTGCCATCAACCTTTATTATAGGAGGAGGTGGAATTGAGATTTATAAAGGAATTAAATATTTCACATCACTAAATAAAATAATTATAATTCATGAAAGAGATCTCAAAATTGAATTATCAAACATAATTTAAACACCAACAAGGAAAATTATGGAACCCATGAACAAAACCACAAAGGATAAGTTCTTTATATTATAATAAAATTCTTTAGTTACATATCATTTTAATTTTTTTCACTCTATTATTTCATTTAAATTTCATTTCATTCATAGAATAAATAAAAACAACATAAATAAGTAGTTCAGGTGAGATAGAATAAGTAGGTGAACAACTAAGAAGGCTCCTTAAGTGATATGACTATGGTAAGCCTCTGTGCTGCATCAAGAAAATAAATTTTATTTTACCACTCCTTATGAAATGTGTGTATTAGTTAGTTCCCACTTACCTTTATGCAACATATATAGGTTGCGTGAGAGTAGCAGGTTTTGTATAGGAAATAATTTTTATTCCCAGTTCTATTCTACGACCCCCTTTTTATGATGTTTATTAGTTTTTAACTAAAAATTCATGGTTTTAAATCTTTTATGAAAATATTGAATTAAATATTTGACTTCATAAATTATAGTATATTAAATTGGATCATGTGAGGCCAATAAAAATAAAACCAAAATTAATTTGAATTAAAAGGAATGCTTGGAAAAGTATTTTGGAAATAACCTCAAGAGATATTATAGTCTGTTATATCTCTAAAAACCATATAATTTACTATCATTTGAGTCTTATTGATCTATCCTTCAATTTTGGGTGATATAATCTATTATTTTTGAGTCTTGTGAGCCTTCTGTGATCGGCATGTTCCCTTCCTGTGCGTTTCTAGAACTGCTTTCATTTTCTCTCTCCTGTTCTCAATGTAACGTATAAATCATATCCCCAAGTGGGAGATTCAAGAGATACTATATTATTTTTTGTATACATTATGATTTTATAATTATTTTTTATTTTATGGGTAATTAGTATGAATCAACTTAAAGAAGATAAAATACTGGAAGATGAAAATAAGGAAAGGGAAGTGTTGCCCCTGTATTTTGTATATATCTCTACATTATTTTATATGAAACTATTGATGTCATTTTCATATAAACTAAAATAGTATAAATAAATAAAATAGTCAATCTATTGGTAAATTAGATGAAATTAATTATGAGAATAAACTAGCAAGCTAACCATGAAATCTCTATGTTACTTTTAGCCTTTTAAATTTTAAAGAACTTTAATTGCTTGTCTTGCTTGTTTGTGTGAGCCCCTTGATTACTGTTATAAAAACTCAGATTTTAATGTACCATATTTAAATGATATATATCAAATATTAAATTACATACATTCTTAATACCTTTTAGGTTTAGAGTTTTATAGAATTAGGAAGAAATAATAACTAATAAAAATCATGTCTTGTTCAACCAATGGATATTTTCCCACTATATAAGTGACTATTTAATGACCCACCATTGGTGGTGGGGTGTTAAGGTTTGGGGGGTGATGGGATGGTCACGGGGTCAAGTCCCTAGGTCTATATGTTTATTTCAATTTTCTTTCTTGTGTTGTGTTATGTGGTGGAAAATGTAATCAACCTATTTTAAGCGACTATTTAATCCATAATAAGTCTTAAAAATCTCCCATAAATTATATACACAAAACACTCTTCTAGACACATAATATGTATTAATTTTATTCATAACTTGTGTAAATTAAAATATAATATGTGGGTGAGATCAGATTCTCATTAAGTGGTAAATAATGAAATCATAACATATCATGGGTAAGACTTGGGGCATAACATAAGAATATGAACATAATAACATGAAGATAAGAACACGAGGCATAACATGATCATAAATACATGAATCATGAATTTGAAATGTGGTTTTCATGACCCCCTACCCACAAAGGCACCCCTCCTAGGATGATAATGAGATAAGGTAGATAATGATGCTTGAAGCCCACCCCCACTAGGACATAGGTTGGTGACAAGCACCAAAGGTATATCATACACACATATGGGAGGCATTACCCCTAATAAGAACATGATGAAAGAGAGATAAGATAAAAACCACCAAAAAACTCCTACCCAAGATAAATAAAATATCTCAAGTACATACATTTAATTTCATATAACTGTGAAACTATGAAAGAAAGTACAAGTACCAAAATAAAAGTCTGGGAAATAACCACAAATCCCAAATAGTTCCTGAACAATCCACAAGCTAGTAGAGTCCAACCCGATAACCAAATAGCTCTTGCAAACCTAAAAAATAGTTTATATATACGTTGGGTGAGCATAACATATAGGATCCTCCTCGGAGCCTCTCATGCAAAAAAATAAAGAAAACATACTAAATCCCATTGAACAAAAAGTGAAGATAACTCATCACCTAAATAGATATACTAAGTTACCAACCTCACCATGTATCTATCACCAAGTATATCATAAAAGAGTAATATAATATCCAATATAATATTGAATAAAGTACCTAATTACCCTTTCCCACTGGTTTTCTGCTCTGCCCCAACATTGTACGTCCTAAGCCATTTTACCTAAAAGCAATCTCGACCGAAGACACCTAGGTTAAAGTATCATACCACGAACCCTATAGATCAAATCATATCATCATCATGTACCATTAACCCCATACATCAAATCATCTCATCATCCCATACCACATCTGTATATAGTAACTATGTAGTTTCTAGGATCCACCATAGCCTGTATGTCATGTATTATACCTCAAGCCATCACAACCAATGCACATAATACCTATAATAATACTTAAGATACTATAACCTAAGATAAATGTGTGTTAAATAACCACAAGCTATTAAAACCCTCAATACACATATACAAGAAAGATAACCACCATGTATACCGACACATAATACTACCAGGAGAAGAGAGCGGGATGAGAGGGAGTAGCCATCCATCTATTCATTGCCAACTTGGATATTGGGGAGAACACCCTCCTATGGGTGGGGTAGCATATAAAATCACATAACATACAATATATATATATATATATATATATATATATATATATATATATATATATATATATCATAACCACACTATGAGAATCAACCTAGCTTTAGACTCAACTGCAACCATTTTCACTCGGACACCTAGATGTCACTACTAAGGACTTAACATCCTATAAGTACATAAGCATTCAATAATAATTTCATTTAATTATTTCATTAAACATTTTACATTACATTAATTATTTCAATTAACCATTAACATTACTTTAACATTACTTCAACATGATAATCAATAGATTTCCATGCCCTTGTGGCATACACCAACCGATCCCTTGCTTTACTAAGATTATCATAATTTTCATTCCAATAAGTCACCAAACCTATGGTTAAAGCACTCATCAACCATAATCATTAAATATTTCTTGGTACTCTAGGGATCATCCCAATCTATCATAAAAGAGATGCATAAATCAAGCATAATAGCTGCCTCATGCAATGGGGAAAGGAATAAAAAAAATAAGCAACCCAACTATATGAACTTTAAATATGATTCATTAACATGAAATAATCTTTAATTTCAACACATAAATAATAAATCCTAGCTTCAACCCATTACATCAGTCCTGGTGCCATCCATGAAACCACTATGTATATCATCATTCATCTATCCCTCCTTCATTGATGTCAACTACTTTCAAAATCTCAAACCTCCATACCCATGTATCATCAAATAATTTTTCATCCTAGTCTAGAATATAATCACATAGAAAGTATCACATATAGAGAAATCACACAAGGAACAAAAAAAAAACAACAAAATTCAATAAGGAATCTATGATAAAAAACCAAGGCATTCAAACTTCACAAGAAATTGGGTGCACTCGACCCCAAAAATTTATCTTTATCAAGAAACCATTTCTTTAACATCATGTATCAGTCAATTCATTTATCATAGTTTACAACCAAATTTAACCTAAGGTCTCAAATATTAAAAGTTATAAATTATTTAAACATGATCCCAAGAATAAATTTATGTTTCATCAAACTTTAAATAAGATAATGCTTAATTAAAAAGCCATTTTTTGTATTTTATCATCAATAATACAAGCTTCAAATTCTTTAGAAAATTACATTAACATAAGAAAGAATGATTTTATTAAACATTCAACAAGAGTTACATTGATTTCCATCAAATTTTAAGAAATAGTTTCATTTAAACATGGCTATTTAATTATTTATCCAATAAACATTATCAAATTTATGTTCTTTAACTATTTTCATCATATAAAAAATGATAAACATAACATAACAAACAAGCTAAACCCAATAATAAACATAGATAACACACTATATAATAAACCAAGAGGAAAATCATTATCACAGTGTAAATATATATAATTACTACAAAAAAAACCAAAACTTTCATTATTTTTAATTTAATCTTAATTATGGTTAATTAAACCATCACCTAAAGGGATAAATAATGATAACATTATGATTTCATATAAAATAACATGAGAAGAAATGAACCCCTACCACGATTAATAATTCCAACATTCTTTGCACAAGAATGGATGATCGAGGTTCAACCACTACTGGAAGAAACCCACCAAGTTTAAGGGAGACTATTTGGAACTTATAATCCATAAACCACCATCAAACCATGCATGAAAAAAACAAAAATAAGGCATCATATTACTTCATTCTTCTCAGAAAATAAAAATATAATAAAAATGAGGAAAAGAGAAGAAGAAAGTGTACCTAGAACCCAAACTATTTGATTCCCATAATCTAGGTTAGAAAAATAAGGATTCAATCAATAATCACTAAGGGAAGGTAGAACAAAAACTATCCAAACAAAATTTCTCTCAATAGAGCTCCAACATAAGAGATAGATGAACCAAACCCTAGGTTTTCCGAAATATATAGAAAATGATAAAATACTTAAAGGAGGGTTGAAAATTGATTAATAGAGGAAGAACAACCTAAAACCACATTAAATACCCTCATTAATGTTCATGAATTTTCCTATTTCAAATCAGTCAAGATCCAAGGAAGAAGGCGGCCATTTCGACCATTTCAAAGAAAGCTCGAATGCCACCATAACTTCCACTATATTCATTGTGGTTCTTCATCACGTCAGCCTAAAATATAATTCCCTATGCTATATTGCCTATATCTAAGCTATCTTCCCCTTTATAAGGCTTATGAAATGACTTGGTAATCCATTTACCGGTTGGCCATTTCAAATAGGAGAAGACTCATGATACCACACCCAACGCCACACCCTTTATATCAATTTATACTAGCCTATTTTTGGAAGGATTAACACATCAAACCCAAAACAACTTTACATGCCATTTTTATGGTCTTGGTTCACCAATAACCACACAACCATCCACAAAGCGAAAAAAATGCCAACCACTACACCCACCACCAGGGCATGGTGATCTCCATAAAGGCCCAAGGCCCCCTCCAAACCCCCTGAACAACTCGAAACTCCCTCTTGGAACTACTCACCCTTGGGAAAAAAGAAAGGAAAGGTTGGGAAGGTATTGGCCATTACGATGGCTACAATATAAACATGATACATTCATAAGCATATCACAAAAGTTCAACACTAAGGTGTCATAAAATCATATTAACAAGGTTATTAACCAAGATATAATAAAACATTACCAAGGAATGCTGCCAAGGTATCATGAACATGTCATATCTAGAGATTAATTCTTTACCCAATGCATTGGAGCACTATCAGAGCGCACCCTTCATTACCAAGGTTGTTCCCTAAGGTATTATAAAAAATTATAAAGGCATGGTTCCAATTTATCATAAACATATCATATCTAGATATTAATTATTAATCCAATGGATTGGCTCACTATTAGGGAACACCCATACCTGATATTATGTATGCCATATAAGGAAATCATACACAATTCCATCAAAGAATAATTAACCCAAAAAATAAATGGGTTAATTGATAATACACAACATAAGAATAATCCATCCCAATAAAGAAGGTAGATCACATCATAATATAATATCATTATAATGAATAAAGGGTGTTGACATAGATGGAAAATACTCTTTTTAGGAGTAATAAGAAAATTTCTCTAGGAATAATAAATACCCTCAACCATTTGAAATCATTTATTTTATAAAACTAAGAGAGTAAGAATTTATTTAAGGAACCATGAAGTTTTAGAGAGGAATTTTCTCAGAAAAATACAAAGACCATTTAAAGAAGTTTTCACATGAAAAATAACCTTAAAAATATATTTTAGAAAACATTTTTAACATTATTATAAAAATATGAAGTTAAGAGTCACTTTTAAAAGTTATTTTCAAAAATGTTAAGTGAAATATTTTTAAAAATTTTACTTTAAAAAATAACCTTAAATAATAGATGCTTAATAGTTTCTAAAGAGTATCCCATGTAAATGGGGAGTGGATGATAAAAAAAGTTTTCATGAATGGAAATCCATTTTATTATTTTAAAATATATTTACTGAAATACCACATCATAAAAAGAGTAATAAAACTTCCTTTTGAAAATAGGAGAAGGTAAATATAAAGGGCACATAATATAAAGTATAATTTTGTTCCATAATATAAAGGATAACATTGGTGGGAAGGAAAATATTTATTAGGAGGAGAAACCAACATTAAGTAAGATGTAAATTATTCTTAACAATGATATATTTTTTGAGTTAAAATTTTATAAAGGTAAAAACATTAAATTAAAGAAGAATTATACCTAGAGAGGATGATAAAGTAAATTGAAATAAAATATTAGGGTAGAATAAATCAAACATAGAAGAAAAATATTCAAGATGAATAATTATAACTCTATAGAGGGAGTTGAGTTAACAAAAACATGATCAAATTTGGTATCTTATGAATTGAGATCCATTTGAAGAAATAAAATGAAATAGTTCTTCAAAAAACATGAATTTCATGAATATGTAAAACTAAGTTAAATAGGAATTAATCACACTATATCAATGATATCATGATGAATAATATTAAATATGTCTCAAGGAATTAAATTTGAGGTAAAGAACCCCTTACCTTAATTCCTGACATCCACTAAAGTCCTTTAATATCCTCTATAACATAAATAAATATCTTAATAACCTATTTTATATTATTTTAAATATCTATAAACTATTATAAACTTTATTTATAATTATTACATACATGTATAATAGTTAGTTATTATCCATTTTAAATATCAAGTGTGAGTAATCTTGATCATTTTGAACTAGTTTCATAATAGCGGTGCTGTTATTTATTCTTCTCCCAAATTTCATAATTCGCAGATCATAAAAGGTACTAAAATTTATGTTTTAAAATTATTTAATATGTTATAATTTAAATTTATAATTATTTTAGTTATTACCCCCGATGAAAAAGTCAGTGTTGAGCTTGTTTTGGTAATTTATAAATAACAAATGGTTTTGTATTAATTAATGAGTTAAATGTTTATATTAAAATTAAAAAACCAAAAAAATATTAATTATTTAGTTAATAATATCCAATATTAAGATTACAAATATATCCTTGATATAAATCTATAGTATTGTTCACGTAGGTGGTTAAATAAACCCAACAAGAACATGCTACAATCTCAGCGTGAGTATGACTATTGAAGCAATTATTTTATTATAATATCATTTAAAAAAAATTATAATTAAATTATTTATATTTTATTATGGTGATTAATTATAATTGGAAATTTTAATAAGATTAAATTAAATGAAAAATATGTTGTCACTTCCAAATAAACCACTTTTCCTCTTGGTATGTTCATTTTCGATGTCTAGTTTTACAATGATCACTTATTGATAATATTATGTATAAAATAAAAAATTTATATATATAGAATATAAATAATTACATAAATAAAATATCTATCCACTAACCTCATTTTTATAACAATCCTTGAATGTTTATGATGAAAAATGAAATGTTTCACTCATAGAGGTGGTAGTCCACACAAACGCATGAGAAACATTTTAATTTTTTCGATTGAATGAGAAGGGAATAGATAATGGGTATACCATAAATATAATAAAATTTCAGTATATTATTTATAAAAATTCTATTATATACATATGGTAAGAATTTTTTTGTAGGAGGGTGGATGAGAATTATAATGAAATGAAGCTAAAGGGTAAGTAATACTTATGTTGAGAATTTAGATCTTCTCTTGATGTATCCATTGTAAATGAAGATATTGAGGCACTTTGTTGAGGATGGAGGCTAAAAAACGTGTATAGGGTATATATGGTAAGTAAAATTGGTAGAGTTTCATGTAAATTTTAAACTAGTGGTGTGGGTGGAAATGGGTGGAAGTTGTCTCCTTTTATAGGTGAAAATGACAGAAAAATATTTGGAAAAGAATGTTAGATAAGGGGAAAGAATGGAATTTCATGAGAATTCAATGATTTAGGTGGTTAAATGTTGGTGATATATGTATGTATGACTTTACAACAAAAAATATATATTTTAGTAGGTCTAAGTGTCAACTTTATTTAGTAAAATTTGATCCACATTAGATTACCCATTTTAATAATTATTAATCTTGATTAAAATTTAACCATGGTAATTATTTTATTAATAAAAATATAATACGACCTTATTAACAAATTTTAACATGATGAATCTGAATAAAAGATTAACTTAATATAATTCAATTTCTAAATATGATAAAATTAACTTTCAATAAAAAACATATAATGTGTTGAAAAACTTTTTTTATAGAAAAATTTCATTTTAATCAGCAAGTGTTCTTAATTTTATTTAACATTTCTTACCAATTAAATAAGTGTTAATATTATAGTATTAATTTAAAATATACCCACTTAATCAAAGAAATACATAATATTTAGAAAAGTACCATTTTTTGAAAAATAATCGTTTTAACATGATAACTAATATTTACCTTGGTAACTTAATTTTATGCCGAAAAATGAAATTAACCCCATTAAATAATTTGGAAATTATGATTAAAAATATTATATTTATTTTATATTATTCAATTTATAAAATTGATACAAATCAATTTTAATATAATCAAATATAACACATAAAAACAATTTTAAGAAACATGTATCATCTATGAATAAAATAAATTTATTACTTGCCCAATAATAACTATTATATGGATGTTAAATTATTTTATAGTATATATTTTCAATAATTTCAATATAAACCATTATTTATCCATAATATAATAATATTCATAGTGTATGAAAAGATAATTTTTAAGAAAATATATTTTTACATATAAAAAGAATTTATAGGTTATTTTGTTATACTAATTGAATTTTATCAATGCATTTGTATTAAAAAATGACATTTATTTTTATTTATACAAATATTTCATAATTTATTTACCTATATATTTACTCACTAATTAAATTCCTACATTCTAATTGTTATACAATGTTCAACGGTTTGTTTTGGTTTAGTGTTATGTGTGAAGAAAGCTATTGAACACATTATGTTTGAATGGAAAATATATAATTTAAAATCTTAGGGTGTTATAACTATGATATTTGTTTCCATAAAAAAGATGATTTTTTTTTTTCTGGAATCACTTTTCATAATTAAATAATGATAAAAATGGCAATTAAATGAGATTTTAGAATAATTAGGACTTGAATAAAGTTGATGTTGTCCCATGAAATATTGATTCCTAGAAATATATTTATTGCTTGTTATTTAGTTTTTGTGGCTATGATAAATGATGTAAATGTGTTTTAGATGCCGAATAGTGTGAAATAATTCTAGAATAAAGTGAAAGAGGGTTGTTAATTAAAATTTGATAAAACAATATGATCTAGAATTGAATAGGTATGGGATGAAATTTAATGTGTGGTAATTAATTTATAAATTGAATGATGATATAAATGGGAAGATATGATGGAATAAATTTGGGTGATAACTGAGATTGGGTTTTCATTAAATATGATAAATAAATGGAAAAATGAACCTAATATTGAATGAAAATTGTAAATATGGAATTTTATAAATGAACGCTTAAATTTGAAGCAATGGTTTTTTGTAAGGTTGTTTTTATATGGTTACTGGCTGGTTGATGTTATAGAGGTAATAACAGTGGTGGAGGGATAATAGTGATTATGTGATGGAATATATGAGTAGTTTAAATGCTATTTTTGTACACCCCTAGGTTGGTATCTATGTGAGACTATCTATTCATATATTTTCTTGTGATTTTAAAATGCACCCCACCTGAGTCGATTATTTTATACCTATGAATTTTTTTGGGTTCTTGGTGTTTTCTTTAACATCCAGGTTGGTGGGGGTGGATGAATTACTACCCTATATCCCCACTCTCCCTTTAGAAATTGATTGGTCATGACAACTTGAATTTGATACGATCATGCATGGTGTGGGAGTGACATGTAGTGTACCTGATGATTTTGTGATGATTGGATAATGGTTATGTGGTGAGGTTTATTCATGGAAGGAGGAGGAAATGAGGTTAATTTACTTCATCTTCACAATATACTTCTTCTATGGTCTTATAATGTGATGGATATATTATGTGGTTAATGATGAGGTTATGGTACTTGATATGAGATTTTTCTAGATGCTAACACAAGATGTTAGACCTTGTGAGAGTTAGGTTAGGTAGGGTTGCATCCTGACCCACATCAGGAAGAAAAGGATAAGAACACAATATGTTTGATATTGGGGTGTGAGAGCAGAAGACCAAAGGGGAAGTAGTTGTAGGGAAACTATGATTATATTATTCTGATATTATTTTATTATACTTGGATGTGATACTTGGTGAGTGAACCTTGGTGAGGCTAGGAATGAGTTTAACATGTTTGATGCATGCTGGTTCTACTCTTTACTTAGTGGAACATTATTATTCTTTTTTAAAATATTCATAAGAGGTACTGAGGATGATTCTACTTAGTATACATGTTATACTCACCCTATATATATATATAAACTGTTTTTAGGTGTTCAGGAGGGTTTTGATGACTAATATAGATAAAGATAACTTAGAGATGGATTTTTTTAGAGATAATGTTTAGGAGTGGTTTTGGATTTTTTATTTTAGAGATTTATTATATATTACATGGAATGTATTTTTGCAATTTATTATATGTGATGTTTTATTTTCCCCCTATATAATGTGGTGTTGATTAGTTCTTCTCCTCTTTTCTCTTTTCTTTATTTTATTTTGAGGGTATTTCCTATTATTATGTGGATTTTATACCCTCAATTCTAGTCATCAACTCGTGTACTATTGGAGGTAAGCTACATGGTTCATTATCTTCCTTACTTCACCACTAGCCTAGGAGGGGTGCCTTTATGGGGGGGGGGGTCATAACAAGAATGGATATGATTTTTGACTTAGAATAGATATTAGGAAAATGAATGGTCATGGTAGTTAAAACCTATGGAAGCACACCACTGTAAATTATACCATACACATTATCTATTTCATAAAACTTCCTTTTGTATGTCATCAATTTCATAGAATATTATAAATATTTTTAATTAAAAAAATATTATGGGAAAAATCAAGTGAAGTAAAAAAAATCCCATGCCAATTTTAGTTGTCTCATTAAAAACTTTATCAAGAAATCTTAGTGGGAAAACCCCAAAACGAAAGAGTATAACATTTATAACTCTCCTTGATTAAATCATTATAGACTTTATAGTATTATTATCATAATTTTATAAATTATTTAAAAAAAAAATTTAGTTGGTAATGCCTTTGAGAAAAAATATTCAAGATTATCACAAGGGCTTATTTGTTCAGTATTAATCTCACCATTATGTTTGAATCTCATGAGTGGAAAATAATTTTGGTGAGATGTGTTATCTTGTATCACCTTTGATATATTCACCCTTCAATTTCACTATACAAGATGCATTATCTTCATATAATATGGTATAAATATAATTATTCATATACAATCCATAATTAGTTCTAATATGATGAATCTTGAGTCTTTTAATTAAATTTACTTATTTTGAAAACTAAAAAACACTTCATTTAAGTAATTTATCTAACATAAGATTATTGATCTATCTTTAATGTTTTTCATTTATCTAAAACCATTAAATGAAATATTGATAACTTAATATTATAAAAAATACCGATGAAGATGATTATGAAAATTAGATAATTTAAGTAATTTCATAATATTGAAAGTCTAAGGTTTTAATTTGAAGTACTATAGCAGTGTTGAACCAACCTATCAGTAGATATGGAAAGAAGCTACATCCATTTGAAGATTTACAACAAGTTTCTACTGATAACATTGAATCTGAACCCAAGAAATATATAATTTGACTATTATAGAATTTCATATAAATAGAGATTCACCTCATGGATTAGAAGTCAACAATTAAGACAATAGTACGATAATACATTGATAATTTTGAAAGTCATTGTCTATTTTAAAGATTTGAAAACTATTGTTGCTTGAGTACTTCCATTTAATGTACTTTTCTTTCTAAGTGTTTCTATTAATGAATACCACTATAAGGATTTGTAAATATCTTAGTATTTAAAGTTCTTTTTTTACCGAGATATCAGTTAACTAGTGGGTTAACCAAGTTACTAGCTAAGAAGATGGATACCAATCTACTGATTCTGGTAGAGGAAGCACTAAGATACTGTTCAAGTAGCAGAGGTAAACCAAACAACTGGTTAAATAGAGGGGTAAACTCAGATACCAGTTACTATAGTGGGGGAAATACTGATTGAGATGATTGAGGCCTTCTAGGTTTAAGAAGATAAAGTCTTGCTTTTATATTTTAATATGAAGATACCTTTCAAAAGTTTTAAATTTAAGGACACCTCAGATCAAGTCTACAAATCTATCTTTCAATTATTTTAAAATTGAGGTTTATAATATCTTTTTTAGTGATTTTTAATTCTAAATTATATTTAATTCTTCAGTTTATGCAATATTTTTTATATCTCTACTGTGCTAAATTGTTTTATCATTAATCGATAAAATCAAATTTGTTTTTTTTAATTCTAATGTTTATGTTAATTTGATCAGTAATATAAAATATGGACAATTTAACTTTGTTACCCCTATTTTATTTTAGTGGTTTATTAGTTGATCATAATACCAATACATTTTTTTGGGAAGATTAGATTTTTATAATTATGATACTTAAAACCTTTAAGGAGGATGATAATATATAGTTATTTTTAAACTACAATTTTCCCCCTATTGTAGTATTCTTACCACACTATCTAAAATTACAATACTATATTTTATATCAGAGTTGGTTTCAACATTAGAAGTTAAATAGTATATTTCTTTATTTTTGTATTGAATTTTTATATTATAGTTTCATTATTCTCTAACAAATTAGTAGATAATTTTTTTTAAGTATGATAGGTAACATGTAGAATCTATAAAAAATATAAATCTAAATAGACCACCAATCTTATATGGTAATGATTATGAGTATTGGAGAGACATAATGGAAACATATGTTATCAATATTAGAGTATAAAACTTTCTTATGTTCACTAAATAATACAAAAAATAATGAAAAATTAGTTTTTTCTTTCTCATGAGAAGAGAAAAATTAGTTTAAAAAAAATTAGAGTAAAAAAAATACTCTACTATGTTTAATATAGAGAAATATTTGTAGCCAAGTATCTTCTTATAGAACTAAATGTGCTATATGGAAGAATCTAGAAGTAACACATTTCAAAACATCAAAATTATTATAAAAAAAGAGTTATGTTGAGAGAGGACTATCAAGAATTTTATTTTATTTATAGATAAACTATTGATTAAATTCATTAATGATTCATGAAAATTGTAAATGGATTACAATCCCATAGAGAAAAAGAATTATATGGTGATTAGGTTTTTGAAACAATTATAGATATCCTACCAAAGTAATTATAATCTAAAATGGAAGTTATTAATTATACAAATCACACCACTAAGTTAATTATAGATGACTTGATTGGTAATTTTAGGTAGTATGGAATTTTTTTAAAGAGAGATACTAAAAAATATAACAAGAAAAATGGAGTTTATTTTAAAAATTCTAGAAATTTAAAAAAAATCCCATCTAAGAAAAGTTATAGAAAGGTTTCCAAAGAAAGAAAAAATGAACCTACTGATATCACGCATCAACATATGAATATCTTTTATCAATAAAATATATTATTTATTATTTATCTTCATGTAAATATATTACTTTAAATTTTTTTATGATGTTTCACTTATTTCTTTTATTCAGGGGGTGTAATTGATATTTGTTTTTAGCTAGCTTGTTACATTTTTTTAAAATTTTCTAAAAAAACATAAACTCTATAAAAATAAGTACGGGACCTTAATTGAATGAATAATATTAATTTGTTAATAAATGGAAGATAAATTCCAAACCTTTTTAGATAATATTTTCAGTTTATTAGTTTTTTAGAAAATGTTATTCACTTTAATAGATTTCCAAAATACTATTTTATTTACCAGTATTTCATTTTCTTCTATAGTTTATATGAATTGAAAAATATTATCTATATTTTTTACTTTATTTTATTATGAATTTCAAAACATTTCTAAAAAATTATGACATCATGTGCTTTTTGAAGAAATTGATCCAATCCATTGGATCTAACAAATCTATTGTGACGTTTCACCTTCCTGAAAATTCTTTTATAAAGAGGTGGACCCCAAAGTAGGTACACACATTCATTATGATCAGAAGTTAATCCCTTACAATTTTTATAAAGAGTTCTTGTCTATATTTTGAAATTGTTTTTCCTTATTCTGATTAGAAAATGGCCTCATAAAGTTTATCCACTAGATACATATTTTTTGAAATGATGATATATACCGATTTTATGGTTAAATATTAGATTATATTAAAAAATGTTTTTATTTTTTCAATTCAGGATAAAATTAACTTCAATTTTCAATGAGCATGAACTATATTATCCACTTATGGTAAGATAATTATATGGTTAAGAAAAGTTCACATTGGAAGAAGGTTCCAAAAAGGATTATTTTTTTATTATAAAATTTTAAATGATACCAGAGATGTTTGTAGAGCTTTTAGAAGTTCCTTTTGAAGGAGATTCTATCTTTATCTCTCATAAATTTCCTGATGTTTTCAGTAAGTTTACAAAATTAGATTTTGAGAAACTTTTTTTTTGCAATACATGAAAAAGTGAATAATAATGGAAATCCAAATCCAAAATTAAGGATTTTTTAGTGGATTACTTTATTCTTTATATCAAGAAAAAAAGATAAGGATACACTCAAAGTCCAAAATGTATATCTACTAGATTTTCTTTTAAAATTATGAAAGTTGAATTTAGCTATGTTCATTCGGTCTTATATTTAAAAAATAAAAAATGGTACAATTAAGATAAATATATTAATGTATAGGAGGCTGTTGAATTGTGTTTTAGTTAAGCTATTAAAAGAAGAGGATTTTTTGAATG
Source organism: Viscum album (assembly GCA_963277665.1). Classification (NCBI taxonomy): domain Eukaryota; kingdom Viridiplantae; phylum Streptophyta; class Magnoliopsida; order Santalales; family Viscaceae; genus Viscum; species Viscum album. The sequence continues at coordinate 608,142,354 of OY728150.1, read as the reverse complement.
AAGAACATCTTGAAAGGGAAAAGGAAAATATGATTAATGAAGAGACTATCTCATGGATAAAATTTGTTTATGATTTGAATGAGAATATGTTCATTAAGAAGTTGTCTATAGTTTTATCTATATAAATTCAAAAACTAACTAAAGAAACCTTAAAAGAAACCTAAAATAAGTCTCCTAAAAATAAACCTAAAATTTCTGAGAATGTTTACACTAAAAAAGAAAAAAATAAAGGAAGATATATTAGAAGTTCAGAAAAATAAATTTAGTCCTGATGATAGGACCAAGAAGTTGATTGATACCTATAGTGGTTTTATAAATGAGAAAGTAGAAGAATCAATGAAAAAGGGGAAAAAATGAGATGTTTTTAAACCCTTTTTTGATATAGATAAAACTAAGTAAAATATGATTAGAGTAAAATCCAAATACAAGCTGTATGAATAGAATAAAAAAATGAAGTATGCCAAGAAGATGAAAAAAATCTCATATTTCAAGATCAGTTCTTCTAGGTGTAAAAATCAAGGATTATGTTGTTCCTGATGTTATGATGAAATGGAAGTTGATATTTTAAGGAAAAGGTAAAGAATTTTCCTCATAATTCTCAGAGAAATTTTATTCCCTCTCTTAAACTCCAAGGTTAACTATAATTATAATTATAAAGATTAATGATGTTAATATTTCCCCTTCATATGAAGATAAACCTCTAGTTATTAAAACAATTAAAGTTCATCTCACTGAAGTTCAATGTTTAGAAATTTATCTTGCATAAGTTCAAGTAGAATGTTTTCCTAAAGAAGCTTTTAAAAAATATATAGTTGAAAAATTAGTCGAGAATAAAGTTGAGTCTCAAATGAATAAAGTATTAGTGGAAAATTTATTACCTCTTGAATCTTCAGTCTATATGTCTAATGATTCCATTTATTCACCATTGAAGAAAATTGTTTCAAAATTAGTTTCTAAATATAACACCAATTAAAGTTCTTCTTTATCTAGTTTTGAGATAACTATAGATTAAAAAAATATTGTAAATAATGTACCTATTGGTATTGAAGATTACTCTTTGGAAAATGTAAAGGTATAAGATTTTTATAAAGATCATTAGAAGAATAAGAATAAATAAATTCATCTGAAATAATAGGCTCAATAAGCACTAGATATTTTAATCAAAAATTAGATTATGTATTAATAATTCAAAGGAAAATGAATTCAAACATCATATTAATCTCTAAACATAGCATAATAATGGGAGTTCTTAAAAATTAGATGTTGCTTGTTCAAAACTTTTTAGTCTATATTTAGTTGATAGAATCAATTAAAAAAGTGAAATAAGTGATAAAATATGTAAAAATAGAATCATATCTTTGTGAATGGCTGCTTAAAAATTTCTTGAAGTTATTCAGAACCCAAGTGAAAGATGTGAATTCTATTGGAGAGAATACTATTTCAATTCACTAAAACTTTGATATCACCGATGATAAATCAACATTGCTTGATGATGTTTTGAATGATATCCAAAGAAAAGTTGAAGGAATTTTTTATTTAGTTGAATATGTGAAGGATCTTATCGAACATAAAAATGAGTAGTGTAAAGATTGGGCTAAAAAGTTGTCTGATCAGATTCAAAAATCAGAAGAGTAGAATAATAAAATCCTTTCCTTATATTAAAAACTCACAGGGCATGACCAGAAGTTAAATTTTGAAGAAATATTTTTTTTCAAAAATAGTTTATTATTTTGAAGATAGATTAAAAGTTTAGGAAGGTCTCATTATAGAGTTTCATAAATACATCAAGAAGCTAAATCACATGATATAAAATTTAATTAATAAGGATTGATCTTTCTAAATTTATGATTTCTTGTAATTTAAAACTTCGATCTACAAAATTTCCAAATATAATTTTGATGTTGATGTTTCAATTTTCTTTAATACATATACTTGTTTATTTTACCATTCTTTGAATGAATGCCTTGAATTCTTACCATTGAATGCTTGATTTACTATTTCTAACTTTTTTATGCCTATATAATTTTTTTCCAAGAAAATATTTTTTAATTACCATATTTTCAAAAACCAAAAAGGGGTATAAAGTATTAAAAAATTAAAATCTATTAATTTCTTAGAAAGGGGGAGAAAATTTTCTAATGGGGGATTATTTTACAAAAGGAAAAATGTTTTAAGGGGATAATTTCTTTGAAAATAAAAGGAGGAAAATATTTTTCAAAATGGATTTCAAAGGAGGATATTTTTAAAGTTTTTTTTTTCAAAAAATTAAAATATTTTTATATAAAGATATATGAGAATTAATATAATAATTATTTTAAATAAATTTATTTTTTTTTCTTAAAGTGTTTGTGATTTTAAAATCAGATAATCTAAGGAATTTCATAATGCCGAATGTCTATGGTTTTCATTTTAATCACTATAAAAATGCTGAACCAATTTATCAGTAGATATGGAGATAACCTATTTTTATAGAAAGATAAATAGTGAGATGCTACCAATACAATTTCAACTGACCCTAAGAAATGAAAAATTTTATGATTTGAGAATTTCCTATAAATAGAGTTGAACCTTTTGGATTAGAGGACAAAAAATAGGGAAATAATAACATAGTACATTGAGCAATCTAAAAGTTACTTCCCATCTTCAAGATTTATAATCTCTTGTTTCTTGAGGGATTTCATTCGGTGTAATTTTCTTTCTAAGTGTTTCTGCTAAGAGCTGCTACTATTAGTCTTTGTAAAGATCTTGGTATTTCAAGTTGTATTTGTTTTACCAAGATATTGGTTAAGTATTGGGATAAATAATCTAAAAATTGAGGAACAATATACTAACATACTAGTTGTAGTAGTAGAAGCACCGTGCTACCAATCGAGTAATATAGGTAAACCAAGATACAAGTTAAGTAATAGGGTAAATTGAGCTTTTAGTTACTATGATGGTGGAAATACTGATCGGGTTGATTGAGGGCTTCTAGGGTTATGAAGATAGAGTTACGTTTCTGACATTTAATAAGCAGACACATTTCAATAGGTTTAAATTCAAGTATAATTTAGATACGGCCTACAAATTTACCTTTCACTTTGGTTTAAAAATGATGTTTATAATATTTTTTTAGTTATTTTTAATTTAAAACTGCATTTCATTTTTTAGTTTATGCAATAAAATTTATTTCTATATCCTCTATACTAATTTTTTATTGGTAATTGATAAAATATAGTTTTTATTTTAAATTCCCCCATATATGTTAAGTTGATTGGTAATCTAAAATACTGATACTTTTACTTTTTTACTCTTATTTTATTTCAATCAATTATTTTTAAATCATAATACTAATTCATTTATTTTCGGCCAATTGTTTTTTCATAATTCTGATAGTTTTAACCTCTAAGGAGGGAGAAAATCTATATTTTTTTTGAAACTATAATTCACCCAACTATTGTAGTATTCTTACCATACTATCTAAAATTATGATGCTATAATGAATAACTGATCGTAGTTAAATACATTACTAAATTGATTCATGAATTTCAATCAAATCACCAAGACTGGAGAAAGTCTCTAAAACTATTAGTTTTTTAAAATGCTATCAAATGTCACTAGATGTAAATAAACATACATTTTGATATCTATATTTTTGTGGTTCTGAAAAATATCCAACATTGACACAACCAACCGATTTTGATTTTAAATTTTGGATTAAGTAATTATTTATATCCTTTAAATCTCAATGAATTATAGAAGAATATTACCTTGCATAAAATTTATTATAATATAGAATCATAGTATTCCCAAGGTATATATGCACATGCACATGTATATCCTTTATATATAAATAAAATGTGCATTTATATTTAAAACACTAGGGATAAAAAATTTCTTTATCACCTCATGTATCACCCTTGGAAGAAAGATATTTAATTATTTATTAAGGTCATTTTCATGAATATATATATTTTTTAAAATATAAGATTTAATATTATAGGTAATTAATTTCAAAAATACAAGGTCATTCCTTATAGTTTGATGATTAAGTATTGCACTGTATTTAAAAACTCTTCAGTAGTTTTGATGTTATTCAAAACATATTGATAATATAATGATAAATGTAAATTCATCGATTCATACAAACCATAAATTTTATATTCTTCCTCCTATGAATGATTATATCATATATTTATTTAAACCCATAAAGTGTTTTTTTATACGGTGAAACATTCTAAATTTAGAACATGATTCATGTATTTTTAATCTATCAGGGATTCATATATAGATATGGTCATAAATCTTATCAGAAGGAAGAAAATTTCTATAACAATCTCATCAGTATTCAATAGTCTTAGTAATTTAGATAACTAATTCAAAAATTTATATTTTGAACATATCATATATTCCATTAATCCTTTTAGCCAATTATTTTTAAGTCGAGAACTCTCAAAATAAATTATCATCAATGAATTTTTAAAGCATTAAAAATATCAAATATATTTTCAACAACATTTAAAAATAGATCTCATAATTTATCTCGGACAAGTTTCACTTCTGGGAAAATATCTAATAAGACCTATTATTATTAATATATTAATTATCTATCTACAATGGAAAATATATTTATTTCATTCCACTCATGATAAAAATTTATTTTATAATAAGTTCAACCACACTTCCATTGTGGATAATATGACTATTGATTTTCAACATTTTATAAGTTAATTATTTGTATAAGTGTTGTGACTATCTCATCAATGGTTATGATGAACCGTTTTATATATGGTGTATGTTTCTATATATTTATTTTAATCAAATTTCTTATCATGAAATGTATACTCTCTAGTAAATAATAATACATGTGACCATTTAATAGATGTCTTTCATATAATATTTAAATGGTTCACATGGAAGGTGGGTGCTCCCAAATATATTTTATAATTGATATTTCTTATAAATATTGAAAATTTAGTTCCAACATAGTTGGTGATGATATAAATAACATACCTTAATAATAGGTAACTCATAGGAAATGATCATACAATGGGAATTTGTAATAACATAATAATAATGAAAAATTATTTTATAAGAAAAATTTAATAGACAAATATTCATCCTTTGATTAAATTTAGGATTATCGCCATAATGATTGTTTATTATTTTATTGATAATCAATTTCATATATATTAAAGATCCCAATATAATCATTAAATGATTGTATTTATTGTTAACCAGGGTTTATAATAATTGAAATCTATTTAGAATATTTTTATGTTGATTTGAAGTGTTTGATAAAGGTTTTTAGATGATTTGAGTTATGTTGGGTCAATTTTGGAAGTTATTGGTTTTTGTGAATCTGATAAAGTCTTAAAATATTATATACTTTTTAAAGTTGATCCCATAACCTTTTAAGGTTGGATTTGAGTAGAGTTATAATAAAATGAAAAAGGAATGAAATTTGTAAGGTTTGTTTCTGAACATTGTAAGGTTCACTTATTATTCATAAAGTTAATATTTTTATAAAAAATGGAAAATGGAACTTCATAAGGTTGTTTCTTGGAATTCTTAAGGCTGAGTTATAATTTCTTAAGGTTCATTATAAACCTTCATAAGGTTAACCCTGGAATTTTTAAGGTTATTTCATAACTTCATAAGGTTTATGTTGAGGATGAATTATAAGAAAATAGAAAATTCATGAGCTTTATAAGGTTGATTCATATTTCATAATGTCCACTTTTAAATTTATAATGTTCCCTAAAGTTCACAAGGTTCATTTAACCTTATGAAATGGAATCTAAGAATGTCAAATGAAAAGACAATCCCTGAGTTTCATAAGGTTTATATAAAATTTTTAAGGTATATTTAACCTTACAGAAAAGAAATTGGCTGAAAAATTTAAAATGGCATTACCTCTCATTGAGAACATAGGGGACTTCATAAGGTTAATGCACTGTGAAAAAATCAATGAATTTGGAGTTTCAAAATATATTTCCAAAAATTAAATGGGATGATGTCATGCTGTTTAAAATTGATAAATCATGTAGGTTCTGGGTGCAGCAGAAGGGCATTGGCGGGTGTACCGAACATTAATTTTTTCCGTTAATGACGATCAATCCAAGATCTATCATGATAATAAAACACCAGATATTCAGAATATAATTAATAATTAAAGAAAATAGGGGAGTCCTGGAACCATAGAGAGGATCATCATATATTTTTTATAATTAATTTAATTAAAAGATGAGAATTACCTTGATGGAATTCTCTCTCTGTTGATGTTTATGGTCACAATCTGATGTGATCCGTTGTTGTGTCATAGAATCCAAGAGCATGATTCCTCTAGCAGTGATCCAAATGTGCTCCACGTATCTTTGGATGTCACTGAAGGGATCTCTGGGTGTTAGCACGGAAGAGCCTTTGCTTGTGATGTCCGCCTTCGATCGCCTTGAGCGCTGCCTCCAAAGCACTCTCCTTGATCTGGTGGAGAAGGATCTCTCTCATAACTTGAGAGCATTCTTGGAGGAAAAAGAATTATCTCTTAGATTGAGAGATTTTTCAAAATACGTTGTGCACAACCATAAATAATGGCTTGGTTAATGAGAATAATAAAATTGGGATTTTAATTACTTAGAATAATAAAACGAATTAATTAACCGAAATCATTTATTCATTTAATTTAATTCTTAGTAATACCCCATGTATAATAATAACTGTTAACTATTATTATTACTTGACATGCACCCAAAGAATTACACCTAATATTATTTAATGAAATAAATAATATTATTTCTAAAAAATCCCCAGAAAAACTACACAACACGTACTTTTGTTTTTTCATTGTCTTTATTTTCTCCACCACATTTATTAGACCTTGAATAATTACTAATTATTTCTTATATAAATATTATGACATTACTCACTAATAAATATATTATTTCTCTCACACTATATTTTCTCGAATAACTAGTGTCAAAATAAATGCGATCAGACTTCCTTGAATAATTATTAAACCATAGTTGGGAATAATCTTTATTCAACTTGTTAAATAAATATTTAACTGAAATACTTAGACACATTTAGTGTGTGACCCTCTAGGCCTCTTTCTCAGTGGAATTAGGCAGATCCTGCCTAAAGTCCAAGTTTAGCATCTTGAAACACGCCAAGGCACCCATAGATAAAGAAGTTAACGCCGCAATGACGTGTCACCTTCTATGAATGCTTACCGTGTAATGTAATCCCTTTGTATTAGTATCTCGAATCAAGCTAGTTGCATGCTAGTTCCATCAACCCATGTGCTTGATTATTCTTTCTTTGAATTCCATGATTTGAACTTTCCCATTCCTCACCATGGCCATGGATTTATTTAGGCTATATCAATTCCATCAAAGGGCCTAAGATACCAACTCTCTTTATGGAATAGAAGGGACAAATCCTTTCTTGTATTATCTATTAATGCAATATTACTCGTGATGCACTTAATATATCCTACCTCACTGAGAATAGTGTGTCATCACTGTTTTCATCAATACATCTAAGTGCGAAAGTTTTAATAACCATTAATAATAATCTTAAAGTCTGGGGACCAATACACACGTCTGTAGATAGGAACATCCAATGACACTATAAAATGTGGATTTCCTACTGGCGGGTCTCGTTCTCATAATATCCTCGTGGATATTACCAAGGGCGCACACCATGAGAAGGCGCCTCAAAGTTTTATGAGTCATCACCCCTAATGACCTGTATTATTTGTGTCCCTCAAATAACATCATCCAACCATAGAAAATATATTAAAGAACAGTGTTATGGCACTTCCGGGTTCTCATCATAGTAGGGATCCGCTATGACCCTTTAGTGCTACAACTATTCTTAGGAAATTATCATATGCATTTTTATGTATAAGAACAATCAAGATGTGATAAGGTATTTATTAATGAATAAAGTAAAAAGTAGTTGGTTCTAGGACACCAACTCCAATAGACTCCCACTTGGACTAGACCCAACTGCTAACAATATTTAACCTGATATCTCTCACTTGATATTCATGATTCTTCTTAGATAAACCTTTAGTCATGGGGTCTGCCACATTCTCTTTCATAGACACTCTACTCATAGCAACTTCACCCCTTTGATAGAAATAACTTAAGAGGTGATACTTTCGAAGAATATTCTTTGTCTGTTGATGTGAACTTAGTTATTTTATAAGATCCACTACTGTAGTATTATCACAATACAATGTGATAGGGTCTCTAATACTAGACACCACATCAATATTTTGGACAAATTTACGAATCTAGACATCTTCTTTGGCTGCATCAGAAGCTGCTATATATTCAGACTCTACTGTAAAATCAACGATAACTAATTTCTTTGAACTCTTCCTGCTCACAACTCCTCCATTGAGATAGGAAACATATCTATATTACAACTTCAGATCATTCTGATTGGTCTAAAAACCAGCATCAGCATACCCTTTGATGACAAGAACCTCATATCCTCCATACACCAGGAACATATCCTTAGTTCTTCTCAGATACTTAAGGATAGTCTTAAAATTAGTCCAATGCTACTCTTCTTGATCTGCTTGATATCTTTCTACCATGCTCAATGCATAGGAAACATTAATCTTGATACATAACATGACATACATGATGTATCCTATAGCCTAAGAGTATGGGATATTACTCATTCTATCTTTCTCCTATTGTGTCTGATGACAAATTTTCTTAGAAATATGTAGGCCAGGTGACACTGGAACAAATACCCTCTTAATTTTTTCCATACTAAATCTCTTTAGTATCTGGTCAATGTATGTACCCTGACATAGTCCAAGTAGCCTCTTGGATCTATCAAAAATGATCTTGATCCCTAGAATGTAGGATTCTTCACCTAAGTCCTTCACAGAGAAACACTTGTTCAACCAGTCCTTAACTGACTGTAAGACTGGTACATTGTTTCCAATAAGTAATATGTCTACAACATATACTACTAGAATAATGAACACATTCCAATTAAACCGCTTATAAACACATGACTCACATTTGTTTTTAATGAAACCAAATTCCTTTATGGCTTCATCAAATCGAATTCTCCATGACATGAATGCTTGCTTTAATCCATAGATGGATTTTTTTAACTTGGAAACCCATTTGGATTCACCTGGTGTCACAAACCCTTCTAGTTGTGTCATATATACTTCTTCTTAATGATTTCTGTTAAAGAATTCTTTTTTGAAATCCACCTTCCAAATCTCATAATCATGGTAAGCTTCTATGGAAAGTATGATTCTTATGGATTTAAACATGTAAACTGGTGAGAAGGATTCATTATAGTCAATTCATTGATGTTGTCTAAATCCTTTATCCACTATCCTTGCTTTATAGGTGCTAAATTTACCTTCCATGTCTATCTTTCTCTTGAATACCCATTTACATCCAACGAGATTTACATCAATTGGCTCATCGACCATAACCCAGACTTGGTTCTGATACATAGAATCCATCTCAGATTTTATAGCTTCTATCCATATTGCAGTTTCTAAGATCTCTACTGATTCCTTATAGAAGAGAGATTCATCATTGTCCAACAATAATGATTCACTATCCTCGGTGACTAGGAAACTAAATCTCTATGGTTCCCTTTCCTCTCTTGAGCTCCTATATATTACTTGTATTTCTAGAACCTCTTCCATGGGGACCTGTGGAACCTGTTCCTGTACCAACTTCTATGTATCTTGATCATCAACTTCGTCAAATTCAATCTTTCTCCCACTATCATTCTTGAGGATGTGCTCCCTATCAAGAAATACAACTTGTCTGGCAACATTCATTTTCTTGTCTGAAGGGTTATATAGGTAATATCCTTTCGTTTCATTGGGATATCCTATAAAGATACACCACGTGCCCCAGGGTGCTAATTTTTTTCCTAAGAAGGCCTTAACCAATGCCTATCATCCCCATACATGTGTGTGAGAAAAAATGGGTTTCTTTCCATTCCATAACTTGGAGGGAATTCTATTTTCCACCTTAGTTGGTACTCGGTTTAATATGTATGCTGCAGTTTGTAATAAATATCCCCAAAAGGATAATGGAAGATCTGCATGACTCATCATCGACCTCACCATGTCCAACAAGGTTTGGTTCTTCATTTCACTAACACCATTCCACTATGGTGTATAAGGAGGAGTGAGTTGAGATATAATCCCAGACTCACGTAAAAGGTTGATGAATTCATGGTTCAAATGTTCTCCACCTCAATACAATCAAAGCTTCTTTATCTTCTTACCAAGCTGATTATCTACTTCATTCTTGAATTCTTTAAATTTATCTAAGGCCTATGACTTATACCTCATTAAGTAGATATAACCATATCTACTCAAATCATCAGTAAAAGTAATGAATTAAGAATATCTACCTCTATCTTCTACTAGAAATTGTCCACACACATCCGTGTACACCAATCCTAGAAGCTCTGTGGCCCTTTCACCCTATCCACTAAAAGGTGGATTAGTAATTTTACCTAATAAACAAGTGTGAGATCTATAAAGTGGTTTTATCTCTTTAGAGTCTAAATAACCATCTTGGTAGAGCTTTTTCAAGCGCTTCTTGTTCACATGACCAAGACGGTGATGCCACAACTTGGTGTTGTATGAGTCATGTGAGTTTGTTTCATTATCTATTGACAACACTTGGGTTTTATAATTTAATATATAAAAACCATTATTTAAATTCTCCATACCATAACATATGTTTTTATTATAAAAGAAACAACCCTTATTTCTAAACTTGAAAATAAATCCATCCATATCCAAACATGATACAAAATTATGTTTTTGGTAACACTAGGCACATAATAATAGTTTTGTAAAACCAAAATCATCCCATTTGGAAATGAGATATGGTAATCGCCAATGCCTAATGTAGCCAGTCTCATGCCATTGGCAACTCAAATATCCACCTCTCCTCTAGAAATATTTCTAAATCTACTTCATTCTGGCATTTGGATATAGATGTGAGCCCCACAAGCTGTATCTAATACCCAATGTGTAGAAATGGAAATATTACACTTGATAACGAATGCACCTTTAGCATCCCCACACTTCTGGGTGTAGTTCCTATTCTAGTGTCTTGGCTTGCCACATGAAAAATGCACCACCTCCCATTCCTTGACCTGCCTCTAGATCTTCCCCTTCTTGGAGGGATGGTGCTCTGGGGCTTCAAACTGTTTATAATTCCTTATCCCCTTTTCCTTGTCCTTCATTTTCTTATTCACCATAAGTGTTGTAGGTTTTTCACAACCTATGTCTTTATCTACCTGGAGAATTAAGGTTAGAAGTTTTGATAAACTCTTCTCATTATTGCTTATGTTATAGTTGACAATAAATCTAGAGAAGGTCCTGGGCAGTGATTGTAGAATGAGATCTGTACGCCACTCATTCGGAAACTTAATCCCTAAGATGTCCAGACATTCAATGTAGCTAATAAGCTTAACTACATGAGGACCAGATAGAACATACTCTCCAAGATTAGTTGTAAAAAAAGTGTTGGAAATCTCATATCGCTCCTGTCTTTCCTTCTCTTGATAGAGATCCTTAAGGTGAGACATCATGCTATACACATCTATGTTTTCATGTTTCTTCAAGATATAATTAGACATGAATGATAACATAAAACATTGGAAATCTATGGCATCATCCAAATGTTTCATATAGAGAGATAGTTCCTCATCACTGGCCTCTTTTCTAGGTACAACTGTAATAGGCTCCTCCAACACATACAATTTCCTCTCGTGGTGAAGGATGACATGTAAACGCCTCTACCACTCCTAGAAATTGGTGCCAGTGAGAAGGTTTTACTTATCAAGTATGGTCTGAAATGGTATGTTTGAATTCAATTTTATTTCCATTTCTACAAATCAATATGAGCAAATGTTTAGTACTTTATCATGATAAAATTGAGACAAATAAATAAATCAATACTTATTAGTCTCCTAATATTTTATCAAAATCCAATAGCCCTCACCATTGACATTGGAATATTCTGTTGCCTGAATATTATCATGGAAAAGATCCATATTTCCCTTCTCATTACCCTAACTAGGGTTGGTAAAGAAACTTGAATGGTTTTAGGTAGGCATTCTAAATTACAACTGTATTAACTCGTAGCTCCTTGATCCACTGAGTGGACTCCCTGATCCTGAAATCCCTTTATTTTATATTTCCTCAACCTTTGCCTCTTGGTCACACCAAGTCCTACTGTGGCAGTCAAACCTTGATGTGAACCAAGTCAATTAAACCCAAAACCTTGAATTAGAATTACCTGATAATTAAAAGCACCTCAACTAGGGTTGGTCAACCACTTTGAACTATGATTTGATTCTAACCAAGATTATAGAAGGCTATACCGAATAAATATTTCTTTGAGGGATTTTATCCTTATACATAAATTTCTATTTTATCATATTTCTTACATGATTATTAATATTAAGTGGGATAAAATTAAGTGATTAACCATGTCTATGATAATATTTACACATAAGCTGATCATATTTTAGTTCCATCTTACATGCTTCTTTAATTCATTAATTATGTGATTGTGACAACACACACACAATAAATAAACTATAAAACTGATATAAATAAAATAAATAATATAATCATGAGATTTTCTATTAGTTAGTTTATCTAGCAGTTGATGAACTGACCCAATACCTAGGGGAGAAACACCTTGAACCTTTTGGGTTTGTGCTTACAACTTTCCACCTGTTCACCTTTGCATCTCCTTGGATTGGTTTTACCTTGGCTCCTAACTTGAGCTGCCTCCACTAGCTTGGGAGCTCCATCCATTACATATTCTTTTATCTCACTCAAAGGTGAGGGGTAAAATGGGGTTTTACATAAAAGAAACATTGGGCATGTAGGCCCTACATATTAATAAGGAGAAGGCTCGTAGACCAAAAAAATTAATTTAAATAAATAAATTAAAAGGAACCATTCACATACAAAGGTCTTAGTCTAGCTCATGATCATCCACACATGCAACAATATTTACGCATAAATAAAACAAGAATTTAATTCTTTAATCATTCTTGTTTAAGATAAATCAAACTAGAATCAATTAATTATCTTTAATAAATTAATACTTTTATCTTAAACCCTTTTATGAATTTCCTTGATATTCTCATCCATCATAATTTTAAACAAATAAATTCATTTAAAATTATCTTTGTACGTAACTTGTACCTTAGAGGTAACCTGATGAATTCCCATTCATAACTACCCAATGAGTAGAAATGAACATTACACAGATGTTAAATTTAACACACACACACACACACACACACACACATATATATATATATAAAATACCTATCATGTGTTGTGCCTCAACTTTATGCCCACACTATGGTACATGTCTCAAGGGTTTGTATAATATAATAATAAATTTTAATATACGTAATTTGGATGAGTACATAGCGTGTAGTTCCAACTAAACTATGTGTACTTTTGTTCACCGTCCATCCAAAGTACACGCCTGAGGACTTGGCATGTAGATGTAATTCGGAAATATTTGGAGTACATGACATGTTCAGTGGGCACACACCATGTAGTATCTGCATTACAGAGTTTCTAGCTAGGAAAGCCATGTATGTGGTACACGGTCCAACCCTAACCCGAAGGGACTACACGCCATGTATAATGGACCACATGATGTGTAATATAGAAATCATGTTCCACCTGTTCCTAGTTAACACACAAAGTCATTTAAGACTTATAAAGACTCCAACACACAACCTAGTTTGGCAGACCGTCCCAGTGCACGAAACCTATACTACACAGCATGTACACGTCGTGTGTTCCGGTGTTGTACAGACAAGAATCTTTGGCTCCTCCAGATGATATCCTCTATTTTATTTTAATCAAAATTAAAATAAAAGATTGTTTTTTTAAGGTGAACGAGAAACGAAAGAGGGGGAAAAAATCTCGATATTTAGATTTGAAAATATATTAACTTGAATTGAAACAACTAAATTATTAAATATATAAATCATCAACGAAAAACTAAATAATTATAATCAATGATATGACCCCTATGATACCACTTGTAGGTTCCGGGCGTAGCGAAAGTTCATTGTTGGGTGTACCCAACTTTAATTTTTTCCATTAACGACGATCAATCCGAGATCCATCATGATAATAAAATGCCAGATCTTCAGAATAGAACAAAGAATGAAAGAAAATAGAGGAGTCTTGGAACCATAGAGAGGATCATCATATGTTGGTTATAATTAATTTAATTAAAAGAAAAGAATTACCTTGATGGAATTCTCTCTCTGTTGATGTTTCTGGTCATGATCTGATGTGATCCGTCATTGCGTCGAAGAAGCCAAGTGTAGGCTTCCTCTAGCGGTGATCCACACGTTCTCCATGTATCTCTGGACGTCACCAAAGGGATCTCTAGGTGCTAGCATGGAATAGAATTCGCTTGCGATGTCTGCCTTCAATTGCCTTGAGAGCTACTTCCAAAGCGATCTCCTTTATCCGGTGGAGGAGGATCTCTCTCGTAACTTGAGAGATTTCTTGGAAGAAAACAAATTCTCTATTGGCTTGAGATCTTTTTCCAAATCCATTGTGGACAACCAAAAAGAATTTATAGGTTAATGAGAATAATATAATTGGGATTTTAATTACTTAGAATAATAAAAATAATTAATTACCCGAAAGCATTAATTCATTTTATTTAATTCTTAGTAATACCCCATGTCTAATAATAACAGTTGGCTATTATTATTACTTGACATGCGCCCATATAATTACACCTAATATTATTTAATGAAATAAATAATGTTATTTCTCACAAATCCCTAGAAAAACTACACGACGTGTGTATTAATATACATGACGGGTAGTTTTGTTTTTCCATTGTCTTTATTTCCTCCACTACATTTATTAGAACTTGAATAATGACTATTTATTTCTTAAATAAATATCGCTTCATTACTCGCTAATAAATATATTATTTCACCCATGCTATATTCTCTCGAATAACTAGTGTTGAAATAAATTTGATCATGATTCGTTGAATAATTATTAAACCAAAATCATAAATAATCTTTATTCAACTTGTTAAATTAATATTTAACTGAGATTCTTGGATTCACTTAGTGTGTAACCCTCTAGGACTATTTCTCAGTGGAATTAGGCAGAGCCTACCTAAATTCCAAGGTTAGAATCTAGAAACATGCCAAGGCACCCATAGAGAAAGAAGTTAACACTGTAATGATGTGTCACCTCCTACGAAAGCTTACCGTGTAATGTAATCCCTTTGTCTAGATATCCCAAATCAAGTGGGTTGCATGATAGTGACATCAACCCACATGATCGATTATTCTTTCATTGACTTATCGGAATTGAACTTGCCCATTCCTCACCATGGCCATGGATTTATTTAGTCTATATCAATTCCATCAAAGGGCCTGAGATATCATCTCTTGTTATGGAATAGAAGGGACAAATCCTTTCTCACATTATCTATTAATGAAATATTACTCGTGATGTACCCAACATATCCTACCTCACTGTGAACAATGTTTTGTCATAGTTTTCATCAATACATCTAAGTGTGTGAGTTGTAATACCCATTAATAACAATATTAAAGTCTAAAGACCAATACACACATCTGCAGATAGTAACATCCAATGACACTATAAAATATGGATTTTATACTGGTGGGTCTCGTTCTCATAATATCCTCTTGGATATTACCAAGGGCGCACACCATGAGAAGGTGACTAAATGTTTTATTAGTCCTCACCCCTAATGGCTTGTATTATTTGTGTCCCCCAAATAATATCATCTGGCCATAAAACATATATTCAAGAATAGTGTTATGACACTTCCGGGTTCTCATCATAGAGGGGATCTACTATAAACCTTTAGTGCAACAACTATCCTTAGGACAATATCACATGAATTGTCACATAGAAGAACAATAAAGATGTGATAAGGTATCTATTAATGAATAAAGCACAAAGTAGTTGGTTCCAGGCTACCAACTCTAACAAATCAAACATTAATGAATATATTGTGATTCAATATGAGTATTAAAAGTTTTATGTTGTGATGATATGTGTCACACTGTAAAGATGATCGAGAAAATTACAACCGAAGTTGATTTAGTTAAATAAAAAGGGGATATCATTGCTAGATCTTTATGTAATTCTCAAATTATTTTTTTGGAATTTTTTTAGTGATCATTGTTGAAGAAATACTCGATTTTATTTTACTTTAAAAAAAATGAGATGAAATGAGAATAATTTTATTACAATAATTTCACTAGAGATAATAATTAAATGAGAAGAGAATATTAGGAGATCGTAAGAGTATGACCTTGATGAGAACTGATTGATGAAACATGCATAAGATTATATTGTATAATTTGTTTGAAAGAATGCTGTAGAATGTGATCTAGCATTGATTTTTAGAATTAAATTAATTCTAGAATATTGAAGAATGTTTTATTAAGGGGAGAATCTAGATTAGATAAAAAGTGGTGAGCAACACAAACTAAGATTGATACTAATAAATATTGATAGAAAAATAGATATTGAAATTGTGTATCTAATATTGTGAAAAGAATCATTGATGTCCAAGTATTAAATGAGTCAAGATTGAGAAGAATATTAAGGAGCAGACCATCAATTGATTCTGTATGAAGTGAGAAATGACAACTAATCTAAGTTCAATACTGAATATTAGAGGTTAAAGTAATTTAAGTAATGATAATAATATGATTTTATTAATTTTAAGGCTCAAAGAGGAATATCGTTAATAGTTTCTAAAGAAAACCAGGTTTACCTATGATATTAATCACCTTGTTCCAAATAATTGTATACTAGTGGGAGTCAGTCTATCACCAGTGAGACTCTATGCATGTGTTGGGAAACACATCTGGGTATAGGATGATACCTTCATATTAACTTGTAAATTCTTATTGACTATCAGTGGAAATATGCAACCCATACACCACAATCACAATAAAGATCCGGTTCCCACATCAGGACCAAACCTTATAAAAACTATGTGTGCCTTGTCTTTATTTAATTACTATTTTTATTTGGGTAAGGATGAGTTAAATATTGATGGTATCAGATCCTAATAGGCCAAAAAAGTTTATTTTAAGAGAAATAAATTATAAAAGAAAATCACCACTAATTCAACTCCCCCTTCTCAGTGGTGCACCCATTCCTCGAGCATTTTAACTGGTATAAAAGAACAATCGGGTTCCCTCTATCAGATCCTAAATTTTTTGGAATAGATAATTTAAATTTTATCAAAACCATAGGAGTTTTTACCATTTATGAAATGAATTATCATGGTTGGAAGAATAATATGTTACCCTATCTTCTATCACTTAGTGTGGATTTAGTTGATGCAATAATAATGGGATTTCAACTAATTAATAAAAATTATCTAATCTCATTTTTTGATGAAATAAACATATAATTTAATGGAAAAGAAACTAATTCCATTCTCACATATCCATCCAACAAAGTTTATATAAAATTAACGGGGCTTTAAAAACATAAAAAAGACCAGGACAAAATGGAATACAGTTATGAAGGAAATGTTAAAGTTAAATAAGATAAACTGAAAACAAAGAGAAGTAGGTTTTAAGATATCAAAATGTATAAATAAGAAACAACATATGAACATTTTATAGGATTAAATGAAATATTTAACAACATTAGAGGTTATAGAGAAAAGATATAAGATTTTACAATTTTAAAGAAGTTGATGAGAAACTTTCTTAACAAGTTGGATCCTAAAATTTCAATATTGGAAGATAGAGAGGATATCAAAATTGATGAATTAAATAATATTCTCAATGTATATAAAATGATAAAGGATCTAAAATTAAAAAATAAATTGAAATAAGAAATGTATTTTGATTCCATGAGAAAAATCAAAATAAAAAATGAAGAAGTTAAAGATTCCAATGATTTAGATGATGAATACTATAAGAGAATTATGGATCTTCTCTTAAATTCAGAAAATGTAAGAGAAATTATAAAGAAAAAATTCCACTTAGGTTTTTCAAGTGTGGTGGCATTGAAATGTTTTATATTAACTATCCAATGAAGAAAAGTGGTGAGTATGAATTTGATGATCAAAATGAGAAGCCTTAAAAGAATAAATTTTATAAAAACTTAAAGGATGTTTTCAAATATGTTGAGATAATAAAAAGTTTCCAAGAAGAAAAATAATAATTTTGATGAGTAAATAGAAATAAGATCACTTATATTTAAGAAGAAAATATGAATAATATGGTATCTATAAGTTCCAAAACTTCATGGATCATGTTAAAAAACATGGATAATGCTTGAGATGTAAAGAAGAATAAGGTGAGAAAACTTATATAGAGCACATGATAAAATTAAAACTATAATTCTATATTGAGCATAATATAAAAATCAAGATGTAAAAAAATTTATTGAAGAAAGAAAATGAAAATAACAATGAAGGTTAGAGTGATTATATTAAAGGGAATTAGCTTAAATTGATGAAATAAAAACTTTAAGGTGGTGAATGTTCTTGAATAGAAATTAAATTTAAATGAATAATAGATAAGAATGATATAATCAACGTGACTTAAAGCTGATAAATATCAGGATAATATTAATTAATAATTCAATAAGTTTGTGTATGTTAAATTGAATCATCTCAAGTTTTTGATAAACATATCCAAAAAGTACCGGTCAAATTAGCTCCTATTAAAATAAAGAATAAAATCTATTTTTACCAACAGAGAGGGTTTAAATTTAAAAACTGGACCAGTTAGTTCCAAGAGAAATGATTAGAAACATTATATATAAAGTTAATACGTCATCCACCCCCGTTGGTACCCCTCCTAGGCATGTAGTAAAGAGAGGGTTGATTACCCTTGAATCCTACCTCTAATAAGACATAGGCTGGAGACTAGAAATGAGGGTATATAATCACCAATGGGAGGAATTTCTCTCTATGTGTAAATTTAAGGAATAAGAGATAAGATTAGATAACACCAATAAACACCATTTTTAAATGAAGAATAAATACTAATACATGAATGTAATGTTATACATAATTGGAAAAAATGAAAATTACTAAAAGGTCTTAAGTAGCGACCACAAACTTCGACTGCTATTATACAACCACTCTAAGATTATAACTCCCAAATCAATAACTAACCATATACCATGGACCTGAAAATAGTTTATATATATATGTAGGTTGTGAGTACACATATACTTAGTAGGATCCTACTTGGAACCTATCATTAAAAATAATAAAGAAGAATACTAAATCCTGGTGAATAAACAAAAGAAACCAACTCATCAGTGAAAAAAATAAATCAATTTAATATCTTCACCATGGATCGTTCACCAAGTAACAAATGCAAGTAATCATATCCATATCAAAAAATATATATAAATTAATTTACCTATCTTCCAATTACCCACTAGTGTGACACTATATCACCCTAATGGCTCACGTCCTGTGGTCATCCCTCCCATAAGTCATCCTTCCCTAACCTGGGTAATCATAGAATAACCATCTCATCATGTATCTCTGGAAAATCATCACATCCTTATAATCATCATGCCTTGTAACCAAGTAGAAGTCTGGAAGCCACTATAGACCACGTATCATTTATTATACCGCAATCTATTATAACCCATGAATATAAACTCACAAGAAGACAAAATATCATGACTAAATACAAGTATGTGCTATAACCATATTAAATTTTATCTTGGACATAAATATATGGTAAAATGAGATCCATATATCTTGTGTGACTCTATAAACTATACCTTAAGTCATCAAAGCTCGAATATTCCCACTAAAAAACTAAAACTGAAGGGAGAGGGGAAGGGGATAAAGAGTAGTAATCCATCTATTCCTTCAAAAAATTTGATGCTGGGGAAAATACCCCCAAAACATTTGGATGTTGGTTTCCCTACCAAATAGGTTAGTGAAGAATATAAAATTAAAAAATATAAGAATATATCAAACACAAACACACTAAGAGAAATAACCTACCCTTGGACTTAAACTATAGAAATCCCCTCTCAAAACACTTGAATACCACCACTAAGACCAAATAGACTAGTTCTCAAACATGAACCCAAGAATCAATATTAAAATACTTATCCATTTTCACCTAGTAATTTAACACATTAAAATTCATTAATTTTTTGATCTAATAATCTTCCCATCATTTATTAAAACATTAGAAATCTCGGTTTAACAATTTCATTTCTTTATTGGCCAACATTATTTATAATTTCAATTATAATTTCTAGATTTAATACCCATGATATTTAAGAATTTGTTTCCAACCATCCCATGGTTTCTCATTATCATATAAGTTATTTATCATTTCCTCCATCAATACCACCCCATCCCATGGGATCATTATTTATCTAATTTATTATTATAAAATTTCTGGGTACTCTAGGACTCATTCTAAGCCACCGTGACCAAAGATGAAATTATCATTCATAAATCCAAACTACATAAAGAAATTGGTAATAATAATAAAAAATATCCAGAAACCATCCATTTAAAATCCAACATCAAGTAACAAAAAAATATAAAACCCAAATCTCAACGCATTCCAATCACCCTCGTGTCATCCCTGATATAGATTCGCCCAATAAATTTCATCCCACCATCACCAGAATCAAGACACCATTAGAAACTTGAGAAAATCAGCCCATTATTCTTTAAATTCACCAACCATAGTTGGTTATAAACAAAACAAATCAAGGATCTACCATTATAGAGAAATCATAAAAGGTAGAAAAAATATTTTCATCACATAAATTTGGGGGGAAATTAAGGACATATCACTAAGGCACTCAAGATTTTATCAAAAAAGGATGGGCTCACTCAACCCCAAACAATTATATTTAATAAAAACTATTTCATTACTGTATTGAATTAATTGGTTTATTATGAAATAATTTACAATAACTATACTCCATAATTAAAATGGATAAATAGTATCCAAATTAATTATTGGGACATGATTTAGGCTACAATTTAAATTTCAGTTGTTTTAAATAAAGTAGTAATTAAATTCTTATTCCTATTTTGTTAATTATTTAGCACCCTAGACTTACACTCTTGGAATCTAGTGCCCATAAATTCATGCTTTACAAACCATATTTGAAATAAACTAGAGTGAACAAATTTTTACCATAAATAATTACAATATTACTAAAAAATATCGAGTCACTTATATTCAAAGGTTCTTTTAGGTTTAAAGTTATAGAGAATTGGAAAAGGAATTTAAATAATAAATCCCATGCATATATAATAAAATGGAATTTATTTCACTATATAAGAAAATAATTAATTAGTAACATGGATTCAAAAACTCCCACATCATTATATACACAAGTTATTCATTCAGACATATCATGTGAAATACATTTATTCATAACCTGGGGAAATAGAAACATAAGAAGGGGTGATCTCAAATAATTCATAAAATGAGAATAAATAATATATCAGGAATAGATAATCAAAATAATACCAAAATCAAAAGAAACTGCAAGCATAACATATCCACGATTGGCATATCAATAAATAAACACACGGATAACAATAACTAGTTTCTTAGAGATGAAATGTATAATGGCAGACATCTAATTCCATGACCTAATCAAATATATCATGATCTTAACATCAAGGCCTTATATCTAGGAAATATTTTATTCTGGATAAAAATACACCAAAATACCAAATCTAGTTTTTCTCAGAAAACCTATCAATGACTCGAGGGGCTATTATGGGCCCCACCCATCACTAATTAAGTCCAATGAATTCATTATATTTTGGAATCAATAAAATATAAAATACATAACCAACATTCCTTAGTAATAAATAAATTTCAATATTGAAATAATAAGTATAGGCTTGTTAATATTTCCCCAATCAATAAAAGGGATATCTTCCAATGTATGCATCACTCAAACTAACACCCTGTAGAGAAAGGAGTATATAGTTAAATCAATAATTTCAAAAAATAGTTAAAGTAAATACCATTTAAAATAAGTAAATGATGGGATCAAGGAAATCTTAAAAATTATATTCAAGTAAAAAATACTATGACACAATGTATCATAAATTAAGTCAATGGAACCCTTATGACATCTGAAACTTTAAAATGAAAATCCATTGAAGGATATGATTTCAACTGAAACATTAAATATAATTAATAATGATAGTATCATGATAAAAAATATTAAATGGGGGTAGTAGATACAACATTACAAATAAAACATAGTGTATAATAAGAAATATGTCTCAAGGGGTGAATATTTGGGACAAGAAACCCTTACCATAATTCACAACTTATACCAAATCACTTGAATCTCTTGTATAAAAAAAATATCTTAATAACTTATTTCATAAACTTATTCATATTTACAATATTTTATAACTTAATTTATAATTATTCTCAACAAGTATATTATTTTGTTATTTTTTTCAATATCGGGTGTGAGTTATCATGATCGTTTTGAACTAGTTTCATAATAGCATTGTCTTTATTTATTACTCTCCAAAATTTCACCATGCTAGATAATTTAAGATAATATAATGGATAAAATATATCTATTTATAAATCTTTTATGTCATTACATTAGTTTTTAGTTATGTTACATGAAAATGGAATCAATGTCATCTTATTTCAGTAATTTTTGAAATCAAAGATGATATTTTAATAATAAGTTAGATAATTAATATAAAATATATAAAAACATAAAAAATCATTATTTTATAGTTAAATTTTAATAATATTAGTATTTAAGTTCCCATAGTCATCCATGATATAGTTTTATAACATTATTCAAGTATGTGGTTAGACCAACCCAAATATAAACAAACCATAATTCGATGGGTGAGTATTGTTAAGAAATTGTTTATTTTGACATAATATAATTATAAAAAAATCATAATGATATTATTTATATTATTTCAGGGTTTTTAAATATATTTTGAGTATTTTAGATAAATAATTAAAATCACGACAAAAAACGTTACTTCATGGAGACACTTTTCTGCACAACATACGGTTAATGTTTTCATTTCCCGATGAATGATAATAAATGAAGAAAGATTTTAATTTGTATCTTAATATTAATAATTATATTATATATATAAATTTTATTTTTCAATTTCATCCTTATAACCAATGAATATAGGAAGTGGTGAAAAACTAAAGATTCCCTTTTGTAGAGGCGGTAGTCCGCACAATGCACAATCGACATTCTATTATTTTTCTAATTGGATGGAAAGGAATAAATAATGGTTTATTAATTAATATAATAAATAATTAGTATAATAATGATATTGATATCATTATTTAACTATTTTTATGATAGGTTTATAAGGTAAATAATAATAATAAAAAATAAGGAATACATAATACTCACTTTGAAGATTTATCTTGAATGTCTCCTTGGAAATGAAGGTATTAGGCTAACAAATTGAGACCAAAGACTTATGAAATTTAGATAAGTTTATAGAAGGAGAAAAATGACAGATTTTTTGGAATAAATTCTAAGTAGTGGGTGTGTCATGAATGGGTGGAGGTGTTTAATTTTATAAGTGAATAAAAGGGAATTTTTGTGAACATCCATTATTTTTGAATAATATAATAAAACTATTCAAAGGTCAATGGTTCCAAAAGTGATAAATAATGAAGTTTTGGGTGATATAAGGCTAATAAATCCTCTAAATAGTATTTTAACACCTATTTTAAACTCGTTTCAAGTCATTTACTAATAGGTTTTTACATTTTACCATTTTCATTTCTACCAAGGTAACTATTTTTTAACTAAGTAATGTATGTTTTACTAAAAATATAAAATAAAACCACTTAAAAAATTTGGGTGTGATGAACCTTAATTTATCCCATATTTAATATAATTAAAATTTTCAATAATATAAAATTAAATTTTAAATTAACCTACTTAATATATTAGAAAAATGTTTTGTAGAAAATATGTTGTTTTTACCATTAAGTGTTATTAATATTATTTAGAATTGATTTCCAATTTAATGAGTGATTATATATATATATATATATATATTTGTTTTAAAATTATATTAAAGTAATTTTTGGGAATATATTAATTTATTTTATTAGATAACACTTACCCAATATTAATAAATAAAATCTTCAAAAATACAAGTTTCACTATTATTATGGTTATTAAATTTTATCTTAGTAATCATAATTTTATGAACAAAAATGAAAATGAAATTATTAAATAATATTATAATTTTTTTATCTAAAATAGGAAATATATTTTTATATATTTAATTTTTACAAGTGATGAAAGATGTTTTTTGATATAGGTGAACAAAAATAATTTTTAGAGAAAAATATTACTTAAGTCTCCAAAACGTTAAACAAGAGCTTTATTAATTAAAAATAGTAATTTAAAATGAATTATTTTAATTTAAAAATAAATAATATTATATAAAAAAGGTTTCAAAAACTTTTAGTTCATTATTGTATCATGATAATGTTATAAAAGTGACAGTATTAGCAAAATTGCTATTTTTTTCTCTATTCACCTAAAAAATCATTTTTTTTAGAAAAATACAAAAAAAAATAATCTTAAGATTATACTTAAATTATGAATATAAAAATTAAGTTTAACTTTTCAATTTAAGATTATAAAATTTAAGAATTCAATTTTTAAATAAACCATAAAAGTATAATGAAAACTGTTTTCAATGAAAAAAACTATTTAAAAAAACTATTGAATATTATTATTTTTTATTTCCTATAAATTACTAATAAAATTGGCGTTAGTATATTATTCATATAAATAATACATTTTATACTTCATATATTTATATTCTTAAAAAATATATAAAAATATATATTTATAAAGGTTACATTTTAATTCATAAATCAGTCTTATTAATTATTTTGCTACACTAATTAAATTTTCATCAATGCCTTAATATTAATAATAATTTTTTATTTCTATATATATTTTATAATTTTGTCATATCTATATTTACCCAATATTTCTATGACTAAATTTTAATGGTTATATAATATTCCACGGTTCGTTTTGGTTTGGTGTTGCATTTGAAGTAAGTTATCAAACACATTATGTTTTAAAGAAAATGAAATAAATACTATTTAATCTTGGGGTGTTGAAAATTATAAAATCATTAAAAATTTACATTGTTGATAAATTTACATCATATTAATCATGTTAAATAAAAACACAAACACATTAAATAGTTATCACACCATCAAGTAAATCAAAAAAATAACACAAATGAATTATACAATAACCCTTTCTCTTTCTTTTGTTTAATATTTACATATTATTATCTTGTTCAAGGTTGATTAAAATACTACCAAAATATATAAAGAATCATATATTCACACATTCACATAAAAAAAATAGAAGTAAAAGATCCTTTACCTTAAAAGAAGCTTCATAATGTGTTGTACAAAATAGAGGGAGGGAGAGAGATGAAAGTAACCGGAAAATCATAAGGGGCTTGGGTTAATCACATAAGGGTACTTAGATAAACTATATAAAATCAATAAAATCCAATGGAAAAGATCTAATCATATAGGCTCAAGTGAAATCAATTAAATCAAATGAGTTAATTTCTCTATGATTAAAAAAATAGATATTTTTTCTCTTAGAGAATCCCCAAATGCTTGACCAAACATCCAATTTAATTCATATATATTTTCAATTTTGATTTAAACCCCTCATATGACCCATTTTATACTTCCAAATTTTATCAATTTAAATATTACATTAATATTAATCCTAATAGATCTTAAATACATTTATTTTAATTATAATTTCCATTTATTTCATAAAAATAGGTTTTATGTTGTAAAAGAATAGAAATATCACAAGAATGTGATGTAATGTTGTAAACCATCCTGACATGAGATGGGTTTACATTTACAAAACTCTACCCTCATGCAAGAAATAACCTAACATGTGATTGGTTTTACCTTTACACAAGGGGTTATCTTCACACAATGATGGAACTACCTTGACTTGAGCCTTAGAAATATCCCAGTACCCTTATACAATATTTGATCTACCTTTATGTGAGGTAGATTAACTTTACATAGTGAAGGAAAAACCTTCTTCTCCTCTCACAAGGATGTAACTACCCTCACACAATAGAGAAAAACTATCTACATAAAGGGAAAAAAGTTTACTTTTATGTAGGGAGAGTCTCCCTCATAGGGGTAAAAATAAATTAAAAAATTAAATTAAATAAAATTATAAATAATAGATAAAAGATTCCAAACACCATCAAGGAATAACAAAATTGAAAATAAAGGGCTTGGGAAAGTCCATACCCTTACATTAGATACCTCTCAAATAATTCTTATCATCTGTAATTAAAACCATGCCCAGGAAGGAAAGTGAAGGGTCTTAAAGAATCACCCCATGAGATACCACTCAAAGAACTAACTATATACAGAATATAGACACCACATTAGAGGAACAATGCACTTAAACATGTAGCATCATTAATCATCTCGAAACACACTCATAGGGGATAAACCTATTAAATTATGATAACACTATCAATGAAACACAATAGTCTAAGAATAATAAAAAACCTCATAAAATAGTGATAAATTAACCATACATCAACAAAGCATCTCAAAAAGGATCAAACAAAGAATCTAAATAAGAATAAAATATTGATCTCTTATATGTTACTCCCACTACCAAGTTCTCTCCTCCATGTCACCACATATCCACAAGACAAGAACCAAGGGAATAAAACATCCACACAACACCTTATTTGGATGGTATTTAATCTTAATGGGCTACTACTTAATGGTCTCATCATCTTCTACATCCATATAACCCTAATAAATAACATGGGAATTGTTATGAAGACACTAGTGAAGTTACGACACATGAAATAAGTTATAAATCCATCTTATATATGGGGGGAGTTCTAAAAAATACCCAGTCTCTACAAAACACACCAACACCTTGAAAGTTCTAACAAATTAAGGAGAGATATTACTCCCATAACCTAACCATCACTTCCCACAATGATGATATACCTTAAAAAATAGGTGATCTACAAATTTGAACTCTATATTCCCACTCCTTTGATCAACATAGGAATTATAATAATCTCATGTTTCCATCATTCTCTCAAAGATCACCTGTACCATCTATTTCATGATCCACACCAATTATAGTCTAAGAAAAGCTGACTCACCAACCATAGTCTAATATAATTGAGATCAGAATATTCATTTATATAGTGCTTCAAATAGAGCCATACCAATAGTGGAGTGATGAATATTTTTTTAATAAGACACTAACAAGGGTAGTTGCCTCACCCATGAACTTCCAAAATTCTGAATTAATTTGTGTGACATGACCTCTAGGGTTTAGATAATCCAATTTTTATAGACATCCATATTTAGATGAAAAGAATTTATAAGTAATAACTGAGAGCTAAAACAATCCTGGAGACCTCTATAGTCTTTGGAGGTGAAATGGGGATCACTATTAGAGATGATAATCTTTATAACCCCATTAATCACCACCACCTCTTCTAGATACTACCCTAAAAAAAACTCCACTATGTTCGACTCTTTAATCACTAAAAATTGATATGAATTCATCAAGTGATCCATAATCACCCATATCACATCAAAATATCATTGATATCAAAGAAAACTGGTGAATACGTCCATTGATATGTCCACCCACTTCAAATGAGGAACATCAAGAGGCTGAAGTAATCCACTGGGAACATAGTGCACATCCTTCACCCTTTATCACACTAAGAATCAAGATACAGACTCTACAAATGACCTCATCATACTAGACCACAAAACTTACCTCAAAATGTGTGAAACATATTATCTACACTAGGATATACTTCCAAGGGAAAATAGTAAAACTCATAGAGAACCATGTCACACATCATTGATGTAACATATAGACTACCTTGAAATAACCCCTGATACTGAACATCCTCCTACCACTACATAGGGGAATCACAAAAAACAACATAATCTCTCAAGACCTCCACATCAGAATCCCTCAACCCAGATTCCTCCACCTGCTACACCAAAGACAACTACACTATAATTTGATAAATACAACCTCTACCATTAAAAAATACTATATCAAGGTACATTGTGGAAAGATCCTCCATCACACTCAAAGAGTCTCTAGACTCATGCACTACACCACTATGTGACTTCATTTTTATAGAATCAACAACAATATTCTATTTCACTAGAGTATTGGAAATATTGAAGTCATAATCCTAAAAAAATTATATCCACCATCACTGATGTATATTTAGATAATTTTGTGAGAATATTTATCTAAAAATATTGTGATCTGTGAAAAATAAAAAGAACTCACTAATGAGGTAATGCTGCCAAAAATTTAGAGAAAAAAACCATAGCAAACTCAAGATCATGGGTGGTGTAGTTACATTTATGAGGCCATAACTACTAAGACCCACATGATATAAACTATATATATTTCATTAATAGGAAACCCAATACAAGATTTGAATCATTATAATAATCCTTAAATGAAATTCCCTCCTCTATAAAATGAAGAATTAGAGTACTAACTAGTTTCTCCTTCAAATACTTGAAAACATCATGACACTGGTTAGTCAACATGAATGCATGATCCTTTCTAGACAATTTTTTCATAGGAGTCATCACCTAAGAGAATTATAGTACAAAACTCCTATAATAACCATTAATACCAAGAAAACTATATAACTATGTATTATTCTTAGGGGTTTCCCAAGAAAAAACTTCTTCAACATTTGAAGGATCCACAACTACTCCACACTGATACACAACACGTCCCAATAAAAAAAACCTCCCAAATCCTAAACTCACACTTTGGAAGCTTTCTGAACCACTATTGGTAATGAATAACTCCCAAAATAGTCTATAGATATAGCATAATGGGTTTTATTGGATCATCATATGACCCTTTTTAGTAATAGATAACCAAAATACAAAAGAATCAAAATCCAAGGAATCAAACATAAAAGTGTATCTAAAAAATAAATCATAAGAAGTGTACCTTAAATTCCCAAGAATTAGTAGCATCCATCTTCTTACTATGAAGTATTGTGCTTAATGATGATCATAAGGAGAAGTAGACCAATTTATTATGAATTTGATGGTGAAACACTTACCAATGGATCTAAGAACTCTTTATGAGGAATCCTAAATTCCCAAAGGGGTGCTAGAATCTTCACCGAGTGATGAATGAGCTTCTCTAATGGAAAAGAATTTTGTCTATGGATCAATTATGTCTCAAAAACTCAGCACAACCAATAGGAGAAGATCATATCCTCTTATAGGCATCTTTGATGCTCTTCATTAACTGAAGAGCATTAGCCATGAAAATCAGTTTAAGTTTCATCACATGAAACTTGAACACCACACCTTTTAGAGTGTTTATTTATTAAACACTTTAATAAATGAGGTACACCAGCCATAAAAGAACCAAACCATTGGTTTTAACTAATGAAATAACAAAGGATAGATATTGAACTATACATGTATCACATAGACATCAAAAAAGCACTAATATTGACCATGACTTCACATAAATCACCATGATGTGGTAGTTCCCATTTTAGTTCACAACCAAAAATATCCCACCTGTACTAAAAGACCAAAAGGAATTTGTGAAAAACTTTACAACTCTTTTTGAATCCATCCAAACTCCTTTGGACACCATATCATTATAATCTCTTCATTTTGAAAAAAATACATTTTATAAAACATAATAATTATCCAATAGACTAACCACATGACCTTACTAGGCTTATTAGTGTTGAAAAAAAATATAAAATCCATAATTCATAGATGTAACCAAATTTTGGCCTTTATAAAAGCATCACTGCAACTGAAGCTACTGAAGGGTCTGGTGTGATCTATATCAAACATACTCATATCTCTATAAAAATATATCCACTATAATATATATCATATAAAACATATATACACCTATATAATCCATTTTACATGATATCGAGTGAATAATAGACATGAAATATTTTATTCTAGTATGGAAAACTCTTCTTTTCTTGATTCTATGAAAATGACTGACCAATTCATCAAATAAATCACATGCCATTCATCTTACAGACCAGTGCATCACATGTACTCATCTAAGTAGTTTAACACATCATATGTGACTCAACTAATCATGTCCATGAATTTCCTTAGTCAAATTTAGTAAAGAGATAAATGTATTTTCTTATCATATAGGAATAAAAATCTTATCTTGGTTTTTATCCAACCAATAACATAATAAAAAACATACCAAACCACTCTCGAATTTACTATTTAATTTTCTAACTTGCATAAGTAGGGCATAAAAGTATGAATGTTATCATTTTATGTATTTTTCTGAACTTAGGTATGAAGGATTTATAATAAACATACACCCCTAAGTATATCGATGACTACATGATATTCCATGAAATATACTTTGGTAGGCCAGTACAAGTAATAAGTCTCTTCTTATTACCTCGTGAATTAATTCTTGATATCTAATATACAATTATTTATAACAAATAAAAGTTTCTATTCTTTATAAACTTATCATATTATTACAACCCACAATACTTCATAATAATCAGCTGTTAGGGATACCTCAAAGTCACACTTTAAAGGGATATTATCATTCGATCGTTCATGTAAAATTGATTGTAACACACATGAATGAATGATAATTGGATATTTCATTTTTTATAACAAAATGACACATTTACAACCATTACAACCAATATCACATGTTTTTTTTACACTTAGAGATTCTACATGACCCTCATGTTGTTGTTTCAGTAATGGTTTCATCAATGGATCTGCTAAATTCTTCTTTGTTGCCACCCAACTAATCTTTAGATCATATATATCAACGATCTTACATATGAGATGATATTTGTGAAGGATGTATTTGGTTGTTTGGTGAGACTAGGTTTTATTATCCCATGAAACAAACCCATTATTATCACAATATATCTTGATTTCTCCCTTGATTCTAGGAAGCACACCAAGTTTAGTGATGAAATTAAGATCCAAATAGATTAATTCAAAGAATATAATATAACAATGTATTCAACCTCTATTGTTGAGTCCACTATTGTGGATTTCTTGAAACTATTAAAACTGATAGATCCACTATTTAGGAAAAATATAAATCTATATTGAGATCTTAGATCATCTTTTACAAATTTCAAACTAGAATCTTTTTAACACTTTAAAAAATGCTCATCCTCTTCTCCTCTAAATACCAAGAACATATCCTTAGTCCTTCTCAAGTACTTAAAAATTTTCTTCAAAAACATCCAATGGCTCTCACCAAAATTAGATTGGTATCTACTTTTTATGCTCAAATAATAAGAAACATTTGGATGAGTACACAACATGTCATACATGACATATCCTATGGAGGATGCATAATGTAACACCCCAGAATGATAAAGGGTTAAATTACTTAATGACATGAATCATGTCAACAAGGTACACATTTCTTTTTAGGAGTATACATAATTTTAACTCTATAGTTAATCATGCTCAGACTAGAGTAGTGATTAGGATGGGTGACCTCCTAGTAAGTTTCTCAGGGTGTGTGAAAGTGAGGTCAAGGATTACTAGAAAGAACATGTATTGGATTGTGGGGAAAATAATTATTCAGATGACCCATTCAGGCATGTGGGTAGGCCCCAGGGAGGGGACCACATGTCTACGAGGCAACTCATGGTACTTGGTAGGCCAGGACCTGGCGAACATGTTAAGGTGGGGTGTCTGTACTATCAGTGGGGCCTAGTTGTTACATTGATATTAGAGAAGGAACCCGGCCTTAAGTGCAGTGGCATTGACCAGGTTGATATGTGGGGTCCATAAAGAGGGTGTGGTGCTCTAGGGGGGGGGGGGCATGAATGTAACACCCCAGTATGATAATGGGTTAAATGACTTAATGATATGACTCATGTCAACAAGGTATAACTTTCTTTTTAGGAACATACCTGATTAGAAATCCACAGTTAAACATGCTTGTCCCGGAGTAGTGATTAGGATAGGTGACCACCTAAAAAGTTTCCCAGGGTGTGTATGAGTGAGGAAAAATAACACTATAAATAACATGTGTTGGCCTTTGGGGATATTAATTAGTCATATGACCCATTCCGGAATGTGGGTAGGCCCCAGGGAGGGGACCATGTGTCTGTGAGGCAACTGGTGGTAGATGGTGGGCCAGGACCCGATGACCTTGTTAAGGTGGGGTGTCTGTGCTGTCAGTGGAGCCCACTTGTTACACATAATTAATCCTATCTATCATTTATAATTATTTATAAGGATCATAAATCTTCTTAAGATTCATTCCATGAAATAATGGTAGAGAACCCATTTTGGAGTTCTCCACGATAAACCGCTTTAACACTTTACCAATATATGTTTTCTGACTCAATACAAGAAAACTAATTGATCTATCTCTATAGATCTTCATACTAAGTATATAGGTAGCTTCACCCATGTATTTCATTGATAAAAATTTACTCAGTCACATCTTTAATAAGTGAAGTGTCGGGACATCATTTCTAATAAGCAGTATTCATCTACATACAATATCAGAAATACTACGACACACCCACTAACTTGATTATATACATAGGAATTATCCATGTTTTTGATAAAATCAAACTCTTTGATGGCATCATTAAAATAGATATTCCATGTTTGAAAATATTGGTTTAGTCCATAAATATACTATTATAAATTGAAAACCTTAGCAGATTCATTAGGTAATTCAAAACCTTTAGATTGTATTATATACACATCCTCAGCTAAATTACTATTATGGAATATGGTTTTGACATCCATCTGATATATCTCATAATCATAATGAACTAATATGGCTAGAAAAATATGAATGGAATTTATCATCACTATAGGTGAAAAGGTCTCTTTATAGTTAATATCATGAACTTATTTGTAACCCTTTTTCACCAAGAGTGATTTATAGGTAGACACTCTACCATCCATGATAAGTTTCTTATGGAAAAAACACTCGCATCTTATGGGTATTACCCCTTTAGGTTTATCCACTAAGTTTTAAAAATGTTTAGTGTATATGGATTACATCTCATATTTCATTGATTTTAACCATATCTTAGTATCAAAACTCTTAATATTCTCTTATAAGGAAGTAGGTTCATCTCTTATAAATGTTAATTCATCATCATTTTCCAAGATAAATATATATATATCTCATGTACCTAATGAATCATAATAGAACCTTTTGGTTCTTTTGCAATGTGATTTTGTTCTTATTCCACAACTCTTTGTAGAACTAGCTCAACTTCCATCTTAGGAATGATTTTTTATTGGTCTTGAACTTATCCAAGTTCAACATTCCCCATATTGAATCCCAAATTGATGAATTACTTTGTCATGTAATGCAGAAAATTAGGCAATAAACACTTAGTGTTCTATAGTATTATAGAAATGATATCCACTTACTTCCTTGTTATAACCAACAAATAAGAACATGTCAAATTTTGGGTCAAGTTTTTCTAAATCCAATCATTGTGAAAATGATTCATAACCCAAAATAATCATAGTAAAATTAGGATATTTACCATACCATATATCATATGTCATCTTTATGACTACTTTAAATGGAATACAATTTAGATGAAAAGTAATAGTTTCTAGATAATAACTCCAAAATAAAATAGGAAGGTCATATAAACTCATCATCAATCGAATCTTGTACAAAACGGTACAATTATTCATTTTAGATAAACCATTTCTTTATGGAGTTCTAGGAGGATTGAGTTTTGAAACAATTCTATAATCTCTCAAGTGAGATATGAATTCTCGTCTCAAGCATACACCACTCTAATCTGATTAGAGAATCTTAATACTCTTTCCCAATTGATTTTATACTTTATTCAAAAACTATTTGAACTTTTTAAAGGTTTCATACTTATGAATCATTAGAATCACATAACCATACTAACTATTTTCATCGATAAAAGTAACAAAGTACTTAAAATTACCACTTTTTTAAGTACTCATCCATATAAATCACTATATTTGAGATCAAATAATCTACTAGCCCTTTTACAATTTCTACCAAAATATACTTTGGTCATTTTAACCAATAAAAAAGATTCAAAATTATAAAATTATTTTTAATCAAATGAGTCTAATTATAAATATGTATAGAGTCTTTGAATGTGTTTCCAATTTATATATCCAAGGCGACAATGCCAAAGGTAGTTTAGATTAGAATCAACCCTTACCTTCTTATTCTGAATATTATAAATAGGATTATCCATATCTAGAATATATAAACCATTAATTATTTTCCCAATTCCATAAAACATATGATTATTATATATAGAACAACTATTTTCTTAATAATGAATGAAAATCCCATCTTGTCCAAACAAGATACATAAGTCAAATTCTTGTTTATAGAAGGAACATAATAACATTTTTTTAACTCTATGATTAATCCATTGGGTAGTCTTAGATCATAACTGTTGAAATATAATGCAAAAACTTGTTCTTAATTACCAATATGAATATATACTTATCTCTTCATTTATTCCTTATTATCTCTGATTGTGTGTTTATCAGCACAAATGTGTGATGCATACCTAATATCTAATAACCTTAATTCATAGCTAGTGGAATAAATATCTATAACATTAATATATTGGTGTTCATAAATTTTATCCTTGAGAACACTTATAAATCCTAGATACCAATATTTAACTATTTTATTAGTCATACTTATTTGGGATCTTAAAATTATTATGATTAAGTATGCCATTATCTATAATAAAGATATATTAGTGGGTGAGTATGATGTATTATATATTTTCATTAATAAATTTAAATGAAACTTTTCCCACTAAAAATGATAAACCCAATACATAATATCCATTTAGTGATATAAGATCTATATTTCACTAAGAAATGAGTTTGATAGGGAATTCCTCTCATCACTTAATTATTTAGGAAGGGAATCATACCAATCACAATAGTTGTGACTCTTGGATATTGAGATAATAACTTATCATCCAAATCCATCATATGGATTAACTCAATTGTATTCCTCAGGTATTGTTCTTGAGGGTTTCCCAGCTAAGTGTAACCTAAAGTAAACCCCAATAATAGACTAACAAAAGACATTCCAGAGGCACCCTACTAAGGAGGAACCTGCCAAAGGATTATACAATATTATCTATCACTTACTTTCTTTATACAAGAAAATTTAGGGGCACCCTTATAGGGTAGAACCTACCAAGTTGAACAATTTATCTCTTAATAAGTTCCTCTTTTAAAGGAATGTCACACATAGTATTTAAATTTTTTCTTTTATTTTAAGGTATTTCTAATTTAATATACACTATATACATATTAAATTCATAACTATTACATATTATAAAGTATTTATATTATCATGTTTTATTCCTTTTTGTGTATTCCTACTTATAATGATTTGGTTTCAAAATCCCTATTCCAACTACTAAATTAATGTGTTCCCACCACATTAATGTGTAAATCTTTAAAAAACCCACAATATTGTGTTACCCAAAAAATAAAAGTCAAAAATATTAATAAATATCTAAATGCATCATATTCATAAGGTACATAAAAAATTCATGTAAAGGAAAAGATTTATATGAGATTAAAAATATTCACATGAGTATGCGCAAAGCAACAGATAAAAAACCCATTCAATTTTCTATATAAGGTATAGTCCCTAGTCTGGTAGGTGGTCCGACCCCAACTACCTCTACAAAGAGAGGCTTTACTCAACAGATTATTCAATTAATGATAACTCTAAGAACTAATATGTACAAAATACATTCAATAACTATTCTCAAAATCATAAATCAAAATAAAAACTGAGGTCAAGGTAAATTAAAACTAAATTTTATGGAGTCATACCTAGAATGTAATGTAGGGATTTATCTCCTAGAAGAAGTTTAATAGTTAAAGAAAAGGCATATATAATATAATTTTTTTTAATAGGCAATGGAAAACATCCCCTTTATTATTAAGAAAATAAATCCCACTTTTAAATAGGGTTGAGAGGTAACCCTTTATATGAACCAAAGGCCCAGGGTATAAAGACCCATTACATTTTGATGTCCTGTAGGCCTAGTGACTTGAAAGTTGAAGTAAATGACCCAAACGCCCAAGATGAGCAACCAAATAATGCATCATGATTTTAGTCTTTCCACTATGCTACCCCCTTACAAGTAACCATTTAATTATACTAAAATAACATGAATTCATGACATATAACCCCTCTTTAACCCAAATCTAGGAAGAGGGATATAAGATAGGTGTTAGTACACCCTTCATTTTTTCAAGTTTCCCACCTTCTAGGGATTTCATGTTTCCATGCCATGATACCTCTAAGATGTGTCACATCACCTGTCATGTTATATCCCTCCACATTATGAATCATCCCCTATTCCAAAGACCATCATGTTGTGCTACCCAGTACAACGATATAGAATAGAACCCCTATATACCAAATAGTCAGTGGTCTAATTGATAGGTTATAGAGAATCTATCACTCTTTTGATCTTCCCACCCAGTAATACTATGTCAAGCTATACTACTAACCTAATGTGCTATGCCGATCAAATGTTCTCTTTATGAAATCCGCTTCTCTAAGAGGCCTGATGGTTGAAGTGATGAGCTAGAGGTCACAGGGCCCAAAGACCCCAAAACAGTTCCCATAGGCCCAAGCCAAGATGAGAGGTAAAAAAATCAAATATATCAATGCAATCCCAAATAGGAAGCCAGGAGAACCCATGGGGATCCCACCCAATCCATGCCCGAGCCTCACCCTCACCCATTGAACTCCACCATCACCACTACCATTGACCACCACAACTAGATTTCCACCCAACACCACAAAAATATCCAGCATAGTGAGATCTCTTCTCATCACCACACATATCACCATCACAACTAGATTGAAACCCAAATTTACACTATTATCGTCCACTATAGCTAAATCACCAGCATCACCGTGACCACAAGAAACCAACACATAGGCCCATGTTGTCTCCATCCTCTATAGAATGACACCAACCAATGCCCAAAAACCCCAAGATGTCATCACCTGTTGGATCAAAAACCAGATCCGAAGAGGAGAAGGTTCCATACATAACTGATGATGAGCACCAACTCTAAACTAGATCAATCAATTCAAAAAACTATAAAGGAACCATTAATGAAAATTGTAACCAAACCAGATCTAGCAATCACCATCATACAAGAAACTTTGATCCATCTCCACCTGAAATCCCAGAAACTAGAATCAGAGAGGAAGGGGTTTTTCGCACCATCAAAGATGAAAAAATCCACCAGATTTGAAGCAAGAATGTTGAGATGAAGGCACCAGGAAGCAATAAGGTATCTGATCATGAGGAAGATGAGGAGAAAGCATCAGAGATGAGAAAGGAGGGGATGAAATCATTTTAAAAAGGCTAACAAAGGAAGAACCGAAAAGAATACCTAGGGATATATTAAGATCAGGGATCTCCTGAGAGCACCCCTTGAACCCCAAATACAATATATAAAATATAATCATATTTCTTAGATAATTTAATAAATATAAATATCAAATGATTAAATAAATAAATAAATAAATAATTTTTTTTATTTATTTTTCAAAATATGAGACATTTATGAATTTGTCATAAATATAATCTAACTACATACCTTTTATATATTAGCTAAAACATGAATATAAACAATTTAAATTCAAAATAAATATGGAATATTTCATATTAATAATATATGAAATTTTAAAATTTATTTAAACCTTTAATCATATTAATCATCTAAACAATTTTGTTGTGGTCTAAATCATATTTTTAAATAAGGCCCTTCTTTTAATTTGAACAGTTTCAAATTAATTAATTATGAATAATTCACAATTATAAATATAAATTTTTTTACATATTAATCATTATTTTATAATTTATAAACATTTTATAAATTATTTATTATGATTTATATATAAACATTTTATTTATAAATCATAATATATTCCATATAATTAGAAAAATGCATTTTCAATGTTAACACTTAATATTTTAGGGGTATAATATTTTTTTCAAATACATTTATTTAATTATAAAAAATTTATAATTAATTAATTTATAAATATTTTATTAATTTAAATATACCAAAATAACTTTTATAACTATTTATAAACCATTTAAATCAAAATGTTAAAATCTAATTTTTAAACTTTTTATTGCTTCACCATAGCTTGAAAAACATCATGGCACCCAAGATCTGGCCATTTTGGAAGAACTATCATGAGATGTAGAATGTGGAACAATATGGGGAATAATTCACCATGGATTAGGTCTTGGTTCCTATAGAATCCTAGTTATGGTGATAGTGATCTGGGTGTTTTGAAGTTTCCACAATTACACCACGAACACTATCATGTCATGGTGAAAGTGATGCTTTTTGAAAAAAAAATAAAAACATTTAATCTTTGATGATACTTGATATGATACCACTTATGGGTTTCATTGGATCATCAAATGAACCTTTATAGTATAATTTAACCCAAACACAGAAGAATGTATCTCCAAGGAATCAAACATATAAGTGTATCCGAAAAATAAAGCATAAGCATCATATCTTAAATGCTTAAGAATCAGCAATATATATATTTTTCCTATGAAGGAGTGAAATAGATGATGATCATAAGAATTAGTAGATGAATGTATTCTAAATTCTAGGGGGAAACACCAACCAATGGATCTGTGAATTATTTGTGAAGAATCTTGAGTTCCCAAAGGGTTGTTAGAACATTCTCTAAGCAATGAATAAGCTTTGATAATAGAAAAGAGTTTTGAATATGGATTATCCATATCTTACATACTAAGCACAACCAACAGAATATGATCAAATATTCTTAAAGGAATCCTTGAGGCTCTTCGTTAAATAAAGAGTGTTAGCCATATAAAATTCTTTAAGTTTCATCTCATGAAAATTGAATGTTACACATGTTAGAGTTTTCATTCATTGAAAAATCCAATGAATTATGTGCACCAAATATAAACAAACCAAACTTTTAATATTTAACTGATGTGATCATGTAGGAGGGATATGAAACAACACATGCATAACATGTGTGTCAAAACATGTGTGTCTTTTGACCATAGCTATACATGAACCACCATAATGTGGTAGTCCCCATTTTAGAGAACATCCAACACTACATGTTCCTCATTAGAAACCAAATAAACCACGATTTTATCAATAAAAACCACCATGAATAAATAAAAAACTCATGTAACACTACATTAATTAGTCCCATGAACTTTTATGGAACATTAGTAACACCAAATGATATCAAAACAAACTTTTAATTCCCATAATGACATCTGAAAGTATTATTTGGAATATTACCATCCTTAAATTGAATTTGATGATATCCAGGTCATAAATTCATATTTTAGAATCATCTATATCTCTTATACTGATCTAATAGATCATCAATCCATGGGAGAGGGTAGTAGTTATTAACTATCACTTGATTCAAGTAATGAAAATTTATATATAGATGCAAAATACCATCTTCCCTATTCAAAAACAAAATTATATCACCCCACGTTGACACACTAGGATGAATTAATATTCTCTATAGTAGATCATCAATATGAATCTATAGCTCCCACAACTCAAAAATGAATATCTAATACAGATACATAAATACTAGAGAAATGAACAACTGTATCTTTGTCCCAAACTCAATATCACTTTGAGGGGGTGACATCTCAAATTGTTATGGAAGGACATTTGGTTACTCTTTGAAAACCTCAGGAAACACTAACAAATGATCCTCTACCGAACTCAACACTATACCATCCATCAAAAAAGTTATATATTCAACACGCCTCTGAACCATATAAGGTCGTCTATCGCCAACAAACATATATCTCTCTTTACATCATCATCATAGAATATGATGCACCTACTGAATCACTCCATAATATCCTACACTGAAAACAACCAATCCACAATGAGAATGAAATTATATGTATATATATATACATATAAACATGAGAAATATCATCAATAGTGATTTTATCCCAATATCAAATCACAATATTTGAACATATCATACAAGAGATATTGGCCAATAACTAGTGTAGTCAATATTAATGGAACTGGAAGTCTCTCCACCTCAAGTCCTAAAGTATAGACTAGGGCTAGTCCAATGAATGGGTGTGTGGATCATGAATCAAATAAGGCATTCACCCAAATAGAAAATTGGAATATAGTACCCTTCATGATATCTGACCCACCTAATACTAGAAACTCTAAGGAATGAATTTAACCATGACATACTCCATGAAATATCTATCCCTAATGGAGACTATCTTCATTAACACACTCTAATAGTTGTCCTTGAGGATGAGGGGAATCATAGGGCTATACTTTAACCATTCTATCCCCTCTTTATTGATCATAGAATGGATCTCCTTGCCACTACTTACACCTCAAAGGATACTGCTGCAATGACTAATCTTGAAGAGGGCCAATATATCAATACTAAATTATAAGGAAGGTCAAATACTCTCACTTATGATGTAATTGAACTCCACATGCATAATAAACCATGTATGTCTGAATGGAATGGGTATGAGAACTTCTATATTCAATGAAATGAGATGAAGATGGTTACAGTTCACTCCACACTATTTAAAAGTGTTTTTGAATAGGTAAATGATGACTTATTTCCATAAATATAATCCATAGATATTTTAATGAATCCCCTCCCAAGATAATATAGTCCTAGAAAAAATCCTCTTAATAACCTATAAAATTTCCAACACCTTGAGATACGTCTTCAATGTGAATTGGGTGACCAGGTTCCTGATCTTTGAGTATAATTCCTCCTTGAAATTCTTCACCCTATCCTTCTCATATAACAGATGTCCTGAATCATAATGCAAGAGGTTTCTAAACTA
This sequence comes from Viscum album, assembly GCA_963277665.1. Taxonomy (NCBI): domain Eukaryota; kingdom Viridiplantae; phylum Streptophyta; class Magnoliopsida; order Santalales; family Viscaceae; genus Viscum; species Viscum album. The sequence continues at coordinate 608,101,234 of OY728150.1, read as the reverse complement.
TACACCAAACTTCTTCATGATGGAACTCCCCCGATGAAGGGTAAAAATATTTTGTTGACAAACCACCTTTACAGCTGAAGAAAGAAACTCAACCAAAAACTAATCTTGGAGCTTCTCCCATAAAGAAAGTGAATCCCAATGGTACTTAGAAATAAGAACCATAACTGTCGAACTAACCCATACAACATTATAAAAAATAATGAAACTCAGTGTTCCCTTAAACGATGAATCAAACTGAATGAAATATCTACCTCTTCTAATCAATAATTATTTATGATATCTGAAACAGATCCCTCATACTTCTAAAGACCCAGGAATTAAAAATCACGGAGTATCCTCCTCACTACTGGAAAATGGACCTATACCCACGGTTTTGGGGAAAACTGTGGGTATAGGTCACCCTATCTCTACAGTTTTGGGAAAACCATGGGTATATGCATTTTTTGATAGCCTATTCCCACGTTTTCCCCAAACCGTGGGCATAGGCTACCCTATACCCACAGTTTTCTCCAAACCGTGGGTACAGGGTATCAAAAAATTCCTATACCCACGGTTTTCCCAAAACTGTGGGGATATGGTGACATATACCCATAGTTTTCCCCAAAAACTTGGGTATAGTCATCATATAAAAAACCTATACCCATGGTTTTGACAAACCGTGGGTCTTGGTTTCCCGCCTGTGCGTGTGAAATTTATTTTTTCCGCGGGAACAAATTTTTTTTGGCAGGAGTTCTATACCCATAGTTTATTCCTCTATAACCACGATTTAAATAAATATATTTAATAATATATATATATATATACATACATATATGCAGTGATGGGGTAGTGGTAAGGCCGCTCGTGAATGGAGAAGTGGTCGTGAGATTGAATCCTGCGGGCCACTATTTTGTAAAATATGCTATACTCGCGGTTTCAAAACCGTGGGTATAGAGTTATGACACAGTGAAAAAACCTATACCCATGGTTTTTACAAACTATGGGTATAGGTCATGGACCTTTACCGATGCCACCAACACCGTGGTTCCCCAAACCGTGGGTATAGCCTATACCCATGGTTTTTGGGTCTATACCCACAGTTTTGAACCATGGGTATAAGATCATTTTCCAGTAATGCCTCCAATTTACATCATCATTTACCTCCTACCTATGATGATCTTCTAGAACACACTATTGAATATATTCCATATGAACCCAATGAAGATGCTGACATGGAGCCATTCCTACAACAGAACAAGCATTAGGGACACCTAAACCCAAAACAAGGAATATTTAAGGTAAATTATTTAAATCATTTAAATATAATTCCCATATTCCACCCCAATTCAAACACTATCATAAAAAATCATGATGTATGATCCTTACCTAGGTCACTTCCTTGCAAGAAGAATCACTTCATTTAGAAAGTTCATTAAACTTGACGTTTCTTACATCATATCACAGGGGGAACCTAACTTCCTATGTCCCAGTTTGTCTCCCTTGTTTACATAATATACTAAGTCCATTTGAAATTATTTCCCTAGAAACCCATGCATACTCACCTGTACCTATCTATCAACTCCATCTTATCTATCAACCATCAGCTCTGATACCACTCTATCACAACCCCCTCCACTAGTACCCCTCCTAGGCCGGTAGGGAAGAGTGGTATGATGATCCCCAAATCCTTCCTCCAATAGGCAATAGGTTGGAAACTATCATCAAGGTTATATAATAAAAAATGGTATATATTACCCTCTTTTTGTAAATTTAAGTAATAATAAATAATATTAGATATAATCAATCATCCCCATGCATAAATAAAGAAATCCTAATAAAAGAATGTAATGTTATACATAACTATAAACAACTAAAAAGTAACAAAAGAAGTTCCTAGGTAGTTTCCATAAAATTCATCAACTTCTAAACAACTACTATGAGATATTAATGCTTATGTTGATCAAAAACTAACTCCTACAGACCTAAAAAATAGTTTATATATATATAGGGTGAGAATAAATTTATACCTAGTAGGATTCTACCTAAAACATCTCATAAAAAATGTGAAAGAAGTGTACTAAAACCCAGTGAATGAGAAAATGAAACTAACTTTCCATCTAAACAATTAAAGTTATTTTCCTTACTCAGCATGGATCACTAAACAAGTAACATGTACAAGTAATAATATCCATATAAAAAAATTTATATAAATAAAGTTACCCCACTTCCACTTTCCCACTAGTGTGTCTCTCACACCCCAATGACTCATGTTCTGTACTCATCCCTCCTACAAGCCATCCTATTATAACATAAGAAATAGCATAACCATATCATCCTGTATCTCCTTATCACATCACATCTTCATCATCATCATGTATCATGACCAAGTAGAAAATCAAAATTCACTACAACCCTTGTATTATGCATTATACATTAAGACACTATAACCCATGCATATATACCCACAGGAAATCAAAGCCACCATAATAAAATATAAGAATGTCCTAAAACCATAAGACATTATAACACATATATAAATATATAGAAAATAGAGATCCATCATAGAACACGTGAGTCAATACCCTATACCTTAATCTATCACAACTTGGGTATTCCCACATAACAATCTATAGCTGAATAAAGATTAGGGGAGAGGGTGTAGTTGGACACCCATTCCCTCACCAACCTAGATTTTAGGGGAAAACCCCCCATAAAACATATGGGTGTTAGTTTTACTACTGACTCAAGTGGTGAAGCATATTAAATTATAAAATATAAAAATATATCATGCACAACCACACTAAGGGAAAATACATATCCTTAGACTGAATCTCCAGCTATCACCTCTCAAGATACCAGACTGTCACCACTAAGGCCTAGGATACTAGTTCTCAAACATGCATGCAAGGATCAAGATTAACATTTTTAACTATTTTAACATAGAAATTTAGAAAATTACTATTCATTAATTTAGTGATCCTGTAGAGACTCAGGTTTTTCCCTGTAAGAATTTGGAATATTTATAGGAATATTTCCGATACTAGGTGCATATTTGACTTGGTATTATGAGTACTGGAGAGCCTTTGTGCAGTGATATTAAAAACATTAAATATATTTTATGATGTGTGCACAGTTTCTTTATAAATGTATAATTACTCCCAAGTAGAGTCTCAGATTTTAAATCTGATACAACAGTTGAGTTAAAAATGTGGTGTTTAACCTAGATATGACATAAAATTTGTCAGTGGTAGGTGCTCGGTTGATGGCTTGTTGGCAGTGTGTTAAATGGAGGTTTATTAATTAATAAAAATTAATAAACCCGTCCTTTGTTCTCACACATATAATAATGGAGAGGTTCCCCCACCCCCTTGTTCAATGGACAAACTGAGGTTAAACCAAGCATAGGAGGTGCCATCGATCTTTGATCTTGATGAAAGTCACTCCTGAATTGTGGTGCAACAACTTTAGAGTATGGATCTTCACCCAAATCTTTAGATTTTTTCCATGAGGTAGAAATATTTTAGTTTTAAGACTCGATACCATTTTTAATGTGTTGTTTTAAGGTTTTAGAGCCCTTAGAAAACTTCTAAAGACACCATGGAGGTCGATTTGTTAGTTTTAGTGGAAATTGGGGCATTCTAGGAAGCTCTTAGGGAATTACCATTTAAAATTCCTGATCACATAGCAAGTAGTGCAGTGGCGCATGTTGTGTGTTCTTCCCAATTGGGAAAGATGACTTTTGGGAACTACATGCCATGTGGTGAGCCCAGGTCGTGTGGATAAGGGACATGAACAGACATGGAATGCCAAGGGACATGGTCATGTGAAAGCACACACACAGTGGACATGAACACATGGTACATACATGGGCATGAGATGTGAAAACTACCATAAGGACAGTTAGCCAGGACATGCCATATACTGAGGTTACATGCCATGTTGGAGACACGAATGGCTGATCTGTGTGGGTAAGGACATGGTTAGGGGACCAAAGTGAGTCGAGACATGACATATACACCATGTACATGCCGTGTAAGCTCACATGGCTTGCCAATCCATGTAAAAGAAGAAACTATTAGGTATTCAAGTGGGGTCACACACTCTGTGGACCCCAGTACATGCCATGTACTATTCTTTGAAACTTTCTCTTAGTGTATCTCCTTCTTCAGGACTCAGATTCAAGCATGTGAATAGCCTATCTTGAGCAGTTTTCCATGTAAAACATGATGGTAGCCATCATGGTTGCTTGTGAGATATGATGTAGAATGATGCAAGCATGGGACTATGATAGAAGTACTAAATCATAGATAGTGATTAGGGAGGATCATTAGATAGGGTTAGGGTTTAGTACACTTCCCTATTATCTCAAGATACAAGTCCCCCTAGACTCTTTAGGCTAGTAGAGCAGTGCTCCACTATAGTGTTAAGGCATGAGTCCCCTACCCATGGTAGTGAAGTGACACATGGAATGATGAGCGTGAATACACTTTTAACAATGCTTAACCAATGATGGAGATTAGTTTGATTTACTAGAGATATTCTAGGACTGGTATTCCCCTGATAGACCAGGGAGTGGGTCCCCTATATCATTCATGTAGATGGATATAAAGACCCCCTATTGCATTTGGGTGCATTCCCTTCATACTCATTGTGAAGATAGAGTTGGTACTCTTCTTTTTTACAAGGTGCAGGTCCTCCATCTATGGATTTGGTACTCCCCTATCATACTAGGGTGTAGTTCCTCCATACATGATGTTGTGGTAGATTTGGTACTCTCCTGTAATACCAGGTTGCAGGTCCTCTATTCATGGAGTTGGTACTCTCTTGTCGTACTAGGGTGTGGATCCTCCATGTGCATTGTTTATATTGAGTCATTAATCCTCTATCATACAAGGGTGTAGGTTCTATATTCATAGATTTGGTACTCAACAATCATACTATGGTGTGTGTCCTCTATTCTGGGGTTAGTACTCCCCTGTAGTGCTAGGGTGTGAGCACCCCATTGTGATTATATAGGTAGAGATGGAACTCCACTATACACAGGGTGCAGGTCATCTACCTATTGAGTGGTACTCCATCGTCTATGAGTAGTGGTGGGGAGTGGGTCCTCCTTGGGAGTTGGAGATCCCTCAACTATGGAGAATAGTTGGGAGGAGTATCCCCACCACTTGTTATGAACCACACCTAGTTAGGAGGTAGTTCCCCCTCAATGCGGTGAGGTGCATGTCCCTCCATACAGGTACTCCAAAGGTTTTATAGGATGGTTAGAAGTTAAAAATACCTTACATGCGGGGCCGTGGCGAGGTGTGGGTCCCTATTCTATATCTTAGAGAGGATTCACATGGTGCATGGTCTAGAGTAGTGCTCCATTTAATATATTCAGTGGAGAGGGGTGGGACTCTCCAATTGGGTTCCTATGAGCCTGTATAGGGTACAAGATAGTAATGATAGTACCTATGGTGTTGGGAATTAGAGTTGAACCGAGAGATCTATTCTTGATAGATCTTATCTCTCTGATGAGTGTCATCTAGGATGGTAGGGCTCATGGAGTGTGTGCTCCTAGATGAGAATTTCATTAGAGCCTCGTGTAGAAATGGGTAGCTAGTTGTGAAGTCAGAACCTCAAGAGACTCGAAGTCTAAGATGAGTATATTTTGGTGATTTTAGGATTCCTTGATGTTTTTAACATATCTTGATTAGTTCACAATGTGAATATGATTTAAATAGTAATTCATAGTCGAGGAGTGACCAAGATGGAGTTTCTTATTTTCTCTCACTTGGGTTCCCTCTGGATGGGTTGAGTAGACTAGTTCCTTTAAGTTTCCACCATTTATTTTTAGTGTTTGGGGAACCTATTGAGTATTTTTATACTCACCCATGCATTGGATTTTACCGCACATGCTATGTATTGTGAAGATGATAGACCTTTTGATGGATTCCTAGGAGGACTCGGAGCAGGGGGATCTTAGTGAGCTAGACAGAACGAGGTGTATACTGGTTCTTGAATGAGGTGTGTTCTAGAGGTTTTATTTGACAACATTCCCCTCTATCTAAGTAGGTTGGACTCTTTTGATATCTTCCTTTTGTACTTTTAGTACTTCTTCTGTACTCTGATTGTGGGATAAATGTATGCATGTATTTTTAGTTTCAATTTTATTATCTCTTCATCGTTCCATGGAGATGTATGTGGGTGTGTGTGTACAAGTACCACAGGTTAAGGACTCCAATGTGTGTGATATGCCTACTTAGTGTTGGTTGACAACCCCTAACATATTAGAGGTGGTCTTTGGGTAGTCTCTACTTGGACCCCAGTGGGTAGGGTCCTGATAGAGTGATATTAGAGGAGGTCCTTCCCCAGGACTAGAGAGTTATGGGTTATATAGATGTGAGATTGGGTTGGGTTTCACAGTGATAGTGGTAAAGTGTTTTGAGTTCATCTTTCAGGCTAGGGAATCTAGTGTTGGTTTAATGACCAATGTATCCATTTACCAAGATTCTAATAAATTTCTTGTCGACTCAGAACATGTAGTCACTGGTTGTAGGGAAATTTTGGTACATGCATCATATAAGACTGAGTTGTGGGTTTCATGTCCTTTTTGAGTAAGATCACTAGATATACTCTTTGATTATGTCATGTATTGATTTTATTTTAGGATTACACCATGATGACATTCAGATAGGGATTCATGGAGGGATTATTATGATGACCTACCCAATGATGATACTTTAGTTTAAGGAAATGGGCATGAGGAAGCACCTCTGGGTGCTCTAGTTGAGCCACCACCCATAAATGAAAAGATTGTATTGACAGTTCAGGCCAAGGATGTGCATAGGATGATTAACCTACATGAGTTCCATAGGTCGTGACCTCTGATGTATTATAGTGAGATAGATCCCCAGGTAGCTGATGATTGGATTGAGGTAGTCACACATGTTTTTTGCCTTTTAAAGAAACCTCCCAATCAAATGGCGGTCCTATCGGTGAATATTCTATAGGGATTAATCAGGTGATGATGGATTCTAGTGAATAAGACCCATGATGAGATAAACCTCACCTAGATAGAGTTTGACTGTCTCTTCAAAGAAGAGTTTTATCTAGCCATATTGGGATCAATGCATATCCAGGAGATTCTACAGCTTCAGCAGGGTATCATGTCTGTGATAGAGTATTCAAAAAGGATCAAATACCTTTGATTATAATCCATGTATATGGTTTGAGATCCATTTTTTAGAGCATAGACCTTTGATTAGGGTCTCCACAGATACATCAGAATAGGTGTGGTCTCCTTGTGGCTTCCCTCTTATGTGGGGGTTCTAGAGTGAACTCTAGTGATAAAGACCTTTTCGATGGAGGGTCGGGAAGATGGATACATTAGTAGTGATCATGAGGCAAAGAAATATTCAGTAGCTGGAAGATGGTAGTCAGTAAGATCATGGTGTAGGAGGAATACTCATGAACAAACCTAGACATGTGGGACTATAGCACATAAGTTTTTCTGGGGATCTGGTTAGCCATAGGAGAGACGATGTTGCACTTACAATGAATAGGGAAATATTGCGCGAGATTGTATGACCCCATGTGCTACTAAGAGGGAGATGGTCGATAGACCTCCCTATCATAGATAGTATTTGGATCCTGGAGTTCTGCCTGATGTAGGATATGGAAGAGGAGTAGGGAGCACAACGTGAGGTGTCATACATTTCGAGCTGTTTCCACCACCACCCCCAGGTGTTCCACATTAGGCTTAGGGAGATGGAGGATGTGGGAGAGGATAGCTGTAGGACACAAAGGACTATGAACTAGAGGCTCTAAGGATGATTTTAGTTACACTCTATGTCCTTTCTACTTTTTGTAGTAGTATTGTTAGACACTATTGTGAGGTACTCTATTCTTTCCTCTTTTTGATCTAGTCTTATCTAGGGTGGTGTGGGGTGTTGGTAGAACCACATGATGGTGTTTTTTGATGTAGATTAAAATGAATAAGAAAGAGGGATGCTTCCCCCATTGATATTTATTCTTGTGATATGATATAAAACTGTGCGGGTGAGTGAATGCTGCCCAAAGAGGATAGGGTTGAGGTGTGGAAGACGAGTTCTGTTGACTTTTGTGTTCAGGGTGGGGTTATGTGTTGGCATGTCAGAGTTTTTCATGGGATGTTTGGGGATTAAGTGGTGTAGTTAATCAAGGGGAATATGATAACTACTGTTTTATGTCAGTATCTACATTGGGTTAGTGAGGTGGCATATCACTAGACCCTATGACTGTAGATTGAGTGAGTGCTTGGTGTTTTCCACCTATCAAAGTTGAGGAGACATTTGACCAATTTGTTTCATGATGTTGAACTGGTTGAGCTAGACTTTGGGTGTGGGTTGTATTGAGGGGTTCCCTAGAGTGTGTGCTTATAGGTAGCACACGAACCTTTTGATGAGCTCACTGACATGGGAGATCCAGTTGAGAACTCAGTTTCCTCCCATGTGATTAGAATTTTTATTTTTAGGGATTAAAAGAAATAAGGCGGGGAGAGTGTAGTGACTTGGATTTTTTCCTTGTAAGACTTTGGAATATTTATGAATCCAAGAGCAGATTCAGTGTAGGATTATAGGGCCCATAGAGCCTCCGTGTGGTGATATTAAAAATATTAAATATATTTTATCATGCATGCAAAATTTATTTATAGACATGGAATAATTATTGATCATAGTCTTATATCAGAAATATGAGACCATGGTTAAGATCATAACATGGTGTTTACCCTATTCATGAGATAAAATTTTTCAATGTCAGATTCTCGGTTGATGGATTGTTGATAGGGTGTTAAATGGAGGATTTTTAATTAATGAAAATTAATAAACCATCACCCTTGTTCTAATATATGGAAGAATGGAGAGGATCACCCCTTGTGCGATATAAGAACTGAGGCAAAACCAAGGATAGGAGGCACTGTTGATCTTTGATCTTGATGGTGGTTACTCCCAGATCGTGGTGCTGTGGCTTCAGAGCGTGGATATGCACTCGAAGCATTGACGTTTTCCAACACGGTAGTGAAATTGATATTTAAGTTATGATCCCCTTTTTAATTTGTTTTTTATGATTTTAGATCCCTTAGACATATTCTAGGGACCTCGTGGGGGTCAATCTACAGATTTCAATGAAAACGAGGTCATTTTGGGTGGGTCATAGGGAATTCTTGATCACATGGCGTGTAGTGCAGTGGCATATGCTATGTGTTCATCCCATTCAGGTAAGATGAATTTTGAGAACTACACACCATGTACCGTACCTACACGCTATGTAGTGAGCCTAGGTCATGTGGATGAAGGACATAGAAATACATTTCATGCTAAGGGACATGGTCATGTGAAATCACATGACTAGAGGACGTGGACACAAAGTGACAGGAATGGGATGAGGACATGAACAAGTGGCTGATGAGATAGGACATTCCATATATCAGGAGTACATTACATGTTGGAGACATGGCTAGTCAATCCATGTGGGGAAGGACATGGATGGGGGGCTCAAGTGAGGTGAGACACATTTTCCACACCATGTAAGCTCACATGGACAACCAAGCCATGTAGAAGAGGACACAAATAGGTGTTCAAGTGGGTTCACATGTCGTGTGGACACCAGTACACACCATGTTCTATTCTTTGTAACTTTCACCTATCATATCTTCTTCTTCGTGACTTAGATTTAGACATGTGAATAACATATCTTGAGTAGTTTTCCATATAGAACATAATGGTACACTTCACGGTGGCTAGTAAGATACGATGTGGCATGATTCAATAATAACATTGTGATAGCATTACTAAATCATTGATAATGATTAGGGTGGATCATTGGAGACAGGTCAGGGTTGGTACCCTTCCCTATCATCTCAGTAATAGGGTCCCACTAGACTCTTTAGGCTGATAGAGGGGTTCTCCCCTGCCATGTCAGGGCATGCCCCCCCTACGCATGGTAGTGATGTGATGTGTGGCATGAAAAATGTGATACTCCTTTTAGTGATGCTTGGATAATGTTGTAGATTGGTTTGATTTACCAGAGAGATATTGGGACTTGTACCCCCTGATGGACTAGGGAATGGGTCCTACATATTATCCATGTATATAGAGGTGAGGTTTCTCTATCACATCAGGGTTGTCCCCTCCATACTCGTTGTGTAGAAAGATTTTGAACTCCCGTATCACACTAGGGTGTGAGTCCTCCATCCATGGAGTTGGTACTTTCATGCTATACTAGGGTGAGGGTCCTCCATATGTGATGTTATATTAGAGTTGGTGCTCCTCTATTGTACCAGGGTGTGAGTCCTTTATTCATGGAGTCAATACTCCCCTATCGTACCTGGGCATGGATCCTATATGTGTGTTGTTCAGATATAGTCAGTACTACCCTATCGTACCAGGGTGCATGCCCTCTATTCATAGAGTCAGTACTCCCCTATCGTACTAGGGTGTGGTTATTCTATTCTGGGGTTAGTAATACCCTATTGTGTTAGGGTGTGAGCCCCCCCATTTCAATCATATAGGTAGAGATATAACCCCCCTATACACAGGGTGTGGGTCCTCTACCTACAGAGTGGTAAACACCTGTCCATGAGTAGTGACAGAGAGTGGGTCCCTTGTGGGATTTGGAGCTCCCTTAGTTGTGGAGAACATTTGTGAGTAATGAGAGCCTCTATTTATTATGAATGAGACCTGGTTAGGAGGTAGTTATCCTTTGACATAGTGAGGTGTGGGCCCCTCCATACAAATACTCCAGAGGTTTTGTGGGATGGTTAGGAGTTAGTACTCCCTCAGATATGGGGTAGTGATGAGGTGTGGGTTCCTTATATCTCTCTTAGAGAGGATCCACATGGTTCATGGTCTAGATAATTTCTCCCTGGAATGTGTACAATAGTGAGGGTTGAGCCTCTCCACTGGTTTTTCGATGAGTTTTTGCATGGTGAAAGATAGCTATGATAGGACCTCTGGTGGTGGGAAAGATATTTAGACCTAGAAATATGTTCACGATGGAGCGTATCTTTGGGATGAGTTTCATATTGAATGGTAGGGATCATAGAGTGTTTTATCCTAGACAATCATTACCTTTGAGCCTTGAGAAAAAACTTGTAGTTGGATATGAGGTCAGAACCTCATGAGACTTGGAATCTGAGATGAGTATATATAGGTGATTTTAGGAATCCTTGAGGTGTTTTAACAAATATTGATTAACATGGAATGTGGAGATGAGTTAAATAGTTGTGTATAGAAAAGGATTGGTCAATATGAAGTTTATTTTTCTCTCTCTCTTGGGTTTCCTCTAGCTAGGTCGAGCAGACTGATGCCTTTCAGTTACTCCCTTTAATTTTGGGTTTTGGGGAAACTATTGGGTATTTTTATACTCACTGCTATATGGGATTTTACCATAGATTTCATGTCTTGTGTAGATAAAATACCTTTCAACAGAGTTCTAGGAGGACCCAAATCAAGTAGAGCTTAGTGAGATAGACAGAATGAGGTGTGTATTAGTGTTTAACTGAGGTGTGTTCCAGTGGTTTCATTTGACACCAATCCCCTCCATCTGAGCTGGTTAGACTCTTTTATAGTTTTTGGTGGGATTGTATTTTTCCCTTTTTGTACTTTCAGTACTTATATTATACTTTGATTGTGGGATATATTTATTTATACATTTGTAGTATCAGTTTTATTATCTCTGCACTATTTCATGAAGATTTATGTGTGTGCATGCATACAAGTATCATAGGTTAAGGCTTCCCATGTGTGTGATATACCTACTCGGTGCCGGTCTCCAGACCCTAGAATATTAGAGGTGGGATTGGGGTAGTCACTTATCAGACCCTAGTTGGTCGGGTCATGAAATATAGAACAATTTACCCATCATTTATTAAACCATTATCAATCTCAGTTTAACAATTTCATTTCTTTACAATCCAACATGCTTTATAATTTCCATTATAATTTCTAGATTTAATAAAGATTCTATTTGATCATTTAATTTCAATCTACCCCTGATTTATCATTATTATATAAGTCATGAATCATTTATTCCAACAACTACATGCCATCCCATGGGTTTATTATTAATCCAATTTTCCATTCTATAATTTTTGGGTTCTCTAAGACTCATCCTAAGATACCAAAAACCAAGATGCAGTCTCCATACATAGATCTGAAATTGAATTAAGAAGTTTGTAATCATAATAAAATATAAATGAAAACTATCCATTTAAAATCTGATATCAAATAATAATTGTAACATACCAAGTTTTCAATAGAGAAAACTTTGTTCAATAGCCTATGCAATACGCAACATCGAACCCAAACAAATAATGTCTATTTAAATATGATCATTTTAACATTTCTATTAAATTTATAGATATGAGTAGGATTAAATAATTTATGAAATATATATTTTTACTAAATATATTTATAAATGATTAGAAAATAATCAATAAATTTTTGGTAATGACTTTTTGTATATTTTAATCAAAAATTATTTTTATTTTTTTTTATGAAAAATATATTATAATTATTTTCTATAACATTTAGAAAATTTATTTGATAAAATTAACTCCATTTTGGAGATAATTATATCATAATTAACTTAGGGTGAAAATTTTCAAATTTTCAGAAAAAATAGATTTTTCATTAAATAGTAAAAAATACAGTTTTTATGTAAATTGTATTTTATAATGATAAATTAATTAATTTAAAAGTATAGTTATGATTTTAATTTAATTTCAAGGTAAAATAAGTATTCTTTAATTTTATTCAATTAATTAAATTTAAATCAAATTTATACCAATTTTTTGTAAAAGTTTATTTTTTTAAATAAAAACGCATTTTTATCAAAACTATTTTAAAATGAAAAGTGTTTCTCTATTTTAGTTGATAAAAATAACCCCTAATGAGAAATGATATAAATTAAATATATAGACTATATATCTATATTTATGAATTGAAATTCATATAATTATGTTTACTAGCTATAGTGTTAATTTGAAATCATCTTTTCCTTTAAAAAAATACATTTTTCGGAAAACCACTATCCATCATGTTTACGGGTTTTATATTAAATTAAAATTATTACACATATATGAATTGATTATGATAAAATGGATTCCATATTTGGAATCATAATAATTAATATTATGTAATAAGTTCAACTTATTTTTTGAACAAAATGAATAGTAACTTTAGTAAATATTAATTACCATGATAAAAGGAAAATAGGTTAATTAATGGTAAAAATAATTTAAAAAATAATATAAATAAAGTAATCCTAATAGTGTGAATATTTGTATTCCATTTTTATTTAAATTATTATTATATTTATTCCCTATTTTTTTACATTATAAATCATTAAGTAATCAGTTTTATAAAAATAATATTTTTATACAATAAAATATAAATTGTATTTTTTAATTAAAATTAAATTTCAATTAAGACGTTTATTTTGATGAATTAAAATAATATTATAATAAAATATTATTATTAAATATTTTTTATCAAATATAAATGATCATATAATTTTTTATGAGGTCAAATGTAATTTTTTTATGGTTCAAGAATTGTTATTGTCAAAAACCCATCATTTTCAATAAATGTCGATCATTATTTTAAAAGTAAAAATTAAAATATTTAGAAAAATATTAATATAAAATGAATATTATATTTGGAATTAGAACATCAAAATTATCCAATGATGAATTTTTTATAATTTTATGAGATAGTCGAATTATCGGGTAAAAATTAAATACCGTATAAATATACTCTATGTTTTATGACATCATAATCACCAAAATATGATGTAATAAGTAATATAAACAAGATACACGACCAAATATTTGTTTTTTACTTAAAAATGATGTGATTTTAAGTTTATTCGATTTATTTTATAAAGCCTTTGTGAATCCTCCAAAACTTATGATATATTTTATAGTTTTAAAATTATTTCTTTAAGGGCGTGACTCACCTCCACATCACCAATGGTAATATTTTAATAAGTTCAAAAATTATAATTATAAAATAATTTAAACTAATCCCATTTTTCAGAAACCATGGTAAAAAACCATGGTATGGTTTGTGGTTTTGGATATTTTATTATGTAGAGTCCAAAACCTAAATAATAAAGAAATCCCCATCCTTTCCTATATAATCCCACCCAAGATACCATTTCTCTTCACTAAAACTTCTTTTACCACATCCATAATCTTCTATACACTATCTAGAGTCATCCTAAGGCACAAAAAATCTCCCAAGAATCCCCTCCCAAGATTTTGGAGCCACACACTCAAGTAATAGATCCCCACCTTCCTCTTCTCCTTTAAATTCAAGAAACTTGTTTGAAATTAGTCTTTTTAATTTTAATTGTTTCTATTTTAATTAATTTATTAACATTACCTTACTTTAAAATTGATGTTATTTTAATGATATACCATTGATCCTCACTTATTTTTAACCTTACCTAAGCTGTTACTATGCCAAAATTTAGTACGGGATATTCCTCTCTCCTTTTTATTCAACCACTTATTTTATGTTATGCTTATTATTTTCCATTTTTTCATGTTGGGATATGTTATTTCATATCTTAAATACTTAATTTTTCTGTCTACATGATTATATACTCCCTTCACTTTCATTAATCCTCCCATGATCCTATATGTACACCTGTTACCATGTCAGAATTTAGTAAGGGATTTCTCTCTTCTCATTTTTATTCAAGAACTTATTTTATGTTATGTATCTTAAATTACATTTTATTATGTTGTAATTTGTTATTACATATTCCCCTTACTATCCATTAAATTTATATATGATTATATCTCATTTACCTCTCATTAATCCTCCCACGATCCTTTATGTACACCTGTTACCCTGCAGAAATATAGTTAGGATTCTTTTATCTATTCAAGTTTCTTCATTACCTTATACCTTATATTTCAAAATTTATAATGTTTCAATATAATTTTACATGTACCTATTAATACCCATTTTATGTATATATGATGAGATACCCGTTTCCCTCTCATAAACCCATTTTTATGAATCCTTAAGTGGAGCCGTTATACTGCCAAAACTTCACTGCGATCTTCCATGACAAAACAATTATGTAGTAAATAACATACCCATTTCCTATCAAGGATGTTCACATTTATGAACATGTTATTTTTGATTAGGTATTTACACATATTTATTCCACACTCCTTAATTGTTTAATAAATAATTATGATGAATGAATCCATGTTTTATGATCTATGTGACACACTTAAGAATGATAATGAAATGATTATGATGGGTGAGGCCAGATAGCACTCCAATGCATTGGGTAATGCTTAGTATCATGATACATCATGTTGGGATTGGGAGTGAACCTGATTCCTTTATGAGAATTTGTCCACCATTATTTCTTGGTGGGTTTATCCTTGACAAGTGTTTATGATTCAGTGTTTTATGTTGTTGCCACATTTTCCATGTTGCCTTTATGATTATCATGCTATGTCATTGTTCATGTTCACGATTCCTACTATTTTTATACCCCATTGATATTCATATTATATAAAATGTATTATATTCTTCATGTTATTCCATTTTTATTCTCTTATTGGGCTTTATAGTTCACCCCTTTCTTATGTTTGTCCTCAGGTTATCCTGTACAATTTAAAAAAGACATGGAATTTTAGAAGCAGGTTAAGGAAGTTTTCAATAATATTGTTATATACCATGTTCAAAATGTTATTTCTGTACATAATTCCCAAATAAACTGCACTTATCAATATGTTGGGTTGTATTAAGTGTAATTTTATGTAATAAATCATGTATTAATGTGAAATAAAGAGCAGTGTTTTTATAGTTGGTATGAGAGTTAGGTTTAGTTATTTTTGGGATTAGGATTAGAAAACTCTAGCGAAAGCCTTAGGGATAAGTAAAAGTATAAAAAAACCCTAAATTTTTGTTCATATAGATTTAGTGATTTATCACGAAAATAAATGTCTTTCTGGATACTACAAGTGGATGTGGTTCTAGAATAGATGTACCTAAGAGTAATAAATTTGACAAGGTGTTCCGGGCCTGACTTGGGGTAACCTGATACATGAAAAAAGGCCTTAATACACGCTTGGTTTGACACTCTTAGGGGATATTCTTTGTTAAATTGATAATATAATTATGAACCATTATTAAGGGAACCAAAAAATTTCCATGAGAGTATATGTTAAGAAATAGATCATGGATAACATAGATTGAAGCCTAGAAATTTATATGTTAAAGAAATACATGTAATTTATAATTTACCAATTTAATGTCATTGTATTCCCTTCTATGAATTTAATAGATTAAAAATAATCAGCCCTAATTTTTACTTTATTCCAACCATTGGATGAAAATAGGAGGAATTTAGTAAACAACCAATGTGATGGGAAATGCGATGACCACCCAAATGAGATACTTAACATGACAAGATCTCAAGTAATTTATATTGTGATTATACCAAACTAGCTATCAAAAATTACAACTAACAATTGGAACATAGTTGATCATCTAAATAAATCAAATAAGAGTAGTAAAACATCTTAAGAAATTTCATCTTATAAAGGTGATAAAGGAAAAAATATTCAATTTCCTATGTGTCAAAAATACAGAAAGAGGCACCAAGGGAAATGACACAAAGGGACATAGTGATGTTTTAAGTGTGGGAAGATGAGGCATAAGGTATCCAATTTCCATAAAAGGGGATAATGTTATAGATAGAAATATAGTTCAATATAAGGTGCCTTATAAAATTATATTCCATAAATGTGAAGAAGTTTGGCATTATCCATGCCAATGTTCTATTCTAAGGGCCGAGAATCATGATGAGCATCAAGAATCTCAAAACAAAAGGGAACAAGGCAAGTCTAATGCTGAGATAGATCATGATGATTGATTTATATGTAACCTATACTATAGAGTAGTGTACTTCATGTTTTATTTAAATTCATTCCCTATTAGCATTCTTGTATGTTTTTTAAGAACATCGAGTCACCACTAGAAATGATTTTTCATCACTGAAAACAATCCATGACTATGTATAACATGTTGATGTTTGTGGGAATGTTCTTGAAAATATTATCAGTCTTACTTTAGTGTAATTTTATGATATCCTAGTTATGGAATGGTTTTCCTTTTATAAATCCAATATAAATTTCTAGGATAAAGAATTAACCATCTATTACATGAATCACCCTTTGATTCTATGAAAGTACAATGCTAAGGTGAAATATTCTTTAGTATAGATATTATTAAACTACAAGAAACCATGTCTATGTCAAATGTTTGTGTCTAAGGAAGGACCTATGCTATGGAAATTTTTTAATTATAAAGATTAATGTTTTTATGTATGGGTATTTGAGAAAGTGGTATATCAATCACATTACAGATATAAAAATCATGAAACATATAAGGTTTTTTTCATTGTATATTTTCTTTAATTACTTGAAATTTATATTGAATGGTATCGATAAAATATAAAATTGATTTAGTGAGAATGTGATATTTTATAAAACACATGATTAAGGGATTTATAACCTTTAATAGGTGATTGATGTTGGGAAAAAACTAAATATTCTTGGGATGATAGGTCTAAGGATAATATTATGTCTAAAAGCATTAATATAACTTTTGAAGATTTATGAGATGGAATTTTTGTATGATATTTTGGGAAAAATATTACAGGAACATATATTCTTATTTTTATGTGATTAAACATATTTTGGGATAATTTTTATTTGTTTTGAGGAATATATACCCATTAGAATTATCTAATATGAATGCTCTTATATTTTTAGAGGTGTAAGAAAAATAATATGAGACATACTTTGTGGTTAAAACATTCTTTAATTTTTAGGTTATTAGTGTTATGAATGGATATTTATTCAAGTAATAATATATGTTAAAACTTTGGGATTTTTTAGAAGTTTGGAGACTAATGTATTAAGGTATTATCTTACTTTATGAAAACCACTTTGGATTTAGTAAATATATGAGGGATATATTGTAATTATTTATCCATTATTAGTTTATTCTAGTGCTTCAAGTATAAAAAAAATCACCCTGAGTTATCATAATTTGGAGAAAAAGATGATATTATAGTAGAAAGTAATTTTAATTTTCAGGAAATAATATTTTATTAGGTTCTTAGTTTAGATGATTAAGGAATTCCTTAACTCTAGAGAAATAATCTCAAATAAAAAATGTTTCCATATTCTGATGAATTGATGGTCATTTTATCCAGTACAAATTTATGGTTTTGTGGTCATTGAATTTATCTTGACCATGTTCTCTATCACAATCAACTAGTTTTTTGGTTTTAAGTTTCTCTTCCATGTTTATTTTTTCACTTCCCACTAATATTCTTCTACTTAGAAACCTAGTTATGTTATGACCTTCATACTTCACTTTATCTC
Organism: Viscum album; assembly: GCA_963277665.1. Taxonomy (NCBI): domain Eukaryota; kingdom Viridiplantae; phylum Streptophyta; class Magnoliopsida; order Santalales; family Viscaceae; genus Viscum; species Viscum album. The sequence goes on along the minus strand of OY728150.1, from coordinate 608,082,804 downwards.
TTTTCAAGAGGATTTTTTATTAACCCATATTATGATGTAGCTATTCAATAAATATATATACAAGTGTCAAAACTTTTTTTATCGATTTCATGTTTAAATTTTGAGGACACAATTTATTAAAGGGGGGAAGAATGTAACATCCTCAGTTCTCAAAATAGAAAACTTTGTTCGATAGCCTATGTGATACACAACATCGAACCCAAACAAATAATGATTATTCAAATATGATCATTTTAACCTTTATATTAAATTTATGGATATGATTAGGATTTTCTAATATATGAAATATATATATCTACTAAATATTTTGATAAATTATTAGAAAACAATCAATCAAATTTTGGTAAAGTCTTTTTGTATATTTTATTCAAAAATGATTTTTATTTATTTTTGTGAAAATTATATTATAATTATTTTCTATAAAATTTAGAAAATTTATTTTTTAAAATCAAATAAATTTTTTACATTATCATACCATAATTAAATTAGGGTGATAATTTGTAATTTTTTGAAAATATATATTTTTCATTGAATTTTGAAAAATATAGTTTTTATGTAAAATTGTATTTTATAATGATAAATTAATTAATTTAAAAGTATAATTATCATTTTATTTTTATTTCAAGGTAACATAAGTATTATTTAATTGTATTCAATTAATTACATTTAAATCAACTTTATACCATATTTTTGTAAACGTTTATTTTTAGGAATAAAAACACATTTTTTAACTATTTTAAAATGTATAGTGTTTCTCCATTTTAGTTGATTAAAATAACCACTAATGAGAAATGATATAAATAGAATGTATTGATTATATATATATATATTAATTTAAATTCATATAATTATGATTACTAATTATATAGTTAATGTGAAATCATCTTTTCCTTTTAAAAAATGTATTTTTCAGAAAACTGTTATCCATCTTGTTTGTAGGTTTTATATTAAATTAAAATTATTCCACCTCTATGAATTGATTCTGATAAACTTTATTCCATATTTTGAATCATAATAATTAATATTAGGTAATAAGTTCAACTTAAGTTTTGAACAAAATGAATAGAAACTGTAGTAAATATTAATTACCACGATAAAAAGGAAAATAGGTTAATTAAGGGTAAAATAATTTAACAAATAATAAAAAAAGTAACCCTTATAGTATGAATATTTATATTCCCTTTTCATTTAAATTATGATTATATTTATTCCCTATTTTTTTTACATTAAAAATGATTAATAATCAGTTTGATAAAAATAATATTTTTATATAATAAAATATAAATTGTATTTTTAATTAAAATTTGATTTCAATAAAGGAATTTCATTTGATGAATTAATGGTTTTTTGGAATAAATAATATTTTATTAATATTTTATTTTTAAATTTTTTTTATCATATATAAATGTTCATAAAATTTTTATGAGGTCAAATGTAGTTTTTTAGGGTTTGAAAACTGTTATTGTCAAAAACCTGTCATTTTCAATAAATATCAGTCATTATTTTAAAATTGAAAAATCAAATTTTTAGAAAATGATTTAGATAAAATGAATATTATTTTTTAAATCATAACATTGAAATTATCTAATGGTGATTTTTTCATAATTTTTTGAGATAGTCGAATTTTCAGGTAAAAATTAAATACCGTGTAAATATACTTTATGTTTTATGATATAATAATGAACCAAATGTGATGTAATAAGTAATATAAATGTAATAAACGACCAAATATATTTTTTTCATTTAAAATAATTTTATTTTAAGTTTATTTTATTTATTTTATCAAATTTATGTGAATCCTCCAAAACTCATGATATATTTTAAGGTTTTAAAATCATTTATTTAAGAGCGTGACTCACCTCCACATAAACAATGGTAATATTTTAATAAGTTCATCCTTTGGAATTATAAAATAATTTAAACCAATCATATTTTTCAGAAACCATGGGCAAAAACCATGATATGGTTTTTGGTTTTGGATATTTTATTATGTAGAGTCCAAAACCTAAATAATAAAGAAATCTCCCTCATTTACTATATAAACCAATCCAATATCCAATTTATATTCTCTAAAACTCCTTGGATCACATACATACTCTTACCTCCACTCTATATAGTCCTCCCAAGGCTCACCAAGCTCCTAAGAAGCCCCTACCACACTTTTGGAGTCACACACTCAAGTAAGGGATCGTCACCTTCCTCTCATCCTTTCAATTCAAGAACCTTGTTTGAAATTAGTCTTTTTAATTTAAATTGGTTAGATTTTAATTAATTTATTAAAATTAAATTTTTTAAAATTTATTTTATTTTAATGAGATACTATTTTTACTCTCTCATTTTAAACCTTACCTACGATGTTACTGTGCCAAAATTTAGTAAGGGATCTTCCACTCTCCTTTTTATTCAGGCACTTATTTTCGGTTATGATTCTTAATTTAAATTTTTTATTGATGGAATATATTATTAAATATATAAAATAATTTATTCTTTAATTATACATGATGATATACCCCTTTCGATCTTTTTATTCCTCCCATTATCCTTTATGTACACCCGTTACACTGTCGAAATTTCATAAAGGATTTATCTCTTCTCATTTATATTCAAGAAATTATTTTATATTATATCTCTTAAATTAAATTTTCTTATGTTGGAATATGTTCTTCCATATTCCACTTAATTTTTATTTAATTTATAAATGTTTATATCCCCTTTACCTCTTATTAATCCTCCCATGATCCTTTATGTACACCCGTTACCATGCCGAAATATGGTTAGGATTATTTTCTCTATTAAAGTTTCTTCATAACCTTAAGCCTTATATTTACAAATTTCTAATGTTGTGATATGATTTTTCATGTACCTATTACTACCCATTATATATATTATAATAAACCCCTTTCTCTCTCATCAACCCATTTTTATGAATCTTTAAGTGATGCTATTATGCTGCTGAAATTTCATTGTAATCTTCCTTACCGAAACAATTGTGTATTGAATACCATACCCATTTTTTCAAATTTATGCACATATAATTTTTGATTATGGAATTAAACATATGTATTCTACACTCCTTAATATTGTAATAAATTATTATGATGAACTAATCCATGTTTTATGATCTATATGGAACACTTAAGTATGAGAATGAAATGATTATGATGGGTGCACCCAAATAGTGCTCCAATGAACTGGGTAAGGATTAGTATCATGATACATCATGTTGGGATAGGTATTAAACCTGATTACCTTATGGTACTTTTTCCACCATGATTTCTTGGCGGGTTTATCCTTGAAATATGTTTATGATTCAGTGTTCTAAGTTGTTGATGCATTTTGTATGTTGACTTTATAATTATCATGCTATATCATTGTTCATGTTCATGATTCCTACTATTTATATGACCCATTGATATGAATATTTTATTCATGTTATGAAATGTTTATTCCCTTACTAGGATTTATATTTTACCCCTTTCTTATGTTTGTCCCCAGGTTACCCCATACAGATTTAAAATGGCATGGAATTTTAGAAGCATGTTAAAGAAGTTTTAAATAATCTTATTATATCCCATGTTCAAAATGTTATGTTATGTACCTAAGTCCCAAATACACTAGACTTATTGATTTTTTTGGGTTGTATTAAGTGTAAATTTATGTAATAAACCATGTATTAATGTTAAATAAAGAGTGGGTTTATTATAATAACTAAAGATAAAACTCAAATATTAACTCATTCTAATAACCTCGATGTCATCCTCAACACCATTATGAACAATACATTCCATACCATCATCACTGACATCAATCAACCACAAGAACCTTGGGAAAACTAATGTAATGTTCTTTGAATTTACCAACCATACCATTCTATCAACAAAACACATAAAGGATTTACCATCCTAGAGAAATCATGAAAAGTAGAAAAATTATTTCCATCACAAAAATTTCAAGGAAAAATAAGGCCATATCAATAAGGAATTAAAGCCTTAATCAAACAAGTAAAAACTTACTCATCCCTAAAAAATTATATTTTACAAACAACTGAGTGGTCTAATCAGTATCTATGTGATCATTCAAGGGGTGGGGGTGAATCAATGATCTTTATTTTTAATGTTTCCTTTATTGTGAAACATAATTCACCTACTATTAGAGAGATATTGAATTTTCTGAAAACAAGTACACAATCACAACCATAGGAAAATTAGAATTTATAAGTTTAAATACTCAATAAGTGTATACAATCCTTTTCATGGTTTGGAAATAATACAAGACCTCACAAACCACTATAAAATAATAATTTGCATATGGTTATGCTAATCATAAAATATCATTTCACTTGTAATGAACTATTATCAATTTAAAATGCATGTAATACTCACACAGATAAGTGATTTGTTTTGTAAAAAATGAAGAAAAATTCACCAATAGGCATCAAGATATTGTTACATTGCTTATTTAACTCTATTAAAACTTGATTTTAATGAAAGTACTTATTCTTCAATTTCTTACATAGTAGAAAGCAATAAACTTCTTTAATACAAAGGTGGTTCATCTGTTTGGTTCATCTAGTATATTAAATTTATTGCCTTATGAATACTGATATCGCTTCTACTTATTTGACTAATCATCTCAAATATTTGGCAATTCTTTACCTCTTTCCACAAAACATCAACAACTCTTTCCTTGACATATATACTATTTATATCTATAACATCACCATGAATATAATTATCACAAATATCACAACCAATGTTTCCATATTTAAATTATATAAATCTCATAATCATTGAAAACATGATAATCTCATTTAAAATTATTTGAATTCCTATTAAAATATTAATTTAAATCCCCTAAATACTTGAGCATCAATCTTACACATGGAAAATAAATATCCACATCCTCAAATATCTCTTACAATATTTTTACATCTTCTTACAATAGGCTATGTCACACAATCTTCATGAAATCAGGAACATCTAACAATTAACTAGATGGTTCTCAATGGTTATATAGTAATTTAATATGTGGTCCTAAATTTGTCTATATTTCTAAAAGGGATACATGGGTTGCCTATGTTGCTGAATTTTCTATGTATTTTTCCTACACCACCAAATTGGAAACATGACTCAATTTTATATTCCATCTAGTTATCTAGATGAATCTGCTATGTGAATCATCTACATGAACATTTATCTATATGAATAGGTTACATTGTTTGTTTACATGGCTGTAATATCTAAGTGAATATTATATGTGATCATTTGACTATGTTGATCCACCAGATTTCCCAAAATTAATCTATTTCATATAAAAACCTTCTTTCTTCTTTCAAATTGTATCTAAGAAAATTTTTAAAGAATCATGATAACTTTTATCATGATATTTACACACTAGAAAAGCATTTCACTTTGCTTAAATTGATTTTATTCTTCCATAAAATATTTATTTAAAATACCCCAATGATGTTGGAATTCTTCCTCTAGTTTCATCAAGTAGTTATTAATACTAACAATAAATCAAAATTTATAAACTTTGTCAAAAAATCCAATAACATAACCAATACCATTTTCTTATTAACAACTTATTCACCTCAAAACCTCTTGGTCCCAACAATCCCCCCTTTGAATTTTATTTTCAATAAAAGAAAATAACCATTAAAACTTTTGAAACTTATATAATAGATTATTAATCTAATAATTCTAATTCCACATGAGCGAACTAAATATTGGAGATAAGAATCATTGAAAAACAGTACCATGTTATCTATAACATTGTGATATATAACTAATTTTTCTTTATCACATCTTCATAGAAAAAATTCATTTCAACTAATATAAAAACACACTTGTACAAAATAGTTATCACATCCACTTCAAATCAAATGTTAAAACAATTCACACTTGATGAAATCATAGATTAACCCTTTTTAGAACTCCCCCTAAATACATGATTCCCTCAAAAGGTAAAACACATACCGTGGATAGATTTATGTTACATCATCCCCCCTTTGACCACACTATAAAAAGACAAGGAGAGATAGGGGACATACTAAATACCTTAGCCTTTAATAGAGGGAGGTTATACACCCATTATCAAACTTAGATTATGAAATGGTTCTTTCAGCAAAGCCTTAGTAAAAATATTATAAAATTTCTCATTTGTAAGAAAAAATTACGAATTTAATTCATTATTTTTCACATGTTATTTGATGAAGTAATATTTTATATTTATATACATTATGAGAAAAAATTTAATTAGATTATTAGTAAGATTTATAGAACTTTGATTATCACAAACCTAGATAAGGTTTAATTTCAAATCAATAAAAAAATATTCTAACTGTGTTTTCATCCACAGAAGTTTTATTGTACCCTTAGTGGAAGGTATATACCCATATTCTATAGTACTGGATGTTATAGAATTTTGATTCTTTTTATGAAAAATCACACATCTTTCTCCCAAAAATAAACATCCACCATATGTGGATATTCTATCATCCACATAACCTACCCAATCTATATCTATATAACTAAATATATCAATCTTTATTGAGCAGTAATATTTTATTCCAAAGTTAGTTGTGACTTTGATATATCTGATAATTATTTTTCCAGCCATGAGATGAGATTCCTTTGGTGAAATTTGATACCCGGAACAAAGAGTAATCTCATACAAAATATCTGGTCTTGAATCCATTAGATAAAAAAAATCTTATAACCATCTTCATAAACTCTTTAGGACCAACCTTTTACTATCTCCATATTTTTTTTAAACTTAGCTCCCATAGAAATGGGTGTGGAAATTGAATTTTAATCTCCCATTCCAAATTTCTTATAAAGTTCCTTGGAATACTTCTATTGAGATATAAATTTTATTTATTCTTTTGATATATTTACAGGATAATTAATTATTTAATTTATCCTAGAATGGAAATTTCAAATATCTTCTTCATCTCCTCCTTAAAAATTTCCACAAGTTTCTTCATCATTCCCTCCAAATATGATACAATCAATATAAAAAATCACAATGAGGGAAGCCACTTTATTTTATTTTATTTATAGGTTACTATCATATATTCCTTTCTTTAAGTTTAACTCCATTAAGAAAGTATATAGTTATAATACTAAGCTCTTGGTGCTTGTTTAATATAATGCCTTATTTAACTTTCACAGATAGATTTCATCTTTCCAAAGTAAAAAACCACAAATATGTTCAATATAAAATTCTTCATTTTACTATACATTAAGAAAATTTGACTTGAAATACATATGAAAAATATTATATATTATTTGCGTAGTGATAGAGAGAAAGATTATAATAGTTTTTAATCCTACCATTGGATAAAAGGTATCTTAAAGTTCAATTCCTTCAACTTTTGAGTAACCTTTAAAAACCATTCATGCCTTGTTTCTTGCCACTTAACCTTTTTAATTCAACTAGTTTCAAAACAACCACTTTGTACATGTCAAATTATTATTGTTTGGTTTGGGTATAATTTCTCAAGTATCATTATTTTTAATCCAATCTAGATATTCAATCATATAATTAATCCATCTTGATGATCCAAAGATTCACCAACATCTTTTGTCTCATCCTTTGAATATAAGGAAGTATGTAATATTTACCTTGATGTTATTATAGTTTGAACCTATTATCATTGATCACCAATGATGTTTTGAACTTCCACTTTCTTTCTTATCATAGGATGAGATGAGTATACTTATTCCTCATGAATTTAAATGCATGAGTTAGAATCTTCATCTCAAGTAGCTTTAATATTATTAGGAAAATTTTCACGTTGTTTAACTACAACTACTTAATATTCCATTTCTTATATATTTTCAATCATTTTTGAAACTTTATTATCAGGATATTTAAGAACTTTCACATCTATAGAGTCAAAAATATTTCATGTATATTTGTTATAACACTTTTACAATTTACCATTATGAGGGTAGCCATGAAAGATTCCATCAACACCTCTCTAATCAAACTTACCAATATTATCTACCATTACTTTTATAATTAAAGGAATTCCAAAAACCCTTAGGTATTTTAAACTTGGTATTTCTTTATAATAAATCTCATAAGGATTCATATCAGAATTTTTCTTATAGAAACATTGATTCTGAATATGAACTGCTGCTCCAATAGCTTGCCTCCAAAAATACCAAGAAATATCATGTTTGATAAAAATTGTTCATTACATATCAACTAAACTTATATTTATTCTTTCAACAACACTGTTTATTTGTGGTGTATACAATGCACTAAACTCATGATGGATAACATGTTTTTAAAGATAATATCTTAAATTATAAATTGTGTATTCACCATAATTATCGATTTGAATCTTCTTCAATGAACATCCATATTCTTTTTCTATAGTTCTCCTAAAAATATTAAATATATTGAGATCCTATTATTTATATTTCGAAAGCATAATACATGTAATGTGATTAAATTGATCAATAAGTGAAATAAATCACTTATCTTTTCTTGTTGATTTCTTTCTCATAGGCTCACAAATGTCAGAATGTATCAAATCTAAGGGACGAGTTGAATATATCTAACATCTTTTAGGTGATGTGTTTTTAATATTACTCTTATGGTATATATAACAATAAAAATATCTTATTCTTTCCATGATAGGTATATTATGAATCCTTTCTCTCTTTATTAGTATGCTCATATTCCTCTAGCACATATACCCTAACCTTTTATGCTAAAGCTGATTTACTTACATCACGCTCAAAAAGCATGAAATCTATGCTTAACCAACATGAAACAAGTATACCTTACCTCTTGTAATAAAATCACCATTTTTAATCCATTTTATAATGAAACCATATCTTTTGATTTCAACTTCTTTCCCTTCATCGTAATGTTGTGAAATACTCAAAAATTTTGTTTTAGCTTATCATTAAAAAAGGATCTTCTATATTTTAGATTTTCTTCTTTAATAATATTATATCCAATGACTTTGATTTAGAGTGACTAATCATTATGAAAAAGCACTTTACCTTCATTAGAAACTTTTAAATTTTTCAACACCTTCAAATAACCTGTCATAAATTGTAACATCCCAGGTAAATAAAGAATAATACATTTTCATATTTATTAATATTTGTGATTTAAATATTAATTTTATTTTAAAAGGTATGCTATGTTCGATAGCGTAACTAATATGCAACAATGAGGTTCTTTGAAATCTTACGTTGCATGCAACGTTGGGTCATATTGAAAAATAATAATATAATATTATTTTAAATGGTAGTTAACACATAGCCATTTTATTGAAAGGAATGGACTGAACTAACTAAAATATGAATATACATGTTTGTTAAATGTTTTTACATTTATCCAATAAATTTGAGAGGCTTAAAATAAGAAAGAATATAATTTTAAGCATAAATACTCTAATATTCATTAAAAGGTCGATTTACCGCATTTTGATGGCGAACCCTCTTTAAATATAGTTCTGGTCTCTTTTATATGATCTATTTGACAAAATAAAATTACTCTTTATAATCGTGACATCAAAATTTACTTTGGGTAAATTTTTGGTATTTTTCTGATAAAATTCATTTTTAACGAATAGTAAAAAATATTGTATTTTAATTCAAAACTGCCTTTTAATCTAATTTATTTATAAGGATAGATAATATTTTTAATTGGTTTTAAAGTGTAATTATATTATTTTTTTACTATTTAATCCAATTTTGGTCATTGGAAGTAATTGTAATTTGAATTTGGACATAAATAAGTGTCAATCTTTTGATAGTTATTATTTCTTAAAAACACGCTTTTTGTTTTGACAGCGGGAATTAATTTTAATTTAATTTATGCCACTTCTATGTTCTAAATTTTTAAAAATGGATTCCATATTTGGAATCAGGTGGTCCAAATTTTTTAAATAGGTAACTTTTATTTTTAGAAATTATGAATATTTACTTTAGTAAATATTTTATTTACCATGGTTAAAGGGTAAATATGGAAAATAAGGGTAAAAAATAATATTATAATAATATAAAATTACCCTAATATGTGTAATAAAACTATTTTTTGATACATTTCCGACAATGGTCATCCTTGCGTCGATTTTGGGACCCCATAAAGCCACTTGGGAGTGATAATGACACTTTATATTAATTAATTTAAAGTAAAGACAAAAATGACATAAACACATATCTTTTAGTAAATCAATTTTACATGGGGTTATATAATTTATCTCCTAGAATATAAATATTAATTTAAAATCTAAAAATATTTCCTATATCTTGATATTTGTTTTATAAATTTTAGATATAAAATAAATAAAAATATTTATGACACAATAATGATGCAGTGTTTACCTCATTAATGAATGATTTAAATAAATAAGATTATAAAGATTAAAATAATATCCCAAACCTATCCAATTATTATTGGATGATCTTATTTCAAACACGAGTCATCTTATCTTCTACTTTAAAGAGTTTTGGAACTTTAGAAATAGAAAATCATTATATAATAAAATAATATTTTTAAACTTTCCTAAAGAGCCCCTCCTCTCCCTTATAAAAATCCCTCTTTTATAACCCATTACTAAAACTTATAAATCCCCTTGGATCGTCAAAAATCTACCCAATTATGATTTCTAAATCACTATCCTCCTCCTATAAGCCTTCCCCTAGGATTAAGGTAATTCAAGTAAACCTTTTGGTTCAAACCAAAGGGAGATACCCGATTTAAAGGTAACACGTTCTATTAAGTTCTTTTGTTTTATTTTTCTTCTCCACAACCTAAAATATTTTTATTCCTTTCTTTTATAACAAAAAAAGTATAATAAATATAATAGGTTGTTTTTATGATAATTATTATAACTACACTTACACACACCTCTATGTAATTGGTAGAGAACATACTGTTTCTGTGGGCGGCGAACTAATGCCTCACGAAATGATGATTCTTCAATTTTCTCCTAACACCTATTATAGTAGACATTAAGATGGGAATGTATTTATATGTGAATTATATTATATTTATATTGTTTCTATGCTTCTTTATTTTTCATTTATATAATACCTTTATGGTTTCCATAGTGGGTAAATACAATAATTTCATTTGAGGAAGTGCGGACTACCACCCCCTCAAAGTGATATAACTCATTCTTGCCATATGTGGAACGTATAAAGGATGGATTTAATAAAATTATATATGATATTATACTGGAATTATAATATAACTATGTATCATTATGTTTTTATTCCATTAAATATGAAATAGAAATGAAAGTATCATTCATGCGTACGTACGACTTACCGTCTCCATGAACAGTGCATTTCATTTCTTACATCCAAATGTTATGTAATATTATAAATACATATATATACTAGATATATATGATATATATGATATATATGATATCTAAATCAGGAATATAATTTTAGAGATAATTTAATTTCGACCACATGGACAATTTATAATTATAACAAGTTCATTTTTAACTCAAGTTCTGAACATCAACAAAATGTCCGATATGAAATCCAATAATTAACTAATTGCTATAGAAAGGTAATAATTGATATAAAAGGAATAATAAACATGAAAAGGTTCTTAATAAAGTATAAATTAACTTTAGTTTATTATTCCAGATATTAAAGAATGATCGAGTCAATTCGGACACGAGGTAAGGGACTTCGTCTCAATCTCTTTTCATTGATCCATATTTTGTTTTATATACGACTTTCTTTTATACGGTGTATAATCACATTTTAATTTTCATTTCATTAAAATGGAATATGTTTTTTACAAAGTGTTTTACTAAACGACAAAAAATAATGTTTCCTTTTAATATAAGCGGTGACAATGACCTTTTCCGCCACAACGAGTATTATTTGATCTATGGCTTACTTAACAAGCTGTAATGTTTTTAAAAGGAAAATAAATACCATATAATATTTTACATATTTGGGTATTGAAAATTGTTTTGGTAATGTATTTGTTATGTCAATATATTTAAATGATATATTGTGATTTAAATATGGAAATGTTATCTTTCCCTTATGTTTTTTTATGTGTTATGAATATGTTACACTTCTTGGTAATTGTTTACATATACGGGTGGTTCCATGATAAACTTAGGGAGGGTGAGCCTGAGATATCTCTCCAATGTATTGGGTAACATGATGGATGTAAACTTGAATGTTTCTCCTATGAGATTTAGGGAATATACTATGATGGGTATTCCAAATGTAACTCCCTACGTAGCTATGAAAGCTACAACATAAGTATGTTATGTATGCCACAAGTTACCTTTATGATTTATGATTTCTATGTGTTATTCATAAATCTTATGATTTCATGAGGTATGAGATTCTGCTTGATATGTATTTATAGACAAATGTTATCTTTATTTATCTTATAACTCTTACTATAATTTTTATGCTAATCCTAAGTTTTTAAATTTTTTCACAGGACATAAAGATGAATAGGGTCAAGGATGGGATCAATGAAAAGTCATGCTATCTAAAACATGGAACTAGACATGACTCTTTTTTTCAAGAGTTTTTATTTTATGAAAAAATGGAAAATGAGTATAATTTTCTACTTTGTAATTTTTAAGATGTAATGTGATATTTATGGAATAATTCTCTAAAAATCTAAACCTAAAAAGATCCACAATGTGAATTATTCATTTAATTCAAGATTATGTATTGTTTTAAGGCCGATTCCTTATAGTTGGTATCAGAGTTTAGTTTAGACAACTTTAGGAGTTTGGATATTGTTGAATTAATATCCATATTTTTTTTTATTTTAAGTTATGATTGAAATGATATAGAATTTATAGATTACCATGTTGCTTCTACTAAGATATTTCTATGTTCAGAATGGTTTTCCATAGAGGAAACAGGGAAGCTATGATGGGACGACATCAGAAGGAAGACAAACTTCCAAATAAGAAACCTGAGATGGTCAGAATAGGAACTGAACATTTTGTTGCAGTGATGGCACATTTGACCCAGGCTATAAATGGTGGTGGTATCCATGCATGAGATCAGCTAGAACAACCAAAGAGGAACATGTTAGTAGTGGAGAATTTCACGAGGTAGCACCCCCCATAATTCAGAGGATCATCTAACCCTATGCTAGATGAAGGGAGGATTAAAGCATTGGAGAAGATTTTTGATGTCATGGGGTGTTCAGAACATCATAAGGTTAGTCTCTATGTTTATCGTTTTGAAGGTGAAGCTGATCAGTGGTGGTCAATGGTGAAAAATATCAGGGATAATGAGGAGATTGATGATCTTGATTGGGATGAATTCAAAGGTATGTTTCATGAGAAATATTTTCCTAAGGTGGTTCGTTTTAGGATGGAAAAACAATTCCTGGAATTGAGGCAGGAGGATGACTTAGTGACTACTTATGAAGCAAAATTCACTCGACTGGAAAGGTATGCTCCAAATTTCATATGATATCTTGATAGTAAAATCAACCATTTTTACTCAGGATTAAAGCTAAAGTATCAAAAAGATTTATCTTCTTGAGAGTTCAAAAGTTATGAAAAACTTGTTCTATGTGTGGAGAAGGTGTAAATGGAGTTTTCCAATGATCATGTGTTATTTGAAAAACAACATAATAAGAGTTCGAGGTGGCAGACGAAAGGGAAGAACACTTCAAAAAAGTCAGATGGTACGAAACTTAAGTTTAAAGTTTGTGAAAATTGTGGTAAAAAGCATGATGGGGAATGTCTTTTGAATTATGGTAAGTGCTACCGATGTGGTAAAATGGGATAGAAGGCTCATAATTGCACTAAAAAAGGTCAGGGTAATGGTAAAACAAAATCTGATTTACAATCAGTAAAATGTTTCAAGTGCAATGAAATGGATCATTTTGCAAATGAGTGTCCAACAAAGAACTAAACTGAAGGAAAGAATACAGACTACATGCAGAAAGGGGTGGTGAAATCCTTTGAAACTACTTCAGCAGATGTTGGGCCATCAAATGAAGTAGTATCAGGTACACTGTTTTTTTGTTCAGATTATTCCAATGTGTTGTATGATTCGATGTCTACACATTCATTCATTTATGAGAAGTTTTCTAGTAAATTGGGAATTCCATATCAAGATATTAATCCTAAACTTATGGTAAAAACACCGATGGGAAATATTGAGACAAAAAGAAAACATAAGAACCTTCCTGTCCTTGTGTGCAGAAAGAATCTTCCTACAAAACTTATTGTTTTGCCTCTAGTAGAGTTTGATGTTATTTTGGGTATGGAATAGCTTTCCATTTATCATACTAAGATTGATTGCAAAGCTAAAGAGGTTTCTTTTCAGAAATATTTTTATTTTTTGTAAAAGAACGAACCCTTACTTTTGATAACATATTAGGAAGATGAGAAACTAGTAAAAGATGGAAATGAATGTTACCTTGCATATATTGTTGAAAACAAAGGAACTGTTCAGATTAATGATGGGCCGGTGTTAAATGATTACCTTGATGTTTTTCTTGATGAGTTTCCTATTATTATACCTGATCATGAAGTTGAATTTACTGTTGACTTAGTTCTTGATGCTAAGAAAATTTCAAAACCCCTTATCGAATGGCTCAAATTGAACTTTTAGAGTTAAAGAAGCAATTACAAGAGTTATTAGATAAAGGTTTCATTCGACCTAGCAAATCACCATGGGGTGATCCTATATTGTTTGTTAAAAAAGGATGTTTCAATGAGACTTCACATTGATTATAGAGCATTGAATAACATCACTGTTAAGAACAAGCATCCTTTGACTTGTATCGATGATTTGTTTGATCATCTCCCGGGAGCTCAATATTTTTCAAAGATTGATTTGAGGTCGGGATACCATCAGTTGAAAGTAAATAAAGCTAACATTCCGAAGACTACGTTTCATACTAGATATGGCCATTATGAATTTGTAGTTATGCCTTTTAGGTTAACCAATGCACCTACTGTATTGATGGATCTTATGAATAGAATTTTCTGCGAGTTCATGGATAAGTTTGTGGTTGTGTTCATTGATGATATTTTGGTTTATTCTAAAAGTAAATAGGAGTATTATAGTTATTTAAGGGTTGTCTTTCAAACTTTAAAATAAAAGAAACTGTATGGGAAATTCAACAAGTGTGAGTTTTGGTGACAACACATTTCTTTCCTTGGTCACATTATTTCAAAAAATGGCATAACTGTTGATCCTTCTAAAACAAAAGTTGTTGAAGAATGGAAAAGACCCACAAATATAATCGAGATTCATAGTTTTCCTGGTTTGGAAGGTTATTATCAGAGGTTTTTTGGAAATTTTGCATGGTTATCTATCTTAATGACTAAGTTAACTCGAAAAGGTGTTAAGTTCATTTGGAAAAAAGAATGTGATGATTGTTTTCAGGAATTGAAAAGAAGATTGATGAATGTTCCAGTTTTGGAACTACCTTCCAGAAATTGTGAGTTTGTTATCTACAGTGATGCTTCGTTGAAAGGACTTGGTTATGACCTAATGCAGAATGATCAGGTAATTGCTTATGCTTCATGTCAGTTGAAACCTCAGGAGTTAAATTACACTACACATGATTTGGAACTAGCTTCTGATGTTTTTTTCTTTAAAAAATTGGAGGCATCATCTGTATAGAGTAAATTGTGAAATATATACTGAACACAAAAGTTTGAATTATATATTCACTCAGAAAGAATTAAAAACGAGACAAAAGAGATTGTTGGAATTAATCAAGGATTATGATTGTACAATTCATTACCATCCAGGAAAATCATATAAAGTGGCTGATGCTTTGTCTAAAGACCCAAATTTTCCATGTATTTTTTTAATTATATGAAATTATTAAGAGTCCACAAAAATTAACGGTGCATGATTCCGAGGCCCGGTGTGCCTGAAATGAATTTATGAACTTTTTTTCAGGTATGTTCAATAAACGCGCGAGCGGCGTTTTGTAAATTTTGAAATGGTGATCGAAATTCAAATCTGAGGACACCATTGAACTCACAACACCGATATTCACTTAACGAGACCTTCACCTCGACCATAGTAGGTCAATGATGGAAATTAGTTTTCAGACTTTTCATGGGAGAAAATAAAATAAACATTCTTTATTTTATTTTTGAAATTGAAACCTCCCATTTTGAATTTAGTGGTGGGGACCATCCAAGCTTGAAACCTCCCATTTGAATTTAGTGGTGGGGACCACCCAACCCTTGAAATACCTCTTAAATGTGAGTTAACCCTTATAATTCCCCCAATTAAATGTGCCAACATCAATTGGTTTAATTAACTTAACTTATTAATTTGGCACCTCACCTCTCGCGGGGAAAATGGATTGGAAAATGAGGAGATACTTGGAGAGAGATTTTGGAGGATCATCTTCCAATGAAGAACGTCCCTGGATCAAGAATGAGGATGATATGTGAGCTCGGATCCGGAGCATGGTGCGGGGAGCAAAGAACACCGATGTCACCAACATCATCTCCTTTCTCGCGACATCTTCAACGAACGTCAAGGTAGGGGATTTAATTTGAAATATGATTGAATTTATTTGATAATTATTCATATTTTGGATTCACAATGACGATGGGCAAAATAACATGGCCATCATCCCACACATATACCTTGCCCCTTTATCTTTTGTTCTTCACGTGTTCTTCATGCGTTCTTTAACGCCAAATAATTAATGACACTGGAAACACAATTTCTCATTGAGCACAACATATGGACACAGAGATCTCGACTGAAGGATCATGAATATGTGAACTTTATAATTTTCAGGCTTGGAACGAAGCTGTTATGGCTCACGGAAGAAGGCGGTGACCAACACCTGACCGGCCGTGAGGAAGGAGGGCGGCGCGTGTCTGTGCTGCCGGTTGAGCAGGAGGCCACGACCTGTCGGCCGCGACAGAGAAGGTTGGTAGCCGACATCCGATCATCCACATGGTGGAGTGGCGGCACACGTCCGTGCCGCTAGAGTAGGAGGCCACGACCTGCTTGGTTGCAGTGGAGGCCGGAGGGTAGCCTGAACCCGACCGACCGTGGGTGGAGTAGAGGCGCGCGACCGCGCCGCTGGGAGGAGGAACCGCCGGAGCACCGGTCGACCATAGTGAATTAGCAGGATCCGCTTGGATCTCACGAGTGGCATGGCAGTGACTAAAGGTGCTACTCTTTGCTGTTCTGAATAGAAGGGGGCCGCTCCCCCTTCTGCGCTAGCTTAGGCGGACCACGCCCAGCGGGCCAGGCCGGGCTGTCCCCTTCGCGGGCCGGTCTGGACCACGACCTGGTGGGCTATACCCACTGAGGCCTAGGCCAACTGGGCCAAATCCAAACTGGGTTGGGTCAGCCCAGTCCAGGTCGGGCCGGGTTGGTGCGATCGGGTCGGACCGAACCCGGGCCCATCTGGACCCAGTTTCACCATTGTGGCCATATCTTGAGAACTGGGTGTCCGTTTGACAAACTGTCTATGGAACCAGAATCCTGGGATCGAAAGAGTCCTTTTGGTATAACCCAATTGAGTTTTGGATAAAGTTGGGGTATGGCTGGGTTGGATTGAACCCCGAATTCAACCAGGACCTCGGAGCGGAAACACTAATAACTTACAGACCAGGTATCCGATTGACGCGCCGTCTGTTGAGTTGATTCCATTATGATGTCATAGAACTTTGAGATACTTCTCTGTGGGAATTCGTGGTGGTTGAGGTATGACCGATATCTTGAGGGATAGATTCTATGGAACTCGAGCACACCAGGTGCGAGGAATCCAATGGCTGACAGTGAGGCAAAGGTTGGAGACAGATAATACAGAGGTTAGTTACCTATAGAATCTGGGTGGGTCGAATCCTGTGTGGTTCATTGCATAGGTTAGTACCTATCGATCTTGTGTGGGTCAGCGCTCAGTGATCCTGTGTGGGTCAGTGCGTACTGATCATGTGTGGGTCAGCGCTCAATGATCCTGTGTGGGTCAACGCATACTGATCCTATGTGGGTTAGATCCTATGTGAGCTGAGTCTTATATCTTCATAGTGTACCTGTATAGTACTATATCTTCGTGGTATTACATGTGTGGTACTCCTACCTTCGTGGTGTTACCTGTGTGGTACTTCTACCTTCATGGTGTTACCTTTGTGGCATTCTTTCCTCCTGTGTGAGATGAGTATATCTTGATAACTTAGGTATATGTATGGGAATATACCTAAGTAGGGATGAATGTTGTTTCCATGTTTTTTGGTTTATCCTTTGTGGATTTGAGAGACCTTTGGTGGTCTCATGGTCCCTACTGAGTATTGTTATACTCACCCCTGCACGAGCTATGCCCGCACCTTGTTGTGTATTTTGCAGATGACAGACAACGCTGACTGAGGACGAGTGTACC
The DNA here is from genome assembly GCA_963277665.1 of Viscum album. Lineage (NCBI taxonomy): Eukaryota > Viridiplantae > Streptophyta > Magnoliopsida > Santalales > Viscaceae > Viscum > Viscum album. The sequence continues at coordinate 608,064,432 of OY728150.1, read as the reverse complement.
AGGACTGGTGACTACTCATAGGTGGACCTTAGACGAGGCGTACCATAGAGACGACTATTTGAGAGTTGTACCTACCCTTCAAGTAGGATCCTTGGCAGGTGTTCACAAGAGCTATTTTCAGTTTTACTTGTACTTTTCAGTTTTACTTGTAATTTCCAGTTAGGCTTTTATTCCACCCCCTTTACTTTCTGTACACACCTTGTTTACTATATAGTTTACTTTGTTCTTATATCTTGCTTCTTGCTTGGTTTGTGTGAGTTTATAGTTTATAAAGGCAATGCCTTCCCATTTTATGGAATACACCACAGGCCCTGGGAGACGGGTTGTGAAATTTGAGTTGAAAAAGTAATGCTTCATTAACCATGATATGTTTGGAATAACATCCTTTGGTTTTTGATTTGATGAAATTTGGCATAGAAGTTTTTGGTGCATGAAATTACTCTGTTTTGTTTTAGGTGTCAGTGAAATCATCTCTATCAGACAGAATTAAGAAAGCACAGAAAGAAGACAGTGAGTTGAAAAAAAAGGTAGAGTTGGTTTAGAAGGGTAAATTGCTTGATTTTAACATAGATAATGATTGTGTTTTGAGGTTTGGAAAGAGATTATGTGTGCCTTGTGATTCACAGTTGAAGAATGAGTTGTTATGTGAAGCTCATAGTTCTCCATTTTCAGTTCATCCTGGAAGTACTAAGACATACATAGATCTTCGAGAGTATTACTGGTGGGATGGAATGAAAAGAGATATTGTTGATTTTACTGTGAAGTGTTTGACTTGTCAACAAGTTAAAGTATAGCGACATTTACTGAAAGGGATGCTTCAGTCTTTACTGGTGCCAGAGTGGAAATGGGAAAATATATCAATGTAATTTGTTGTGGGATTACCAAAGATATCTTGAGGTAATAATGTAATCTGGGTTATTGTTGATCGATTTACTAAATCTGCATATTTCCTTCCTATTCAAGACAATTTTTCTCTATATGAACTTTCTCAGTTGTATGTTAAAGAGATAGTTAGGTTTCATGGTATTCTCCTCTCCATTGCATCTGATCATGATCCCAGGTTTACTTATAACTTTTGTAAAGTCCTTTAGAAGTCGTTGGGTACTAAATTAAATTTTAGTACATCTTTTCATCCTCAATTAGATGGGAAGTCAGAAAAAACAATTCAGACCTTGTAGGATATGTTACATGCTTGATCGATGGATTACCAGGGAAGTTGGGACCAACATCTTTCTTTGGTTGAATTTTCTTATAATAATAGTTTTCATTCCAATATATAGATGGATCCATTTGAGACATTATATGGGAAGCAGTTTTGAACTCTAGCTTTTTGGGATTAAGTAGGTGAAAGGAAGTTTATGGGACCAGAATTGGTAGAAGAGATGGTAGAAAAAGTTCAGTTGATTCAGAAGCACATGAGAACAGATCAGAGCAGGCAGAAAAGTTATGAAAATATCTGGTGAAGGATCTTTCTTTTGAGGTAGGTGATCATGTCTTTCTCAAATTTTCTCCTTGGAAAAGTGTGATGCATTTTGGTAAGAATGGAAAGTTGAGTCCGAGGTTCATTGGACCTTATAAAATCCTGGAGAAAGTTAGATCAACTAGGTACAGAGTGAATTTACCTCCATGTTTATCCCAGTTACACAATTTTTTTCATGCTTCAATGTTGAGAAAGTATATGCTAGATCCATCTCATGTTTTGAGCCTAGAGGCAGTTTAGTTGGAAGAGAATCTCTCTTATAAGGAAAAACTAGTCCAGATTCTTGACCGAAGAGAGAAAGTGTTGCGGAATAAGGTAATTAATTAGGTAAAGGTTTTATAAAAAAACCATATGGTTGAAGAGGCAATGTGGGAATCTCAATATTCTATGAGGGATAAATAACCCCATTTATTTGACAAGTGAATAAAATTGCGAGGACGCAATTCCCAAAAGGGGGGAAGGATGTAACATCCTAGGTAAATAAAGAATAAGACATTTTCATATTTATTAATATTTGTGATTTAAATATTAATTTTATTTTAAAGGGGATTCTATGTTCGATAGCATAACCGATACACAACAACGAGGTTCTTTTAAATCTTACACTGCACACAACGTTGGGTCATACTAAAAAATAATAATATAATATTATTTTAAATTGTAGTTAACACCTAGCCGTTGTATTGGCAGGAATGGAAAAAACTAACAAAAATATGAATATACTTGTTTTTTAAATGTTTTTACATTTATCTAATAAATTTTAGAGGCTTAAAATAATAAATAATCCGATTTTAAGCATAAACACTCTAATATTCATTAAATGGTCAATTTAGCATATTTTGATAGCGAACCCTTCTTAAATATAGTTTTGGAAACTTTTATATGTTCTATTTGAAAAAATAAAATTTTTCTTTAGAATTGGGTCATTAAAATTTACTTTGGGTAAATTTTTGGTATTTTTCTGATAAAATTCATTTTTTAATGAATAGTAAAAAATATTGTATTTTAATTCAAAACTGCCTATTAATTTAATTTATTTATAAGGTTATATTATCTTTTAATTGGTTTTAAAGTGTAATTATATTATGTTTTTACTTTTTAATCCAATTTTGGTCAGTGGAAGTAATTTGACATTGAAATTGGACATAAATAAGTGTCAATCTTTTTATAGTTATTATTTTTTAAAAACACGTTTTTTGTTTCGACAGTGGGAATTCATTTTAAATTAATTTCTGCTACTTATGGGTTTTGAATTTGTAAAAATGGATTCCATATTTAGAATCAGGATATCCAAATTTTTTAAATAGGTAACTTTTATTTTTAGAAATTATGAATATTTACTTCAGTAAATATTTTATTTACCATGGTTAAAGGGTAAATATAGTAAATAAGGGTAAAAAAAAATTATAATAATATAAAATTATCCCAACATGTTTCATAATCCTATTGGTTGATACATTTCTGACCATGGGAATCCTTGGGTTTATTTTGGGACCCCATAGATCCACTTGGGAGTGATAATGACATTTATATTAATTAATTTAAAGTAAAGACAAAAACAACATAAACACATATCTTTTAGTAATTAAATTTTTACACAGAGTTATATAAGTTATCTCTTCAACTATAAATATTAATTTTAAATCTAAATATATTTCCTACATCATTATATTTTTTTAGAATTTTCAGACATGAAATAAATAAAAATATTTACAACACAATAATGATGCAATGTTTACCTCATTAATGAATGATTTAAATAAATAAGATTATAAAGATTAAAAAAATATCCAAAACCAGTCCAATTATTATTGGATGATTATATTTAGAACATAAATAATATTATATTTGTCTTTAATGTGTTTTTGACCTTTAGAAACCAAAAATAATTATATAATAAAATAATATTTTTAAACTTTCCTAAAGAGCCCGTACCCCCCTTATAAAAAGCCCTCACTTATAACCCATTACTCACACTTTTCTAGCCCCTTGTATCATCCAAACTCTACCCAATTAATCTCCCTAAATCCCTATACTCCTCTTAGAAGCCTTCCCCTAGGCATAAGTTAATTCAAGTAAACCTTTTGGTTCAAACCAAAGGGAGATACCTGATTTAAAGGTAATGTCTTATCTTAAGTTCTTTTGTTTTATTTTCCTTCTCCAACCCCCTAAACCCTTTTTATTACTTTATTTTATAAAAAAACCAGTATACTCAATATACAATTTTTTGTTATGAGAATGATTATAAGTACACTTACACACACTTCCAAACAATGGGTAAAGAACATACTGTTTCTGTGGACGACGAACTACTGCCTCACGAAACGATGATTGTTCATTCTTCTCCTACCAACTCTTATGGTGTCCATTAAGATGACAATGTATTTATATGTGATATATATTATATTTATATTGTTTTCATTCTTATGTATTTTTCATTTATTGAATACCTTTATGGTTTCCATAGTTTGTAAATACAACAATTTCATTTGAGGAAGTACGGATTACCGCCTCCTCAAAGTGATATGACTCATTCATTCCATACATGAAACACATAAAGGATGGAGTTAATGGAATTATATATGATATTATACTGGAATTATAATATAAATATGTATCATTATATTTTTTTTCATTAAATATGAAATATAAATGAAAGTTGCATTCATGCGTACGTATGACTTACGCTCTCCATGAACAGTGCATTTCATTTCCTTCCTCCAAATGTTATGTACTATTATAAATACATATATATACTGGATATATATGATATATATGATATATAAATCATGAATATAATTCTGGAGATAATGTAATTTCGACCACATGGACAATTTATAATTATAACAAGTTCATTTTTAACTCAAGTTTTGAACATCGAAAAAATGTCCGATATGAACTAAAATAATTAACTAATTGTTATAACAAGGTAATAATTGATATAAAAGGAATAATAAAATTAAAAAAGGTTCTTAATAAAGTAGAAATTAACTTTAATTTATTATTCAGGAGATTAAAGAAGGATCGAGTCAATTCGGACACGAGGTAAGGGACTTCGTCTCAATCTCATTTCATTGAGGCATATTTTGTTTTATATATGACTTTCTTTTATACGGTGTATAAGAACCTTTGAATTTTCATTTCATTAAAATGGAATATTTTTTTAATGAAGTGTTTTACTAAATGACAAAAAATGATGTTTCTTTTTAACATAAGTAGTGACAACGACCTTTTCCACTACCACGAGTTTTATTTGATCTATGGATTCCTTAACAAGCCGTAATGTTTTTAAAAGGAAAATTAATACCATATACTCTTTTACATATTTTGGTATTGAAAATGGTTTTGGTAATGTATTTGTTATGTCAATATATTTAAATGATATATTGTGATTTAAATATGGAAATTTTATCTTTCCCTTATGTTTGTTTTATGTGTTATGAATATGTTATGGTTCTTGGGCATTGTTTACGTATACAGGTGGTTCCATGATAAACCTAGGGCGGGTGAGTCTGAGATAGCTCTTCAATGCATTGAGTAACGTGACAGAGGTAAACGTGAATGTTTCTCCTAAGAGATTTAGGGATTATACTATGATGGGTATTCCAAATGTAACTCCTTACGTAGCTATGAAAGCTATAACGTAAGTATGTTATGTATGCTACAAGTTACCTTTATGATTTATGATTTCTATATGTTATTTATAAATCTTATGATTTCATGAGGTATGATCTTATGCATGGTATTTATTTATGGAAGAATGTTATCTTTCTTTATCTTATAACCCTTACTAAGCTTTTTATACTCATCCCAGGTTTTGAAATGTTTTTCACAGGACTTAAAGATGAATAAGGTTAATAATGGTATGAAGGAGAAGTCATGTTGTCTAAAACATAGAAATAGACATGACTCTTTTTTTCAAGAGTTTTTATTTTATGAAAAAAATGGAAAAATGAATAGAATTTTCTACTTTGTAATTTTTGATATGTAATGTAATAGTAATGGCCTAATTCTCTGAAACTCTAAACCTGAAAAGACCCTCAATGTGAATTATTTATTTAATTCAATATTATGTATTGTTTTAAGGCCGATTCTTTATGTAAATAAAGAACACCCACTATCCAAAATCCAACTTCATTATCCCTTTTTATATTTGAGAGAATTTTCAACCACTAAGGCATTTTATTTTCCATTCTCCTCATTTAATTGTGAATTTTTGGATTTTTCATATAAAATTTATTACATTGATAACAAGATAAGACATCCTTTTTGTAACATCTCAAAATTCTAAAGGACAACATTGTATTCAATAGCATGTATGACATGTGACACTAAGTACATAAGGTGACATAATATATAGATACTTTATAATATATTTAATATTGAAAATATATATCTATATATTTCAATGCATGCAACACTGATTTATCATGCATTACATGCAATAACGACCTTCTTTGATGGCTTGCGTTACACGTAAAAATAAGTTTTATCAAACAATAATATATTATTAAAATATAATGAGATATAAAATAGACATTATGTTAGAAGTTATGAATAATATTAACAAAATTATGAACATTTTTATATATAAATATAAAATGAATTCATTGGTTACAAACTAATGAGAAACTAAAATAAGAACCGATTATATATAAAAAGAAATATTATTATTTATATGCTTCCAAAGGAGTTTTTTCTTAATAAACCTAGTTAATTACAATTAGTGAATTATTTTAATGAAATATATTTGTTATATATTTAATATTTTATTTTGATATTCATCTATTATGATTGATAGGGATAAGATAATAACAAACACTATTTTACACATAAAAACCTATATTTTTATAAAGGCAGTTTTACCGCATTTTAATGGAAAAACCATTTTAAATTAGAATTTTAAAACATTAATTTATTTAATATGTCAAAATAAATTTAATATTTTAAACTGAGACATAATAATTTGGTTAGGATGATTTTTTATTCTTTTTGGAAACATAACATTTTTTATGTGTAGTTAAAAAAACTGAATTTAGTTCCAAACTTATTTTTCATCTAATTTAATTATAAAGTTGAATTATAATTTTAATGGGTATAAAAGTTTAAATAATAATATTTTTATAAATTAATAAAATTTATGTCATTTTAATCAATTTCAATTTGAAATTGATTATAAAAAATTGCAAACTTTCAGACATTTTCACTTTAAAAACGCGCATTGTCGTCCTATCTGCAGAATTAAATTCAAATCAATTTCTACCAATTATTTTATTGAAATTTGAAAAAATTGATTCCATATTTGGAATAATAATAATTTATAATTTATAATAATACCAAATTTTTTTTTATAAAAAATAATAGTGAAAGTGATTAAAATTAATTACAATGATTAAGGATAAATTAAGCTTATTAAGTGGAAATTTTTTAACCCTAAGGCCCAAAACGACATATGAACTTGTCAAAGACCTATTATATGGCCATATTTGGACCCTATAATCTCTTGTATATAAATTTAACCATTATTGGACCCACATGAAACATGGAAAACATGCATGGAATTCCTTTGTAAAATTAATATAAGAGTGACACTCCTCCTCCACTATAAAATGGCATCCTCTCTGCCCACTTCTTCACTCCTCTCAAGCCACTTTGGATCAAAAAATATCTACCCAAATAGATCCTAAAGATCCCTAACCTAAACCTTGAAGCCTCAAATTAGGCATAAAGCAATCCAATGAATACTTTTGGTGTAAACCAAAAGAAGTTACCTGATTAAGAGACAATGTCTTCTCTCAAGCTTTTTGGTTTCATTTCCATTATATAACCCCTAAAACCTTTTTATTATATGATCTTATTACAAAACCAGTATCTTCAATATAATAGTATTTTTTATTCTAAATTTTCAACCTAAAATTACACACAATTTCATCTAATTGGTAATGAACATACTGTTTCTATGTTGGAAAAACTATTATCTCATGAAACAATGATTGTTCATTTTTCCCTTACTAGCTTTCATGGTTGGAAATTATGGTGGAAATGATATTTATATATTATATATATGATATTTATTATGTATTTAAGAACCTGTAATTATTTTAAAACACATATCTTTATACTTTCCATTTTGTGTAAAAACGATAACATTGTTTGAGGAAGTGCGGACTACCGCCCCCTTAAAGCGATTTGATTCATGCACACGATACATGGAATGCACAAAAGATTTTTTTAATTAAAAATATATGAAATAAAAAACTATATATTATATTAATTACATAATTAAATTTTTATAATTATACTATATATATATATATATACCATTTTCATTATTACACTTTCACATACATAAAAAGTGATAACTTCGTTTGTGGATGTGTGGACTATCGTCTCCTCAACACGATGTGATTCCTTTTACCTCACAAGAATTATATATATAAGTATATATGATTAAATAAAATGGTATTTATGATATAATTATCATTATGGGAATATGTTATGTTACTTACTATATTTCCATAATTATCATTGAAAAATGGGAATGTTACTCATGTGTATATACGACCTACCGTCTCCATGATTGTAAAATTGTTTAATTTTTCATAACCATATTTAATGATTAATTTTAAAATTAAAATTTATGTATAAATATAATAATTAATTCATGATTATTATTCTGGAGATGTTATTTAATGACCCCTCTGACCATATTTAACCTACCAAAGTTGTTTTTGACACATAAACCAAATTTGGTCAAAAAACCCAATGTAAACTTAATTGTTTAAGTAGTTGTATAAAACAAAGAAAAAAGTGAAATAAAATTAATTTTAAACATTAAAAATTTTATCAATAAAGTATAAAATTAACCTAAGTTTATTATATAAGAAGTTAAAGGACATTCCCATGAAAGAAAATTCCAGGTAAGGGATTCTCATCTCACTTTTTACATCATTGAGATAAATTTCATGTTCACCACTTAAATATTTTGTGTGATGTATATAATACAAATTTTTATATATGATATCATTAATTCCTTTATCTTCATGGTATTTAAGGATTTAATTTAATATTATTACTTTATGAGGTTTATGATTTAAAATTTTTCAAAGTGGTATGTGACACTTTGGAATGTTTAAAGATTATTTTCCTCAACAATAAATTTAATGATCTTTCAATGGTGTTTACATTCGAAGAAATTATATTAGCATTTTTAAAAAAACCAATTAATATTCCTATCCTATGGTAATTCATGACCCTTTTCAAGTTTTAGTACCATTTTTCCATGTATTTTAGAAATGTTTTTTAGAAAACTTGACTTTATTTATCTCTTTAGTCAGAGAACCTATTTTCTTCTAAAAACCATGTTTTATTAAAATGTTTTTAGACATATTTTTAAAATTATTTGGAAAAGAAATTTTCACCCTTTTTTTATTTTACCAATGTTTTCAAAGGAATATTATTATCTCTTTTAGAACAAGCACTACAACAGATTAGGCATCTAGCAGCGGTTCTTTTTTCTTTTAGCGGCGGTTATAACCGTCGCAAAATGGTGTGGCGGCGGTTTTCAGAAACCGCCGCCTAATACGGCGTCGCCAATCTTTTCATGACGGTTATTTTAATTTAGCGGCGGTTTTAGGGAAGCGTCGTAGCTGCCTCATTTCACAGCGGTTTTAGCAGCGGTTATAACCACCGCGAATAAATTCATATCCAGCACCGTAAAACCGCCGCTAAATCCAGAAGAACCGCTGCGAGATGAGACTGCCACGGTGCGACTATTTAGCGGCGGTTATAACCGCTGCTAAACGTATATTATATTTTACCTTTAGCGGTAGTTTTAAATGTTTAGCAGCAGTTTAAACCACCGCTAAATAGCCGCCAACTTTCATTTAGCGGCGGTTTAAACCGCCGCTAAACAGTTGCCCAGAAATTTTTTTTTACCAAATTCTGCTGCCCCAGAGCCTGAAAACCAAACCAAAACACATATAACAAAGACAACAAGTATAATATAGCTCATAATGAAATATGAAATTCAAGAAAAATTGGGCTCCTTGCAGAGGCTGGTATGAAAAATCAACACCCAAAATGGATAGTACCATCGGAAGGGAGAGACCAACGAAAAACTGTCTCCCCACCATAGATTGTTTATTAAATTATCATGAAATCATCATCCTAATAACGACTCTACTAGATAGACTCAAATAGATATGATGATAACTAAAATCTTGTAAGAATCATACCTGGAACATACTCTATTATGAAGGTAAAACATAGAATAGATCCACATAAGGTTCTAGTCATATGATTCCATAGTAGCCTGTGATGGAACTCCACATCTAAGAGTGTCTTAAACTATATTCCTCTTCCCTGAGGTGTAAGAAATGTCGAAGTCCAACATATAAAGGCATTCCAATAAATTATTTTCCTACATATGAACCCAAACATGAAAAATAACAGAGGAATAAAATAAAACCACAAACACCTTTCCAAGGTCAGGTATGATCAGAGTAGGATCTGATGACATAAGTAATTTTAGATCATCAAAATAAGACAAACATAATAAATACCATATTTATTTAACCCCTTTACTTGTAATTACTATCAAAGGTGAATATACATTGATAAATCTGTGATGAACTATCATTAGTGTACTATAAGGCCAAGGAAGCTTCAAATATCAATGATGTTACATGGATCTCCCCATGAAAAAAACAGATTCCCCTTCTTATGATAAGCTGGATATTCATGATCAAAAATAACATGTACCAGAAACTCCAATTCATGAACCCAGAAACTATATTTCAAAATAATTTCATAAAAATGAGATATCTAGAATCATATTCGAATGCTACTCATATTTATCATAATATTAATTTTCTAATCCCATACTCATGACCATCCATTTAAAAAATGTTCCCCGCTGATAGTACATATACTCATACTTAACATGGTATTCAGAACTTGGCCTCCTAGGCACCACCAGTTGTCCCATAGATAGGCGGTCCCCTACATGAGGCCTACCCACATGCACAGATGGATCATCAAACTAATAAATATCCATACAATCCAACAGATGTTACTTCAATTGTTCGTTTTCCTCACTATCACACACCTAGGGAATCTTCCAAGGAAGCCACCCATCCCAACTACTGCTCGAGGAAAATGAAACATAAATGTGGATTTATAATTAGATTGCATCTAAAAAGTAAAGTTAACCCATATTAATAACCATGAATATAAAATATATGTTCTAATAATTATACAAATACCTATCCTTAACATGGTATTAAGGTCCTGGATTGCTATGAATAAACAGTTTCCCCGAAGACATAAGGTCCCCTACCTGGGGTCCACTAACCTATAAGCCCACAAACAGAAATATATCACATAGCCTAAAATTCTTTAAACCTTCTAACCTATAAGCCCACAACTAGAAAACTTGAAAAAATGAAACATTTATCCCCTACACTACATAACATTGTCATTTAAAACATTTAGTCCAATGGAAAGACTTCAAATAACATCTAAAGATTTCATCCCTAAATATATCACATTAGGCATGGAAATAAATTTAAATATCATATTCTAGTGCACATTTTATTTAGTAAATGTTTATTCCCTATCAAATTTTATCTTTGATCATTTTTTTTCTAGTATCAGATTCATTAACATCAAAGGAAGATGTCGCAAGAGCCATAGAAATATGTTTGTGTGTAATAAGGTTATTTCCATACTAGGGTAAAGTTGTAACCATTAGTTTAATTTAAAGTAACTAAAAAATTATCATATAATTTAATATAGCATTTATAAAAACTCAGAATTTTTTTCACAACATTGAGGTATATGGGTATACTCAAGGAAGTATATATAAATCACAATGCCCAAAATTCATAGATAACAAATTGTAAAATCTCAAACCGTACTGACAATACAGTGGTAGATATAAAATATATTTCAAACCCCTAAAAATTTATAAAAATTTAAAACAAGGTTTAACCATAATTTGGGTCCCAGGGCACAATCATGGAAGAATATTCTAAAAATAATGCATCAAGGGTTAACATAAAGCAACCAAATCATCATTGGTTCACTATGGAAATGATGTATAAATTATATTTTTATATAGAATCCATTAACCAACTGTATGTCACTCTATATTATGCCCATATATTAGCTACACTTGATTTAATGAATAAGTAGCATATATTATTGAAAAATGAATTCATTGAAGCAGATTTCTAACAGTTTCTATTAGTTCAAAATAAATGCAGTATATATGTTAGTCAGGGGAAATGAATATGACATGAAAAAATTCAGTATTTATGGTTGCAATGATTTTATAAAAATAGCGGTGATTGAAAATAGAAAACACATACCTGAGTAGATGTAATAGGTTGTGATAGAACCCAAAAACAGAATCTCTTTCAATTTCACAAAAGAATGGATTTTAGGGATCATTCCCATGGATCTCTTACTCTAGAAGAATCCTCAATTTCTCTATCAATGAAACCTTGAATGGATTATCATTCATTTGAATAGTTTGAGCTCAATTTCATAGTACAAAACATCTCCCTCATCATTGACATAGGGATTGTTTTGAAATATTCTAAACAAATATTGAAGCATGTACCTTTTGATGGATCATTGTTTTTTGGGGTCCATGTTTTTGATCCAACCATAGCCATGAGCAAGCATTGCGAGTCCCCTCCTGAAGATAAGTCCAATGTTGTTCAAACTCTAATGAAACCAAGAAAGGAGTTGTGGGTGAACCTTGAGTCATGAACAATTATAATATTTATAACCACCCTATTGAGTTTCATAATCTTAGACCCACATACACACACACCTCCCCCCAACACTAACACCCCCTCTCCCCCTGCTCCAGCCCCCTATCAACTTATAACATCCAAATAATTGTACACGTGGATGATGGAAATGCCATAATTAGTAGATATAGTAGATGATAAAAACAAGAAGTAATCCATATCATCAATTGTCAATCAATAAGATTCAACGCATAGTAGATGATAAAAACAAGAAATCAAGACATAAAAAGAAACATCAGAAATCAAACAATTTATTCCTAAATGATGTATATCACACCCAAGAAATCAAGATATACAACTAATCAGTAGGCTAATCAAACAATTTATTCCTAAATGATGTATATCACACTTGAGAAATCAAGACTTTAAAAGAAACATCAGAAATCAATAAAATGCATAAAATAAAAATGAGAATTCAAGGAAATTTTAGGACATGAAAATGTGTGGTGGAAACTATGTGCCACAAATGTTACATATACAAACCAACTATTTTCATATTACAAATCAACAATACAACTACTCAGGGTCTGATGATGCATCATCACCCTCTCCACCATCATCTCCACTTTGTGCTGTCACCTGTAAGAACATTATATTTAAAATTAAATACGATTGCATATTTATATTAAAACTTTAAACCAATGAAAGTTAGAAAACTAAATGATTTTGATTTTTTGTGATTTACCAGCATACCACCAGTCGATGCACTACCACCAGGGGCATATATGCTCATCTGCTGACGTATTTCAATCAACTCTTTCTGCAATGCAGATATCTGATCCCCCTACTGGTGAACTGTGCTTCGTAAAGAAACAATCTCTCTCTTATCATCTCCAGGTATGGGCTGACTAAAGCCAGGAGTAGATGCAGCTACTATCCCTGATGGCCTGCTAAAAATCTCAGATGGTATGGGTCCCAAACCCATCCCGTGCACTCTCCCAGCATGCTCCTTCCCAAGGACCTGAGCAACCGGGTCATTCTGGGAGACTGAGTAGGACTGCACAGGATTGGCATCCCATAGCTCTTTAATTTTTACCTATAAATCAAATATCAAAATATATTAACATAGTAAAAACTGATAATAAGTTATTATGATGAAAAATTGACTTTATACCCCAAATTCTTTAGTAGGCTCGTTAACAAAACTTCCATCTGATTTCTTATGAACATCCAACCACAGTTCAGTCCTGGATGCTTCATGCCCTAAACTCTGTGACTGCATTAAACAAAGATAAATCAACAATTCAATATATTAAACAGATAATATTGTCTTATAAATATTTAAACTAATTAAAAGATTACCAATGTCGTTCGGATTCTAGAAAAACTTTTTGAGCCCGCAGTGTGCGGGATGACTTGCTTTGCCCAGTTTGATGCATTTTGTCTTGAAAGATCCTGAAATAAATAAAAATTAATTTAATACTGATTTATTGAATGTCATTTCCTTTTCATATACATGTATAAATGTAAAATGAGGATCATATAATAATATATATTTCAATACCATCCGCTTCTGATCATGATGTTTGTCAACAAACACTTTCCACTGCTCTTTTGGTACCCCACTGGGTAGCTTCTCATACATTTGCTGCATGGTCAACGAAGTATCGTTGACATCACACCATAATCTCCATTTGAAATCTTTCCACTTCTTACCTAGATTTTTCAATGTCCACTTCCGTGCTATCACATCAGCAACAGTAAAGTGGAAGAACATCTATATACAGAAATTCATTTTGAACATATTAGTAACATGACATTCAATTGAACCATAATGTAAGAAATTTACCTTTATTTGAGAATAAAACACTACATTTTTCCAACTTGAAGGCATATGTCTCCAATCGTCATATGAAATGGCAAGGGAAATGGGTTCCACTACCAGCTGGCCTAGAATCTGGCCAAGTAACCCCGTAGCATCATCCGTAGGGACCCCGTAAGAATCAAATGGCACAACAATCTTATTGCCATTCAGATTCCAAGCATCTGAACTTTTTATATTTTTCATCACGGTTGCATTTTTTTCATCTTCAATGAGAAACAATTAGTATAAACAAAATTCAATAAATTTATTTAATTAAAATTTGTACCTATGATAGTGACACTCCAGTGTGTCTGGGATGAACTGGAAGGGGCACGAAGCTGCCCCACTGCTGAGCCTTCTGAAAGGGGAGTCGACGACTCACCCTCTACTGGGACATCCACGGAAGGTGTGAGAGATGGTGCAGGGGGGGATGGTGTAGGGGTGTCGACACCTGGCGTCTCAGATGTCATGGGGAGGGAGACAAATGGATCGCCATCTGTCGCAGAACTAGATGAAACAATATACCTCTTCTTCCTTGGCATTCCTGTCATTTAATCAAATAAAATTAAGTTCAGAATATATATTTCAAAAAAATTATGCAGAAAAAAAATTAAAAATGATAATAGATGCCCAGTACTAAAGAACAAAATATATATAACAATGATAATGAAGAGTGCAGAAATGAAACAAGTGGTTGCTGAATAAATAAAAAATTGTACATACAATCATTTTCCCCTTCAATCATGTCAGTTTCCTGCTCCATTGCTTCATCCACTTCATTCATCCTTGCTAGACTAATATTTTCAATATCATGATCGACTACTAATTCTACTTCCTGTTGCTGATTAAATTCAATTTCAGAGGTCAAATTTTCCACTTCATCACCCATATCATACAAATCTCTTTGTATTACATGAGCAACTACACTCCACCCTTCATCGAAAACATCATTCACATAATATACCATTTTTTCTTGTGATGCTAAGATATATGGATCATGCAGTTCATGATCACCAACATCCATCAAGTGAGAGAAGTTCACAGAAGTAAATTGCAAGGAATCTCTTTTAACACCTCTGATAATATCGACCCATTTGCATTTGAATAAAACAACTGAAAAATGTCTGTGGTAGTTTAATTCAATAATATCATATAACTTTCTATAGTATTCCACTTCAGAAAATGTAAATATACCACTATTCTGTGTTTTCAAACCCACTTCTCGATCGACTGTACGAAATCTAAATCCATTCACATTATAAGCGTTGAACTTTCTAACTTCTTTTAGAGGACCTCTAGCAAGAAACTTCAAATCTTCTGACACCTCTGCTCGAGTATTAGTATTCATGATCTGAAAAAAGAAATATACTTTATTAGATTCATAAAATGGATGTGTCAAACTAATATTCGTATTTATTGTAATATTTATGAACTTACACGTCGTGCAAACCATTATACAAACTCTTTATTAACAGATTTTGTTATATCTTTCTCATTTCATGTTTGGACTCTCATTCGTCTCTTTGTTTGTATCCTCAACTCTTCAATAAATGGATCTGCAATGTCACTATTCAGCAGCACATATCTATGTGCCTGTAATAATTCCAATTCAGTCAGTGTTGCATTTGAGGTCCTCCCAACTGATCGGCCAATAGCAGGAAATATTTTGGATTTCTGATGTATTTCAGATTGAGTCAATGTGTCGTCAACACGTCCAACTCGATTAAATCTTGTCTCAATATCATCCAAGTATCGAGAACAAAAGGTAAGACACTCCTCATCCAAATAGCCTTCAACAATTGAGCCTTCTGGTTGAGCTTTATTTCTCACGTATGATTTCAAATGTCCAAGATATCTATGAAATAAAATAAACATAATTATGCATTTAATTAAGTACCAAAAATTGTTTACTTAACTGGAAAACATATAAATAAAGTACCTCTCAATTGGATACATCCATCGATAATGAACGGGGCCTCCTAATTTAGCTTCCTCAACCAAATGCACAGTTAAATGCATCATTACAGTAAAAAAGGATGGATGAAAGATCATCTCCATAGCGCAAAGGGTCAATACAAACCTCTTCTGGAGGTTGTCAAGCTGAAATGGATGTAGAAATTTCTCACATAATTGTCTGAAAAATGTGCAGAACTGCAGTACAATAGCAGTAATTTTTTCAGGTAATAATGTACGCAATGCCAATGGTAGTAACTGTTGTAACAAAATATGTGAATCGTGACTTTTCAATCCATGTAACTTATAATTCTTCAAGTCAACACACCTCGAGATGTTACTTGAATACCCATCAGATACCTTGACATTTTTTAACATTCAAAGGAATGTATATTTATCCCTATTTTTCATTGCAAAAATTGCCGGAGGATACTTTTCATTCTCATCTGGCCAGAGATCACGTTTTATGTTCATTGCTTGTAAGTCTTTGCGAGCATTGAGATCATCCTTCGACTTTCCATGCTCATTAAGCAATGTGAAAATCAAATTGTCACAGACATTATTCTTAATATGCATCACATCAAGATTATGCCGCAACAAATTAAATTCCCAATACGGAAGTTTGAAGAATATACTTTTTTTCTTCCATTTTTGCGTTCCGGTTTCGCTTGACGATGCACTTCGGACCCATTTTCCGCTATCATTCAAATGATGAACCTTCCCAAATTCTGTTTCAACATTTTCAAGCTGTTTCAATATTTCAAAACCATTTAACAACTTTGGAGGTTGTCTACGATCAATGGAACCATTGAATTTTTATTTTTTCAGCCGAAATCTATGTGATGCGTCGAGAAATCTTCGATGACACAAGAAGAACCATTTTCTACTGTGAGGTAGCCGTTTTGGCTCAAAATCAAAGTTACAAACGGGACAAGCCAAACCTGTGTAAGTGTTCCAACCAGATAAATTCCCAAGCCCAGGGAAGTCACTAATGGTCCACATTAAAGCATCATGCATTATGAACATTGTTTTAGAAGAAGCATCAAATGTCTCAACACCGTTGCTCCATAACTCCTGCAATTCGTCAATCAAAGGCTGCAAGTATACATCAATATCATTTCCAGGCATTTGTTTTCCAGGAATAATCATCGAAAGGATAAAAGATGTTTGTTACAGACACATCCACAGAGGCAAATTATAAGGGATCAAAACAATTGGGCAAATGCTATAATTGGTACTCAAAGTCCCAAATGGGTTGAATCCATCGGCAGCCAATCCCAATCGAACATTCCTAGGATCAGCTGAGAAATCGAGATGTAATGAATCAAATTTTTTCCACGATTGAGAATCTCGTGGATGTCTCATTAACCCATCATTGTTATTATCTATAGAATGACACTTCATGTGTTCGGCAGTTTTCGATGACATTAATAATCTTTTCAATCGAGGCTTCAAAGGAAAGTAACGCAAAACCTTTGCAGGTGTGCTCCTTTTCTTCTTCTTCTCCATGAAATTATGTTCATTCAGACTTCAAACATCACTCTTTGTCTGCCATCTAGAAGAAGAACATTTCTTGAAATTTTGTCTACTTGAATCCTCTCCCCAATAAAGCATACAATCATTGGGACACACATGTATTTTTGTATAATTCAGACCAAGCTTGTTAACAACTTTTTTCATATAATAAAAAGATTCTGGGATTTTTGCTTCAGGAAATGCATCACGTATCAATTCCAATATCATGGACATTGCCTTATTTGTAATTCCACATAGACATTTGATGTGATACAACTTCAGCAGAAATGAAAGTTTTGAATATTTCAAACACCCACAATACAACTCTTGATTTCCATCATCAACTAAATCATGAAACACATTTTCCTCAGTGAAGTTTTCTCTTACATTTGGCTCCACAAAATCAAGAGGAGGATCCAATGATATGTGAAAATCTTGATCTGCCTGTGTTGCAGTCTCAAAAACATCGCTTGTCACGTTGCAATTTGTATCACCCTCTTATGGTTGTTCTGATATGTTTTGATGCTGATAGTGGTGCCTTGTAGTGCCGAATGCATCATTTATTAGGTTTTTCATTTCATTTTCCATTGTCGACGAACTTGGGACCTCATTCTGCGGATTAACATCGGTGCTCAATCTTTCTGTAACGTTCGATTCTCCATGCCAAATCCAACACAAATATTGATCAGGGAATTGCTTCAGTATTAAATGTTCATAAACCTCATCTCTCTTCAACCATGTTCTAAATTTACATTTAGGACATGGACATTTTATTCTCCCTTCAACGGATCGATTAGAAATTGCAAAATCTAAAAACTCATTCAAACCCTTAACATACTGAGGTGTGTTCCTCGGTAATGTGATTCAACTTTTATCCATGTATATCACAATGTACCTACACAATAATAAGAAAAACTAAAACACATAGTTACTACTAAATAGAGATGGAGATTCATATATACGATAGTATAAGATTATAGAAACATAATATAATAAAGATGATCCCCTGAGTTAGATATGAACCCTTAGTGTTTGGGATAGGGGAAGTATCTTTGGTAAAGAGAAACAGTGTGCTAACAACGTGGTAGCTACTTTACCATGAAAACCAAAACACATTGTTAATTTGGAATAACCCCAACCTAAGTTCTTTATAGAGTCTTCATATAAAACTCTCATATCGAATAAATCTATTATAAATAATTTGTACTTTATATTTTCATTATTTATTTGTGAAATATTTAAATCTAATCCAATAGAATCTCATTTAAATGATGCTAAAAATATTTTGAGATATTTAAAATGAACTATTTTCCTTTATCTAATTTTTTCAAAACCCTATAATTTTAATTAAAATTTATAGTGTAGACTGAATAGAAAGATAATGTTAGGAACTAGTAAAATTCTTGCTAAATCCTTAGTATCGTGATATATTAATGGAAAACACATTATATAACTATCTAACATACCTAAACAAGAACGTAACATAATTAATGAAGTATTATGATTATCAAAATGGTTTCTTTTAGAATTATATCAAAATTAAATATGCATAATAGTATTATTTAGATAATTTAATTTTTTTGAATTTGATTTTATGATTGTAACATCCCATGCTGGGTGACACTAAATAGGTCCCTCGAGCCAATTATCCATAAGGCCATATGTGTGCTTCCCTGTACTCCATACGTTGACGACTAGACGCGAGGGTGTAAATGTGATACATTGGGGATATTATACCCTTATATTATAGTATCTAATGATGAAATGAAAGGAGATCATCCATAGATGTAATAAACCGATTACAGAAGTAGTAAAAATTGAAATAGAACATGATACAATAACAAATGAAAATATTTAAAAGCATGAACAACCATGTCATACATATAACACTAGTCATCCACATGGACGAACATATAAGTTGGAGTACATAAAGGAAAATGAAATGAAATACAAATCTACACTAATATATCTATGGAATATAACCTATACGGTCTCCACATACATATCTGAGCCATCCGTTCAATTACTCTAGGTCAGAACCTTATCTTGGTCTTTCAATCAAGCAAACTTCTTCTCGAGTAACATAGTGAAATCGATTACCAAACAGGTTGTGATTACAATACTCAGTAGGGAACCGCCAATACAGTCCAACACATATCCATTAATATATAGTTTATATATATATGAAAAACTCATTAAAATTTCAGTAATACTAGTAATAACTTCTAGAATTAAGATAAAATAAAAACTCATATAATGTATGGTCAAGGAATGTGATCAGTCTAGCTGAGACAAAACTAGAAATGAATAAATAAAATAAATAAAGTGAAACCACAATCAACCCCTGGCTTCGTGATCCTATTCAGTGAGCTACTGTGGAATTATAAATATATATTTATATTTATATATGGGAAAATATATATATTCCAATAAATGTATATGTATACACATAAACATGTATATATATGATTTAGGTGAAAAATGTCATGAAACAATAGGAGCCTATTCTTGGGTCTGTAATCATTATTATGTGGATGTACTTAGAAAAGGGTGTTAAGCTAGATGTCATACCAATCAAACCATTCATAATTAGTGAATCCTCAAGTCTATAATCCTTATTGACAAAACTATCTCCATTCAGTGCCATAAATATGTTTGAGCAAGCCATATCACTATAGGGGAATACACGTCTTAGAACTATCTTCCCCTATACTCCCCCCCAATAACTATAATTCTGGATGATGTATATTAATGGAAAATCCTATTAAGCAAATATTGTCTGAGGTCTAAGACCTAGGCCATGATCTATATCCTATCCTTATATTGGAACATAGATGAACACTAATGGGCTATCCCTATTGTAATATATAAAAGGAATTCTATTCAAACACAAGTACATGCTCAGAATCTATTCATAATAATGATCAATATACACATCATCAAGATGTACATCTAGGATATATAGTAATGTTTCATCCACCGAACACTAAAGAGTATCCTCAGAATCACTCAAGTAGAGCATAATTATCTATTGAGTATATGTCACATCAATGGTGATGTTCACCATGTCCACCACCTCAATCATGTAATTGATCAAGGAGAGGGTAATTGACCACTTCCCTTAGGAGAGAGTAATCAACCATGATTTCCAATCAATGATGTGGATTGCCATGTCCAACACTATGTCCATGTGACAGATCATGGATATCATAATAATCCCAATCACTCAAGAGAGAATAATCATCCATGAGCATCCAATCACATGGTATGTTATGCCAAATCGTCATAATCAATTATCTCAAGAGCCAGATTCGAAGATGTATGATTGGGTATCCAAATATTATAAAAATCAAATAAAATTTCTTAGAAGCCAGACCCTAGAATGTACATATGGGATTCCAAAATATATGAGTAAAAGCGAAACTAAATCAGTTCTTATGAAACACATTTGGGAAACTGAAAGTGGGTATTTTCAAGCCAGGTTCATATTCCATAATCTAGGAAGTGGCTCTTGTAATCATCAATACATATTTGGTAAAAGGTGAAAGCATAAACAAAATCATGATGGTGGTAAGACATCTAAACCCACCACTACATCCAACACTATGTCCAATACTTTTCATCTATAAAAATGCTAAAATTCCTAATCAACTAAATAAGGAAGTTGAGTATAATTGTTATATTCTTAACCCACATAGATGATCCCCATACATCCTAATTCACCATACCTGTCATCACCATCGGCTAATCATTAATTTTAAAGGATTATGAAGCTAGAACAGTAAATACACATTGGTATGATTAATCTGTAAGATGAATGAGATCAAAAATCACATGTTGAGGGAAATCTAGCACAACATGTCACTTCAAGAAACAATAATATAAAAAAAACTAATATCAAAACAAGTAAAAAATTAGAAATCAAACCCTAGGGTTAGTATAGGTCGCTGGGGAAGCCGGGTCGCCAGGGTTGCGGGGTCGCCGGGGCCGCAGGGGGCCGGGGTCGCCGAGGTCACGGGGTCGTCGGGGAAGCAGGGTCGCCGGGGTTGCGGGGTCGCCGGTGTCGCCGGTGTCGCAGGGGGCCGGGGTCGCAGGAAAAGCGGGGGGCCATGGGAGCATGGGTGAGAATGAGAGTCGGGGTGGGGGAAGGGTCGGGGCCGTTTCAGAAAAAAAAATTGTTTGGCGGTGGTTTATTATAAACCGCCGCTACAAAACCACCGCTAAACGGCAGTTTTGTTGTAGTGAAGGAATTTTTCTAACTCGTTTTACATTGTAAAAGGAATTTTACTTTTTACCTCATACGACATGTACAAATTTATCTTATGTCATTTATTTGAATACTCCATTTAAATTTTAAAAGGTTTATTTTTAATGAAAATGTTTTCAAAAGGTATTTTAAAAACAAAATTAATTTCGAATGGTTTTTCAAAACAAAAAGATATTTCCCTCAAGAATTTTTTTAAATGATATTTTTATAATATTTCCATTCATCAACAACAACAACCCTTTATTTTACTCCATTTGGGATATGTTTTATTGATACCAACCTTAATCTTCCTCTGGATGAGTTTTGATTGATTTGGACAAGGGTAGTATTTGCATTCACTTACTTGATTTCTTTGTTAGTCCCCATTTAAATATTAAATTTATTATGATTATTGAACATTGAATTTCCCCTAATTATCCATATCATTTATCATGGATATGTCTATTGCCTAAAACATATATCATTTTTTATATGGTGTTTACTTTGAAAGTTATTTTATTATTTAGGTAAATATTAATAATTCTATACCTTATAATCCATAGAGATATTTGATAAGGATCATTGTTAAATCAACTATTCGATATATGAATAATGTTTTGGACTGGTATGACATGGGTGAGGCCTAGTTCTAGATATACCCTTGATGCATTGGTAGTCTCATGGGACGAATATTTGGATGGCCACCTTTGATGTGTTTTTACCCAATATGTTGTTATCCATCTTTGAAAGGTCTTGATGGTAAAAGTACTATGTACCTAGGAAACATGGTGTCCAATAATCAATAATTTCCCTCATTTAGTTTTAGTTATTATTCATCCATGTGATTTTTCATTGATATATCTATGGATAAATTTCATTTTTAGTTATTTAGATGGCATGTGTTTCAATTTATTACCTTTCCATATTTATTTTTCATCGTCTTATTATTTGAATGACATGTGTTTTCAGTTATTACCTCCCCATATTGTTTATGCACTTCCATTTAGTTTATTGATTACATGGAATGTGTGTTCAGTTATTTACCTTATCATGTTGTCTATTAACATTGATTCATTATTTCTTCAACTATATTTTTCCCTTACTGAGCATTTGACCTCACTCTTACAATGTTTCATTTCCCCAAGATTCCAAGTAGCATACTATGAAAGATATGTGGGGATATACTATATGTAATAGAGTTACCCTTTAAGTTATTTATTTATTTAGAAAGAAGAAAAAAACTGTGTTATAATTAGTGTATTCATTTGTAATACAATACTCATTAATGTATCTGGTTTACCAAGAATACTAAACTGATCAGTCCTTCAAGGTTTTATTCCTTTTAATCATGCTAATGTAATTAGTAGCAGACACTAGCTCTAGGATATCTAGGGTTGGGTTGCTACAGTTGGTATCAAATAAAGTTTAGTAGCAACCTGGGGAACTAGATTTAGGAAATCATAGATTAGATAATGAAACCCTAAGGTATAATTTGAGGATAATTGTATGATAACACCATAGAACTTTGGTAAATTAGATATTATGTGGGTTTTTCTAGCAATACATCCCTGTCTGGATACTACAAGTGGATGCGGTTCTAGAACAGATGTACCTAGGAGTAATAACTACAAAAAGGCATTCTGATCCTGACTCAGGGCAACCTAGTACACAATAACATGCCTTAATGCACTCTTGGTTTGACACTCCTAGGGGATATGATTAAGATAATCCACATTTTATTTAACAAACCATTATGAATAATTTGAATAAAAAATGACAATGAATGATCAAGGTTAAACATAAGGTGTTTTATATTAAAAATAATTAATCTTGATTTATAAATATTGTATATGATATTATAGATAAACATTAGACCAAGGAAGTACCTATGTTAAAATATAATGGATGAAATATTTAGGTATTGAAATTGTATTGAAAAACTCAGTTAAAAGGCTATTTAGTGATTAACCTATTTTAAGGATACCCATAGTATTTATTTTGTAAATTATATTAATATGGTATTAGAAAAGGACAACCTATAAGCCGAGTGACAACCAATCAAATCTGGTAAGGACACTGGTCTTGAAGCCATGACCGAAGGATGATAAGGGTTTCATGCTAACCACTAACCTACACAATATCCTGGTAAATATATCATTGTTTTTAGTTAAAAAATTTGATGAATAAATTTTAATGATGAACTAAAAGTGTAAATTTTGAGGATTAGAGATTAATCTATGAACCATATTGGTTTTGGAAGATAGTTAGAGATAAATAGTTAGACGTGTCACTCTTTTACAGGCCTTACAATCCTTTAAAAGTTTATTTTAGTGCTTCAGGCATAGAAAAATAATTAATGATAATTAATTTCTAGGAGTAAAGGAATGAACTATAATTTGATCGAAGCATAACCAAAAGTTAGTATTTTTCATATAAAATTGAATCCTATTAGGTAATAATATTTCCTTATATTTTTAGGTAGTAAAAGTGTTACCCAACATTAGGATAATGACATAGACATAAAATGTTATCATAATACCATAATTTCTATTGAGACAATGGTCTTATAAACCAGAAAATATTTATAGATCAGAGGACCTAAACTTTCTATTTATCATTCACTTGTTTGTTATTGATAATTCCATTCACTAACTATAAATATTTATGCTTTTCCTCTAAGTATGTATCTCTAATCACCACCGATGTTCTCCAACTTATAGACCTTGTTATATGTTAGTCCATGTGACCTTTTTTACTTATCATTATCTCTTTTCTAGTGAATTTTTTATTAAACATTATCATGATATGAGATTTCAATGTAGGAAATATAAAAAAATATATTACAAAGACCGAGTTTAAATTGAGAGGACACAATTTAATTAAGGTGGGGATAATGTAACACCCTGAAATTCTAAAGTAAAACTTTGTATTCAATAATGTGCATGACACACGAAAAAAACGTAAGATGATAAAATATCTAGATACTTAATAATATATTTACCATTTAAGATAGATTCTATATATTTCAATTCATACAACACTGATTCATTATGCATTACATGGAAGAGAAACCTTCTTCGATGGCTTGTGTTACATGTAAGACCGAGTTTTACTGAACAATAATATATTATTAAAATATAATAAGATATGAACTAGCCATTATGTTAGATTTTATGAATATTATTAACTAACTTATGAAATTTTTTGGTTTATATAAATATAAAATGAATTTATTGGTTATAAACGAATGAGAAATGAAAATAAGAACCAATTAGATATAAAAAGAAATATTATTATTTATATGATTCCAAAGGAGTTTTGTATTAATAAAAATTGTTAATTATAATTAGTGAATGATTTTAATGAAATATATATATTATATATTTAATCAAATATTTTTTATATTCATACATTATGTCTTATATTCAAAAGATAATAATAAACACTATTTCACACATAAAAACCTATATTTTTATAAAGGCAATTTTGCTGCCTTTTATGGGAGAACCTAGTTTAAATATGAATTTTGAAACATTAATTTATCTAATATTTCAAAATAAACTTAATATTTGAAATAAAAACATAATAATTAGGTTAGGGTGAATTTGTTTGGAAACATATCATTTTTTTCTGAATATTTAAAAATACTGAATTTTAGTTCAAAACATCTTTTCATCTAATTTGTTTATAAGGTTAAATTATAGTATTAATGGGTTTTAAATTTTATTTAGATAATATTTTTATAAATCAATAAAATTAATGTCATTGGAATCAATTTCACTTTGAAATTTATTATAAAAACATAGCAAACTTTAAGACATTTGTACTTTTAAAAACCCTCATTATCGTCCCACATGCGAGAATAAATTTAAATCAATTTCTGCCACTTCTATGATTGGAATTTGGAAAAATGAATTACTTATTTTAAATAATCATAATTTATAATTTATAATAATACAAACTTTATTTTTTACCAAAAATATTAGTGAGAGTGATTAAAATTAATTACAATGATTAAGGTTAAATTAAGCTTATTAAGGGACAAAACTTTAACCTTAAGGCCCAAAACGACGTATAAAATTTTCCAAGACCTATTTATGGATAAATTTAGACCCTATATTTTCTATGATATAAATTTTACCATTATTATATCCACTTTAATCATAAAAAACTTACATGGGATTCCTTTGTAAAAATATTACAAGAGTGCCACCCCTCCACTATAAAAGGACCTCCTCTCCTCCCCCTCCTCACACCTTTAAATCCACTTTGGATATAACAATATCTAACAAAATAGCTCATTAAAATACCTCCAATATACCTTTAAGTATAACCCTAGTCATAAATCAATCCAAATAATCTTTTTTTTATCAAACAAAAGAAGTTACCCGATTAAGAGGTAACATCTTCTTTCAAATTTTTTAATTTCATTTACATTATACAACCCCTCAAACCATTTTATTCTATGATTTTATAACAAAAAAAGTATCCTCAATATAATAGAATTTATTTACACTAATTTTTTTACAACACATACACACAATAAAATCTAATGGGTAACGAACATATTGTTTTTGTGTATGATGAACTACTACCTCATGAAACAATGATTTTTCGTTTTTCCTTTACCAACTTTAATGGCAGGGAATTATGGTGGAAAATATATTTATAATATATATATATATATTATATTATGTATTTATGTTTTTTTAATTATTTTACAACTTATATCATTATACTTTCCCTTTTGTGTAAAAATGATAACATCATTTGTGGAAGTGAAGACTACCGCCCCCTCAGAGCAAGGTTATTCGTTCACATGATACATGGAATGTATAAAGAAAATTTTTAATTAAAAAAATATATAATAAAAAATAACTATATTATATTCATTACAAAATCACCTTTCTATAAAATAATATATATATATATATATATATCATTTTTATTATTACCCTTTCACAATCTTATAAAGTGATAACATCATTCATGGATGTGTGGACTACCACCTCCTTGACACGATGAGATTACTTTTACTTCACAAGAATTATATATATCTAATTAAATATTATTAAATAAAATTTTATTTATGATATAATGATCATTATGGAAAAATGTGTTGGTACTTACCTTCTTTCTATAATGATCATTGAAAAATGGGAACGTTACTTATGTGTACGTACGGCCTACCGTCTCCATGATTAAAACATTGATTAATTTTTCATAACCATATTTAATGATTTATTTTAAAAGTATAATTTATGTATAAATATAATAATTATGCCATTATTATTATTCTAGAGATGCTATATAATGGCCCCTTTGACCATAATTGACCTACCAAATTTGTTTTTGACACCTAAACCCAATTTGGTCAAAACACCCGATGTAAAATTAATTGTTTAAGTAGTTGTATACAACATAGTAAAAAGTGAAATAAAAGTAATTTTAAACCCTAAAATTTTTATCAAGAATGTATAAAATTAACATAAGAATATTATACAAGAAGTTAAAGGGCGTTCCCCTGAAAAGAAAAGTAAGGTAAGAGATTATCATATCACTTTTTACATCCGTGAGAAAAATGACATGTTCACCACTTACATATTTTTTATGGTGTATATACTAACAATTTTTATATATGATATCATGAATTCATTTATATTCATGGTATTTAATTCTTTCATTTAATATTATTCATTCATGAGGTTTATGATTTAAAATATTTCAATGTGGTATGGGGCACTTTGGAATGTTTAAAAATTATTTTCCTCAACAATAAATTTAGTGATATTTCAATGATATTTCCATTCGAGAAAATTATATTACCATTGTTAAATAAACCCATTAAGTTTCCTATCCTATGGTAATTTATGACATTTTTTAAGAATTGATACTATTTTCCACTCGTTGTTACTCAAAGTATTTTAGAAATGTTTTTAAGAAAACCTTACTTCATTTATCTCTTTAGTCAGAGTACTTATTTTATTCTAAAAGCCATGTTTTATTAAAATGGTTTTAAAAATGTTTTAAAAATTATTTGGAAAATAAATTTTGACCCTTTTTTTATTTTACCAATGTTTTAAAATGAATATTCTTGTTTCTTTCTGAATAAAGCATTTTTCTAACCCTTTTTACCTTGGAAAAGGAATGTTACTTTTTTACCTCATATGATATGTATGGATTTATACACTGTCATTTCTCTAAAGCTTCCCTATAATGTTTAAAAGGTTTATTTTTAATGATTTTTTAAAAGTTATTTTAAAACAAAATTATTTTTAAATGGTTTAAAAAAATGATATTTTCATCAAGAATGTTTTTAAAAGATATTTTTATAATATTTCTATTCATCTATGACAACAACCCTTTATTTTAATCCACTTGGGGTATTTTGTATTGATACCATCCTTAATCTTCCTCTGGACAGTTTATGATTGATTTGGATAAGGATAGTATTCACATTCACTTCCTTGATTTCTTTATTACCCCCTTGAAACATTTAATTTCCTATGATTATTGAAACTTGAATTTAACCAAATTTTCCATATCATTTTTCATAGAGATATCCATTACCTAAACCATATATCATTTTTCATACCATGTTTACTTTGAAAGTGATTTAATTATTTGTGGATATATTGATAAATTCATACGTTCTACTCCATACAAATATTTGATGATGAACATTGTTAAATAAATTATTTGATATATGAGGAATGTTTTAGATTAGTACAACATGGGTGGGGCCCAGTTATAGATAGATCCTAAATGAATTGATAGTCTCATGGGATGAGTCATTTGGCTAGCCACCTAAGATGGATTTTTAATTAATATGTTATAAAATTTATTGTGAAAGGTATTTATGGTAAATTTACCATGTACCTAAGAAACATGGCATCCAATAATCAAGAATTTCCTTCATTTAGTTTCAGTTATTATTTATCCTTGAGATTTTTCATCAACATATCTATGAATACATTTCATTTTTAGTTATTTAGATGGCATGTGTTTCAGTTTCTTACCTTTAGATATTTATTTTTTCTTATCTAGTTATTTTAATGGAATATGTTTTTAGTTATTAACTTACTATATTGTTTACACACTTCTATTTAGTTTATTGATTACATGTAATGTGTTTTCAGTTATTTACCTTGCCATGTTGACTATTATCATTGTTTTATTATTGCTTCTTCTATATTTTTCCCTTACTGAGCATTTGAGATCAATATTATTATGTTTACTTAGGAATCCAAGAATCTTACTATGAAAGATATGAAGGTATATAATAGATGGAATAAGGTTTCCATAAAATGTATTTATTTTTTTAGAAATAAGAAAAAAATATGTAGTAATTAGTGTATCCTTTGTAATATAAGACTCATTTATGTATCTATTTTACCAAGAATAATAAATTGATTGGTCCTTTAGGGATTGATTTCTTATAATCATACCAATGTAATTAGTATCAGGCACCAACTCTGGGCTATATGGGGTTGGGTCGCTACACTTTTGTAAGATGTCTAGGATGATTACACTTTTCACAAGTTGTTTCTAAGGATTGAAATATATTTTAAATTTTCAAGTTAACTTTATCATATTGTAATTGTTGGGTGAGTTTAATCCTCTTCAAACTTTTTCAAAAGTTTCTCTAAGATCTATTATAGTGTTTTTGATTGAACCATCATATTTTAACTGTACACCCAAAGCCTCTACAATACAACTAATAACCATAAAAAACATATTTAAATTGTAATAAGAATACTATCTGAAGTTGTGAACCTGATTTTTATCAATTTTCTTACATTCCACTTTGGCACTTTTTTGCAAACCAATGTTTTGATTACCACATGTAATTTTATTATTTAGTTTAGATTTATTCTAAGCCTTAGAAGAATCTCCAATAGTGGAAATTTTTGGTTTAGACTTTGAAACCTTAAAAAATTCAGGTTTTTATCACCACTTATTTTGGCTACATACATAGTATTCATGACTTTCTTTTCCTTATGAAAATACTAATCCCTATTATTAAATTTTAATGATATTTTTTGGATCAATATAAGGTTTACACTTTTTATAACTTTCATTAACTTTTGTCACTAGGCTTTGAAAATTTGTAATTCCTTGTTAATATTTTATGAGTTTTTGTTAAAAAAGATCTAAGTCTTCCTCCTTCATCTTTACATTTTATTAAATATTTATAATTAGATTATTTTTAAAATTAAAAAATTCTTCATATCATAAATATATTTTAGCAAAAAATATTTTTTTAAGAAAATATTATTGATTTTTTGTTGAAATATTTTCTTACTTCAACTTCTTATTCTCTTTCTAAAGTCTAAAAATCTATTCATGACATTATTTAAACTCTAACTTAAGAATAAATAAAAATAATTCTCTTAAACTTATTCTTCATAGATACTTATTTCTCTACTGGTGAATTTTTCATCATTTACTTTGACAATAAGAAATTTATCAGTAGCATCATCACTGGAGTTTTTAGTTTATTCTTCACTATCATTATCTTCCCCATGCTTAGACAAAAAACTTATCTTTTTAAATTTATAGAAATTATTATCTTTTCCCATAGAATTAGACTTGGATTTATATTTTTTATTCATAAGGTATCCTGTTGAATTTATATTATCTTAGTAAATTTTTTTTATCTTCCTTAAGTATTGGAAAATTTGTACCAAAATGTCCAATAACCCCGAATCCAAATCACTTCAGTGGGAAATCCCCTTTGTAATTTACCATTCCTATTTTCAACCATTTATAAAAAAATACATAAATTCATAAATTCTTACATAATCTTCAATTATATACTTAATGGATTCTTTCTTAACAAAAACCATTTTTTATTTTCTTTTATTTGAATCTATGAAAGTTAATTCTTTATTATCTTTATCATTCTTTACGATGGCCTTTTCACTTATCATTTCATAAGTGATGGGTGTGATATGAAGATCATCCAGTGAAATAATTTCAGGATATCTATCTTCTAAGGATTGAAATTTGGAATCAAATTTATCAGGAAGAATTCATATGATCTTTTCAATAATGGTTAAATCATATAACTTCTCAACAAGACATCTTATTCTTATTATAATATCATTAACCCTTATAAATAAGTCGCCAATTTATTAATTATTACCCATATTAAGATCTTCATACTTTAATCTTTAGATTTATAACTTTTCTTTCTTCACATTCATACTTCCTTCATAAATGTTTTTCAACATATCCTAGATACTTTTAACCATTACAATTCCTTTAACTATAATAAACTCACTTTCAGAGAATGAGGGAAGTATTTTATTTCTTTCTAGCCCATCATTCTTTAAAATTATCTTATTAGAATCTATTAATGAAGCACCTTTAGAATAAAGAGTGAAACTATCTATAATAGCTTCAAGAACTTCATAATGAATTTTCATAAGATAAGGAGACATTATATATTTCTATATACGATAGTTATTCCTATTAAATATATGAATCCCCTTATTATTTATAGAGTTTGAAACATACATGACACAAAATATTTTATTTAAACTTCAGTAAAAATAAAAAAAGGTAACCTTCACCTTAATAATAATTGAGAGGTCCAATCAGGATCTATGTGATCAATGATTGGATAGGGGGTTAAGCAGTGATATTTCCATTAAAATTTCCTTTCCTATAAAACAACCTTCACCACCTATTAGAGAGATATTGACTTTTTTGAAAACAATAACATAATAACATCCATAGGAATACCAGAATTTACAAGGTTCACTACACAATAAGAGTATCGTTTCCTTGTAACGGTTTGAAAATAATTCATTGTAAGCATGGAATATCCTTTCACTTTCAATAAACCATATTGAATCAATACTGCATGTGCTCCTCACAGAAATAAATGATAAAACTGTGTTTTCATAACAAATTAAGGAACCTTCACTAACAAGCTTCAAGATTTTGTTATTATTCTACTTTAACTGTCATCACCCCTGATTTTGATGAAAGTACTTATTCATCTTCAATTTCATACACAATAGTAGGTAAGAACATTATTAAGTCCAAATTCAGATAATCCGATGACTTCATATGGTATATTTAGTTATTTCCTTCTAAAGACGAATATCACTTCTACCTATTTGACTGATCATCTCAACACTTAAATAGTGATTCACCTCTTTCCAAAAAACATCAACACATCTTTCCTTGACACATATACTATTTATATCCATAAAATAATCATGAATATAATTCTCACAAATATCATAGTCAATATTTCCATATTTGAATTATAGAAATCCCACAATATTTTCTAGTAGGATAATGTCATTTAAAATCATTTGAATTTCTATTAAAATATTAATTTAAATCCCTCGATGAATTGGGATTCAATCTTCCATGAAACAAATAAATATTAGCGCCCTCAAATATCAATTTTTGTATTTTCATGTCTTTATGCAATCAGCTACATCTCAAAATATTTATGCAATTAAGTACATCACACAATCATCTACTTAGTTCTCAACGGTTAGATAGAATTCACCTACATGGTCCTTAATTCGTCTATGTTTCTAAAATATCTATATAATTTTCCTACATCACTGAATCAGATACATGGTTTTATAATGTCACTGAATTGGATACATGACCCAATTCGATACATCATTTTATTATATGGATGAAACGACTATATGAATCATCTACATGACTATTTGGCTATATGAATCAGTTACTTTCATTAGTTACATGGCTAAACCAGATATGTGAAACATCTAAGTGATCATTTGGCTATATAATAATCTCTTTCATGTAAAAAAATTCTTTTTTATTCCAAACTAGATTTAAGAACACTTCACAAAAATCATGATAACTCTAATAATTATATTTATACAGTATATAAGTACATCACTTTACAATGATTGATTTTATTATTCCACAAATTATTCATTTAAAATACCGAAATTTCACTTAAATTATTCCTTTAGTTTCATCATTTGGTTTGTAATACCCACAACACATCAAACTTCATAATCATTGATAACAAAACCCAACAACATAACCAAGACCATTTCGTACTTACCGACTTGTTAACCTCAAAACCTCTTGGTCCCAAAAACAACCATTTAATTACCATCTTAAATCTACTAATTGATTACAAACTAATTTTTTTAACAATACTTTATAATTATAGTGGCTAAATAGTAGTTGAATGAATTCTAAGTGCATGATTAAAGATACAATTCTAATTCTAGTAGTTTTAACGAAATATGTATTTAAATTATCTTAACCATTTCATTAACTATAAAATCATTTAATATTTATATTAATTATAAATTTATATCATGTTAATTATGCTAAACAACAAAAACAACAATATAATAAATAGATAGAACACTATCTAGTAAATTAAGAAAATAACACAACTGAAACAAGTGATAATCCTTTATCTTTATTTTGTCTAATATTTCTAGATTATTTTTTTTATGGTTGATTCCACTGCTAACTAAAGAGATAAATCATGATAACTTCACAATAGGACATAAAAAATAGAAGTAATAAATCCCCCACTTAGACAGAATGTTCATAATGAACTGTAGAAAATGGATAGAGGGAGACAGATGAACATGACTTCGAAATCATGTGAAGGGGCTTAGGTGAATCACAAATGGTTTCTAAAATGAAATTCATAGAATCATTTAAATCTAACGGAGAATCTATTGTTGTCTAAGATTGAAGGAAAATATTAAAATCTAATGAGAGAAAGAATCTTTAATTTTATAAATAGCAGATAATATTTCTCATAGAAAATACACAAAGAGTCATCCAAACATCCAATTTAATTCTTATAAATTTTTAGTTGTGGTTTTATTCCCTTACACATCCCATTTTAACCTTCAAAATTTTAGTAATTTTAAGATTACATTCATTTTCCTCATAAAATATCTTAAAATCATTTATTTTAATTTTTTCCCATTTATTTCATAAAAAAAGTGTTCACACTATATAAGAATAGAAATATCATTAGAAGGTGACCTTTATGATGTGACGGAAACCAACCAAGTGAGAGATGGGTTTAACTTTATGAAAATATACTTATGACACCCCAAATTTGGCTAAAGTAGGTAGGACTGACCCGAGCGTCACCAAATAGTATGGGACATCGAGATTTTGTTTATTTATTTATTTTTCACCACCTTCTTATTTAATGATTTTATATAAATTGTGTTAAAACTATAATTTTATTATTTATTTCATTACACATCACATGCACTTTATTATCATACTAATAAATTTTGGGACACCATTAGTGGTGTCCTCCTAAGTTACACTCACACTATGTTCGGGCTGTTAGAACTTGGGTACCTAAGAAGACACTATTCTTGATCACAGGTCTAGGTTCAGGGTAAGGCCTAATGTTGATGTTTATTATTTGAATATCTAGGTTGTAGTAAGATGTTGGGACCAAGGAGGACTCAAATCCAGTTGGGGGAATGGGTTTTTAACCCCAATTTTTATTTTATTTATTTTGGACTGCTTGTGTTTGATCCACCCATAGGGGATCCATTCTTTATGAATGGAATATACATCTATTATTTCATATGATATCATATTTATTGGTAATGAATTTGCTTGGTTGTGATGTTTATATATATTCTTTATTCATTTATTTTATTTCTATTACTATTACTACTCTAATTTGAGGGTATAGGCTACCCATAGTATTATCTCATCCCATCATGGCTGGTTGGCTACCTCTAGAATACGTGGAGGTGCGCCTGAGGTCATGTGGAAAATAGATATAGTTATAGTTCTTAGAGTGAGATAGGTTAGGGTATTACAATGTGATATTAGAGTTATTCATTTTTATTTTGTCTTAGTATTTGGGTATGGTAGAAAGGATACTATGATGTTGTCAAAGCATGGTAATGAGTTCATACCTGGGCGCCGCAAACCCATGTGTAAGGTAAAAACCAAGATGCCTAGGATTAGAATTATTGTTCATGATTTGTGCTTTTACCATTTACTGATTTAATCTTTGAGTGGATTATATAGATGTGATGTTATTGATTTATGATATTTATGATCTTTTCTTAGTATGGAAATAGGTTGTGTGCATTCATGCATCATGTTTGGAACATAGTGTTGATATGACATCCACATGTTTCTGGTGATTGATAGTTTCTTAGGATTCACATGTAATGGTATCTTACTTACCACACATGGATTATTTTTTCTAATCATTTATATTTTCCTATGGTTTTAACTAATTTAGAGGGGTTGATATTTAAAGTTTCTGTAGCCATTTATATGGTTTACATATAAGTATATGGTGGAACTCTACCTAACCAAATACTCATGAAACTTCTAGTTAATATATAGGTACAAATGAGTTATAAATATATGGTTTTGGTTAAATAAAGTTTCAGTAAGCAACTTATAAGGT
Organism: Viscum album; assembly: GCA_963277665.1. Lineage (NCBI taxonomy): Eukaryota > Viridiplantae > Streptophyta > Magnoliopsida > Santalales > Viscaceae > Viscum > Viscum album. Next base: position 608,029,176 of record OY728150.1, on the reverse strand, counting down.
GTTTCACCATATAAATTCTAAATGGAATTCTATCTAACCAAAACATAGATTGTAAAATCTAATAAAGTTTGTGAATTTTTAAATAAAGGCTAATGGAGTGTTTTAAAATGTGAATCCATGGGGTTTTAATCATTGAGATTTAAAATAAAGTAAAATAAAAATAATGAGACCTTTAGAGGATTTGATGATTTGTGTCCCTTATGCCTATGACCTGAACCTGTGGATGGGTAGTTGGGTTAAAAAGAGAGATCCCGGGTGATGAGACTCTTGGATATGGGTTGCAAGACCTTGATGGTTCTGGTTATTCTAGATACTAGGATGTTTCTTACTATACATTCAGTTGGGTTATAACCTTGATATGGTTAGGTGTTTTTGTGTATCATGACTCTTTTGATCTCTATGGGTTGTGAACCTTACGAGTTGTGTGGGATCTTAGAGTGGGTGTTTTAGATCTTAGTTCCATTGATATGGGTGTGGTACCTAGATTAAGTAGTTGGATTCACAAGTTTACCCTGTGTGTTTTGGAGCATGAAACATGGTTATATAATTTATAATGGGGAATCAATGAATGAGTAGTGCTATAGAGGTTTTGGTAAGTATTTTTTATGCTTTGGTTTCTTCATATTGTAAGCACCTTGGGTGATTGTGTTTTAGTTTAAAGGCTAGTTTTTAATGGCAGGATCATTCAAATTCTAAACCCTGCATTCTTAGATCTATCTTGACATAGTAATCAATGATAACCCTAGGTGGATGGGTCTAGGGACATTAGAGAATGGTTAAACACTTCTTATCTTAGAATGATTCCCAGGTTAATGGGTAGTCATGCAGTTATATGTAGATCATAAGAAATGTTAGGCTTTTAGGATGTAATCATTGAAGATGACTTTAGTATTGTGAGACTGATGTACCAAAAGGTGTGGTCAGATTCTTGAATGGATAAAATTTATAGGAGGTTTATGATTCCATTTAGATTATATGATTGGGTGGATCAGAAGCAAGCCACCATTTATATTGGTGAGATCAAGGTGATGTTTTCTAACTATGTGTGAGGAAATTTGGATATAGAATGGTAAGATGGGTTTCTTATGGTACCACTGAGATTTTTTCAGGTCTTCAAGAATCTTGAATAGTGTGGTGGTGGTAGTGCTATGATGAATGTTGGTTCATTACTACTTGATAGAGGGTTATGGGAACTACGGAGGGTCCCAATTAATGGGTCCCTCTTGAAGAAGGGTGACCAAGATTTAACGATACACTTACGAGAAGGGAGGCATGAGGCCTTGTTTGGTTTTAGTGATATAAACACAATGATAGGTGACATCATGGAGGTATATAAGTGTAGTGTAACAAATGATCGAGTTTGAATAGATGAACATGTCAAGGGTCATGGTTTTCTTAAGTGTGGATCAGGAAGATTGGAACACATTATTTTTTGATGGATCCTTTTAGGTTACACTTGTGGAGTGGTGATTAAAGTCATATATTGGGGAGTGCACCATAATTTATTGAAGAGAGAGGTCCTTATTATAAACCAAATATTGGTAAATGTCATGGGTGCTATTTTTAGAAGCTAGGAATGAGTGGCAATTGATGTTTATTTTTCACTTAGGTGAGAGTGGAGCTTCAATGTAAAATCCTTTAGTTTAGAGATAAATGGAGTATGGGACATGATAGTTGGAGTTTCTTTATAGGAGTGATGAAAGTGACACTCTTATGATGGGGAGTGACATATCAGTCATGGGTATATGAACTTCATACTAGGATGGTCATATACATCTAGATCAGACCTTGAGACAATGGTTGTATAATTGGTATATCTATGAGTAATTGATGAGGTGTATACTTAGATTCATTAGGGAATTTCAAGTAGGAAATTAGATGTGGTGGTGGATTGAGACCTAGTATTAGATTTGGGATCTATATGGTTTTAATGTGATCTGAGGGTGCTTGGGTGAAATATAAGTTAGTGTGTGCGACATGGTATGACAATAGTTTTGGAATAGTTAAGGAAATAACCTATGGAATCTCACTGGGTGTCAAGTATGGACTCTGAAGGTTGTGTTTGGGTGGTATTAGGATACCTTAGGGTATAAAGGAATCATAATTAGGTTGGTTGGTAATGCATTGGTAGTAAAGTCGATCATTTTCAAGGTGAGTCAGCCAAGGATATTTGGTATTATTTTTATATATAAAAATGTAAACTTTTAGTTGAAAACCAACTTTAGTGTGTTTTTTGGATGTGGTGGATGTGTTTTATGAATCAAACTGATATTTTTAGGAAATGATAGTGTGTCTCTAGCTTGTAGATGGATGGTGGTTATGAGTGCATCCTCAGTTAGTTTTTTGTAACAAGGATATGTACTGATGTTAACCAACATTCTCATGTGTGTTCATATACGGTGAGTTAGAAACCACACATGGCATGTCATTATAATATAGGATAAATTTTTTAATAATTTATTCCAATTATCAAGGAACCAAAGAATTAGAATTAGTGGTTGTAAGATGAAGCTTATGTTGGGGAGCACTATAAGTCTTTTTGTGGATCGGATGATAACCACATCGGTGTTTCAAGGTGTATGGGATTGGATATGTTCCATTTTTATGTTATGGTTTTGATGATGGGTGTTAGCTTAGGTTCTGGCTGTTTGACTGCCTTGAGTTTAAGGATGTTCCTTTAATGTGTTTCAAGAATTCAAAAATGTCATGAGGCTGTTTATCTTTAAATAGATTATGGGGTGTGGTTAGTTGACCACTAAGACTTCTTAGGGATGAGAAGAGTTATGTAATATAGTTTTTAGGGCCTCAGTTCCATAAAGGTGCTCAGAATTTGAGGAAAATCTGAATTTTTTAAACTAATGGATGTACCATATTTTGAACCACGTGTCATAATATAATTCTAAGGGTCCGAACCCATCAAAATAATTGTTTTTGTTTTATAATAAAGTCCTATATGAGGTTAAAAGGGTACTAGAGTGTTCTGAGGGTTTAGGGCTCAGAGTTTGGGTTTTTGGAGTTGCATCTCAGGGAACATGTTTAGCATACTTTTAGTGCTAACCATTCACCTAAAATGCACGACCTAAATTATATATGTACATGCCTTGTAAAACTGTTTAATAGGCCAATGTAGACCATTTTAATGTCTATAGTAAATTATTGACATGTCACATGATTAATGTATTTTATGTGAAACCATGTGCCATAAACATGTGAGCTGGATGGTCTTGGATAGTATGGGAAGCACAGTTGGTGCACTGTTGGTTAAACTATACATCCAAACCATGATCTCTTTAAAAATCCAGAAAAGAATATTTTCCCCTTATATCTCTTTACAATATTTACCTAATTTTATCCATCTTTTTATATAACTCCCTCCACACACTCCCCATTCTAGATATCCTTCTTCTTAATGGTTCTCCACTAATTATTAGGTATTTTTCTACCTATTACTTTAGATTAAAGTCAGTGGGTGATTCTATCCCTCCACTTCTCTATTTTATTGTTTTCTCTTGTAGTCAATTTCTATCACATATTTTATGTAGATTATACCCTATTTTCAAGGTTTTTTCTAGTTTCTTAATATATTTTATTTTATCTTTAATTGAAAGCCAATACCAAACATGTTGGCTCCTATGAGGTTAAGGTATGTGGTCTCTTTAATTTAACCCATATCCTTGCTTTATTTTTTTTATGTGTGTGTGTATAGTGTAGTTAAGATGACTCTACTATAATTTTATCCAATTTAATTTAAAATGTTTCATTTTATTTTTCCTAAGATAAATGTCCATTTAGTATGATTTGGATCTTAGAAAATTCCAATTTCAAGTGGAATGCACTACAGGGGCATTTAACATTGGAATTTATTAATGTTTTGAGATTCCTAAATTATGTTTTGAGTGGGTTAAAATGAAATATTAGTTTTAATCAATAGTTATGAAATGGAATTTTACAACCATTGATAATTGTAAATGGTTTTAACCTATAGGATGATCCTAATGAAATGGAATGGTATTAGAGAAGTGGGTTTTTGGAATTTTATCATTTATAAAATGAAATTGAAATAGATAAATGGTTATTGATGTGGATTAATTGAATAATTTCCTTAAGAAATGAAAAAATATTTATGATATGGGAATTTATAATTGTAAAACGGATTGGGTTTGAATAATGTTAATTGGAATGTTTTTTGGTTAGAAAACTAGTAAACCCCTTTTTTAATGTGATTTATAACCCTCTAATTTACAAATACCAAGGGGACTTATATTTGGGACTCTTATTTTATAAAATGGATTGTTTTTATAAAAATATTGAATCTTTATTTTGAAATTAGAAGTGAGACTTAAGAAGTAATGAAAAGGTAATGTAAAGCGGTGTCCATGGGAATAAAGAGAATTAAATGTAATGGATATTTATGTAATTAAATGTTTAAAGTGATTCTTAATCCTTATGAATTTCATGAAATGTGAATATATTCCATATAATGGATGATATTTGGGAATGTTAGGATAAGAGACTTTAATCCATGTGATGGTTGATGATTAGGAATGGTTGGATGAGTTCTTAGATTATGTATGATAAATTATTAGGAATTCTAGATTGAGATCTATTAATTCCACATGATACCAAATGCTTGGGACTTTCAGTATGGGTACTTGGACTTTTCATGATACATGATATCTTTGGAATGTTAGGATGGGGATCAGATTATAAAGGAATGTTGGAATGAGTTCTTGGATACTATTTGATACTTTATAATATAGGGGAATTCCAGGATGGGTACTTGGATTTTGTGTGGTTACTTAGGGAGGTGAGGTCATCGTGACTTGTTTAGAGATGCCTCGACATTGGCCGAAGCCGATAAGACTGACCCTAGGCATCATTGTAGTGTGTAGGACATTTGGATTTTGTTTATTTATTTATTTTGTACCACATAATTTATTTAATAATTTTATATAAATGGTTTTAAAAATATAATTTGTTTATTTACTTTATTACACCCCACATGAACTTGATTATCAAACTATTTAATTTAGGTATTACATTGGTGGTGGTATACTGAGTTATAATCACACTCTGGTTGGGCTTCCATAGAACTTGGGTACCCAAGAAGATACTATTCTTAATCAAAGGCCCAGGTTCAAGGAAAGGATGGATTTTGATGTATGTTACTTGGATACCTATGTTGGAGTTAGATGTTGCCACCAAGAGATACTTGGGAACAGTTGGGGGAATGGGTTGTTAACCGTAGTGTTATTTTATTTCTTTTGTACTGCTTGTTTATGATCCACCCATATGGGACCCAGTTGGTATGTATGAAATGTACATCTATTATAGAAACTATTTTCATTTTTTTGGTAATAAATTTCCCTATTTAAAATGTATATGTAGATTATTTATTTTTTTAATTTATTCCCACTCCTATCGCTACTCTAATATGACGACATAGTCTCCCTATGGTATTATCACATGCCCTCATTGTTAGTCGGTAGCCTCTAAAATATTGGGAGTTGTGCCTAAGGTCATGTGGTGAACCAATCTGGTCATGGTTAATAGAGTGAACTAATTCAAGGCATCATAAAACCCTCATGAAATAACTACCTTTATGTTAGATTGGTTTTACCTTTAATATAGGGTTTCATCTATATAGTGATATCACTACATTGATGTGGTATTTAGAAATATAAAAATTCCCTTACTTAATATTATATCTACCTTAATGTGAGGAAAGTTTCCTTTACACAGTAAAGAAAGAACTTACTTTCCCTCATGAAAGGATGGAATTACCCTTACACAATTTACCAAAAGTACACACGTAAAGGTAAATGAGTTTAACTTTACACGAGGAGGGGTTCTTGCATAAGGGTAATAAAAATGTTAGAAAATAAATTATAAAAACTTATAGATAATAGAGAAAAGACTCTAAACAAACATAATACATATAAAAAATACAAATGAATGGACAAAGAAAATCTTGACCCTAAGAGAATACAAGAATATATGAAATAAAAACACCTTCCCATGACAAAATAATGTTAAAAACAATGTAGGGAAACAATATCATTTTTTTTGAAGAGAATTACTATTTTCAATATGGAATATAAAAATTTAGAGGATAATGTTAGTGCTGTGGAATTTATGGCTACAAATCATACTCATATTGGCACAAAATTTCAATAAATTAGAGTATTCATGAATCAAGGGGGATTTTTTTTGATAAGAAAAGAATTAATTCTGAGAATACGAAGAGAAATAAAACTATGAGCATGAATTAAGAAAGTTTGGAAACTCAAAATTTCTTTTAGAATCCAGAAGAAATTTATGGAATGTGTGACCAACATGGTTAATTTTATTAAAAGTGTGTTTAAACTCTCCCATGGTATTTCATATATGTTGAACAATAAAAGGTAGTTTAGAAGGTGGATATAGAATAAAAGTCACTCATTATATAGGTTGCTATAAAAGCATGAAATAAAGGAAAACCATGGATTCTAGTGAGTGGATGTTCCTCAAATAAGTCTAGTCCACACTTTTTTTAATAATATTGAAAACCATGATGAAGGGGTATTTCCATTTTTAAATGACATCTCTATTAAAATAAATGGACCTATAATTGATGATATGGAAGACAAAAGGTTAAAATTCAATGATCTACTTTATATTAAAGGGATTAAACACAATATTTTTAGTGTAATCCAATTATGTAATAATGGAAATGATGTTTTCTAATGAAAAATACATGCATCATTTAGAGTTTAAAGGATGGAAGATTCATCACCAAATGTGAGAGAATAAGTGGAAACCTATTCCAAATTAGTGATCCAACCAATTCTTTCTACTTGAGTTATAAAGATTAAAAAACAATGTTGCATCAAAGGATTGGCCACCTTGGTTAAATAAATATGAGTAAAATATCAATTAATAATGTGATGAAAGACCTAATCCACTCATAAAGGAAATAAAATTTGTTTATGATACATGAAAAAAGTAAAAATAGTTCAAGGAACTCATAAAAGAGTGGAGATTCAGTCCACCAGGCCATTGGAACTCATTTATTGTGATCTCTATAGTCTTATGAGACAACATTATTCTAGAGGTGATCTTTAATTCATTAAATTAACTGAAAATTACACTCGGATCACCAATATCATATTCATGAAATATAAATTACTAGATATTAAGATATTTAAAATATTCAGACGAGATATTGAGAAAGATCTTGAAGTCTACATCAAGAAGATGAGATCGGGTAATGGAAAATAGTACAACTATAATTATTTTGAGAGATAACTTAAAAAAATGGAATTAAAAATCAATTTAGTGTACTATAAATCATCATAAAAATAGTATAGTAGAAATAGTTAACCAAATCTTGGTTGATATAGGTAGAACAATGCTTTTTGAACATAATCTCTCTAAATTTTTCTAGTGGGAAGCTATATGTACTATTATCCACACACAGAACAAGTATCTACTAAGATGTGAGATACATGTGACACCATATGAATTATTTTAAAAAACTGTGGCAATATTGAAATACTATAAAGTATTTGGTAATCCTTGTTTCATGAAAATAAAAATGTAAATCTTGGAATGATTGAAGATAAATCTAAAGAAGGAATATTCATGGGCTATTTGTCTAATTAGAGAGGCTATAAATGTTGTAAAAAATGGAATCACAAGTTATTTTAATGTGAATATTATTGAAAATTATTCTAAATTATATATATCATTTAAATCATATTTAGAAGATTTTAATGTAAATGACATATAGATTTTAGAAAAACTGAATGAAGAAGCAGTTGGAAATGAGTAGAAATTAGTTGATGTTAATTCTAACCAAACAATTGATGAAGCTAAAGATTATGAAAATGAGAAATTGATAAATTAGATATTAAAGAAAAATATTTATTTAGGAAATTTTGTTGGTAATAAATAATCTCTAGTCTATAAAATAATGAGTTTTCAATTTGGAAATCAAACTACACTCATTTCACATATTTAGCCTCAAATAGCTTTGTAGGTAGTTAAGTATGAGGAGTATATCAATACAATGTATGAAGAACTTTATCAAATATAGAATAATTTCACTTGGGAACTTGAAAAAAGACCTAATTTTTTTTATATATTCCATGTAGGTATTCCGAAACAAAATAAATTTAAAATGTGAGTTGTCCAAAAACAAATCTAGATTGGTATGTGTGACACCCCAGACCCGAACTCCCGGATCCAGTGAAAATAACACATACTTTACATATTTTCTTCAATATTAATTATATATTCCTAAACATAAATATCCCATAATTACAAGACTTAAAGAAAATATTTCATTACATATACATTACCAAGACCTTTTAGGTTTAGAGTTTTAGATAAATAGGAAAAAACATAAACTAATAAAGTCCATATCCTTCTCAAATATTTTTTATTTTGTTCACTATATAAGAAAATACTTAATATATAATCATTATTGACAATATCCTACAAATTCATCCACACATGAAATAGTTATATACATATCATGTGTACTACTTTTATCCACAATCTAGGCAATGGAAACCTAAGAAATGAGTGAGCTCAAATGCTTAGTAAGGGAAACATATAACTAAAGCTTTCAAAAAAATAAACATGGTATACGTAATATGGTAATAATAAATAATTTGAATAATAATATAATCAACTACAGATGAGATCATGATATATCTATAAAAATAAATGAAAACATGGATATTAATAATACAGATCTCATACTGATGGAATTCCTAATGTCGAACATAAAAAACATGTTTTCAAGGCCTTGTGCTAAGATTCATTATTGACATGGGGAGAGATATACACAAAAAACCAAGATGTTTTGTCATATAAGACATGTCGATGAATTAAGGGGATATATAATTTTTAGGACCACCTATTACTTGATTAATTCCAATGCATTCACCATGATATTTAACAAGACATTTCATACCATTCCTTAAAGAACCTCTAGATTAATAAAAACATGATTATACACATAATGAAAAATATAAAATGTTAATGCATACTCAACCTATGTTAGTAGTCAATAATCATAAAGAATATAAATAATTTTACCAATGTCAATAAAAGGGATAACATGATCATAACCCATCTAGATAAAGACAGTGGATGGTCAAACAATACATAGTCAACTTTCCAATAATCATCCATATTGGAATAACAATATATAGAACACCAATAACTTTACCTATTTCAGTAAAAAGGATAACAAAATCATTAACCATCGAGAGGAAAAAGGTGGATGGTCAGAAAATATATATTAAACTTTCTAATAATCATATTAATTGGAATAAAAATATATGTAAAGCCAATATTTTTTCCCATGTCAATACAATAACATTATTTCTAGGTGAACATCATCCAATCTGAATTATGTAAAATGTGTTATTCACACTATATAGAGAAATGAGTATACAAATAAGTCAATACTAAAATAAAATTATCAAAAGGCATCCAAATAAAGTAGGTGGATGGTTTAAAAGGAACACATCCCTAGTGAAACAAAGTAAACATAGAAATATGTTGACATAAATGAAAAACATCCATGAAAAATAATTATTGAATGATACCACCCAAAAAGGGATCAAGAATTGGATTGTTTGGTATCATGAGTTCATTACACCAAAAGATAAATATATATATTAGAGTATAAATTGTGAAACATAAACTCTATTATGGTAAATACTTTTAAAAATGAAAATGAAAATGGAAGTCAAAACTTAAAGTATATTTTAAGAAACATTTTTAATATTGACGTAAAAGATGATTTTATGGGTATCTTCTAAAAGTATTTTTTCAAAAAGTGAAGTGAAAACTATTTGAAAACTATTAATGTTTTAAAAAATAATATTCAATAATAGGGCCTTAAATATTCATAAATTTTATCTTGGAGAAATGAGGAGAGGATGATAAAACATATGAAAGTGAAATGAAAAACCCATTTTAATAACTTGAATGATACCCTTGTTCAAAACTCAAATTGGGAAAAGAGAAAAAAACATTATTTTGTATAAAAATATATTTTTTTCCCAAAGAGGTATATAAATTACCATAAAATCAAATATTAGGGTGGGATAGCCCAAGTATGAAAGAAAGAGGTTCATGATGAAACAATATAACTTAATGAACGTAGACTTACATTATCAATATCCCTTATAGGCAATGTACTCCTTGAAGTAAGAAATATTTCAAAAGAGGATTTTATTTAGTATAAATTTGAATAAATAAAATAAAATAAAATATATTATAAGGTTATAATATATCAAACTTATATGAAATAAGTACAAGAGAAATGATCATAACTCAATGAATGAAAATTGAGTTACCAAAAATCCTTAAAACTGGGGTAACAACCTAGTCAAAATGAATTTGATGAACATAAAATAATTTGTATTATTATTTTAATGAAAAAAATTATTAAAAAGATACATTCATCTTTATTTAATACACCATTCAAAGTGAAACATGATGCATAAAAGAAACATGTCTCAAGGAATTAAAGTTTGAGACAAAGAACCCTTGGGACTTGAGTAAGATTTTAATCAAAACCTATTGAAAGAGAGGGATTGTAATTGTAATTTAAATAAAATTATTAAAATATAATTCATGGTATTATATCTCAAATATTCATTATATTGACCAAAAAAATGAAATTAGGTTCATAATACCAAACTTGTATCAAAGAGAGGAATTTGAGATGAAAACCCTTAACTTGGGCATGATTTATTCTAAACATACCCAAAAAATATGAATTATTATATTAAGTTCATTAAATAAATACCCAAAGACCTTATTCATAACTATAACCATTTATACTCATCATTTAAAATTATGAATTATTATATTATGTTCATTAAATAAATACCCAAGGACCTTATTCATAACTATAACCATTTATACTCATCATTTACAATCATTATATACATATAAATATTAGTTATTTTTTACCTATTTTCAACATCTGGTTTAAGTAATATTTATCACTTTAGACCAATTTTGTACAAGTGGTGTTGGTATTTTTTCCAAATATAATCACTATTAAATCATATAAGCGATTGGAATAGATTTTCTAAGATTTTTTATAAATATATAATTTCATTTCCTGGTATTTTTGGTTGAAAACATGAGGATGAAATCGATAACGACCATGTTTCAATGGTTCTTAACAAACAAAATGTGTTTTCTTAATTAATGAGTTTAATAATAATGTTAAAATTATAGAACCAATAAAACAATTATTTATATATTTATATCATATGATACTAGTAATTAATTTCTCATAGTCATCCATGATATAAATTCATTTCATTATCCAAGTAAGATGTTAAACTGACCCAAACATGAACCTACCATGATTGATTGATTATTATGAGGTGGTTTAGTTGTAATATCATTATAACTAAATCATAATGATATTATTCAGTGTTTATTACTGTGATATATTATAATTTTAAATAATTTTAAATATAATATATTTTATATAAAGTATTTACTTATAAATAAGATATCATTTTCCTCTTAGTTCTCTCGTTTTAAACAATTGAATTAACAATGATATTTTGTTGATCATATCATTAATAGATTCTCTAATTTATAATATCATAACCTTAATGATATCATAAACATAATATTTATCCTTTAATCTTATCCTTATATCCATCTATTAAATGTGGTAATGAAAAACTAAATACACCATTCCATGGAGACGGTAGTCCACACATACGTATGCATGATGATTTATTTTTCCATAGAAAAGGGAAAATAAGTTATATTGTTTATAATTTAATAATATAAATATGTCATAAATATAATAATTAAATAATAATTTTTTTAATAATACCATCCTTGTAAGGTGGTTATGTAAAAAGAAACACATTGTGTTGTGGAGGCAGTAGTCCACATAATGCACAATTCATGTTTTTTTCTTAATGGAAAAGGGGACGGAGGTTAATGCTTATACCATAATTATAATAAACTAATAGTATAATATTATTATAATTTTATCATTTTAATATAGTGAAAATAAATTTAATTAAGAATAAATGAATATAAAAAATTGAAAAGAGGGAGGATTAGTTAGAAATCAATACCTCACTACTTGAATTATCTCGTTTGCAAAGGGGGTTAAACCATTAAGGGATGGTATTTTTAGAAGAATAAAAACCATTGAAGGGGAATATGAATTTATAGGAGAGTATTTTTTATATATTTTTTTAACTAATGGGATTTTTGTGTGAGGGTAAGTGAGGAGATGAGATCCCCTTTTATAAGTGAAAGGGGACGACATTTTTTTTCAAATACCCAAAACCTTTCAATAATGAAAACTCACTCTCTTGAAAAATTGACCAGCAATTGATACATAATGGATTTTTTAAGGTATAAGGTCGATTAAGTAGTTAAAAACCCATTACCATACATGTTTTTAACATTTTTTGGACTTTTACTGTTATATTATTTATGTTTTCCTTTTTAGATTTTACCATGGTAACTAGTTTTTACATAAGTTAACTTATCTTTTATTCAAAAAAATTAAATGAACATTATTAAATAATTTGGACTTAATGATTTAAAATTTTAAATCAATTTTATTATATTAATTTTCTACAAGTGATAAAAATGAATTTGAAAACAAAAAATGAGTAATCTATTAATGTTTTTTAAAATATAACTTCTGTTCTAAAATGTAAAATATGGGTTTGTAAATTTTTAAAAAATATTTTTAAAATTATAAATTAACTTATAAAATATATATTTAGTCTTATAAAAAGTTTAATAAATTTAAAATTCATTCATACATTCTAATAATTCCATAAAAGACATTTTGTTTGTAAAAATAATATTTTTCTCTATTCACATAGAAATCAAATTTTTTAGAAAAATAATAAAAATTCATGTTAAGAAAATATTATTTGGATAAATCCATAAAAATTTTATATTTTTAAGATAAAAATTCTAAATTTTATAAATTTTACATTTAAAAAAAATATGAGATATAATGAAATATATTTTCTATAAGAAAATATATTTGTAAGAATATTAATCATTATTATTCATATTTTATATCATCTACTAATTATATTAGTATTAACCAAATATTCATACCAAATATATTTTACCATCATTAACCACAATTTTCTTGAAATATAAATTCATATCACATAAAAACAAAAAATTTAGAAAAATACATTTTAAGCATAAAATGATTATATTAGTCATTTTAGACATACTAATTGATTTTTTATTCATGTTAAAATTAGAATTTATTTTATTTCTATAAATATTTTATTAATTTATTAATATTATTAATTTCTATTAATTCAATGACTAGATTTTAATGATCATACATAAATATTTACATTTTATCTAAATATATCACAGTTTTTTTTTCAGTGTTGCATGTAGAGAAGTTAATCATTCACATTGAGTTAATTAAAGAGTATCATATATTAAAATCTTGGAATTTTAAAATATAAAAGGATATTATTATATTTAATGGATATAATTTAAAGATAAATTTTCACCAGTGTCAAGGTTGTAAGATATCAAGATATTTCTTATAGTGGTAACACACGAGCACTAGATGGTATTCTAAATAGATGTAAAGTCTTATTTTTAAAATAGAGACCTATAATAATAATTTTTTATTGATAAAACTGAAGGGTTTATTCTAGAAAAATATTAAAGCATGGGTTGTAAATTTAATGAGGATTTTTATGTCCCAAAACAAGCCCTAAGATCCTATTATTCTAAATTACATGGCTCTTTAAGATAAATGTAATTTACCAAATGGAAAGTTTATGATAACTTATATGTAAAGGATATATCCACATATACTATAATTATCATGGTCTGTGTTGATGATTTAATATTTATAGGTGTAAATGAGTATATTTGTGAGGAGATTACTGAGCATATGAAGTTACTTTTTTGAGATGTCTTTTCTAGGTGAAATACACTATTTTCTTGGATTATAAAAATTCAAAAATAGGTAAATGAATTTTCATACCCAAAGAGAAATATTCATAATTAATTATTGAAGAATTTTAGGATGAAGAATTATAAATATTCTACAAAACCCCTATAAATTTGATTATAAATGAGAAAATATGAAACAGAAACCTTTGGGAATAAAAAATACATTAATAGAATCATTGGGAGTCCACTTTATCTAAAAACATCAAGTTTAGATATAATATATAAAGTTAATCTATGTGAAATATATTAGAGTAATCCTAATTAATATAAAATTTTGGAAGAAAAATAAATTCAAAGCTATATTAAAGGTACTTTGAGTTATTATTAGTTACATAAAATATGTAAATAATTGAATCGGATAGGTTTCACAGATACAATATGGGATGGTGATTGCATTGATAGGAAGTCTAATTCAGGATAAAAAATTCTTTCTTGTTGAATTTTATGTGAGTTGTAATTTCACGAATTAGATTTTAGTTATAAAGTTTCCATCTCAATGGTGTACTAATGGAGGGGGTGAATTAGTGGTGCTACTTTTATAAATTCTTCTTGAATTAAACCTTGGAGACTAATTAAGTTCACGATTAACTCCCAACAAGTCTCTTTCTCACCTATATGTAATAAAAATAAAATATACACAATAAAATGAAATTTTTATATGGTTTTTCCTCATGGTGAGAGCCCAAACCTTGTCACACTCAACATCATTTTAGACATGGTTTTTATTTTCACTATTGGATTTTTTTGATTAAAAGTACAATTCAATTTTCACAAAATGTTTGAGTGGGTTTTATCCTCATATAAAGGAAGATATTATCCACTTTATGAATAAAATGTGGCATTGTTTATACTATAACCACTAGTTGTTAAGGATTATCCTTTACTCTTATCGGTGATCAAGATCTACAATACTTTTTTTTTGGATATTAAAATATCATATAATATGATATTATTCTATTAGTACAAACATATATCAGAGTTGCAAAAATCAATTCATAATTTCTCATCAATTAATTAGAATAATATCCCCATGTATGAGGGTATGCTTATAAAAATGATGATCTTATTCATTATTAGTATCAATCCCTCAGATTATCAATAACTATTTCTACTTTATCAACTCAGTTAGAAATCATAGATATAATACAGGTTGATCTTCCACTGTTTCTCTTTATTCGATACACGGATTCCCTAGTACAACAAGGTATATGGATAACTTCTCAATTTCTAAACTATTCATTTATATCACTTTATCACTTTATATACTAATGTTCGATACAAATATTATTTTCATAATGAATAATGGAAATTCCCCTCCATTATAGGATATATAAAATTTTCTAAAGAATATTATCTTAGATCAAAAATAAAGAAGTTAAAATATTTTAATTTTAAATCTTCATAAATCTATCATGATCTTATCATTTAGTACCGATCAATATTTCCATACTAATCTCTAAAAAATAGGCTTGAATCCCATATTTGACGATAGATATGACATTTAATATTTTCTATACATCAAAGCATCATGTGAAAAAATATCCAAGAGAATATTCGCATATATTTTACTAAGTACCCTCACCTTATGAATCCCTTTACGTGTCACTTTATGAAGTCCCTTTTTTCAACCTACAAAGTCCCCAATGACATATTATGAATTCCATGATACACTTTATGATCACTCAAAAATAAATTTACATAGTCTAGGACATATCCATTTTCATTAAGGTCTTCATGGTTCACCTTATGAAGTCTTAATCTTCACCTTACATAGATTATAATTCACCTTATAAAGATAATACTTATCCATTTTCCTACCTCAGTACAAAAATTGTAGATTTCATTCAAATAATCATAGAACCTATTCTATATATTCTAGGAAATATCAAAATAACCCAAGAAAACTTCCACTATGTTCTCAAACATCCTTCATAGATTCCATTTCATGGTTGATGATAAATACAACTCCTTTAAAAATTCCATTGGGTACATAAATCCCCCTGGATTTGTTATCAACCTCATACAACTCATTCAAAATTCCAATTTATATAATATTAATCCAATCAAATCCTATTTTAATTGAGATGGATCCTAGAAATACACCATTGGATAATTTAGTTTTTTTAATATATTTTCATCCCTTAGTGATAAGAAAGTTTTGGATAAGTAATTCGAATGATCTCCCCCTTAACTCAAGAAATACCATTTGAATCCCCCCATAACTATAAAAATTAATCATGAATTAAATTGAAATAAATAGAATAAATACCTTTCAATATAGTAACCATTTAAATTTTATCCCCTTTTAAAAACACAATATATATATAGGTGGCGATCTCTATGAAAATTCCCTTAAGAGAGAAGGAAGGGATGAACATTCCGATTTAGCCTTAAACTCCCAACCCTATCCTTGGGAATTGCATTTGTGAATATAACACTCATATCATATAGGGTAATTACAAATTATAGTTTAATATCACAATTGTAAACCTTTTTATTGATGAAATGAAACTAGATATTACCATTCTTAGACCTTAGATATTGTACTGTATTTTTATAATGGTCAATACCAATTTTACTTCCACAAAAAATTCTGAAATATTTTTCAATATTTACCCTAAAATCACCAAGCTACTCCTTAATCAAAATCATTTGGTTATAAGAATTAGTAATAGACACATTTTTAGTCTTTATAGTAACCATTTTAATTGAGTTCAATTTCATGCATTGTCAAATCACACAAAACTCTATTAGAATAAAAATTCCACCTAAAGTGGAATTCCTATCATCACAATCACCTACCCAATCTATATCAATGAACCAAGATAGATTCAAGTGTTCTCCATTCATATACAACAGTCTAAAACTCAAAGTCACTTTAATGTATTTTAGGATTCTTTTGGAAGCCATTAAGTGTGATTCCTTAGGATCAATTTGATACCTAGTACACAGGATCATGACACGGACTATGTTAGGTTTGGAGGTAGTGAGGTAGATTTGGATACCAATAAATATTTTAAACTCATTTTTATTTACACTTTATCATTTAGTATATTTCCCAGTTTCAACAAAAATTATATATATATAGACACTATATTTTAATCTTACATACTAAATTTATTCAATAATTACCTTGAATAATTTTATTGAGATAGAAAAATAAATCCCTTCTCTTACATCCATTGTAATCCTGAAAGATAAAAAAGATCCCCCCATATGCACATATCAAATTAATTTTTCACTTTCTTAGAAAATTATTTATAATCACTATAATGATCACCTATAAAAATAATTTCATCAATATATACAATTGAAATTATAGTACCTAACTTCATTTATTTGATGTGTAGATTATTGTACACTTTTCATTCTATGATTTCATATGTTTCAAGTAGCTGTTTAACTTTGAATACCAAGATCTAGTGGCCCACTATAATCTATATAAAGACTTATTCTATTTTAATACCATATAACCATCATTTTCAAGAACAAAACCATTATGTTTTTCAATATAAATATCTTCTTATATATCACCATTAAAGAAGGTAGATTTGAAATCCATTTGAAAATTTTAATACTACATATAAGTCAAAATTTCTAAGAACATTATTATAGCCTCAAATCTTACAACAGTTATAAATATTTATTCAAAATCAACTCCATAAACTTATAAAAAAAATTTTCAAACAATTATATCCTTATTTATCATGACTTCACCTTTATTATTCAATTTATTTATAAACACCCACTTGGTCCCAATAACATTTTTTTTCATTTTGTATGGATATAAGATCTATGGTGGAATAAGTTTCTATTTGATCTAGATCATCATCTATAAGTACAATCCAATATTTGATTCCTAAATGATTTAGCCATAGACCGTGGTTTAATTTGAGTGATAAGAGCTGTTTAGTAGTTTAGCCACAACTTCTTTCTTAATTATACCAAATCATTCTTATCTACCACTACATTATCGGATTCCATATAATTTTTTATCTTCTATACCTAAAATTTTCAATTTTACCAGTATCTTATTCATCCCCAGTTTGATCGAAATAAAAATAAACTAAATGTAACTCATTTTTTTCTTGTTCTTCACTTACTTTCTTGGATTTTTTCTTGTTATCTTCAAAATTAACCTTAAAATATGCTTCATCCAGGACAACGATATTGGATTTATCATTAATAATTTTTACCTAAGAGTAGTTAATCACTTTTGGAATCTATTTTTTTCTAAAATATTTATCCCTTTCCATTGGATAGGCATCCAAAAAAGACACCTTCCTTGGCCTTCTAATAAAATTTACCCAGGTTTGGGTCTTAATTTTCATCAAACAAGGGATGCCAAAAACTATAGAGTAATTAATAGTTGGATTATTTATATACCACATATCAGAATATGTCACATTGGAGTTAGATCTTAGTAAACACCTTTTATGAATGTGTATAATTTTGCACACTTCTTCTCTTCAAATGTTTTTTACCTCTTAAACTCAGCTATCATCATTTTAACAATTTGAATAATGTTTTATTTCATTATTTCAAATAATTCATTATAATGAGGAATATAAGAGAACCCTATTAGTTTTTAATCTCATTATTTGTTATATAGGATTAAAAAATAGTTTCCAATGAACTCATTTCCATTTGAACTCAACTTCTTAATATGAACATTAAGTTCTCTTTTATATTCTCTTCAAAAAACATTAAACATCACCACTTTTTGTGACTTGTGTTTCATGAATAACATGTTAGGTCAGAATTATACAAAGATACATTAGAGGGGGGGGGGGTTGAATTGTGTCCTTTTGATAATCTTAGATAAATCTTGACTTTTATCCTTCTTTTTGATTTATGAAGATATACAACATTATCTTATTTAGATAGGTTAATAAATAGATAAACAAAGAAGAAGAAAATGAAAATTTTTATAGTTTTTAGGGCAAACAGATCCCCTATTACACTCCACCAATGTTCTCTTAGCAAGTTTGGTGATTTTCACTAGGTAGGTCCTCTTATCACAAGACCTTAATAACTGATTATAGGTAGTTGAAAACTTTACAAAAAGGCTTTTACAAAGCCTTATTTTTCTTTTACATGGAATAAGAAATATATATCTTAGTTTGAGAAGTGAATAATCCACCAATGACTAGGTTTGAAAAAATGATACTCCAATAAATCAATGGAAACTTATTTGATTGAATAAATATAGTCCTATTCACAATTGTAGTAGAAACTGATAGAAAATGGATCATTCTCTTTAAAGATGAATGTCTTCAAGAATTAATAGCTTTTAAGTGATCCTGGTTGAAAATGATATTCAACAAAAAAACAATAGACAAGAAGTAACAATAATCAACAATTTTAGTTTGTACAATATTGAAATATGTATGTCCCTAAAGTGTAGCTTCTTCAAAATAAAAAAAAACATTCAATATTTTTTATTTTGAATAAATTCTGTAATCAAAATATATCTCACACATGATACAGAAACTAGAAACATTCTTACTATTTAATAATTAAGACTTGGATTGTTTTTGGTTGAAACAAATCCAAGAATAGAGCCTAATAAATCATGATGATTTGAATTTAAACCATTCAAGAGACTATATATATGGTAATAGTTTAATACAATGAATATGATCCTTTGAATTGGTTATAAAATAGTTTCAAAATGATATTTACTTCTATTAACATCATTATAGAAAATAAATATAATATATTTAATTTAAAACTCCATCATTAACCAGTCAAATATAGGGTTCCTTCATGTGACAAAAAACTACAAACATAGGGTTAACAATGTTTGATGTTTTACAAAATTTGGGTTGATAAACCATATATTTATTCCTAGTTTCATCCAAACGTAGGGTTTATGGTCCATAATTTTTCAATTGTGTAGGGTCTATGATCCATACAATTCATTCCCAACATAGGGTTCCCAAACAATACGTTACAATTACAAATTTAGGGTATGAATAGTGTTTCCAGATTACTTTTAAACATGATCTAAATACTAAGTCAAATATTTCAACCTATAAAATAAGTTAATTTATCAAGAAATATATTCCTGAAAAATACTTCAAAGTAATGTCATTAGTAAAAAAAGGAATTTGTGAGCATCAAAATCAATAATATTTATAAAGTATTGTTGAGAAAATAGATTCCCAACAATATCACCCCTTTTGATGATCACAAAACCCATAAAACCCAACTTATATAAAATATAGGATTTGTAAACACAAATGAAATAATATATTTAAAGATATATATTATAAATTATAATAGAAAATATAGTTGATATTTATCATTTATTTACATGGTAAACATTTAAATTTCCACTCTAGTTAGTAAAAAACAACTGTATAATATGAAACTAAGAATGTTTTGTTTAACTAATTTTCTACCCCTTTTCTTGATATAAAAAACAATGTAATAGAAAATGGATTAAAATACATTTAATGTAGAAAAAATCTCGGAATGAATTTTGTAATACTCTACGAAAAAGTTGATATGGTTTCTAGTAGTAGAAATGGATAGAAATATTATCAAATAATAAATAAAAATACAATAAAAAAATAATTTTAAAATAAATTTTTGATTATAAGAAGCTTTTGACTGGGAAATTTCAAAAGTTAAGACTGACTGAGGATGAAATGGTTGGTTTTGAAGAGGTGTCAGAATATGGTGAAGCAAAAACAACCTGATGAACTTATTTTAGCTCTTCCAATAAATAAATGAAAGTATCATTAATGTTTTTAACTAACGATCTCATCAAATTTCTTAAATCTTTACCCACTTTTAAACTTTCAACCAAATAAATTTTCAAAAAATCATGAACATTCTATTCTTTTTGAGAAAACTCTAAGAGAATTTCACCAAAATGATTAAGAATATTTCATATACCAGGCTCACTTGAGGTTAAATTCTCAATTGAATCTCTATGGTTTTCCAAAAAC
This sequence comes from Viscum album, assembly GCA_963277665.1. Lineage (NCBI taxonomy): Eukaryota > Viridiplantae > Streptophyta > Magnoliopsida > Santalales > Viscaceae > Viscum > Viscum album. Next base: position 608,008,210 of record OY728150.1, on the reverse strand, counting down.
ACATTTAGAGGTGAAATTTCACACTGAAGTGAATGTAGTTGATAATTTAAAATAGTTAGAATGGTAGTAATTGATTCAAACCTTTTGATTAAATCTAGAGAAGTTTGAGGGGTAGAATTGGACGGTCTGGAATGATTGAAAATACTTATGAATAATTCAAACTAACTTCCTAAATATATTATAAGATCTCTAAAATATGTCTTCAAAACATATTTTTCTCTCTTATTTCCAAACATATCTTCCACATCTCTTTAAAATGCATCAAAATCTGTTTTTGGAAATGAATTTTCTATGAGAGTTTGTAGTTGGGCTTGAAATGATTCTAGTTATTCTCTGGGAATGGTTGAGATTATTAGATCTTCCAAATATTTTCCAGTAGACTCGAATTCACTGTGAAAAATATAATTATCCTCCCTCATCCTGTTGAATTTTTTGACAAACTGTTTAATGTGATTATTCAAAGAATCATAAGATTATTCTTATTGATTTCTTGATGGTTGTTCTCTATCAACGATAATTACAGATTTACCTTTATCCTTATAACTATATGAGGAAAATTTAAATTCAAGAAATTATTTCCTTAGAGAAGATACATAAATATTCTTATATAAATAATTTTCAACAAAAAAGACTATTCAGTTCTTAGGTAACCCCGAAAGGTGTAACATCTTGGAATGACTTACCACCAAATCAGTAGACAGATCAGTCACCACATGGACTCAAGTGTGTCTCTCCATATGCCAGAGGCTACCGACTAGCATCGAGGGTGTAAATTTAGTTCAATGGGGATACTATACGCTCAATATTAGAGTGCACACTGGTAAATAGATAATAAAACTTATATATTAGTGGAAACAATATAATTGATAATCAAAGTAGTGGAAGACAATGTAATAACCACTTAATGTATAAAATGGACAATGCTAGTTTATACAATGTGTGTATTCCATATGTTGATGTATAATCTAAAATATTAACAAAAATCATGCTTTACATTTCAATAAAAAATAATGAAAAGATAGTAAATACCCACAAGCGATCTCTATGAGCATCCTGAGATCCTTCTCAGTCCTTTTCTCCCAACTTCCAGATACAAGAAATACATTATATGAAAGTTCCAAAGCACTGTAAATGAATAGGTCTACTCGGGAACCAATGGTACCTGAGTAGGGTGTGGGATATAAATATCAATAGTTTGGCACCCACAGTGTCAAGCCCAATCCAACCAGTGCTATGAAAATCTTTCAGTTTTCACAAAGTAATATAACAAGTAAGTAAGTAAGTACTCAAAAGTAATAAACTTATAAAGTAAAAGCTTCCACATATAATCAAATACATTTAATCAAACTCATTTAAGTGAGAAGTATCTGATTTAATAGTCAGGCCTGTTTCATTTTACCAAGTTCAAATGAAGATTCAACTAATTTATTAAACAAGTCTCAAGACCTAGTGCATAGCCTGGCATCCCCCATAATGAAGTAATCAAGATGCCTAATAAGGCCATATATAAAGCATAGCCATAACTGAATCCGAACTTTTTCTTTGGCTTGGAGAAGTGTCATAATCCACTTTAATCCCATTTAAAACATTTTAAACCTAAGCCCATCCTTGAAATTCCTAAGTTTAAATTCAAGTATCACTCTAAGAATAATATCAACCAACACCCTAAAAGCCTATCCCCGACGAACCTCTTAAGAACCTAGTATCGCACTAGGTGAGGTATAAAGTCCATGTCATCCTAGTCCATCCTTGGCTATCCTACATGGAATCCCCAATTATCACCCATGACATAATCAAAGAACCTTATGTCCGTCCATGGAATCCCTCATATAACCGGAACCATGTATCACTCGACATATAAGTCAAAATCCCCTATGAGTCTATCCATGGAATTCTAGTATGAATCCATGTATCACTTGGCTTATAAGTAAAAATCCCTTAATATTTTTTCCATGTAATTATAGTATGTATCCATGTATCACATGGACTATAAGTCAAAATACCCTAAGAGTTCATCCATGGAATTCTAATATGAATCCATGTATCACTTGGATTATAAATCAAACCTCAAGAGTCTATCAATGAAATTCTAATAAAAATCCTTATATCACTCTTGGCATAAACACGGTTCAATAAAATTGAGCTCATCCATGTAATTCTATATGAATCCACATATCACACAAGGATCTTAATCATTTAATCAATTCTATTAATTTTAAACAAATAATTTAACATTCCAAGGTCAAAACCCAGAGCATACTTTAGAAAACTCACCTAAAAATGGTAATTCAAGCATTAACCAACCTCATAAGGCTTGTACTTTCATTTAATCACATGGAAAAAAACCATAATTAGAAAAATTAAACCCAATTACATCAATTCAAGTAAAATCCTTCTCTTTACTCACATGGGCAAGGCATTAGAAATCTTCACATGCTTTAATGAACCATTACATGGAAATAACATTAATTAACTCACATGGGTGATTATTTATAAAAATCCTCTCAAGATTAAAAACTATTAAATGGAAAGGTAGTATCTATCTAACATAGTCATATCCATACATGAAAAAACATGATTAATTAAGAAATGACATAATAAGGTCCAAGGGTCTTAGTCACTGATTCCTTCCCAATTTACCGCTTTAATTTAAAAATTGATATACAAATCAATTTCATGTTTGAAATTCCATGACATGGGGAAAAAGTAACACCTAAGGGTGTCCAAGGACAAAATCCATTTAAATTCCAATTAATAAGAAAACCCAAGGTATGCTTTAATTTTAACAAATCTATCTCACCTGGCGTTGAATTACCATAATTCGTGTGGTCAACAAGCAATATGATAAGCATTACATGCTTATTTACAAATACATAGACAAGTCCTCATTTATCTCACATGGGAAACATCATTTAATTACATCAAATAAGATATGAATTAAAATACCATATATCAACACTAATAAGAAGACATATAGAAAAATCAAACCAAAATGAACCATGATATAACAACTATCACTACTTTTTTGTTTGAAGGCACTACACCTCCATTGGAGGGGTTTTATTATAAATCATGATTTAATATATAAACAAGCCATTCATCAAAATTAAACAGTTTATTCAATAATTTCAATTAAAATTATCAAGAAGCATTAAATAATAAACTAATTAATTATTAAATATAAAGGTTATTGTTAAGGAACCTACCTCAAAAAAAAAAAACTGAGCGGATGCTTCAGCACTTGTCAGATTATGCAGAGATCACTCTAAACCGCCCAGTACTTGCTCACACATACTTCCACACACACAAATATATATATCTAACCTTAACTGAATGCATGTATTCCCCATTCCATGAGGGAATACGTACATGGGAGATATAAATATCTATATATATACATACCTAAGAATATGCTCGCGAGTCTTCAAAGAAACCAAAATTCAATACACATCATACCCAGGACCCATAAACATATTAAGGCCCTTAGATAGAAGGTAAAAAACTGATAAAAGTTATAAAATCTTACCTCTAATGGTGGCGGTGAACAAAAACAACCCGAACCACCTCGTCTTTAGTGACAGTTGGTGGAACACAGACCCATGAGTCCCAAGGAGGCCTTTACACAACCCTAAAACAAGAGAAAACCCAAATTGGTATTATCCCTAACCCTAGGGTGTTCGACATAAACAAACAGGATGACAAAGACCAAAATAATCCAAGGTGAAGTAGGACAATTATGGAGAAGGCTCTCAAATATTTGGTGAAGAACCATGAAGGAACCATGAAAAATTGACAGACGGAGAGGTAGCCGCGGTGGAGCTCAAACTCATGACCAAGGGGATCCCTCTAGGGGGTGCATCACATGTATGGGGGAGGATAGGTGTGAGGGTATTTAATTTTCTATTTATTTTAATTTAAAATATATTTTTTAAAATAGATCACCGTGCACGGTTTGGGTTGCACAATTTAACAGACTGTGCACCAACCGTTCACCCTTTACTAGGCACTTGGAGCACCCTGAATGGTTTGACCCACATATGCACAAACCATGTGATGAAAAGTTCTTAGCTACTACCCAAACCATTAAACATGAGATCTAGGTGTAAGGGTTGTCAAACCATGTGCGACCCGTGTGACAACCTCTGTACACCTGTAATAAGATGTATGGTTACTACTATGGGTTGAATGGTTTTAGATAAACCATACACCCTCTACAAGTCCTTAAAAACCTCCTTTTCTTGACCCATCACTCCAAAAACTCATCGAGCTTCCCAGGAATGTTTTTAGGCCTTCACCCAAGTCTAAAACATCGATTTTAAGCATTACAACTCTCAGAATTAAGTTCCAAAATTCCTTTTAAAAAAACCCATCCAGTTATCACTAAAATTCAAATTCCCTTAAAAATTTTTCTGGTTCAAAACATGGGTTCTTAAAAACTCCCCACCTTAGAAATTATCATCCCTAATAAGCCTTGGGGAAAAAAAATGAAAACCTCACCCAACCTACATGGGTCGTGAAGCTTCGTTCAAACATCCGTGTCGTATTTCCAAATGGACAAAAAACCTCAACGTACCTCTTAAGCACACACCACCCATTCCATCAAACTCGAGTCGATGCTCAATTTTCTCTGAAACATTAAAGCAGTGCTTAACTAATACCAATTAACCAAAGACACAGTCACATAGTCATCTTTTAAACATCTGGCCAAAGTTACTCCAGATGTTGGGCTTCGACATTAGAAATACACCAATTACCAATTAGGGATTTCCCCATAGTTGGAATTGCTTTAAAAACAAACACTCCCTTAAGCATTTTACAACAAATGAGTCTACCAAAGTCCACACCTAAATTCTTGTGACTTTTCAAGACCAAACCAACACTTTATATTTAAAACTGTTGTACCTAAGAAAGAATAAAGGCATAGCCTGGTTCCATCCCACTGGAAACACTACCCTCAAAGCACCAAATCCAAGCCCAACAACAAGGACAGGATAACCTCTAAGTCAACCCACTAGATCCCATATAAATATCCCTAGGTAGTTCGTGCCCCATGCTATAAGTGAGATGTTGTTACAAAGCCAAAACTTCCACATAAGAACACTAACTATGCCCAAAATGACATCTGCCCGATGGTCACGTCAAAGGAAGTGGTAGGTGTCAAAAAGTTTTCCCAAGGAGTTACTATATGGAAACCCAAGTATCACTAAGGACTAACCAAACCATAGAAAAAACCACACATACAACATACAACATAGAGAGGGATCAGAGCTAGCCCAATGAATTTTAAACTTTAGCACAACGTATAACTGATGCTCTCTTAGTGCATCATGGACGACATCATGATAGGGGACATGGTCATATATTTTATAAGAGTACACTAAGAGTAAAATAAATGTTACCAAGAAGATCAGTCGAACCACTGCTGGTAGAATCTTTAAAAAATCTTGACTTCACTCACTGACACATCATCAACTGAACCCCGATGCCTATAACACTTGAGGAATTCATGTTCTTTCAAGCCTTACCATGAAAAATCTCTCATGACTAATGAAGTCTCTAAATCATTGTCAACACCACTAACTTTATCAAAGTCATACTACCAAGCAAGCACTGACACATACACCAGAACCGATGTGATGCAACCCACCTTAGAAGTGTCCTAGTCATTGAAAAGACCAACCACACATAAGGTAAATAGTTTATAACCACATTAAATGTACGCGTGTCATTCCCTAAAGTATGATCACCATGTCATAACACTTGGCATGAAAGATTAAATTAAACCAACTGGCATGTCAAAACACTAGAGTCATAGAAATTCCTCCTAAACAGTGGAACAAACTTGTTTCCTTAACCCCTCAGTCACTCTACTTCAAAGATGAAAAGAGAATATACAAAACATCTCAAGTCTCATGGTTTAACCGAACTAAAATGACTCATTTTTATAATTTAACACTCAAAGGTTACCACATATGTTAATAGATACTACCCTGAGGTTACAAGAAAAAATGACACATATTGAGTAATATCCATAGGATACCAACCCTATGTAATAAAGTATCAGATAGATCACACAAAAACTAGATTAGAAGAAAATCATCCTAAACATCCCTTTAATTAGATGACGATGTACTAAGTTGTCCATATCTGAATAAAATAAAGGTTTAAATTACCTCTTAAGTAGCTGACCATGCCCACGACATGTTTAACCTACTGAACTAAGAATTCCTTGATGCTCACTCCCATATCAAGGGTCAAGATGCAATGACAACCCATATGAAAAAGGGCATCCTTTTAGAACAAAATTACCTACTTGGGAAAATGACATCCGAAAAGAACCAAATGCCAAAAATCTCATAGTGAAAAGAAATTCATTAAGCTATAAGGGTGATACCTACCACGGGCTAGCCCCTTACAAAGTGTATACATCGACCCAGTCACTAGGTCATGTAAAATATACTTCACTAGGCTTAATATACTCTTTCATTTGATCCAAATTTAAAAAGAAACTTCCTACAGATAAACTCTCACATCTCTATTCCAAGGCTTACCACTGAAAAACATTTAACCCACCCTTTCATGAGAGTATAAGAATAGGTCACCACTTATGGTTCTAATTTAAAGTCATTTCATTAATTCAATTCCACCTTTAAATATTTGAATGAATTTTGAACAAAACCTAAAGTAACATTTTATAAAATAAGGCACCTGGTAATCGCTTTAGCCAACATCTCAAAGTAAAAATAGGCAAGTCTCATCAACTTTTTTTTAAACATTTAACAATCCTTGGCATTCCATCATAACAGAAAATTTTGCATATAAATTCCTTTTAACGGATTAGGCGACCTCTAAGGGTCCTATTATACCAACCTAGATTCTTCAAAAAACAGCCCATTAGTAGTTTTTTAACCATAGAAAGGATAAATACCATGATAGTTCATCTTATAAAGGCATGACCCGACTAACCTACTTTGGTACATTTGAGAATTTTAAAAGTTAACCAACCATTCATGTTCAAAACATAACAGCTTTCACATTTATAAACATTCCCAAACATATCATGGTTATATAAGGTTCACTCATATGGGTGGCTGTCTACCAATCCATAAGGCACCCATACACCTTACAATTGGAATTTGGCTCCCATTAATTGAAACCATTCCACTTTAAGATTTTTATTTAGTATACTTTTTCCATTTCAACAAAGTATTTAAAATTTTATAAAGGCCAAAGATGGTTTGAGTATATGGGTTACCCTTTTCCAAATCATAAGGTTCCCATACACCTTACAATTGAAAAATAGCTCCTGTCTAAACTGAAACCAAAAATTTTTCAGCCCCTGAAACAATTTCACATTAAAAATAGCATGGTACAACAAGTAAAAAAGCATGGAATATATCATATAAGCATGTTAGACCATAAAAAAGACATGATGAATAAATAGTCATGTTAACAGATTACATCAAAAGGTACAAAAATAATAATGGAATCATGAAAGGCACATAATCATACATAGAGGGAAACCTACTAATGCAGCTACATCTCATGGAATATGCCTGGAATGTGAATTTACAAGTTCCTATAATGATTCATGTCATGTTACTACCTTACCATTCTAGCCAAGGGAAAAATACCATAAATTTACATAAATCCATAAGCCATGAAAAATATACCATTCACCCAAGGTGAAATCACATCAACTATAACATTGAACAACATAAATAACAATTCCCAGCCCTAGCCACTTGGTTATTTCCCATACATGGGGTGATTAGTCCCAATAATGACTATCTACCAAGAGCCTATACATTCCTAGACTCCTGTCTACAAGCCTAAAATAGTAAGACAAAGGAAAACAATATCTGATACCACTTTGTAACATCCCAGCCTGACTAACCACCAAACCATTAGCTGGACCCGTCAGCACACAACCACAAATGCATCTATCCGTATACCAGAGGCTGCTGACTAGTAGAGAGGGTGTAAAGGTAGTTCAATGGAGAGACTATACCCTCAATCTCAAAGTTCACAATGATAAAAAGAAATTAAAACTCAGATATCATAGGAATTAGTATAAAAAAATAATAAAATTAGTGGAAGACAATTCAATAACAAATAAACGTAGAAAATGGCCAAAGCCAGTTTATACAATGCATTCATGCCATATTATGATTCATAAGCTAGAAGAGTAAAAAAAATAAAGATTTACATGTTGGTCGGAGTGGATACTCAAGAGGGGGTGAATTGAGTTCCAATTAAAATTTCTGTTTTAAAGACCTTTACAAAAATCCCCCAATTTAAAATACTAATTGAATTGTAGTGAATTTGAACAAAAGAAAACTTTAAGTTAGGTTCTCAAGGTATTGATTAATTCCCAGTTAATCGAATCAGAAGATCAGATTAGCTTTTAAAACTAAATTAATTATTTAAAAAAAATGCAAACACTTGCTAATTCAATTATCAGAGTAACTTTGAAAAATAGTTTAAGTTTTAAAGCACTTGGTAGTGGAATAAAAGGTTTTAGATAAAAATAAATAAAGCACAACAAATATGACCAAGAGGTTCAGTATCAAGCTGATACTTAGTCCTATCAACAATTTATATAAATTAGATCCACACCCTGGATCAGGGTTCACAACAGTTTACAACTGTCCAGGTCAAAGACCTCTACCACAGTTCTACGTGGGAAACAAAAACAACAGCAAATACAGCTGTCCAGGTCACACACGACCTCTACCACTATACATAGTGGGAAATAGAAGATGTAAAGAGTTTGAATGAGGATTTATAGATCCTCCAGTTAATGTTTAGGAGACAGTGTGTGTGTAAATTAAAACTGATGACACACACTACTTGTAATGTAAATAATAAATCACTAAGAAAGATATAGAGTTTAGAATGGCTCTTGTGATTGCAGTGTAGCTCTGGACTCCTTCGGATTTGATCAGAAATGGTTCTGAGTCCTCTTCGGGTTTTTTTCTGAAAAACAGAGTGTCATCTTCTTGACATCCAGGTTTAGAGACAGTGAAGATATAGTCGATGAAGTTCTTCAAAGTCCTTGTGAATGTAACGAACTCTTATTGTGTAAGCTTGAGTGTGTATGAGCTTCTGTGTCTTCTTGGTCGTGCATGTATATCTTTATGAGCTCTTCTTGTTTATTTCACTTGTATCACTTTTGTATATCCCTAGTATATTCCTTGTGTCTTTCACATGTGTCTCTTTACAGCAACAGGGACTTCTTGTATTTATGGCACGAGCTCCGGCAAAAGAAATGATTTCTTTTTGCACGTACGAGGTACAATTCCCTGATATCCAATAGCCTTCATTAAATAAATGACAAATCATTAAAATATATTTGATATGACTGTTGGTTAGATTAAATAAAGATAAAGGAATTAAGGCAGTGTCGAATTCTCTGGAATGGTAGCTTTGGATATCGGTAGACTTGTGTATCAGTAACATCTTGTGTAACGGTAACATTTATGTCGGTAGACTTCATGTATGTCGGTAGACTTGATCAATAGCGGTAGACTTAATGTACCGGTGACCTTTCGTGTAACAGTAGCCTTCATGTACTGGTAGCTTCCTTAGTATATTGTTAACTCTCCTCGGTAACTTTTCTGTATCGGTGGGCTTGAGTAACAGTGACTTGTCTGTATCGGTGACCTTCATGTATCGGTAAACTTGCATAACGGTGACTTGTTGTATCGGTAGGCTTGCATAACAGTGACTTGTCTATATCGATAGGCTTGAAGAATGGTGACTTGTCTGTTTCGGTGACCTTGATGTAGTGGTGACCTTCACGTATCGGTAGACTTGCATAACAGTGACTTGTTGTATCGGTAGGCTTGATGTATCAGTGACTTGTCTGTTTAAGAATTCTATTGGCAGAATGGGTTAAGTTAGAATATATATTCATCCAGTAACCGAATTCTCTGAAGATAATATAAATATTATAATATATGAATATGTGCATGGTGTATAGAAATACTGAAATAAGTAATTAACCATTAATCAATATAGGGATTATCAAACCATAATTTAGCATAATTGGAATTATCATAATATGAGTGAGCATAATTGGGATTATCAAAATATGAGTTCAACTAATTCTCCCAGAGGGTTCAAAAATCTCCCCCTTTTTGATAATCACAACTTATTCCAAAGTATTAAAATAAAATGGTGTCAGAGAAAGAATTTCAAAAAAATAAACTTTTAAAACAAAGTTCTCATTTTTCTCCCCCTTTCAATTTCACTCTCCCAGTTCTCATTAGTTTCATTTTCTCCCCCTTTGTGATTAACAAAAATAAGGGTAGAATCAGAGAAATGTAGAGACAAAAAGAGAACAAATTTCAAGGAAACATAAACACAGTAAAGTGGAGAATGTAAGAGTAAATATCCATTAAGTCACAAAAGATACAAACTGAGAAAGTCAGTATTACAAAAATACAAGTGAATCCTATCAAAAACATCCAGAATCACTCAATCGTCTTCTTGAATAGGAGTCTTTCCCTTAGGATTAGAAGAGGGTGCAGGGTCATATTGAATAGATGGATTTGGAATATCCAAAAGAACAACTGGAGGGTCAGCCACTGAAACTGTACCAGATCTAAAATCTGTGATCCTTTGTGGGATCATAGGTGTCAAGCTTCGATATCCTGAACTGGAGTCAACTGAGGTGTACTCCCAGAGGCAGAGGCAGAACATGCAGGAGGTATAATCACAGGTCTGGCATCCACATGCAAGAATGGTAGCAACAGGCTCCTGAAATCCATAATAATACTCCCTCCTCTCTCCATTGCTGACACAAAATCATCTCGATTTTGAATGAATTTATCTAAGGCAGGAGTAAGCTCCCTGAGCTTACTAACCTGTTCTCTGAAATCTTGAGTCACTAGAGGCAACTTCAAATTCTCCATCAAGATCTTGAAATTCTTGATCATTTGATGCTTGGTATAGATCTTCTCAAAGTAAGCATCCACTTTATTCTTAATTGCCTCTTGAGAAGCAGTAGCTGCCTGTAGGTGATCACGAACAAAACTACTAACTTCCCTAGTGGTAGCAAGGATCTGAGTATCCGAGGTGCCACTGGTACTGGCCTTAGCCAACTCTTCCGGGATAACAGTTCTGATCTGGTCAAGGTTCACAGTGGAGCTGGATGAGGGAAGAGGTTTAACTAAGAAAGCTACTGTCTCCTTGAAATATTGTGTCAGATTACTAACCACCTTCTGAACAAGTTCATCTTGACTGTTCAAATGTTCGTTGAATGATTTATTAAAAGCCTCAAAAACATCCACAAACTGCTTGACTACTTCTTTGATATATCGGATATCAGTATTCACTTGGGTTTGAGAACTGTTCATGGGAGTAAATGAAGCAATCGGTTGTCTTAGAGCCACCACAACTCCTATCCAACTCTCAATTTGAGTATGGCATACTTTAACTTCATCCATAATTCCCTTCACTATACTAGAGACAGCACATCCCAGAGATAGCTCCATGGATTTCTCCACACTCCTCATTTCATCAATCAGGGTTTTCCTTAAATCTTCCACTAATTCTCTCATTGCTTCTTTCATTTCAGCCTTTAAGGACTCAAGGTCCTCCTTGGTTGCCAAATTTTCAGCCACAACAGGTAGGATAACTGAATCCCTTTGGGGCTGGTCTTCCTCATCAGAATCTCCATAATTAAGTCCAAGTACCATATATATTGGACCTGATGTCCAACCTTCAATGTCATACAATACAGAAACTGAACCAAGATGATCCCCCTCACTTAGAGCATTCTCCTGAGGAATCTCCTATAACTGTTCTACTCGAGGTAACTCTATAGCCTCCTCTGCAACTTCAGCAGATTAAATAACCATTTTCTCTGATAGTTCAATAGTAGGGTTAGTCCTATCCTTTTCTGAGTCATTAATGAATCTCTCAGTAATGGCAGTAGGACCCACTACTGCTTCTTGATCAGGCACTATCTGGACTGTACTATCTATTAAAGGGCTCAAACTGAGCTCTTCTTCTTAATTTTCCTCATCATTTTCTTCAGCAACTGCCTCCTTTTCTCCATTAACAAAATGATCGGATTCGGTTGCCTCATCCTCTTCAGAGGTGTCCTTAACAACATACTGATATGATTCTTCTTCTTCTTATGTGGTCTCAGTATCATTGTCCTTCAGAATAGTTTCTCTCCTTGGTAGTTCTTTTGGAGGGCTAGCTGCTCTATAGGAAATATTTTGATGCACAGGACTAGGAGGTAAATTTGGGTCTCCTCCTTCCTCAACTGATGTCTCTTCCTCCTCAGCTTCAACTTCATTATCACTATAGACCAGTTCTGGTTCATCTGGTCCAAGACCAAGATCCCTCAAATCCTTTGGTCTAGAAGGATGGTCCACAGGAGTGTACTTGTCATAGATTTTACCTTCATCATTAACCCATGATTTATTCCAAGGGTTCCAGCTAACTTTCATATACTTACAAACAGTCTTGGTGAGGCAAAAGTTATCCTTAACCACAATAGTTTCATCCTGAGGTCCAGCTACCTCCTTTTCCTTCAACAGAATAGAAATCAACTTATAAAAGAAAAGTGCATTGGACTTAGACTTTGGTCTAGTCATATCCTCAATCTGAATCATTAGAAATCTGCACAAATTCACCTTTACTCCATGATTTAACAGATACAACAAATAAATATCCTGAAATCTGAGGGTAGCAAAATCTCTTCTCCGTGGACTAATCACATGCTGAATGAACTTGAAAAGTAGTTTGTCCTCCCCTGCCATCTCTGCAGCAAAGATATTTCTAGGGGTTCCATTTCCTGTCAATTCTAACAAGGCATCCTCATATTTGAAAAATTCACTAGCAGTAGGTATGGATTTTGAATAAAATCCATAATCACCACTATAAGGAACTCTAAGGTTCTCAGCCCATTCAACTGATGAAAATGAAAACTTTTGACCATTCACAAAGGAAATCATCCTATTCTCCTCTTCTGATGTCTCAAAACAAAAAAACTCATAAAAATCCTTTACCAGTACTGGATAATATAGTCCATTATTGTTCATGAAGCACTCGATCCATCCTTGCTCTTGTAAGATCTTTAGAATCAAGGAATTTCTTTCCAACAACCATTCCACACATAACTCTTTTTCCACTACAATTTCTCTCTTTGATAAATGCGGATTCACAGGATTCCTTTGAACAGAACCTCTACTGCTTCCACTAGCACTAGCATTGGTTACTTTCTGCTTCTTAGCTTGCAGCGCATCACTCCCTTCATCCACTGAGGGTCGCTTCACACGGGCCATTTCAGATTCTGAGGCTTAGGGTTTTGTGAGCTTGAGAGGTTTAGGTAAGAGGGATTCAAACAGATGGGTTCACGGTGATTGAGTGAAGTCTAGAGTCGGGTTTAATATCATTTAGGATTCACATATAAAATAAATCTCAACAAAAAAAAATCGGAGTCTTAGCCTTAATACGAAAATTTAAAACAGCGTGAGAGATGTACCGATGAGGTCTATCCTAACGGTGAGGTTTGTCTAACAGTGAGGTTTATCCTAACGGTGAGGTTTATCCTAACGGTTAAGTTTATCCTAATGGTGAGTTTTATCCTAACGGTGAGGTTTATCTAATGGTGAGGTTTATCTTAATGGTGAGGTTTATCCTAACAGTGAGGTTTATCCTAACGGTGAGGTTTATCCTAACGGTGAGGTTTATCCTAATGGTGAGATTTATCTAACAGTGAGGTTTATCTTAATAGATTTAAGAGTAAGTTATCATTCCTAATTCATGTCTAATGAAACTTAATCTTTCTGAACTTAATGGCTTAGTGAAAATATCAGCTAATTGGAGTTCAGTGCCTATAAATTCAAGAGTTATATCACCTCTTTGATAATGATCTCTTAGAAAGTAGTGTCTAACATCAATGTGTTTAGTTCTAGAGTGAGACACAGGGTTCTTTGAGATGTTGATCGCACTAGTGTTATCACAGTAAATTGAAACATGTTTAAAATCAAATCCATAGTCCAATAAAGTGTGTTTCATCCACAAAATCTATGCACAGTAACTACCAGCCGCTATATACTCTGCTTTAGCAGTAGATAATGCAACCGAGTTCTGTTTCTTACTACACCATGATACTAGAGAATTTCCAAGTAAATGACATGTTCCAGATGTGCTCTTTCTGTCTACCTTTCATCCATCAAAGTCAGCATTTTAATAACTTATTAAATCAAATGATTTTCCTTTTGGGTAAAACAGTCCCAAATTAGCAGTATATTTAAGATATTTAAAAATCCTTTTAACAATAAGTAAGTGTGACTCTTTAGGGTTAGCTTGGAATCTAGGACACATACATACACTAAAAATAATATCAGGTTGACTAGCAGTAAGATAAAGTAAACTCCCAATCATACCTCTATAATTAGTTTGATCTACTGGTTTCTCAGTTTCATCAATATCTAATTTACAGGTGGTACTCATAAGTGTATCACTCCCCTTAATACTATCCAAATCAAAACGTTTTAATAAATCCTTAGTATATTTACTTTGATTTAAAATAATTCCATATTTAGTTTGAAAGATTTGAAATCCAAGAAAGTACTTAAGCTCTCCCATTAAGCTCATTTCAAACTCATTTTGCATAACCTTTGAAAATTTAGCACATAGAGAATTTTTAGAAGATCCAAAAAAAATATCATCAACATATATCTGTACTATTAAAACATCTTTTAAAATTCTTTTTATAAAAAGAGTGGGATCAGAAATTCCATTTGTAAATCCTTTTGAAATAAGAAAATTTTTAAGTCTTTGATACCAAGCTCTTGGAGCTTGTTTTAAACCATATAAAGCTTTAGAAAGTTTAAAAACAAGATTTTGAAAATGAGGATTTGAAAAACCAGGTGGTTTTTCTAAAAAACATCTTCAATAATAAAACCATTTAGAAAATCACTTTTCACATCCATTTGATATAACTTGAAATTTGGATGTGATGCAAATGCAAGTAAGATCCTAATTGCCTCTAATCTAGCTACAGGTGAAAAGGTTTCCTCATAGTCAATTCCTTCTTCTTGGTTGTAACCTTGTGCAACTAGTCTAGCTTTGTTTCTAATGATGTTTCCAGATTCATCAACTTTGTTTCTAAACACCCATTTTGTGCCTATGGTTAAAGTGTCTTTAGGTCTTTATACTAATTTCCAGACTTTATTTCATTCAAATTGATTTAGTTCTTATTGCATAGCCATTACCCAAAATTCATCATTGATAGCATCATTGATATTTTTAGGTTCTAACTGTGAAAGAAAAGCTTGATGTTTAACCTGATTTCTTAGAGAAGCTCTAGTCTGTGTTCCTCTATCTAGATTACCTACAATAGCATCTAAAGGATGGTTCATTAGAATCCAAGTTGGTCTTGAAAAGGTAGGGTTAGAGATTTCAGGTTCATCAACAGGTTGGAAATCAACAGAAGTAGGTTCTGGAAAATTTCCAGAACTGGATGTTTTAACTACAGGTCCACTGTCTTTATCATTAAGGTTCAAAATAAAGAGATCATCTTCAAGATTTTCAAGAGTGGTCTTAAGTTCATGTGGATCAGTTTCATCAAATTTGATGTGAACAGATTCCTCTACACATTTGGTTCTCTTATTGAAAACTCTATAGGCTTTACTAGAAATAGAGTAACCTAGGAATATTCTTTCATCACTATTAGATGCAAACTTGTCAAGATTATCTTTGGAATTAAGAATAAAGACTTTGCAACCAAAGACTCTGAAGTAGTTAACCTTAGGTTTCCTATGGTTCCACAACTCATAAGGGGTCTTCTTAAGAATATGTCCGATCAAGACTCTATTGATAATATAACAGGATGTATTAACAGATTCAGCCCAAATATAAATAGGTAGGTTATACTCATTGAGCATGGTTATAGAAATTTCCTGAAGGGTTCTATTCCTCCTTTCTACTACACCATTTTTCTGAGGTGTCCTAGGGGCCGAGAAATTGTGACTATAGCCATTGTGTGAGAAGTAGGATTCAAACTCATGATTCTCAAACTCATGACCATGATCACTTCTCAAGGTTTTAATCTTATGTCCACTAAGGTTCTCTATAGACTTGGAATATTTAACAAATTAAGAACAAGCTTCACTTTTGTGAGATAGAAAATATACCCAAGTATACCTAGAATAGTCATCTACTAGAACATAGACACAGTGCTTCCCATTTAAACTAGAAAATCTAGAAGGTCCAAAAAAATCCATGTGAACCAACTCGAGAGGTTGAGAAGTTGACACTTATTTCGTTGATTTGAAATAAACTTTATGTTGCTTTCTCTTTTGACATGAATTAAAAACTTTATCTGCTGGGAATTCAAGTTTTGGTAGGTCTCTAACTAAGTTCTTCCTAGCCAGTTTTCTAAGTGAATGTACATTGCAGTGTCCTAATATTCTGTGCCAAAGCCAAGACACTTTATGAAAAGCATTTAAACAAGTAAAATTTTGCATAGCTAAAGAATTTAAATCAACTGCATAGATATTTTCATTTCTCAAGGCAGAAAATACTAAAGCATTTTTAGAATTAAAAACATTGCAAGAATAATTTTCAAATTTAACATTAAAACCATCATCACATAACTGAGAAATACCTAGTAAATTATATTTAAGTCCATCAACAAATAGAACTTTAGAAATTAATTCTGAGTTAGTGTTACCAATATGGCCTAAGCCGATGATTTTCCCTTTAGAATTATCACCAAAAGTGACAAAACCTCCGTCAACTCTGACTAAGCTTTTGAAGCATGAGAAGTCTCCTGACATATGTCTTGAACATCCACTGTCCAAGTACCAGGTCTTTCTATAGGATCTCTTTAAGCAGGTTTCCTACAAAACATATTTAGATAGGAAATGATTTTGGTACCCAGATTTTCTTGGGTCCAGACAGGTTAGCCAATAAAACTTTAGGTACTCAAATTTGTCTTATGGGTCTCATAAGATTTGCAGAATCAATAGATTTAGACAGATAAACCTTATTATATCCTTAACTATGAATATAACTAGTTGAAGCATATGAACTTCTAGAATTATAACTATCTACATTCTGTCCAGATTTAGGAATAAATCTAGTTTTGGTAATTTTTCTTTGTCTAGGTTGGTATCCTATACCATTAGTATATCTAGGTGAAATCTGGTTACCTAGAATTTGAGTAAGAGTATCTTTTCCATTTGTGAACTTTTCTAAATCCTTCCTAAGTTGCTCATTTGACAATTTCAGTTCAGTGTTTTCTTTAAGTAACTAAGCATTCTTTTCCATTTCTATGTCAAGATCAGATTTATGTTTAATAGTTAAAGCATACTGTTTCTTTAAACCTTTGTATTTTTCTTTCAGCTCAATACATGTTTCTTCCAACATATCACAGTATTCAAATAGTTCAGATTTTGACATATTTTCAGAATCAAAATCATCTCCAGAATAATATGTATTTAAAGAAGGAGTTTCAGATGTTACCGTGTTTGTCATAAAACACATGTTTTCCTTATTTCTGTTTTCAGTCTCAGAAGATTCTGATTCACTGGAGCTATCCTCAGAAGCACTCCACATTGCCTTCATGGATTTATTATACTTATTATCCTTATACTCATACTTCTTCTTGTATTTCAGCTTTGGACAGTCCACTTTTATATGTCCTTTTCTTTTGCATTCATAGCAGACAACTTCATCAGATTTGACAGATTTCTTCCAGTCCTTTTTCCAGTGTCCCTTGTTGTCGTACTTACATTTGTAATTTGATTTTCTGAAAAAAATATTCTTCCTATAAAAATTCTTAAGTCTTCTGGCTATGTGAGCCATTTCTGCATCAATGTCAGATACACTTTCACTTTCTTCACAGCTTGAGCTATCACTTACAGCTTGAAGTTTCTCCTTATCCTTATTCTTTGAAGTAGATGTATTGAAGGCAACTGAATTCCTTTTTGATTCATCATCTTCTTCTTTGTTTACCTTAAGTTATTCTTCATACACCATCAACTTACCAATAAGTTCCTTAACTGAAAGTTCACCAATATCACAAGATTCTCTGATTGAAACAGAAGTGCCCCTCCATCTTTCAAGTAGGCATCTCAAAATTCTCATGATCTTCTCCTTTGATGGAACATCCTTTCCCAGTGAGATCATTGTGTTGAAAATTTCTTTAAACCCGAGATACATATCAGAAATGGGTTTATCAAGCTTCATCATAAAATTATCATATTTAATAGTATAGGTGTTCAATCTCATTTCTTTAATGTTAGTTGTTCCTTCATGAGAAACACTTAAAGTATCCCAAATTTCATGTGCAGTCTTACAAGCATATATTCTATTAAATTCCTCATCTCCTAAAGTAAAATACAGAGCATTCATAGATTTGCAATTATTATTGTAGGCTGTCTTAGTAGCTTCATTCCAAGTTGATCTAACAGTAGTGGGAATTTTATATTCTGATTCTATGGAAGTCCAAATATCAAAACCCATGCTTTCTAAATGAATTTACATCTTAATCTTCCACTGAGCATAGTTGTTTCCATTGAAAAATGGTGGTTTATTAGTAGCAACACCTTCAAGTCTGTTATCCATGATAACTAGGTTAAAACAAAAATTTTAAAGAGATAAAAATTTAGAAATAATAGAAATTTTAAGAACATTAAAATACAACTAAAATCATAGTTGAAAAACAAAGTACTTGAGAAAATATTTTAAATCCTTTGATACCAAATGTTGGTCAGAGTGGACACTCAATATGAGGGTGAATTGAGTTCCAATTAAAATTTCTGTTTTAAATTCCTTTACAAAAACCCCCCAATTTAAAATACTAATTGAATTGTAGTGAATTTGAACTAAAGCAAACTTTCAGTTAGGTTCTCAAGGGATTGATTAATTACCAGTTAATCTAATCAGAAGATCAGATTAGCTTTTGAAACTAACTTAATTATTTACAAATAATGCAAACACTTGCTAATTCAATTATCAGAGTAACTTTGAAAAATAGTTTAAGTTTTAAAGCACTTGGAAGTGGAATAAAAGGTTTTAGATAAAACTAAATAAAGCACAACAAATATAACCAAGAGGTTCAGTCTCAAGACGAGACTTAGTCCTCTCAAAAATTTATATAAATTGGATCCACACCCTGGATTGGGGTTCACAATAGTTTACAACTATCCAGGTCAAAGACCTCTACCACAGTTCTACGTGGGAAACAAAAACAACAAAAAATACAGCTGTCCAGGTCACACACGACCTCTACCACTATCGACAGTGGGAAATAGAAGATGTAAAGAGTTTGAATGAGGATTTAAAGATCCTCAAGTTAAGGTTCAGGAGACAGTGTGTGTAAATTAAAACTGATGGCACACACTGCTTGTAATGTAAATAATAAATCACTGAGCAAGATATAGAGTTTAGAATGGCTCTAGTGATTGCAGTGTAGCTCTGGACTCATTAGGATTTGATCAGAAATGGTTCTGAGTCCTCTTCGGGTTTTTGTTTGAAAAACAGAGTGTCGTCTGCTTGACATCCAGGTTCAGATACAGTGAAGATGTAGTCGATGAAGTTCATCAAAGTCCTTGTGAATGTAACGAACTCTTCTTGAGTAAGCTTGAGTGTGTATGAGATTCTGTGTCTTCTTGGTCATGCATTTATATCTGTATGATCTCTTCTTGTGTATTTCACTTGTATCACTTCTGTATATCCCTTGTATATTCCTCATGTCTTTCACATGTGTCTCTTTGCAGCAATAGGGACTTCTTTTATTTATGGCATGAGCTCTGGCAAAAGAAATGATTTCTTTTTGTAGGTATGAGGTACAGTTCCCTGACATCCAACAGCCTTCATTAAATAAATGAAAAATCATTAAAATATATCTAATATGAACGTTGGTTAGATTAAATAAAGATAAAGAAATTAATGAACCATCAGATTCTCTGGAACGGTAGCTTTGGATATCGGTAGCCTTGTGTATCGGTAACCTCTTGTGTAACGGTAACCTTTCTATCGGTAGACTTCATGTCTGTTGGTAGACTTGATCGGTAGTGGTAGACTTAATGTACTAGTGACCTTCCGTGTAATGGTATCCTTCATGTACCAGTAGCTTCCTTAGTTTATCGGTAACTCTCCTTGGTAACTTGTCTGTAACGGTGGGCTTGAGTAACAGTGGCTTGTCTGTATCGGTGACCTTCACATATCGGTAGACTTGCATAACGGTGACTTGTTGTATCGGTAGGATTGCATAACGGTGACTTGTCTTTATCGGTAGGCTTGAATAATGATGAATTTTCTGTATCGGTGACCTTGATATAGCGGTGACCTTCACGTATCGGTAGACTTACATAACGGTGACTTGTTGTATCGGTAGGCTTGATGTATCAGTGACATGTCTGTTTAAGCATTCTATTGGTAGAATGGGTTAAGTTAGAATATATATTCATCCAGTAACTGAATTCTCTGAAGATAATATAAATATTATAATATATTAATATGTGATTGGTGTACAGAAACACTGAAATAAGTAATTAACCATTAATCAATATAGGGATTATCAAACCATAATTTAGCATAATTGGAATTATCGTAATATGAGTGAGCATAATTGGGATTATCAAAATATCAGTTCAAATAATTCTCCCAGAGGGTTCAAAATTACATTTCCATAAATAAATAAATTCAATACAGAAAATCCCCATAGGCGATCTCCATGAGAATCCTGAGATCCAACTTGGTCTTTTTCTCGCAACTTCCAGATACAAGTAATACAACATAAGCAAGGTCTAATGTCCTGAAAATGAATATCTCTACTCGGGAACCAATGGTACCTGAGTAGGGTGTGAGATATAAATATCAGTAGTCTAGCACCCACAATGTTAAGCCCAATCCAACAAGTTCTATGAAAATCTAGCAGTATGAAAGCAGCTATATAACAAATAAGGAAGTACTCCAAAGTAAACAACTTATAATGTCCAGGATTCCATGTATACTCAAATGCGTTTAATCAAACTCATTTAAGTGATAAGTATTTGATTTTACAGTTAGAACTATTTCCTTTCACCAAGTTCAAATGAGGATTAAAATAATTAATTAAACAAGTCTCAAGACCCAACGTGTAGCCTGAAGTTCCCCGTAATGAAGTAATCAAGATGCCTAATCAGGCCATCTATAAAGTAGAGTCCTGACCAAATACAAGATTGTAATTTGTCTTGGAGACCCTTCATAATACAATTTATTCCCATTTAAATAATTTAGAACATGATTCTATCCTTGACATTACTAAGTCGGAATTCAAGTATCACTCTAGGTATAATATCAACCAACACCCTATAAGCCCGTCCTTGGCGAACATCTTAGGAACCCAATATTGATCTAGTTGATGTATAAAGTTCATGTCATACTAGTCCTTCCTTGGAGGCCCTACATGGAAACCCCAAGTATCACCCATGTCAGAATCAAACCCCCCTTGAGTTCTCCCATGGAATCTCTCATATAATCAAATCCATTTATCACTCAACATATAAGTCAAAATCCGCTATGAGTCCATCCATGTCATTCTAGTATGAATTCATGTATCACTCGACTTATAAGTCAAAATCCCTGAAGAGTCTATCTATGGAATTATAGTATGAATCCATTTATCACTCAAATTATAAGGCAAAATACCCTAATAGTCCATCCATGGAATTCTAATATGAATCCATGTATCACTCGAATTATAAATGAAACCTCAAGAGTCCGCCCATGGAATTATAATATAGATCCATGCATCACTCTTTTCTTAAACATGGTTCAAGGTAATTGATTCTCTCCATGGAATTCTAATATGAATCCACATATCACCAAAGGCTCTTAACCATTTAATCTATTCAATTCCTTTTAAATAAATCATTTAACATTCTAAGGTCAAAACTAAGAGCATCCTTTAACAAACTCACCTAAAAAGGGTGACTCAAGCATTAGTTAACCTCATAAGACTTGGAATTTCATTTAATCACATGGGAAAAACCATAATTAGATAAATTAAATACAATTTCATCAATTCAAGTCATAGAATTATCTTTACTCACATGGGAAATGAATTACAAAGCTTTACATGCTTTCATGATCCATTAAATGGAAATAACATCAATTAACTCACATGGGCGATTCTTTATAACACGCCTCTCTAGATTAATAACTACTAAATGGAAAGGTAGTATCTATCTCACACAAGAATATCCATACAAGAAAAAACATGCTTAATTAAGAAATGACATACTAAGGGCCAAGGGTCTTGGTCATTCATCCCTTCCCAATTTATCCTGTAAATTTACAAATTGATATAAAAATCAATCTCATGTTTGAAATCCCATGATATGAGAAAAAAAGGCAAACCTAAGGGTGTCCAAGGAAAAAGTAAATTCAAGTTATAGTTAATAAGAACACCCAAGGGGTGATTTATGTTTAACAAATCTATCTCACTTGGAATGGGCTTAACATAACTCACATGGGAAATAAGTGATATGATAAGCATTACAAGCTTAATTACAAATACTTGTCCAAGTCCTCATTTATCTCATGTGGGAAACATTATTTAATAACATCAAAGGGGCCATGAATTAACATACTATATATCAACACCAATAGAAATACATATGAAAAAATCAAACCACAATGAAGTATGATATAAAAGTTATCACTACTTTTTAGTTTGAAGGCAGCACACCTCTATTGGAGGGGTTTTATTATAAAAACACGACTTAATCCATAAAGTAGTCATTCATAACTATTAAGTAGTTTATTCTAGAATTTTAATTAAACTTATGAAGAAGCACTAAATAAGAAACTAATGCATTCTTAAACATAAAGGGAAAGGTTAAGGACCGTACATCAAAAGGAGACCAATCCGATGCTTCATTACTTGTCAGATTAGGTGGCGATCACTCTAAACTTCCCCACACTCACGTGCACATATTTCCATATATATATATACACACACACCCTTAACCCAATGCATGCATTCCCCACACCATGAGGGAATACATACATGGAATATATATATATATATATATATATATATACTTGATTATATGATTGTGGGTATTCAAAGGCACCAAAACTCACTACAAATCTTACTTAGGACCCATAAACATATTAAGGCCCTAATATAGAAGGAGAGTAAAAAAAAATGTGTATAAAATCTTACCTCAGATGGTGAAAGAAAACCAAAACTACCTAAACCACCTCACCTTTGGTGTTGGTTGCTAAAACATGGACCCACAAGTCCTAAGGAGTGCTTTACACAACCCTAAAACAAGAGAAAATCAAAATCAGGGTTGTCCCCAACCCTAGGGTGTTTGTCCGAACCACACCAGGTGATGAAGACCAAAATCAGCCAATGAAAAGAAGAAGTTGGGATAAGGATTTAACTCTAACATCCATAAAAGAATCATGAAGAAACCATGACAAATTGACAGACAAATAGAGAGATGTGGAGGATCTCAAGTGAGTGTCCAAGGGGATCCCTCTAGGGGGTGCATCACATGTATGAGGGAGGAGGGGTGTGAGGGTATTTTATTTTCCTTTTTATTTTAATTTAAAATAAAAAAAATATTAAAAAAGATTTCCACACACTGTTTTGGTTGCATGGTTTAACAAACCATGCCCCAACCGTGCTCCCTTTACTGGGCACCTGGAGCACCCCGCATGATTTGATCGATATGATTATCTGACCGTACAAATACTGTGTAATGAATAGTGATTCACTTCTACAAAAACTACTAAGAATGCAGGCTAGGAACATGATTTTTCAAACTATTTTCTACCCATGTGACAACATCTATCCACCTACAATAATCCACATGATTACTACTATGGGATGCGTGGTTTTAAAAAAACTATGTGCCATTTACATGTCCTTAAAAACCTGATTTTTCTGATCCTGTGATCCCAAAAATCCTCAAGCTTCCTGGGAAAGTCCTAAGGCCTTCACCTAAGTCCAAAAATATAACTTTTTAGCTTTCCAACTCTTAAAATTAAGTTATGAAGTTATATTTTAAAAATGACCCATCCAATTATTACCAAAATTCAAATTCCAATTGATTTTCATCTGGTTTAGAACAAGGGTTATTATAGTAGGTTCTTCTACTAATGATTTTTCTTGCTCACCTCATTAAGTAGTTTACTCAAATTAATAATTTTGAATATGACCATAAACCTCTTTATCTTGATGTTAATTTTTTTACTTTTAGAA
Organism: Viscum album; assembly: GCA_963277665.1. Lineage (NCBI taxonomy): Eukaryota > Viridiplantae > Streptophyta > Magnoliopsida > Santalales > Viscaceae > Viscum > Viscum album. Next base: position 607,983,972 of record OY728150.1, on the reverse strand, counting down.
TGAGCTTCAAGATCAACTCTATTATCTAGTTTAATCTATAGTTGTTTTCCCTCAAGAGTAGTTATTACACCTAACACCATTGGTTGGTCAACTATTCCATCTTTATCAACTACAACTTATGGATCCTGATCAACAAAATCACCTCTTACTCTAGGCCTGGTTACAAGGGCCTCATTGGGTTCTTCTTCCAAATTTTCTTCAAGAGATTTAAGAACATCTATTTAATTTTTGGGATCAGAGATATCATATATAATTTTTCATCTCTTAAATTTAGAAGTATCTTATACTTTCAAATTTTCAAATTTTTCATCATGAATTAAAAATGATATAGTTGATCTTAGATTTTCTTTCCCCTCTGAGCAATAGGATTGGATTCTTGTTGGTCTTCTACACCAACAGGTAAATAATTTTCTCTTTTTTCAATCTAAAGGAAACCTATTTTTACTATATATCAAATATTCATATTGTTACAGTGATGACACCTAGTGTGCAGCAGTACATCTCAACTCCTTTTTTATTAATACAATTGAAAATAAACAATCTATCCATAAGGATAAAAGGACATCCTTGGAATGTCCTAGAAATAGTGATGCATGTATCAGAGCATATACCTGAGGAAATTAAAGTTGATTTTTCTCATCATTAAAAAAAAGATGCATATTAGAATAAAGAATCATTTCTAATTTAGAAATTATCAAAAGTATTTAATATTTAATGAAATTTTCCAATACCTTATATTCATCCTCAATATCTTTTACTAACATTTCTCAAATCAGGGTTTAACTGAAGATAAAATACATAATATCCTTATAATTATGTTCATAGTTTTGAATAGATAAATGATATAAATGAAAAACTATTTCATGGGAAAATTGAAAAATCTTTTTAATTTCTACAGAAGAAATAAAAAATCCTTATCATTTACCTTTGAAATGATAACATCCTCTATATCACCAAAGTTGAGCTGAACCTTTCTATAAAACACCTTTACTTCGATTTCATACACAAACATGGTATTTTATTTATTAAAAAGTAACTCTAAACCTTAAAAGTATAAGGATTTTTATAACAATAGATTTTTCTGATACAACCATTTAAAATATATAAATTTCCCATGAATAATTTTTTTGTAAGTTATATGATGATACTTCATTCATCTTGGTTTTCCTTATTCTATTATCTTGATATGAATTTGAAGTTTGAAGATTTAGATTTTAGGTTTTTGAAGGGATAATAGAGATTTATAAGTTGAAAGGGTTCAGATATAGAGGATAAGAATGAAAGAGAGGGGGGGGGGGGGTTCTGATGGTTTTAGTGACAATAATTTTGGTTTCTTAAGCCAAATATCCTATGTAATAATTATTTAATTTTTGAAAATACTTGTTTTTAAAATAAAATCTCATTTAAAAATAGTAAATAAATAATAACCAAATCAAAATAATTAAAAAAGTTGATACTAAAATTAAGGAAATATATTAATAAAAATTTATTAAAAATTAAATATCTCTAATTCCCCATTAATAAATTCAAAACTATAAATGGTAAGTGGTTTAGTAAAAATATCATCAACTTGATATTCAATATTTACAAATTATAAATATATATCCTTTCTAAGAACATGATTTCTTAGAAAATGATGTATTATATCAATGTTCTTGGTTCTCAAGTGACTTACATGATTTTTTGAAATGTTAATTGCATTGGTATTATCACTTAAAATAGGAATATTATTGAAATTTTGTCTAAAGTCTAGTAAGGTGTGTTTCATCCACAACAATTGTTCATAGCAAATTCCATAAGATATATATTATAGATTATCTATTGATAGAGAAACTTAATTTTGTTTCTTATAGGGCCATAAAACTTAGGATTTTCCTAAAAAGTGGCAAGTTCCTGATGTACTTTTTCTATCTAATCTACATCCTCCAAAATTAGAATGTGGATATGAAATTAAATTAAAATCATATGTTTTTGGATAATGTAGATATTCTGAAATAATTTCCTTTAAACATATAAAGATTCTTTGAACAATACTAAGATGAGATTTGTTTAGGTTTGATTAAAATCTAGCACATAGGTAGACATAAAACATTATGTTTGGTCTATTTTCTGTATGATATAATAAACTACCAACAAAACCTCTATATAACTTGTTATCTATTGGTTTTCCATCTTCATCCAAATCACGTTTTACATTTGTACACATGAGTGTTATATAGATATTACTTTTTTCAAGTCCAAACTTTTTCAATAAATCAATAATATATTTACTTTGATTTAAAAAATTTTCATATTATTTTTGATAGATTTGAAATCCAAGAAATAAATTTAATTCTCCCATTATACACATTTCAAATTCTTTTTTCATAATATTTGAAATGTCATTACATATCTTTTCATTCATGGAACCAAAAATAACATCATCTACATAGATTTATACTAATAATATATTTGAGAATTATATTTTCTTAAAGAGAGTAGGATATTCTAATACTACATAAAATTAATTTTATAAAAGGGATGAACTTAATCTTTCATACCAAGATCTAGGTTCTTATTTATGTCCAAAGAGAGATTTAGTAAGTTTCAAAACAGAATTTGGTAGATGAGGATTTTCAAAACCTGGTGCTTGTTCAATATAAACTTCCTATGTTAAATATACATTTATAAAATATGATTTTACGTCCATCTGATATAATTTTAAATTCATATGATATGAATAAGTTAGATGAATTTTAATAGATTCTAATCAAGAAATAGATGAAGAGGTTTCATCATAATATATTAATTCTTCCTAATTGTATCCTTTAGCTACTAATTGAGATTTATTTATACTAATTATTCCTTGGTAATCCTATTTATTTTTAAAGACACATTTAGTTCATATTAATGGATAATTTGATGGTCTATTAAATATATCCCAAACTTTTTTTTCTACTGAATTGGTTAAAATTTTCTTTCATATCCATTAAACAAATCTAATATTTTAATACTTATTCTACAATCTTATGTTCTAATTGAGATAGAAAGGTGGATAATTCAACTAAATTTTCAACATTTCTTCTTATTATTAATCCATTATCAAGATCTCCTATTATAGTTTCTAAAGGGTGATCATTTAAGAATATAGGTTGTATAGGTAAGACATTTTAGGTTAATTAGTTTCATATTATTTTAAACTATACTTAATTTCATTTGTATATTTTTAAAATCAATCTTTGGTGATTCAAGTCTCATTTTTTCTAATAAATTAGAAACCTCATCTGTTTTATTTTTCTTGTGGACAAATGGGCCACTTTCATCAAACTTCACATGAACATATTCTTCAATAATCCTTAACTTTTTATTATACAGTCTATAGGATTTATAGGTATCAAAATATCCTATAAATATTCATTTATCAGACTTTGGATCAAATTTAATATGGTTTTATTTGTATTCATGATATACACCTCGAATACAAACACTTTAAAGTACCTAACTTTAGGTTTTTTATTAAATAGTTCTTAGGGTTTATTTTTAATATGGGGGTTTATTAAAACTCTATTCATGATATACTAAGATCTACTTATAGATTCTGAAAAAAAGGTAGAAAGACTATATTCCTTTAGCGCAATACATACCATTTTATGAATAATTCTATTTATTATTTTTACAATTTCATTATATTGATCTGTTTTTTGGTATAGAGAAGGCGTGTTTCATACCTAAGTTTGAGAAAAAATATTTAAACTCTTGATTCTCAAATTATCCACCATGATCACTTCTTAATGATTTTTTAAAATCATTTTTATTTTGAAAAAGTATACAAAACCTTTCAAAAAAAATAAAAAACTTTACATTTTATGTTTTAGAAAATAAACCCATGTAAATCTTGAACATTCCTCAACTAAAACACAAACATATAATTTTATAACCAAGAGTTATACTCTTGATGTTTCAAAAAAAATCCTTTCGGTTAAGTTCAAGTGGTTTTGATGCAAATTTTTTTAAATAGATTTAAAGGATGAATTGTGATACTTTCCAATTTGACATGCATTATAGAATCTATCTTTATCAAATTTAAGTCAAATAAAATAAAAAACTAAGTGTTTATTAAATAATTTATATAATTTAAATGCATTTTAGTGTCCAAGTATTCTATGAAAGATCAAAGATTCATTTGTATCAATAGTTAAACAATTCACATTTTGTTTACACGTTTAATTAAGATCCAAGGTATTACTAGTTTTAGTTCTAGGTGATATAATTTTAAGCAATTTATTTTAAAAGAAAATTAGAAATTATTAGAAAAATCAACATAAAATAAATCATCACAAAGTTGAGATATATTTTTTATATTTTGATTTAGTCCTTGAACATATATTAATTTTTTTTATTAAAATTTATTTTTGATCTCTAACTTATATAACTCCAAATATTTTCCCTTTATCATTATCCCTAAAGGTAACTCGTCCTTCAACTATTTTTTTCTAGTGTTTGAAACTTTGAAGTGTCTCTAATCATGTGTCTTGGATATCCATTATTCATATACCATATAACATTTCTATTACTATTATCTTTTTCCAACAAGAGAATTTAATAAGATTATTTTTGGTACTTATATTTTCTTTGGTCCAGACATTTCAACAAGAAAGATCTAGGTAACCAGACCTCCCTTAATTTTCCATAATTTGTAGTACATGCTTTAGAAAAATATCTAGAAATAAAATCCTTTTTAATTATACTAATATAGGGATTTATTAAATAGAAATCATTAGAGTAATTTCCCCTTAATTCCACAATAAAAACAAGAAAATCATGATATGCTATTATTTCTCAAACTAGGTAAAAAATAATTCTTATATAATTTAGATTTTCAACCTTTCTTCTTATTCCATATTTTTACTTTTTTGATCACATTATTTCTAAGAATATCATTTAGGGTTTTTTATCCTTTAGTTAATATACCTGTAACCCTTTTAAATGAATCTAATTTATCTTATAATTATTTTATTCTATTTTCATGATCTGTAAAATTTGAAATGGATTTATTAAATTTTTCTATAATGACCCCGACCCCAGAATCCTGGAGCCGATGCCTCACTTTATTACATGAGAATAAATAAATTTTTCAAATCCTAAAGTATTAATCAATTTAGTAGTTTTGGAAGCCATATTACATAACTGAACTGTACATTACAATTTAAAACATAAAATATAACATATAAAATCCTTTGAAAACACCATTATTATACTAACTTAACCTTGTATATTAGTCATAATACACATCTTGGAATCCTGGAAAAAAATATAACATAATAAAGGGTTGAGCTCAAATGCTTAGTAAGGGTAAGCGTACAATGGAATCTATTATGAATAAATAATCATAAACCTTAAGGTAAGGTGTATAAAAGAAACACAATCCATTTAAACATAATCTTGAGTATAATATGGAAATAATAAATAATACCATATAGAATAATCACATAAGATAGAAAACATAACCATGGATATTCTACTAGTCAAATAATCACATGAAATATCAATAACTAATCTCATAATGATGGAATGAATAATTCTAGACATCACAAACATACCATCAAGGCTACGACCAAGATACCATACATAAACGGGTAAAACATTAGCCAATACACAAACTAGTTTGTCTCATGATACCTATCGATGCATTGATGGCCTGTAGTGGGCCACACCCATCACTTACTAATTCCAATATATTCCTCATATTAAAATTGTGAAACATTAACAACATACACATTCATATTGAAAAATCGGCATATTAAATGTAAATAATTTAACTATAGACCATGAATTGTAATGAAATAGCACATCCACAGTCAAAATGTTCACAAACCCTTTAATAAAATATGTTAGATGGTATCATAATATACCAACCTTAATTAATCATAAAATACAACAAATAATGTTGATACTGATGAAAATAGTCTAATAAAATCATTAAAAATTTCTTAAGAGAAATACCCCTTTTTACTTTAAAATCATTTATTTAAAAAGTCACATAGTATAAAAAGGAAAAATTTCCAATGGAAAAAATATTTTAATATTATAAAGTAATATTCAAGAAATTAAGGTGTCATGATAGTGGTAAAATATGATACTTCTATAAAAGTTAAAAAAACATTTCTTCAATTGTTTTTCCTCCAATGGACCGAAGGCCTTAATTTTTTTTATTATAATAAATCTCCCTTTGAGGGAAGATGGAGAAAACTAGAACTGACTTCATGACTTAAGACAAATCACGACCGAAGGTCAAGAGCGTAAAACCAAACTGAAAACATGAAGCTGCTCCTTCCCAGCATATGATCTTTATGAGGCTCTCCACCATTGCATGGTTGTACGACAAGAAAGTGTAATGTGTCAAAGCATAGGCCCTATCAGATGGTAGATACCATACCCTCTCAAACATCCAAATCTGCAAAATGTTGCAAGGATGAACAAGTAGCTATGAATCCTCTTCTAGAACATTTTACATGTGGTCGAGTTTGTTAATTTCCTCGAACAATGTTTCCAAATCCTGCACGAAACCCCTCCCTCCTGTTGCAACCTTCACACCGAAGATCAAGACCACAACCATACCATTCAATCTCAAAAACATCAAAACAAAACAGAATTTAAAGACGCCAGACCATCAAAAGACCACAATCCTCCCCCCTCCGAGCTACTCCGAACGCATTGAGTCCCCACTAGGATGAGGCTGCTCCATGCCAGAGCCGACGCCGAGGCCACATCGAAGACAGAATCTGGAACCAGAAGGCCGAGTCAATGCCATAACCGGTACCAAGGCTATACCGAAACCAATGATAGTCCACACCTCCACTGAGAAAGGTGAAGCCAAAGAACCACGACAAGCCCACACGAAAGATGAGGCCAAGATCCCGGAAGCTAAGACCTCAATGGAACCAAAGATAAGGCCACAACTGAGTTGAGTGCACACCGGGCGAGATACAGACTATGCCGAGGACACTCCGAAACTGAGAAGCCCAGAACTAGGAAGTAGAGACGAAGTCAGAGCCGGCACCGAGGCCACGCCGGATCGAGACTGGATGAGGCCGAAGCCGGGGCTGAGCACCATGAGGAGACAACGCTGAGGCCAACACTATCGAGACAAATCCAAAAGGAGCTGAGGCCACCATAACTGAGAGCCGATGCTAAGGCCGCACTAGAAACAAGGACGAGATCTAGATTCGGGGAGTCGAGGAGACACCAGAGTCGATGCGAGGCCACGCCAAAGCGAGACCGGACAGAGCCGATGCCACGTTGGGAACAACGCCGAGACCACCTTCGGACCGAGAAGCCGATGCCAAGCCACTCCAAGTCATGCCAGATGAGGGGGGAGAATGATGCAGAGAAGAAACCCTAGAAAAGAGAGCTCTGATTCATGCCGCCACTCAGAGGCTCTTTGAAAAAATCCTTCCAATTTTTTTCCAAAATTTTATAAAGTACCTCATTTAGAAAATGACAAAAAGATTCATATCAAACCATTTTATAAAAATTCAATATTGGGTAAAAATAATTTAAAAATTTGTAGGATAATATTAATAATATTTTTTGAAAACATTTATAAGAAACATGGACATGGATGAAAAATCTTTCCTAGTAAATACTTATGTATAAACAATCTCGAATTATAATGAGATTGTGAAATGACCCTTACCATGTTCTTTTCTTTAGTTGGATGTTCTTTAACCTAATTTATATTAGTTTAAAACATGTTATTAATTTATATTAAAATAATATCTATATTTATGATATCATATATGATTTTCTTATATTATCTCATCACTCCTTTGTTAATAATAATTTGTTATTACCCTTGTTTCAGGTGTTAACTGCTTTATTTTCTTATGCGTTCTTTGTCATGTAAATCATATTTATTATTCATAGGATATAATTAATTTTATATATATAATGATATTAATCTCATATATATTATATTTACTCATTATATAAATCGTTATAATCATTCTTTAATGGTTAACATGTAAAATGAATCACACCGCATCGTGGAGACAGTAGGTTGTACGTACGCACGAGCGATGATATCATTCCCTTAATGGTGAAAGGTTAAGGAATTGAATGGTATATTAATTATAAGAAATAAATATCATGTCATATTTATTATATATATCCATTTTTTATCACTATACCCATCTAAGTAAAGTGGTCATGAAAAACAGATTACACCACGATGTGGACACAATAAGCCATACGTACACATAAGTGGTGATATTATTTTTCATAGGATAGATAAAAGGAAAAATATGGTTGTACCATTATCATAATTTTAGATAACTGAAGCCTGACGTACATGGAAATTACATTACTTTTTCAGAATACTTAGTACATAACAAAAACACACACACAAGGATCGTAATAGTTTAGTGTCTTTGGAAACTCGGAACGTAATCTTCTAATCGTGGTGAAAGATCTTTAATATCTCCCATAAAGATCTTACCTTTTTTTTCCTACCTAAAACCTTTCTTTATATCCTGGGGAAAAGAAAACATAAAAGGGTGAGCTCAAATGCTCAGTAAGGGTAAATAAAAGAAAAATCAATCACATCATATTCATAAAACATAACTTTTGGAAATCTTAACCTGCAAAAGAGATCATAATATCATAACATGGGATAAATAATAGAAGTGAAATGTAATCCCAATAATCATAAATTAAAACATGAAACTTTGTGGCATACACACATAATCATAGAGAATCATTTCTTGTTAGTCAAGACTCATTTCCAAGACTATCTTAGTGGACAAAGTCCCTTTCTGAATCGAGTCACCCTCATTCCAGTCCTGTTTCACTGAACCGGTATAACCTACCGTTCCAGCCATGTCTATCTCATGAGATATAAAATCTTTACCCAATGCATTAGAGGGAGATATAGGTCCCACCCATCTTATAATTAATCCTTTCTTATGTGTGACACATAATCATAAACCATACATCATAGCATAACCCATGTAATAAAAATGGAATTCTTAAACAACATGACATCATAAAACAATTCATATAAGATAAAGAAATTCATAAAAATATTTCCATCACAACATATTCAAATCCATGTAATAATAGGGATAAAAACACAACCCTTTTATTATCTTATATGGAAAATAATTTTGATAAAATACTTGAACTCCATTCTTGAGGAAAATATCCTTTCTACTTCAAAAACATTTTTCCTTTCATAACATGTCATACGACTTTAAAACAAAAGAAGATGATTAAAAATAAACTTGAATACTTGTAAAAGAAGATTCTTGGAAATAATGTTTTAAAAATCCATTCATGCCGTATAAGTTAAAAAAAAACATTCTTCTCGTACTTTTGTCGGAAAAGTCAAAAAGTACCTCGTACGAAAAACGACAAAAGATTCCTTTCATATCTTTTACTAAAAACTCACCGAAGGGTAAAAATGGATTTAAAAAATTGTAGGTGGATTGAAATAATATCACATATTAATGAAACATGGATGTGGATGATAAAATACACCCTAGTAAATACCAAATTATAAACAATCTCGGATAAAAATGAGATTGTGATATTTCCCTTACCTTAGGTCCGACTTGCTTTGTAAGTGTCCGAACCTCTTGTATAATGATTTAAATCATGTTATTGACTTATTCATGAATCATATTCATTGTTTTTATATCATATATGGTCCACTTATGACTTTATATTACCCGTTCATTTGTAAATTCATGTTAAAGTAGCGTTTTGGGTAAAATCGTCTCATTTGTCGTTCGTGTTTTTAACTTGTAATTATTAATATGATTACTTAGATCATGATTACTTAATTCCAGAATATAAAACATGATTTATATATATATATATTCAGAATATACATATATAATAAATCAGTAAATGGAAAGAAATACACCGTTCATGGAGACGGTAGTCCGTACGTATGCATGAACGCTGTTTTCGTTTCCTTATTGAATTGAATGGAATTAAGTAGATGACATACATATAAATATAAATAATTCCAGTATCATTATTAGGTCATATATTTCATTAGTACTTATTATATATACTTTATAATCATTCATGAATGGTTAATCATTGAGAATGAATCTCATCGCGTCGTGGAGACGGTAGTCCGTACGTACGCACGAGCGATGATATCATTTCCATAATTATTGAATTGAATTAGAGTGGATGACACAATATATCAGAATCAATATCACTTTATAATAGTCATATATGGTCATTATTTACACCATTATACTGATCCAAGTAAGGTGGTGGTGGAAAATAGATTTCACCACGGCGTGGAGACGGTATTCCGTACGTACGCACGCGCGGTGATTTCATTTTTCCGTAGGATGGATAGAAGGTGAATTAGGGTTGTTTCATATTTATAATAACATATCAGTATGTAAGTAATACTGATGTTATTACTTTATCATGAAACAACTAAAGAAGAAGAAGTTGAAGAAGAAAGAAATTGAAAAGATCAGTAATGGATATTACCTCTTCTTTGGAACGCCTCTTTGAATCCTCCACTTAGGGAACTAAGATTGGTCTTTGAAGAATACCAGGACCTCTAGGGTTATTATAGGGAAGTGGAGAAGGGATTTTGGCAGGGGTTGGCCGAGCTTGAGTGCTCAATTTGGTGTGAGGAGGAGGGGGAGGAGGTGCCCTTTTATAAGGGAGGAGAGGGGCACCTTAGGAATATCTCAAAATATTATTTTATATTAAAGTCAAAATCGGTTTATAATGGTTCCAAAGGGTCTTATTTCGAAGCTAAAGTGGGGATGGGTCGAAATCCTATAAACCAATGGGATTTGTACAAGTTTAGGTTATTATTTTAACCTTATCAATTAGATTTAACTCTAAGTTAAATAATTTAACTTTTACCGTGTCTTTTTGTTTTCTTTCACTATATGGTTAATACACTTAATATAACATGCCAAACGAACCACAAATTGTTTATTATTAATATATATATCCTTATCTATGTCATTTGGCCGAACCTTAGATTTTTAGGAATAAAATAACAATTAATAATATAATATTTGCTTTAAAAACTATTTTGTGTCAATTTTGACACTATTTGATATATGATTTTTGTGAAAGTCATAAAAGAATTATATGTTCGAACCAAGTTGATTAAATCAACACTAATATATCATAGGAACCTATAAAATTATTGGAATTCATAAAAAGTCTCAAATTACATTTATTTTGGTGTTTATAACATCAATTATGTCAATATTTCATTAATAAGATAATTACTGCATCATCATTGTGTCATAAATAAATTAAATTATTTAATGTCTAAAAATTACAAATAAAATACCATTATGTAGGAAATTTTTTTAGATTTCTAATTAATATTTATAGTCGAATTTATCTTATGTATAACCCCATATTAAAAATGATTTACTTATTAAACTTTGATTTTAACTATTTTAACCCTTCTTTAAATAAATTAATAATAAATGTCCTAATCTAATCCAAGTGGGCCTAAATGATAATATTTCACACTTAAGGTTGTTTTTGGTCGAGATACACTTGTACAATAGAATTAGGACATGTGTTAGGGTAATATTAATACCATTCTTACCCTTAATTACCCTATTTACTTTTAACCGTGGTAAATAAAAGTAAAAAGTTACTATTCACCAAAAATTATTTTCATCTCATTGAACCACATTTTACTTACTGACATCAACCGTGTCTCTTGGATTTTTGAAATTCCATTCACAGAAGCGGTAAAATTAAGTTTTATGAAAAATTCAGTTTTTTTAACTACCACTTAGTAGTTTCACTATTCATCAAAAATTTATGTTTTTCAGAAAAATGCCAAAATTTCATCCTAAGCTATATTTCATATCCCGAATTCAAAAATGAAGTCTATTTTACCAAATTCATAACATAGAAGTTGCATTAATTAATTTTATAATTAAATCCCACTGTTAAAACAAATAGCGTGTTTTTAAGAAACAATATCTATCAAAAGATTGACACTTGATTATGTCTGGTTTAAATGTGAAATTACAACCAATGACCAACATTGTATTAAATTGTAAAAATATATTCTAAATATACTTTAAAACCACTCAAATTAATAATTTATCACTATTAATTATTTCGATTAAAAAAGTTGTTTTTAATTATAATTTAGTAATTTTCACTATTCATCAGAATATGAAAGTTATCCGAAAAGTACCAAAATTTCACCTTAGGCTAAATTCGATACTCCGAATCCAAAAATGAAGTTCATTTTAAAAAATAAGATTTACATAATTTCAAAAAGTGGTTATTACTATTCATAACGGCTAGTTTTAATAATATTTTAATATCATATCGTTGTTTAGTGAAACTCGGTATTGCGTATTACACATGCTATCGAGGAAGGTCGTGATTGCGTGTAATGCAAGGCAAGTCATGGATGCATGTTGTGCAAGCTCCTTTTGGTGTAGCGTACAACACAAGACGTTAATAAAATTAAAAAGAATATTTTTTATAAAATCTTGGGCTGTTACATTCTACCCCCCTTAAAATGAATTTCGCCCTCGAAATTCGTCGGGGTTATAAATGGTTTACTATTAGAAAGTTTCTTTAATAGAAACCCACATCATAAAAAGGAATATCAAAACCAATCTTTAAAAACAAAAGTATTAAACGTAACGGTTACCCAAATAAACTAATCACTGGGTTTCCACATAGGTGAAAATATGGATATGGAAGAGAAATCTAACCATCATGTTCTGATGGAGAGTGGTAGAGAACATGGCTATGGAAAAGCCAGTAATCACAAAGCCATAGATTTGTGACGATCTAAGGTACCATCTGATTCATCAGATATAAGAGCACTAGGACAACATTTTTGGTTTTCAAGATCGTTTCCCTAAAGTTAAAGAATTTGAATTAGAATAAATACTTAATTTATTTTGGTACAATCTCACTGTTGTTCGTGCCTTTAACAATTTCCACTTCATCTCTTAAATAAATGAAGTTGAATTTGTTATTTGTGAAGTGTTAGCAGATCATGTGATAGAATGACGGGTCATTCCATCTGTCTCAAACAAAAAGGTTAGAAAAAGTTATTAAATATACATAAGTCATTCTATAGTGAGATTAATCATATATGGTTCCTAAAATGGACTTATACTTCATATATCATATTGCTTAATATAATAAAACTAGTTTCTACTTAACAGGGACTTCCTGTAGGCCAGTGGTAGGTGATAAAGGCCAGTCGCACTTCGGTTGTGGGTTCGATTCCCACAGCCTTGTCCGATGCGATGGGTTGTCGCCCGTCCTGCAGGTTGTCCTTTTTCTAAAACTATATTACTATAACATCCCATCAATAATATCGAAAAAACTTCTATCCTTAAAAAATACTAACTTATGTCCAATATAATCCACTCTAATCTTTAGGCTTATCCATAATACTGCAGTCCACTCTCATAATATAGTGAAAACGATTACCAGAGATTTAATACTGTCGTTGATCCCCATATATCATAAGATATGTCTTGTTGGTCATATTCCAAACATTCAAATGCCTTAATCATGTATTCTCTTGAAGAATGAATACCCATTGAACCTTAGTGAAATGTTGAATACTGTTAAAAGTTAACACTTTCCACATACCAAAATCCAAAAACTCTATATACTCAAACCATAATATAACCTTCTCCTTATATCAGTCATGAGCTCATGAATACTATCAAACATTTAATTTTCTCCTTATCCCTACATTATGCGCATATCATCTACATTCCAAAAATATCTGAATAACCTTCCATGGATACTGGTAAAATTAATCATACACTTTCAAAACTCAAGGAAAGACAATAGTGTAACAATCCTTAGATGTCTCGTTATTCCAACATTACACATGATAAACATGTAATCATTCCACTACATTCTTAAACCATTGTCCAAGATTCAACAATTCTTTCATCTCACATACCATTTGTAGTCTCTTCATCATCATCAACATAAATACTTCCCATACGACCATACTGATTCTCTTCATGAGACTTTCCCTTAGGGCATTGGTTTGCATAATGCCCGTACATTCCACATTTAAAACATTTAACCATTGTTGATGTCGTAGCAATACCATTATCCTCATCCCTGGTGTTAACTGAACCTTTTCCTTTGCACTTACTGGCTTTGTGTCCTTCTTTTCCACACCCAAAGCATCTTCCAGTTCCTTTGAAACATTCTCCTTGATGCCTCTTCCCACATGAATTACATAGGGGAAATTGAACTTTCTTTACTCTATGATCATCATGAAACTCCATCTTTCTCTTATTAGTCGAGTCAAGAAACTTACCAAATTTTACTTTATTGATCATATTATGAGATTGATGATTCAGCATAATAATTATGTTTGGACTTCCAAATCCCATTTCATTATGAAGAATATCATTCCATTGTCCATCATATCCTCCATTATCGTGAATCATCTTGTTTCCAGCCATTTTCTAAAACCCAAAAAGAATAGTGTTAGAGGAAAAAATCATGCTAGGGAAAACAACATTATAAAGGGGGAGTATCCTCAATATCTCACTTCTTAGGTTAAATTCTATGATCGTTACCATAGTTCTAGGACTATATCTTATACGTATACTTATCCTTAGAGACATCCCTAGACATACCTTAGAAATATCTCCAGGGACCTCACTAAAGTTCTCGCATCCTAGTTTCCAAAGGTTGACTAAAACTTTCCTCTGATACCAACTGTAGAGACCCGAAGCCTGACGTACATGGACATTACATTACTTTTGCGGAATACTTAGTACATAACAAAAACACACACACAAGGATCGTAATAGTTTAGTGTCTTTGGAAACTCGGAACGTAATCTTCTAATCGTGGTGAAAGATCTTCAATATCTCCCATAAAGATCTTCCCTTTTTTTTTCCTACCTAAAACCTTTCTTTTAATCCTGGGGAAAAGAAAACATAAAAGGGTGAGCTCAAATTCTCAGTAAGGGTAAATAAAAGAAAAATCAATCACATCATATTCATAAAACATAACTTTTGGAAATCTTAACCTGCAAAAAATATCATAATATCATAACATGGGATAAATCATAGAAGTGAAATGTAATCCCAATAATCATAACTTAAAACATGAAACTTTGTGGCATACACACATAATAATAGAGAATCATTTCTTGTTAGTCAAGACTCATTTCCAAGACTATCTTAGTGGACAAAGTCCCTTTCTGAATCGAGTCACCCTCGTTCCAGTCCTGTTTCACTGAACCGGTATAACCTACCGTTCCAGCCATGTCTATCTCATGAGATATAAAATATTTACCCAATGCATTAGAGGGAGATATAGGTCCCACCCATCTTATAATGAATCCTTTCTTATGTGTGCCACATAATCATAAACCATACATCATAGCATAACCCATGTAATAAAAATGGAATTCTTAAACAACATGACATCATAAAACAATTCATATAAGATAAAGGAATTCATAAAAATATTTCCATCACAACATAATCAAATCAATGTAATAATAGGGATAAAAACACAACCCTTTTATTATCTTAGATGGAAAATAATTTTGATAAAATACTTGAACTCCATTCTTGAGGAAAATATCCTTTCTACTTCAAAAACATTTTTCCTTTCATAACATGTCATACGACTTTAAAACAAAAGAAGATGATTAAAAATAAACTTGAATACTTGTAAAGTAAGCTTCTTGGAAATAATGTTTTAAAAATCCATTCATGCCGTATAAGTTAAAAAAAACATTCTTCTCGTACTTTTGTCGGAAAAGTCAAAAAGTACCTCGTACGAAAAACGACAAAAGATTCCTTTCATATATTTTACTAAAAACTCACAGAAGGGTAAAAATGGATTTAAACAATTGTAGGTGTATTGAAATAATATCACATATTTATGAAACATGGATGTGGATGATAAAATACACCCCAGTAAATACCAAATTATAAACAATCTCGGATAAAAATGAGATTGTGATATTTCCCTTACCTTAGGTCCGACTTGCTTTGTAAGTGTCCGAACCTCCTGTATAATGATTTAAATCATGTTATTGAATTATTCCAGAATCATATTCGTTGTTATTATATCATATATGGTCCACTTATGACTTTATATTACCCGTTCATTTGTAAATTCATGTTAAAGTAGCGTTTTGGGTAAAATCGTCTCATTTGTCGTTCGTGTTTTTAACTTGTAATTATTCATATGATTACTTAGATCATGATTACTTAATTCCAGAATATAAAACATGATTTATATATATATATATATTCAGAATATACATATATAATAAATCATTAAATGGAAAGAAATACACCGTTCATGGAGACGGTAGTCCGTACGTACGCATGAACACTGTTTTCGTTTCCTTATTGAATTGAATGGAATTAAGTAGATGACATACATATAAATATAAATAATTCCAGTATCATTATTAGGTCATATATTTCATTAGTACTTATTATATATACTTTATAATCATTCATGAATGGTTAATCATTGAGAATGAATCTCATCGCGTCGTGGAGACGGTAGTCCGTACGTACGCACGAGCGATGATATCATTTCCATAATTATTGAATTGAATTAGAGTGGATGATACAATATATCAGAATCAATATAACTTTATAATAGTCATATATGGTCATTATTTACACCATTATACTGATCCAAGTAAGGTGGTGGTGGAAAATAGATTTCACCACGGCGTGGAGACGGTATTCCGTACGTACGCACGCACGGTGATTTCATTTTTCCGTAGGATGGATAGAAGGTGAATTAGGGTTTTTTCATATTTATAATAACATATAAGTATGTAAGTAATACTGATGTTATTACTTTATCATGAAACAACTAAAGAAGAATAAGTTGAAGAAGAAAGAAATTGAAAAGATCGGTAATGGATATTACCTCTTCTTTGGAACGCCTCTTTGAATCCTCCACTTAGGGAACTAAGATTGGTCTTTGAAGAAGACCAGGACCTCTAGGGTTATTCTAGGGAAGTGGAGAAGGGATTTTGGCAGGGGTTGTCCGAGCTTGAGTGCTCAATTTGGTGTGAGGAGGAGGGGGAGGAGGTGCCCTTTTATAAGGGAGGAGAGGGGCACCTTAGGAATATCTCAAAATATTATTTTATATTAAAGTCAAAATTGGTTTATAATGGTTCCAAAGGGTCTTATTTAGAAGCTAAAGTGGGGATGGGTCGAAATCCTATCGACCAATGGGATTTATACAAGTTTAGGTTATTATTTTAACCTTATCAATTAGATTTAACTCTAAGTTAAATAATTTAACTTTTACCGTGTCTTTTTGTTTTCTTTCACTATATGGTTAATACACTTACAATAACATGCCAAAATAGTACCAAATTGTTTATTATTAATATATATATCCTTATATAAGTCATTTGGCCGAACCGTAGATTTTTAGGAATAAAATAACAATTAATAATATAATATTTGCTTTAAAAACTATTTTGTGTCAATTTTGACACTATTTGATATATGATTTTTGTAAAAGTCATAACAGAATTATATGTTCGAACCAAGTTGATTAAATCAACACTAATATATCATAGTAACCTAGAAAATTAGTGGAATTCATAAAAAGTCTCAAATTACATTTATTTTGGTGTTTATAACATCAATTATGTCAATATTTCATTAATAATATAATTACTGCATCATCATTGTGTCATAAATAAATTAAATTATTTAATGTCTAAAAATTACAAATAAAATACCCTTATGTAGTAAATGTTTTTATCTTTCTAATGAATATTTATAGTCGAATTTATCTTATGTATAACCCCATATTAAAAATGATTTACTTATTAAACTTTGATTTTAACTATTTTAACCCTTCTTTAAATAAATTAATAATAAATGTCCTAATCTAATCCAAGTGGGCCTAAATGATAATATTTCACACTTAAGGTTGTTTTTGGTCGAGATAATTTTGTCCAATAGAATTAGGACATGTGTTAGGGTAATATTAATATCATTCGTACCCTTAATTACCCTATTTACTTTTAACCGTGGTAAATAAAAGTAAAAAGTTACTATTCACCAAAAATTATTTTCATCTCATTGAACCACATTTTACTTACTGACATCAACCGTGTCTCTTTGATTTTTTAAATTCCATTCACAGAAGCGGTAAAATTAAGTTTTATGAAAAATTCAGTTTTTTTAACTACCACTTAGTAGTTTCACTATTCATAAAAAATTGATGTTTTTCAGAAAAATGCCAAAATTTCATCCTAAGCTATATTTCATATCCCGAATTAAAAAATTAAGTATATTTTACCAAATTCATAACATAGAAGTTGCATTAATTAATTTTATAATTAAATCCCACTGTTAAAACAAATAGCGTGTTTTTAAGAAACAATATCTATCAAAAGATTGACACTTGATTATGTCTGGTTTAAATGTGAAATTACAACCAATGACCAACATTGTATTAAATTGTAAAAATATATTCTAAATATACTTTAAAACCACTCAAATTAATAATTTATCACTATTAATTATTTCGATTAAAAAAGTTGTTTTTAATTATAATTTAGTAATTTTTACTATTCATCAGAATATGAAAGTTATCCGAAAAGTACCAAAATTTCACCTTAGGCTAAATTCGATACTCCGAATCCAAAAATGAAGTTCATTTTGAAAAATAAGATTTACATAATTTCAAAAAGTGGTTATTACTATTCATAACGGCTAGTTTTAATAATATTTTAATATCATATCGTTGTTTAGTGAAACTCGGTATTGCGTATTACACACGCTATCGAGGAAGGTCGCGATTGCGTGTAATGCAAGGCAAGTCATGGATGTATGTTGTGCAAGCTCCTTTTGGTGTAGCGTACAACACAAGACATTAATAAAATTAAAAAGAATATTTTTTATAAAATCTTTGGCTGTTACAATAATAACATATAAGTATATATATTATAGTGTATTTATTACTTTATTATGTAAAAACAAATTAATAGGAAGTAGAAGAAGAAATTGAATGAGTTGGTAAAACAACTACCACTTCTTTGGTGGACGTCCTTTAGATATATTCTCAAGGGATCCAGAGTTGGTCTTTTTGAAAGACTAGAACTTCAATAAATTGTGTAAGGATTTTTTGTGGATAAATTTTCAAGGTTTGGTAGAGATATAAGGCTCAATGTGGTGTGAGTAAGTGAGGGAGGAGGCACCCTTTTATAATTGAGGTGAGGGGCACTTTTGGAAACTCTCAAAATATTAAATCAGTATAAATTAATTTTCAATTTAAAAAGGCATAAAAGTAATTTATTTCAAATATAATATGATTATGGGTCTACATTTTCTCAAAAAATAATTTTTAGGCAAGTTTAGGTCACATTATTACCCTTATCTTATATCTTTAACCCTCTCTTAAACCCTTTAACTCTTACTATGACAACTTGGATATTTTACTCTATAAGGGTTAATATAGTTACTCTAAAATGAAAAAAGAAACCTAAGTGGATCATTGATGAGAAATTTTACCTTATCAAAATCATGTTTCATAATTATATATGTTTATGAATTTTATATCATTTAATAAAATATTATTTATTTTGAAGAATCGTTAATGTCAATTTTGATACTATTTATTTCTTGACTTTTTAAAAAATATCAACACACATGATAACTTTGAACAAAAACCTTTCATACATCCATAATATGTCTAATTAATGTATAAAATTTCTGGAGGAAATTAATTATCTCAAAGTATATTTAGTTTAATATTTTTAATATCATTTATTTGATATTTCAATTAATTAAATAATTACTAAATCATCTTTGTATAAGACTTTAAGGTAATTATTTAATTATTAAAACTTAAAGATAAATTACCATGATAAATAAAAACAATTTATATTTAAAATTACTATTTATAGTCTAATTTATATTCTGTATATCCCTATATTAAAAGTAGTATAGTTATTAAAATATGAGTATGACATCTTTAACTCTTCTTTAAATAAAATATAATAAATGTCATACTCTCAACCAAGTAGATTAAGAAAGGTTATAATTTCGGCCCAAGGATGATTTTGGTCAAAATACACCCATACAATGAAATCATGAAAAGTGTTAGGGTAATTGTCTAATATTTGTAATAATATTTTTTACCCTTAATTACCTGATTTACCATTTACCGTGTTAATATTTTTTTTACTAAAGTTACTATTAATAATGCCAAAAAATAAAAGTAAAATATTTAAATAATCTGTAACTAATGATTAAATATATAAAATCCATTTTTCAAAATTCAAAATACATAAGTTTCAGTAGTTAATTTAATATTAATCTCGTTGAGGGGGTGAGGAAACGAGTTATTAAAGATTTAAAATGAAAAAGATTGAAATGTTTTTATATCTAAATTCAATGTAAAATTGATACCAAGGATATAAATTGGATTCAATTATAAGAAAATAATCTAGTTATACATTAAAACCAATCAAAAATATAACACTATATTTTATTTCTATGAAAAAAAGTTGTTTTCAATTAAAAATTTATAATTTTCACTGTTCAACAAAACATGAAACTGATTAGATTAATACAAAAAATTCAAAAAAGTAAATTTTTTATTTTAAAAATTAAAATAATAAGTTTATTTTATCAAATATAATATATAAATGTGTGAAAAATTGGATTTTAAATAGCTTATCCGTTAAAAGGCGGTAAAACCACCTTTAGAAAATTATAGGTTTTTTATGTATAAAATTGGGTTTGTTCATATCTTATGCCTATAAAATCTATTAGAAGAATATAAAAAATATTTTATTTAATATATAACATATATATTTCATTAAAATAATTTACTAATTGTAATTAAATTAATTTATTAAGACAAAATTCCTTTGAGATAATAAAAATAGAAATATTTCCATTATATTAAATTGGTTTATATTTTTATTTCAAATTAATTAGCAACCAATGAATTAATATTATATTTTAATAAGAATTATATTTTCATAAGTTATTTAATATTATTCATAAATGTTAATTAATGGCTAGGTTATGTCTTATTACATTGAATAATAATATTTTAATAATATACTATTGTTTGGTAAAACTCAGTATTACTTATAATGTAAGATATTAAAGAAAGTTGATCTTACCTGTAACACAACATAAAATAGTGTTGCGTACATTACAAGATATATAATATATTAAAATTAAAAAAAATATTGTAATTTCTTAGGGTGTTACATTCTCCAAAACTTAATTAAATTGTGTCCACGCAATTAAACTTAATATCAATAATCAAGAATTTTATATTTGAAAATACTATTGTTGAAGAACCCACATCATAAATAGGGTTAATAAAAAATATTATTAATAATTAAGAAAGGTAAATGTGAAGGTCACAAAAAAATCAGGCTTTTAAATAGGATAACTTTATTGGGAATTAGAGATATATACTTGAAGGAAAATCATAAATATTTATTGGGAGTGATTTAAGTCATTAATCACAAACAAGTGAATGATCAATGGAAAATTGAGGGCCTTAAAGAAAAAAATCTATGATGATTTAAAATACCATATATTCAATAAAAATTAACATTTTTATATCCTTTTCCTATAGTTGAGGAATTATTTCACTATATAAGAATGTAAGAAAATACAATTACTTGACGCATTTCTATAAACACAATCTTATCCTTTGGTTGTGCCTTGATATATTTATACTTCATTTAATAGCATAAGTTGCATCATAGGGTGAAGTAATACATTAACCTCTAAAACCTTTTCTAAAGATAAACTTAATCCATTTCATAAATGGTTAACTTTTATAAAATTAACTTATCATTAATCTTTACACAACATGATGTAGCTCTTATTTTTCACCTTCCAAACATGTGAATAACTTCCTCATGTTTTCCCTTGAAATATAAAACTTTATTGAAAACATGATTTTTTTATTATTCCTAAAATATAACATAGATTATTGGATATACTTCTTAAATCCAAAAATTTTTTAAACTCCACCAATGATGGAATAAACTACTTTTTTAACAAACCATTAATCATTTAAAAGGTAGTCAATACCATGAAATTTACTTTATCCAAATCAATTATCTCTTTATTAAGAAATCATTATATCAGTATTAGGAACATATCAAGGGTTATCTTTCCCTCAACTATATGTTTTACAAAAAGTTTAACTTGATACGAAGTAAATTTTCTTGGCATAGTTCAACATATATTATCAAATCCTTAATGAAATAGTTATGTAGTACAATCCTTATAGATTCTATAATTCTTATAACTAGTACATCATTGATAAAATACTCAAATAACATAATTATAAATCCAAACATAATCACATTAATAATTCTTATTTGTATATGGTAGTATCATAATCTTTACCATGATCCATTGTCCCCTTTTGGGGTTTAATCCTTTGATTCATGAGACATTGATTTGTGTAGTGTCCCATCTTCTTATAGGTGAATCATTATACATAAAAAAACTTTTTCATAACCTTAAAATACCAATCATGGTGGAATTTATATCCAAACTTGTAGTAAACCCCCATTCATTTTAAGAAAGTAATATGGTTATTATTTACAAAATTATTACATGTGAAAAATACTTCTTTCCCTTATCCCCTTAATCTATATATTTTCCCACATGTCCTATTTTTCTCTTTCTTCGCTCCAAAACTATAATAATTAGAAAAATTATTTCTCTATCTCATTATCACATGATACTATGTCCCCATATGATAATAAGGGTTTAGAGACGATTTCCATTTGAAATATTGTCATAAACCCATAAAAATATATTCCTTCTTATTCTTTGGATAACATGTACCAGTGAGGTTCACATCACTTATACTATAAACAATTTATAAATGGTGATATTCACTAGGTTAGATCATATCCTAATGTATAATTCAAAAAATTAAAAAATATTTAACATAAATTGAAAAATTTATGTGTATCTTGTCGCATAATCATAAATATGGCTTCTTTGGGGAAATATTTAATTTTAAATCCTTCATAATGGTTTTTAATGAAAATGTGAATTATCCTAAGAATATACCTTAGGAGTGTCAAACTAGGTGTGAAGTAAGGAGCATTACACTGTATTAGGTTATGTCGATTCAGGCTCAACGCACCTTGTCAGAGTTGTTACCCCTATGTACATTTGTACCAAAATAATGTCTACTTGTAATATCCATACATGGATGTATTTCTAAGAAGACCCACATAATCTCTACCTTACTAAAATTATTTTATTTTCTTCTATACATGTCCTAAAAGTATATATTAGGGTTAATTTCCCTAATATATGTTGTCTAAATCTATTTTCCAAAGTTTTTAATAAACTTGATTTGATACCAACTATAACAACCCCAAAACCAGTAGCTGAGAGTCGGTGACCTACTTTATTACTTTGGCATAGATACAAGGGTCTAATCCAAAAGTACCGATTTGTTTATCAGTTTTGGAAGCTAGATTACATACATGAACCTTACATTACTATTTAAAACATAAAATACAACAAATAAAATCCTTTGAGAACAAAATTATTCTCCTAGATTAACCCTACATATCATTCATAACACATATCTTGGAATCTTAGGAAAAATAAAACATAAGAAAGAGGTGATATCATATGATCAGTAAGGGTAAGCGTGCAGATGGATATATTATGAATAAATAATCATAAACCTAAATAAAGGTGTATAATTGAAACAAAATCCATTTAAACATAATCTTGGTCATAATATAGAAAAAATAAATAATACCATATAAAATAATCACATGAGCTAGAAAAAATAACCATGGATATTATACTAGTAAAATAATAATTCAGAATATCAATTTCTAATCTCATATTGAGGGAATGCATAATTCCAAACACCATAAACATAATTTCAAGGCTTCAGCCGTGACACCACACATAAATGGGTAAGACATTAGTCAATACCAAAACTAATTTTTTCATGATACCTACTGATGCATTGAGGGGTTATATCAAACCTCATCCAAAACTTATTAATTCCAATGCATTCATCATATTAAAGTGGTGAAACCTAAATAACATACACTTTTTTATTGAAAACCTAGCATATGAAATGTGAATAATTTATCTATAAACCACGAATGGTAACAAAATAACACATCCATAGTCAAACTGATCATAAACCCTTTAATAAAATATTAAAGATGGTATCATAATATATCAAACTCAATTAAGTATACATTCCAACAAATAATGTTGACATAGATGAAAATAGTCTAATAAAATCATTATAAGTTTCTTGAGAGAAATACCACTTTTTTACTTTGTAATCATTTATTTAAAAAGCCGTGTAGTTATAAATAAAAAATTTTCATTAAAAATAATCTTATAATATTATAAGGGAAGATTAAAAACATTAATCCATCATTATGGAGATAAAATATTCTCTTTCTATATAAGTTAAAAAAACATTACTTCTATATTTTTATAAAAAAGGTCATAAAGTAGATCATTTAGAAAATGAAAAAAAGATTCCTTCCAAACTGTTTTATTAAAATTAAATCATGGGTAAAAATAATTTAAAAATTTGTAGGATAATAGTAAAAATATTTTTTGGGAAAAGATTATAAGAACCATGGAGATGGATGATAAAATTTTCCTAATAGATATTTATATATAAACAATAATGAATAATAATGAGATTATGGAATAACCCTTACCTTGTACTTTCCCTTAGTTGGATTTGATTTAACCACATGTATAACAGTTTAAAAAATGTTATTAATTTATACTATAACTATATCCATATTTATGATATTATATTTGATCTTATTATATTATCTTATCACCCATTTGTAAATAATATTTTGTTATTTCCCTTATTTCGTGTGTTAATTGCTTAATTTTCCTATGCATATTTTGTCATGTAAGTCCAATTTCTTATGTGTAGGATATATTTATTTTCATATATAAATTGTTATATTTACTCATTATATAAATTTTTATAATAATTATTGAATTTTTAAAATGGAATATGAAGCAGATTGGATCGTGGATATGGTAGGCCGTACGTATACAGGAGCGATAATATCATTCCCTTAATGGTTAAAGGGTAAGGGGTTGAATGATATATTAATTATATAGAATAAATATCATGTCATATTTATTATAAATATCCATTGTTTCCATCATTATACCCATACAATTAAAGTGGTTTTGAAAAATAGATTACACCACAGTGTGAAGATGGGAAGCTGTATGTATGCACGTGCAATGATTTTTTTTCGTAGGATAAATAAAAGGAGGAATATTATTTTTCAATTATCATAATAAAATCTCAGAATATATATGATACTAGATTTATTAATTTAGTATGTAAACAATTCATGAATATAAAGTAGAATAATAAATTAACTTGGATGAGTTGGTAAAACAACTACCACTTCTTCAGTGGGATCCTTTAGATCTATTCTGAAGGAATCTAGAGTTGGTATTTTTGGAAGACCAATACCTCAAAAACATGGATAAGTATTTTGGGAGTATAAATTGGCATGTTTTGGTTGATCTATAAGGCTCAAATTGGTGTGATGAAGTGAGGGAGGAGGTTCCCTTTTATAATTAAGGTAATAGGAACTTTTGGGAACTCTCAAAATATTAAATTAATATAAATTAATTTTCAATTTAAAATGGTTCTAAAGTGGTTTATTAATAAGATAATATTATTATGGGTCTCAATACTCTCAAAAAATAATTTTTATACAATTTTATGCCACATTCTTACCCTTGTCTTGTCTTTAACCGATAGTTAAACCCATTAATTATTACCATGACAAATGGGATTTTTCCTCTTTAAGGGTTAATATAGTTACTATAAAATGACAAAAGAAACCTAAATGGATAATTTATGATAAATTTATCCTTATAAAAATACGTTTTCTAAATTTTAAATTTTTATGAATTTTATAACATTTAATAAAATATTATTTATTTTAAAGAATCATTAATGTCAATTTTGATAATATTCATTTATTGAATTTTTAAAAAACATCAATACACAAGATAAATTCAAAAAAACTTTTTATACATCCCTAATATGTCTAGGGAATCTATAAGATTCATGTAGAAAATTAATTATCTCAAATTATATTTATTTTGGTATTTTTAATATCATTTATTTGATATTTCTATTAATTAAACAATTACAACATCATCATTGTATAAGCCTTTAAGATAATTATTTATTTATTAAAAATTAAAGATAAATAAAAATGATAAATAAAAAAATTTTATATTTCAAAATTATATTTATAGATGAATTTATTTTCTGTATATTAAAAATGGTATAGTTATTAAAATATGGTTATTACATCTTTAACTGTTCTTTAAATAAAATATAATAAATATCATAATCTCACCCAAGTGGCTTAAAAACGGTTATAATTTCATCCCAAGGATTATTTTGGCCAAAACCCACCCATCAAATTAAATTAGTATAAGTGTTATGGAAATTTTATAATATTTATAATATTATTTTTTACCCTTAATTACCTGATTTACCTTTTAATGTGTTAATAAAAAAATTACTAAAGTTACTATTCATAATTTCAAAAAAATCAAAGAAACCTATTTAAATAATTTGGACCTATAGATTCAAAAAATGGGATCAAATTTTTAAAACTCAATATATAGAATATTTGGTAATTAATTTAAAATCAACCCTGTTGTTAGGGTGAAAAAACAAGTTATTAATGTTTAAACATGAAAAAGATTGAAACATTTTTATGTCTTAATTCATTGTAAAATTGATACCAATGACCTACATTGGATTAAATGATAAAAAATAATCTAGTTATAATTTAAAACCTATAAAAAATATATAATTTAAATTTATAAATTATTTCTATGAAAAAAGTTATTTTCAATTAAAAATTAGTATTCTCACTATTCATCAAAACATGAAAATTATTAGAAAAATACCTAAAAATCAACCAAATTAAATTTTTATATCCATATTTAAAAGAATATTTTTATTTTTTAAAATTTAATATATAAATATGTCAAAAATTGGATTTATAAAAGGTTCACCATTAAAAGGTGGTAAAACTAACATTATAAAAATATAGGTATTTATGTATAAAATTGGGTTTGTTCATATGTTATGCCTATATAATCTTTTGGATAAATATAAAAAATATTGGATTTGATATAGGACTTTGAGATAGTCTACACTCGATGGAAGATAGAGGAAGAGAGATGGTGAACCATCTCTCTCTAAAATCGCGAGTGTTTAGGGTTTCCTTTGCTTTGATTCTCTGTTTTTGATCTCATGGACGCTTCATTTCTTGTTCCTAGAAGATTCAATTATCACCATTTTTCTATTTTCGGGGACAATGGAGGCGATGTGCAGAAGGAAGAAACCATTCTGAAATTAAAGCCTAAGCTGATTTCCTTCCTGGATGCATTGAAAGGCACAGATATGTGCACTGCTACCGCGAGGAAATCATCTTTCTACAAGAAATTAGATGACAGACATCTTGTGGTGGAGGCCGATCCAGAGTCTTTGAAGCAGCGAACCCAATAATGTATGTTCTCGGTGCTGGGTCGCATTTCTTACCTGACGGGTGACAATCCATGGCCGACTTCAGAGCTCAAACCGAGGATCTCACATATTTGGGGTTTGAATGCTTGGAAGCTCATTCTGATCGGTCGCGGATATTTTCACATTCTTCTAAACTCACAGGAGGAGCTTGACCGAGTCTGTAATCTCGACAATATTCATCTAAAACCAGGTCTCTTACATCTCTAAGAATGGGATTTCTCATTCAATCCTCACACTCACCGAAACACGACGGCTCAGATCTGGGTGCGATTCCCTGGTCTAAATTTCTTTTTTTGTCATCCCAAAATCCTAAACGACATCGCCTCTTGCATCGAAACTCTAATGAAGATAGATCATCAGATGATCAATGCTGAGATCAGCCTGTACGCGAGGGTCATGGTGGAAGTTGACCTTGGTCACAAGCTTCCAGATTCGATTGCCTTCAACGCAAATAAGTACAAAGTCGACATTCGATTGGAATATGAACAACGACCTCCTTTCTGCGATTTGTGTAAGATCGTTGGGAATTCTCTCATGAAATGTCATGTGAAGAACCGCCAGGTGAAGTCACGAGATGACCAATCTATGGACGACGAGTGGACTCAGGTTCGTCAGAAGAGGAGGGATCAATCCTTCTCTGCTGGGATGCAAGACAATAATCTGAAAAATGCGGGGTGATGGGTGAAGAAACTACCTCTGGTGGGGGAGACCTTCAGTGTCAAATGGTCCGACTTGGTAGAGGAGGAGGAGACTGAGGATACTAATGCTTCTATCATGGATGAAATTGAGTCTTTAGTGCGGGTCATCCTCTAATAGCCTCCGGTTGTGTCTAATGAAACTAACTCAGGCTGCGGCATATTAGGCGATGGCCAACAGGCGATGCCTTGGGTCTTATCCAGTGGCCAGAGCACCTCTGTTTTGGAGGCCTCAATTGGGCATTCCCTCACTCCTGATAAGGTTGACGTAGGTTCACAATTTTTGTAGATGGATTTCCATCAGGAATCGGGTGAGGGTCGTCAGGAAGGGCCTCCTGTGGATACTACTATGCTTATAAATGTTGATCATAATCTAAGGGAAGACATAGAACAGAAGGTGCAAAGCAAGAAATGTGCAAATTACCATCATGACTCTTCTAGTGATGGTCTTCAGGACGTGCCTCATATAGAGAATCATGAGGTTGCAGGTAGGCAGTCAAAGGGTGAGGTTTCAGGTATCTCTTTATCCTCCATTTGTCTTGCTGATAAGGATCTTATTAATGCAGTGGGTGCACACCCCATTGCCAAGGTTGCTGACCAATTAAAAGGTACAACTGACCAAATTTCTCAGTCTATACCTCCTTTAAAGGAGACTTGTATGGAATTAAACTTGGACCTTACTCCCAATAAAATCACCAATGACACCTTAGATCAGGTGCAGATGGAAACTGAAAATCCTTACACCAATAAGGTGACAGGCCCCAGTGATCAGGTAGTAGCGGGCTCCTTGGCCACTGCGACTGTTGCCTCAGGTGCCTTTGATTCCTCCGCATCTGTTTTGCCTCCAAATGATTGCTCAGCAACTCCACTGGTAGCTAAAATCCCTTTATAAAAAAATCAGGGTGCGGATATTAAACCTGAACCTAATGTCTCTGTTGCCCCTTCTAAGAATATCCTGGGAAAGAAATCCAATCCTTCTTCCTCACATGAACCAAGAAGGTCGAAAAGAAATAAAGTCTTGGGTGAAAAAAAAAGGGAGCTCTAGCTCCAAATGCAGGTTTAAATGAATTTCTTATTTTGGAATTGTCAGGGTTTAGCTAACTCTGATACTTTTATTGTGTTAAGAAGATTTTTTTTGACTCAGAAACCAAAATTTTTTCCTATTGCTGAGCCTAAAATTAATTTTTCTTTGAAATATTTACACTTGTGCTTTTTTGGGTATAAATTCCTTGGTGATTGCAAGGAAGGTACTTCTACTGAAACTCTTTGGGTTTTTATCATACATCTTTGCAATCTGTTAATGTGCTGAGAACTTCTGACCAAATGCTTACCTGTGATTTTTCCTCTGCTGGTGTTCGTACTGTCTGCACTTTGATTTATGTTAAAAATAGATATCAAGAATGAAGAACTCTTTGGGATGACTTCCTTTTACTCTCTAGTTCTGTTCAGGACCCCTGGTTGGTGATTAGTGATTTTAACGCCATTCTTCTCCCAAGTGAAAAGATTGGACCGTATCATTATACCATATCAACTAGAGAATTTAAACCCTCTGTTGAGGACCGTGACCTTATTGAAATCAACCTAATGGGTGATAAATATACTTGGTATAAAAAGTGCCTCAATAGGATGGTGGCTAGAAAACTTGACAGAGCCTTCACTAATACTGCTAACCTTGATAAATGGGATTCTATCTCTAGTATTACCTTACCTAGGATCAACTCTGATCATCATCCCATTCTTTTCATCTTTACCTCTAAGGGCTCAAAATCTCCCCCCCCTTTTAAATTTAACAATGCTTGGGCTGAGGTCCCAAAATGTTCCAATATTATAAAAGATATCTGGGTTGGCATGAGGCACCAAAATGATTCTTTTGCTTGCAATGCAAAATTAAAACTTTTGAAACAACAACTAAAGGGTTGGTGCTTCTCTAAAACTAATTAGCTTGACACAGACATTTCATCTTTGGAGAATGACCTCATTCGTATTCAAAGCTCCAACACCTTCTCTGATTTTTCTCTTGATCCCCAAGATGAAATTACTACTTCTTTGAAGCTTAACTCTCTTTTGAAGATCAAGGATAACATGCAGAAGCAAATCTTTAAAACCAAATGGTTTTCGTATGGGGATGGGAATACTAAATTTTACAACTCCCTTTAAAGAATCAGGAAGATTTGTAGGCCCCTTGCCTTTATTTGAGTTGATGACACTCTTCTTGACACTGAAGATTCCATTGCTAATCATGTTGTTGATTACTTTCACAATTTATTTAATGGTCCGAAGGTTAGTAAGGACCTTCTTCCTAACATCATTCCTAATATGGTCACTAATGAGGAAAATGATCATCTCTTAAGCCTACCTATGGATCATGAAATCTGGGCCACTTTTTTTAGTCTCAACCCTGACAGTGCCCCGGGTCCTGATGGTTTCGACAATGGATTCTTCCAACAATACTGGGATCTCATCCATGTTGATGTTTGTAAATTGGTTAAATCCTTTTTCTCCACTGGTCTTATTCCTCATGGGTTAAATTATCAATTCCTTACTCTTATTCCTAAAGTGGACAATGCTGCTGAGATTCATCTTTTCTGACCCATTGCTCTCATCAACACCCTTTTTTAAAATTTTCACCAAACTTCTTGTGAATAGACTCTCCTCCATCTCCAATAAAATTGTTTCTTGGAACCAATTTGGTTTTATCAAAGGAAGAACTATTCAAGATTTCATCTGCCTTGCCCTTGAATGTACTAATATGCTTAATAAAGTTTATAGAAGAGGTAGTCTAGCCATTAAGTTGGACATCAGGAAAGATTTTGACACCATGGACTGGAACTTCATTTTAAAGGTTCTTAAGAATTTTGGGTTTAATGACTCTTTTACTACCATGATCCGCACCTTATTCAATTCAGATTCCATCTCCGTGCTGGTCAATGGGTCCCCTAAAGGTTTTTTCAAATGCACCAAGGGGGTTTGGAAAGGTGACCCCCTCTCTGCCATTCTTTTTTCTATTGCTGAGGATTATTTAAGCAGGATTCTTTCGAACCTTGTGAATCAAAACAAAGTTAATCCCATTCAGGCCTCTAGAAACTTAAATGTTCCCACCCACCTTTTATATGCAGATGATATAATTTTATTTTTAAAGGGTGATAAAAAGAACATTAAAAATCTAAAAAGTGCCCTGGAACATTATGAAGATGTTTCGGGTCAAGCGATAAGTTGGAACAAATATTTTTTTTCTTTGGGAAATTTTTTCCCCCAACAAGAAAAAGTCACATCATTGATTACCTAGGAATCAAAGAAGGCTCTTTCCCTTTCACTTATTTGGGTGTTCTGATTTTTTGGGGAAGGCATAAATCCAGTTATTTTCATAGAATTATTGATCATATTATCAATCAAATTTAATCTTGGAAGGGTAAGTCTCTTTCTATGGCTGGCAGATTTTGTCTTGTTAAGTATACTATTGTTTCTAAGATGGTTTATTCGATGATGGTTTACACTTGGCCTGCCAGTCTTCTCAAAAAAATCAATGTTTTCATTAAAAATTTTGTTTGGTCTGGTAGTACGATTGAAAGAAAACTGGTCACCATTCCTTGGGCCACTTGTTGTAAACCCCTCGATAAAGGTGGCCTTGGCATTAAGAATCTTACATTTTTTAATGAATCTCTTCAAGCTAGAATGACTTGGAATTTGATTCATAGAAACTTTGATTCCTTGAACTTTATTAAGAAAATATTCGTGACCAAGCTTAGAAATGGTAATTTGGGTTACATCACTTCTTCTATATAGCTATCCATTAGGCGTTCTTTCCTTAAAATCATGAGCAATTCTAGATGGATGGTCATTGCTGATTCCTCTAAGAATTTCTGGATGGACAACTGGACTGGTGTTCCTTTAAAATCCATGATAACTTCCACCACTACTCCTATGAACACCAACTAAACTATAAGTGAGGTTATTAACTCTCATGACATCATCCTTCCAACCCAGATCAGTCACATCATTGACAATTATCATTTTTCTGATACTGATGACTTTCTCATTTGGGAACCTGCTCCAAATGGTGTCCTGGATTCTAAAAATTTCTACAAAAACAATTTTAGTAACTCTGATTCTAACTTTGTTTAGTTGAAAGCTTTTAGAAAACCTTGGATCAAGCCCTCACGGCTCTCTCTCATTTGGCGTGTTGCTCATGATAGGGTCCCCACCGATGTCTGTCTTCAATCTTTTGGGATCTATCTTTGTTCTAGATGTCACCTATGCAACCAACATCGTGAGGATGCTAATCATTTGTTCTTTTCTTGTGCTATAGCTAAAGCTCTTTGGAATTAAATTTCTAACATTTTTGGTTGCAGATAGTCTCTTCTTGCTTCTATTAGCTCTCAACTTCAATACTGTGTGATTTGGGACACTTCCAAACAAATCAGGAATCTCTTTCTGGCTGCGGTGGTAGAGCTCCTGCATGTGATCTGGTATGATAGAAATAATTTCATTCATAATAATTGCTCTATCAATCTTAATGCAGGTAAAACGCGTATTCTCATTGCCTTCAAGGATGCTACCTCTCTTCAGAAGGATCATTGTGACAACTCTGTTGGTGATTTTGAGGTCCTCCACTGGCTTCGAATTTCAGGCTCTTATAGGCAACCCTGACGTACCTTTGAGGTCTTCTGGAAAGACCTGCTTCTAGGATGGATCAAAGTGAATGTCGACAGTGCCTCTAGAGGAAACCCAGGTCCGACAGGCTGTGGTGCCATCTTCAGAGATTTTCTTGGTAGATGCCTTGGTTGCTTCTTCAGTGGATGTGATACGATCTCAGCTTTGGAAGCAGAAATGGTGGGAGTCATTCATGTGGTGGATTTCACCAAGAAAAAGGGTTGGCGCAACCTGTGGATTGAATGTGATTCAACCACTGTTGTCCAAGCTATCTAGAAAAGGGTGGTGCACCTTGCTTGGCCTCTTACCTCTCGTTGGATGAAATGTATTGACTTGCTCAGGGATCTCAACTACATTGCCACTCATATCTTCCGAGAAGCGAACATGGTTGCCGATAGTCTTGCCAATAAGGGAGTCAATCAGGTTGTTACCTGGTTGGATGATTTTCCTGATGAATCGCTCCCTTTTTTCCACAAGGATTGTAATAAGATTCCGTCTTTCAGACTTTTGTAACTCACTTTCTTTTTGATCAATAGATTGTGCCTTGGTCTTTGACTGAGGCACCACCTCTTAAAAAAATTGTATTTAATATATAATATATATATTTCATTAATATTATTTACTAATTTGAATTAATTTAATATATTAAGACAAAACACCTTTGGGAGTATAAAAATAAAAATATTTCCTTTATATCAAGTTGGTTTATATTTTTATTTCTAATTAATTAGTAACCAAAGAATTCATCTTATATTTTTATAAACCATATATTTTCATAAGTTATTTAATACTACTCATCAATGTAATTTAATGGCTTGGTTATATCCTATTATATTAAATAATAATATTTCAATAATATACAACTGTTTGGTAAAACTTAGTCTTACCTATAATGAAAGCTATCAAAGAAATTCATTCTTGTGTGTAAGGAAAGATAAATAAGTGTTGCATAGATTAAAAGATATAGAATATATTAAAAATAAAAATAAAAATATTATAAATTCTTGGGTTGTTAGATTTTATTTTTATTCCTGGTGTTTTTTAACATAGTATATTTTTCACTTAAAATGGAATTATGAATCCTTTTTAGTGATTTATGATTTTTCACTAATGATTAATATTTTTTTTCAAGAATGGATAAATAAACACCTATTTTTTCATTAGAAAAACTTTCAGAATTAGAAGTAGAATAATAATAATATCGTACCTCATATTCTTATTTAGCCATAAAGAATGTATTTTATTTCATATTTTTTTTCTATTTTTCTGAATCAGATTTGGAAGAGCTGCTGGAGTCTTCAGATACACTCTATATATCCATGACGTCTTTATTTCCTATTATCTCATAATCAGTTCTCATTTGATTTTTCTTTTCTTTATCTTTAATATTTATCTTTTCTTTTTTTAGCTGTGGACAATCAGATCTAATATGACCCATATATTTACATTCATAGCATCAAACTTCTTTAGATCCCTTTTCATCTTTCTTGAAAGTATTCTTAAATCCTATATTGTTCTTATAAAATTTTCCAAATCTTATGGCTACCTAAGCCAACTCCATTTCATAATCTAAACACTATGAATCATTTTTATCTTCTTTTTTTCTTTTCATGATTCTGAGTGGTAACTTTAAGGGTAATATTTTCTCTTTATATCATTTTATGATCTTTAACTTCAACTTTCATCTCTACTTTATACATTATCAAGGTTCCAATTAAGTATTTAATTGTAAAATCTTTTACTGGTGATGTTTTTTATATTAAAAAATATATTCCATTCCATTTAGTGGGTATAACTCCGAGTAATTTTAGTGCCTAATCTGATTTTAAAATTTAAGTTCATAAGGCACCAAAATCATTGGCTATCTCTATAAATCTGTCATTAATTTGGGTGATTATTTCTCCATTATACATATTAAAAGTATCAAATTTTAGATTTCTAGTAGCATATCTCAATTGTCTGACATAGTTAGTTCTTTAATAGGAAGCAAAATAGTTTTCCACAATTCATAGGTATTAGGATATTAAGATACTTGATTGAATTAATCTTGACCAAGTCCATATATAATATCATTAATTGATTTTAAATTGATATCATATTCAATTTCTTTTATAGCATCCATTGTTTATAGTTTTTTAGGTATTACATACAGAGTAAAAATGTTCATGTATACTTTTAATAAAAGATTTTTCAAGTAGATAATCATATGAGATTTTTAACATCCATAATTCTCACCATTGAAGTAAGGATCACAAATCATTGGAATACCTTATTTCAGTTCTATCATTGACATCCAACTATGTATAGACCTTGTACTTTGAGATCTATAGAGATTATCTACTTTATTTAAAAATGAACTCATCTAATACCAATTTTTAGGTTGGAATGATACAAATATACACAAGAGGGGGGGGGGTAAATTGTGTCATTTATATAATCATATAAAGATATTTACTTTTAGCCTTATTCATGATTTATGAAGATATGAAACATTCTCTTCTTTAGATAGGCTAAGAAGTGGATAAATAGAGAAGAACACACCAATTTTGATAGTGTTTTTGTGAAAAAATATCCCATAGTACACTCCACCAATGCTCTCTCAGCGATCTTAGTGATTTTCACTAGAAAGGTCCTCTTATTAAAAGACCTTAAAAACTGAGTACATTAATTTTAAAACTTTATAAAAAGAATTTTAAAAAGATTTATAGTTCTTTTATAGGGAAGAAAAAATCCACAGTTTAGTCTTAGAAGCTGATACTCCACCAATGAATGTGATTAAGTAGCTGATACTCCAATAAATCATTATAGATTAATTTTATTGAATAAAAAAGTGTTATCCACAGTTATAACAACAACTAAAAAAATGAATCTTACTCTTAAAATATGAATATCTTAAATAATGGATAACTTTGAAGAGATCTTGGTTTCAAAGTATCTTCAACAAAAATCGCAAAAGAAAAGTGGTAACAACAATGATCATTTTTAGTTGGTACAATATTGAAACATGTATATCTTCAAATTTTATCATCTTTAGAATAATATGTATGTTCTATCTTTTTTTATTTTGCAATAATTTTGTAATAAAAAGATATCACACACATGATACAATAACCAAAAACATTCTTTCAATTTAACAAGAGATACTTTAATTTATTTTGGTTGCGAAGATCCAAGAATACAACCTGATAAACTGTGATTATTTGAATTTAAACCATGCAAGAGAGTCATAAATTTCCATAGATATATGAATGATTTAATATTATGAATATGAGCCTTTTAATCAGTTGTAAAATAGGTTTAAAATGATACTTACTTATATCGACACTGTTTTATAAAATGAGGATAATATCTTTAATTTAAAACTCCACCATTGAATAGTCAAATATAGGGTTCCTTCATGTGATGACAAACTCCAAATGTAGGGTTGTTTAAAAAAGTAGGGTTGATGAAACATACACTTATTCTTCAAATGTAGGGTTTCTTCCAAATGTAGGGTTGATGATCCACACTTTTCTAACAGTGTAGGGTACATGATCTATATATTTTATTCGAAACATAGGGTTCCTAAACCATAAGTTACACTTACAAATGTTGGGTATGAATAGTGTTTCCAAAATACTTTTAAAAACAATCATAATACTTAATCAAATATTTCAACATGTAAAATAAGATAATTTTTCAAGAAATATATTCTCGAAAAATACTTAAAGTAACATTATTAATAAAACAAACAAGGGTGTTTGTGAGCATTACAATCAATAATATTTATCGATTATTGTTGAGACAATAAATTCCCAAAAAAACACACTTTTTATTCTTGTGTAATCATTAAAGAATGTAATGAATTATAAGTCACATATAGTGTATTGGTGTCCCATAGGTCTCTATAAATTTGAATGGATCAACTAAATAGGTTGGGATGATTGTATCTCTACTCTTTATGATTCTCTTAGACCATTTCCCCCTTTTGAAAAGAAATAAAAAACACATGTTCTTCTTTTATCAAATAAGGTAGATCTATCACACCATTTTTTTATATTTTAATCAAACTATTTTACAAAATATATCCAAATCTCATGTGTGATAGATTATTCTCCTCTTTAGCACTAAGGTAGTAGTAATTATTAGGTTCTTCAATCTGAAATAGATCCCCATGAGTTCTTTCACCTATTTTTATGATTATTCTATCTATTATTATTTTAATAAGGAGATTATTGCCTTTTAAAAGAAATCCCATTACCATCATCACAAATTCAACTCACATACAATGGGTTATGTCTGAGCCCATCAACAAAAAATACATCTTTTTATTTAAAACTGTGAGGTTCAAATTTTACAGAGCCAATTCCTTTAATATCCAAGAAGATTTCATTAGAAAATTTCACTACACCACATTTTTTGAATCCTAACATATCCAATCATGTGTGATGAGAAACCACTATAAATTATCCAATCCTTGCACTTTTCTTCTATCTTTATGTGACATTTTAATAAAAATGAGTTTTATATTATGTTTATCCTTTGAGAATAATTTTTATTAATTGTTTTTTAACCAAGAAGAATGATCATGCATTTTTATACACAATGGACTTATTGGTCACATATTGCAAAAATTTCATCAATACAATCAAAACTATTCTGAATAGGTATCACAGGTGAATTTGAATTCACTTTATATTTTTCCATGGCCTTACTACTCCTATTATCCAAAATTTTCCTCTTAATTATGACCTTCTATGGTTCCATATTAGTGACATATTAAATAATAAAACATATTATTTATATTCATATACTCTAGAACAACAACAATAGTATTTAAATAAAGTTATTCTTTGGGACTGTTGAGTTTATCTATAAATTTCAACTTGCATTCTTAACATATTTATATCCTCTATTTTCTTTTGTTTTGGGAATCCTTTACTTATCAGGTCATTCTGAAACTCCCTTGACTTAGAAGTGTTATTTTATAATTTTTTATTAACCCATGTTTCCCTAGTTTTTCCTTTAAAACCTATACTATCAGGTGAGATATATTATAAATTTCCAAGAACCACATATGAATATTTTACCTGAACTTGTGTACTATACTTCTAAATATTATATGATTATTCTAATTTAACCTTCATATCCTTTTTATAATCATATTTCATATTTCTAAGTGTTTTTGTATCCTTAATACACCTTAACTCATACATTATATGTTATTCTTATATAACATAAATTTTCTCTTCAAATTCCTTCATAATACTTTTCAAAATATCCTCTCCCACTTTAACGATCTTGATATTATCGATGTGATCATTCTCCATGATGTGAAACTAATATTATTTTTTTATTTAGCCTTTTTAATTCCTTATTAAGATATTTTATTTCACTCTTGTGTTGTTTGTTTATTTTAGGGCACACATCAAGCTCAGTTCTCATCACATGTTCTATATATGTTTACAATACATTCATCCACAAAATCACTAATTGTAGATGATCAATCAAGTTATTATTTACTAAACATACTTTTTTTCTTTACTCACTGAATTTTTATTTTATATTCATCAGTCTTCCTATGTTTTTTTAAAATTATTCCTTTTTTCCTTTCTCTGTGGTCTTTATTATTTGTCCTTATCTTCATAATTTACACTCCTTTTCCTTGGGCAATTTTAAAAAAAAACTTGTATCCCACTATACTTAAAGAACGTGAGTGGGAGTTTTCCCTGGTATTTTAATTTAACCCTTTTAAAAAATTTATATATAAATTCCATGAATATTATTTTATTTTCATCACTTTAAACAACTACATCTAAATCACTAGAGGATTCAACTTCTTCCTCCATGATCTTAAACTTGTTCAGAGCTTTGAATTTTATCTCTTATTTAAGATTTTTCTTAAAATATATATCTTCTCACATATCATAATTTATAAGAGTATTCCTTGAGGTAAATATCTTCCTTTTATTTTATAACTTAAATATTTATTTTGAATCTATTTGGAAAGTTTCAAATTAATTTTTTGACAGTAGTAGAGTTATCCATCTTTTCACTGAATCCCCTATATGTGACTGACTATCTCATTCATCTTGGTACAATAGTCATCAAAATTCTCATACAGAACTATTAGGATGTATTAAAATTTATCCCTCAAGGTTTTAAATTTGGATTATTTGATATTGAAATCCATTTGTATATTTTTTTAGATTTTTTCATATCTCTTTGGAAATACTCAGCCCCATAAATTTAGTGTAGATTCTATTTGGTAAGGAGGATAGAAATTTATTTTTGGATTTCCAATCTACATCCATGTTTCTTTTATCTTTGAAGGTTATGGGAGAATCTCTCCCAAAAGGTGGAATACCTACTATCACAACATTACTAACTCTTGAACTTGTAAAAAAATTAAGGAATCATTTGGTTCTTCCATCCATAAAAGTTCAACGCATCAAAAATAAGGACTCTAATACTATTATGATAAATCATGTTCTCGATGAATTTCCTTTAAAAGTGAGATCTTATAAGTAAGTCATTTTTATTTTATAATACTTGAAGGGCCTAAATAAATGGGTTACTACTAAGAGGGTACCAGGGGTGAATCAATGGTATTAGTTTTATAAATTCTTCCAAACTAAACCACTATGAATTGTTAAACTCATTGTCCAATCTCAAAAAATATCTTTATCACTTGTACACAATAAAAGTAAAAGATTAAAATCACACATGAAATTATTCATGTTTTAGCCTAAGGAGAGATACAACTTCTTTTCATGTTAGACTTTAGTCAAGACACAAATTTTATTATCACTATTGTATAACAGTGATTACAAGTGATGTCATGGTTGGGTAGATATCATCTTTATCCAAAGGTTGGTATCTTCTACTTCCAAAATAAAATTTGGCATCATTTATATTGAAACCAAGAGTCTTCATGGATTATATTTTTCTCTTGTTGGTGAACAAGGTGTCTATTGATTTTTCATCCATATAGTTATCAAATGATAATGATGTTTATTTTCAATTAGTAAGGGTGTTATTATGGATAAAAAGTCAATATATTATTGTTAAAGTAAATTGATGATGTTTGGTGTATTTTTTTTGGATTAATTAGTTTGTATTGGAATTAATTCTTGTTCAGGAATCCAAGTTTCTATTGTGATTATTGTGAAACTTTTCTTTAAGGAATTCAAGATAGGTATTGGTGGATAAATGTACACTGGTCTACAACATTTTGTAAGTATTTTGAAAATATTTTACGATTCCCTAATAATTATTGATGGGAACCCAATTTTGTTTTTTTAAAATTCATAATTTGAGTGTTGATGTGGTAATTACACAAAGGAATTAATTCATATAACTTAAAATTCATGAAAAATATATTTTTTTATGAATTCATTTGTATTTTGTATGACTTCATCTACAATAAATATTTATTCATTAGGATTTATATGAATTGGATCATTTTGTAGGAATTTATAAGAATTTTATTATGAATTCATGAATATTCAAATAAATTCACGAGTTTCATATGACTTTGAGCTAAAGAAAGGAAATGAAAAAGGAATATGAATATGAATTCATGAGTGTATAACTTACTTAGAGCGCAATTTAATTAAAGGGATGAGATTATATGAATTTACTAGTGTCTTTCATGACTTAAAATACATATGAAATGAACTTCATATGACTTTATAATATTTTCATATGACTTCATAATATATTTTCATAACTTTAACACTTAGAAAAATTATGAGTTTATTAAATCCTAAAAAATGATAATGATTTATAGAATATTAAATTTATTGGATAAATGGAGATTAAATATGATGACATGGATGAGGTGATCTTTCTGAAAATATAACTCCCAATTATTTGAATGAAGAGAGATTCAAGATAAAGAGGAAGGACCCATGTCACGAATAAATAAGATGTTGAAATAGGAAGATAAGAGAATCCACACTAAAGTAAAGGTTTTGGGGAATGTAAAATGGTAAAAAAGATTCAAACTATACATAGGTGTATTTTCTATGTCCATTATTATGGGTGTTTCATATGAGAAGAACACCTATGAGAAACCGAGAGTTACAAAATTTAAAGGTCTCTACTTGGTGACTGTTTTTAATTACCCTTGACACTGAACGTATAGAGCAAGGAGATCAAAACCATGGTATATGTTGTGTTTTTTTTATTTCATGAAAATGGGTAAGCTGCAAGAATTATAGAGGAGATGTGTATGTACTAAAATAAATACCATGATGGATTACAAATATTCATGTCTATAAGAGGTATAATTAAAAAATAACATCTAATTTAAATGTTTAAATTATTGGATTTTAAATTGAATTAAAAGTTAAAAATATCATGAAAATTATTCCACAAATAACTTGAGAATATATATATATATATATATAAGAAATGATGTAGATGAAAAAAATTATTGTTGATACCTTAAAACAATTAACAATATCAAATAAATAAAAAGCAAGGTTGAATCCATGAGACATTCAAGAGGAAGGAGACTTGTGGTTCCTAAGTATTTGAATAGTTAAGTAATAACTTGATCACTTAAGATATGAACAGAGTTTTAAGATTGAAAAATATATTATAATAAGTACCAAATATTATGAATAACCAAACATGTGCACTCTAGATAATATATGCTTGAGGAGGAAGATTATATCAAGGATGTATAAAAGTATCCCAGAATAATGAATTTTGTTATCACTAGATAAAATTTGTAGGAGCTTGTTATTGGGGTGCATAACTAGTCATGAAAGTTGATTTTATAATTGGGGTTAATTTCCAATTGTTATAGAGGATATTTGTGACTAGGTTGTATAACCATTTTCTAAAATATTATAGTTGGGGTGTCTAACTAAATTTTATTGCAACCACTTGTGTATATAATGATTAATACATTGTGGGGTATCAAACCAAACATGGTAAGGAGTAAGACTTTATATTAAAACCTTATAAATCTAACATTTTTCTATCTTTTATTTTTACTTCACACTAGCAGAGGTTGTGATATAATACTAAAATTATCGAAACCCTAAAAATTCCAAGTGGCTGAGTTCAAAAAGAAGTATTTATAATAATTAGTATGATGTTTCATCCCCCTTAAGCAGTTAATCATAACTAATAAATAAAAAATAGGTCTCATAAAAAACTATGTTTCTAATTAAACATATAAGAAGTTACTAAGTATGTATAATAAAAAATCTATGAATAACACAGGTGTACCTACTTTTCATAGTATGGTCTACCACAGTTTTAGGAATATAATATTTATATACCTCCATTTACTCAAACTAGATGTTTTATATGCTTACATTGTAGGTTTTCTTCATATTCTAAAATATTCTTATATGATCGATATTTATAATAGGAATATGCGGTTTTATTGCAAATCATAGAATGCTATCTTGATGTATTTTTTAGATAAGGTTTATACTTAAGTCATAGGTCTTCAAACTACCAAAGGGAATTGAGATACATTAAATAGTAGTTACGAGGTAAATATAAAAGTCAAATAATGAAAACATAAAGTTTTGAGATGAAAATGTTAAGATATTATGATGGTTGATGACGAGAACATTTAAAACTATTTTACAATATTCAATGAAATTGTGAGTAATATTTAGGGGTTTTTTGAGAAACTAGAGGATTCCATTATTATTAAAAAAATTATTAGGTATTTTATATATCAGTTTTATCCAAAAATTTTATCCCCAAAAGTTAGAGAAGATATAATTTTGGATGATCTATACAATATATTCATTGAATATGAGATGAAAAAGTCACCGACTTTCAAGATGAAATCAAGCGATGAGATGAATTTCGAATCTATGAGAAAAGAAAACTTTAAAGAAGAGGAATATATCTAATCAAGTGATTTTGAATATGAGTAATATGGGTAATTATTCCATATTATTATTTTTCTCTCCTTAAAATTAGATTAAAAAAAGTAAAGTAGAATTTAAAAAAAAAGACAATTTCCAAAGTGATGAAATTGTGATGGAATTGGACACTTTTCTTATGAATATACAATGAATAAAGACTCTTATTATAAGTAAAAATAGGAATGATATATGTCTTGTAACGCCCCAACCCCAGTTGCCCAGAGTCGGTGCATTAATTACATAACATTGGCATGATCACAAGAAAGATCAAATCTCGAAAGACCGATTGGTTTAGTAGCCTTGGAAACACTAGATATATTCATAATTTTTACATTACATCATAAAATGAAAAACTACTACAAAAACATAATGTTTCCACAGTCCACACTATTAACCCCTCATAAAATCCCTGCAGGTCATTCATAACTTACTTCTTCACATCCTGGGAAAAATAAAACATAGAAAAGGGGTGAGCTCAAATGCCCAGTAAGGATAACAATATGGCAGAAACTTTCATAAATAAGAATAAACATTTAAGGCAATGCATTACTAAAACAAAAGCCTTTTAAACTTGAACTTCAACATAGTATGGCAAAAGTAAAAATGAAATAATGCCATTTACTTATTCACATGGATATCCTACTAATCGAATAATCACATGCAAAAATCAATAACCACTTTCATAATGTTGGAATGCATAATGCCAGACTATCATAACCACATAGTCAAGGCCTCGTGCCAAGACTACAAATAAGATTTTGTCAAGGCCTTGTGCCAAGACACTAGTTTGTCTCATGAGACCTACCGATGCATCGAGGAGCTATAGTGGGCTCCACCCGTCACTTATTAAGTCCAATGCATTCCCATATGAAAAGGTTTAAACATAACATAAACATTCGTATTAAAACTAGCATAATAAATGTCAATACTTTCACCATAAACTATGAATGGTATAAAAATAGCACATCCACAGTCAAAAATATCACAAAACCTTCAATACAATATAGAAGTTTTGTATCATAATAAATCAACTTCAAATAATCTTAAAATCCATCAAAGGATGTTG
This sequence comes from Viscum album, assembly GCA_963277665.1. Taxonomy (NCBI): domain Eukaryota; kingdom Viridiplantae; phylum Streptophyta; class Magnoliopsida; order Santalales; family Viscaceae; genus Viscum; species Viscum album. The sequence continues at coordinate 607,940,065 of OY728150.1, read as the reverse complement.
ACATAGATGAAATCAAAATTCTTTTTAAAGAAATATCTCCTTTTATTTTGAAATCATTTAAGATCCATATAAAACATTTTCTTTGAAAATAATCTTATAATCTTGTAAGGAAATCTTTGAAGATTTTATAATGGTGTAAAATAACAGCACCCGCCGTATAAGTTAAAAAAACATTCTTACCTCAATTCTGTCGAAAAGGTTAAAAAGGACCTTGTTTTGAAAACGACCGAAAGATTCCTTTATAAACCACTTATAAAAGTCAAAAAGGGTATAAATGACTTTAACTCATAGTAAAAAATGTTTTGAAATACATTTTTAAGAAACATGGATGTGGATGATAAAGAGATCCCAGTAGATTATTACATATAAACAACCTCGGATAATGAAGAGGTTGTAAAGTAAACCCTTACCTTGTACTTTTCCTTTGTTGGGGTATGTTAACCTCCTGTATAATGGTGAAATAATTGTTATTAAATTATACAAGAATCATATACATTAATATGATATCATATATGATCTTTTAATATTGATTTGATAATAATATCTTAGTATTATCATTATATCGGGTGTTAACTTACTTGTTTTCTTTTATATGTTTTGTTACGTAAGACATGTTTGTAAAGGATAGGTTGTATATTATTCATATCCAGAATGATATCAAGTCCTTAAACATCATTTTTAAATCATCAAATGATAATTATACTTGAATGGATACGATGGAGAATGAATCTCATCGCGTTCGTGGAGACGGTAGTCCGTACGTACGCACGAGCGACAATATCATTCTTTTGATATTAAAATAATATATAAATGGATGGTATATCATATATACATAATCATTAACATGTTATATTTATTATTTACATGAGTTACACATCATTATTATACCCATCCAAATAATATTATATTGAATAACAATTACACCACGACGTGGAGACGGTAAGCCGTACGTACGCACATATGGCGACATGTTATTCAAAGGGTGGATAGAATACTGAATATGATTGTACCATATTTATAATAACATCACAGTATATTTGAGATACTGGAGTTATTATTTTAGAATGGTAAGAACAAAGGAAGAAGAAGTGGAAGAAGAAATGAACTTGGAGAAGGGTGGTGAAATCATTACCTCTTCTTCGGGTTCTTCCTTTTGATTTGATCAAAAGGGCTCCTTAGGTTGGCTTTATGATCAAACTAAGGCCTCTAGGTTGTATTGAGGGATGTTGGGAGAGTATTTGGGCAGAGTTTGACCGAACCAAAAGGCTTTGAAGGTGTGAAGAAATGAGAAGGAGGAGTGCCCTTTTATAAGAGGGGTGAGGGGCACCTTTGGAAAAGCTAGAAATATTAATTTATAATAAATTCATATTCGGTTTCTAATGGCTCCAAAGTTGATTATTCAAAGGTTAAGGTGGGGATAGGTCGAAAAACACTCAACCAATAGAATTTAGACAGGTTTGGGTACTTATATTAACCTTATCTTTAAGTATTGACTCTAAGTTAATTAGTTTCACTTTTACAATGTCTCTTTGTATTTTTATATAATATGGTTAATAAACTTACTATATACATCCAATAGACCCCCAAGTGGACCATTAATGATGAACCTATCATGATATAAGTCTCTTGGCCGAACCTTAGATTTTTAGGAATTTAATATCAATTAATAATATAATATTTGTTTTAAGAACTCTTTTATGTCAATTTTGACACTATTCAATAGTTGATTTTTGTGAAACTCATAACAGATTGATTACTTCGAACAAAGTCAATTAAATCAATCCTAATATATCATATTATCCTAGAAAATTAGTTTAATTCATTAAAAGTTTCATATTATATTTATTTGGGTATTTATAATATCAATTATTTTAATTTTGCACTATTATAGTAATTACTGCATCATCATTGTGTCATAAATAAAATAAATTATTTAATGTATAAAAATTATAAATAAAATATCATTATGTAGTAAATCTTTTTATCTTTCTAATGAATATTTATAATCTAAAATCCAACATATATAACCCTATGTAACAATTGGTTTGCTAAAAGATATATGCTTATGTCATTTTTGTATTCATTTTAACTTAATTAAAATAAAGTGTCATTATCACTTACAAGTGGATCCATGGGGTCCCAAAATAGACCCAAAGATGACCATGGTCGACCATGTATCAACCAATAGGGTTACGACACGTTTTAGGGTAATTTAGTATTATTATAATATTATTTTTTAACCCTTATTTACCGGATTTACCCTTAACCATGGTAAATAAAATATTTACCGCAGTAATTATTCAAAATGTCTAAAAATAAAAGTTACCTATTTACACAATTTGAACATCCTGATTCCAAATATGGAATCCATTTTCCTAAATTCAAAACACAGAAGTGGCAGAAATTAATTTAAAATTAATTCCCGCTGTCAAAACAAAAAGCGTGTTTTTAAGAGATAATAACTATCAAAAGATTGACACTTGTTTATGTTCGGTTTAATTGTAAAATTATGTCCAATGACCAACATTATATTAAATGGTAAAAATATATTCTAAATATACTTTAAAACCACTCAAATTCATAATTTATTACTATTAAGTATTTTGATTAAAAAAGTTGTTTTTAATTAAAATTTAGTAATTTTCACTATTCATCAAAATATGAAAGTTATCCAAAAAGTACCAAAATTTCACCTTAGGCTAAATTTGATATTCCGAATCCAAAAATGAAGTCCATTTTAAAATATAAAATATATATAACTTCAAAAAGTAGGTATTACTATTCATAACAGCTAGTTTGATTGGTTACGGTGTGTTAGAACTCGAAGTTGCGTACAACACACGCTACTGTTTTATTCAAAGGAAAGCGTACCGTGGAAGCTTGGGATGTTTCATTTTAAATTTTTTGATGTCTCCATTTAGTCAAAAAGTTTAAAATATTGTATTTAAAAAGGTTTCACTATCAAAAGTTGATAAAAGTGCAATACTGAAAATGAATCTGTTCTTGCATTATGACTAAGAAACTCATAATATGGATTCTAAAATTATAAGGATTATATAAAGTTTAAAATTTAGTTACTACTATTCATGACCTCTTTTAATGGCTTTTTTTTGGTAAGTCATGGTGAAATTGAACTCAGTGTTGCGTGTAGTGCAAGTTATTGAATTATTTTGAATAAATAACACACTATGAAATCTTGGGGTGTTACATTCTACCCTCCTTCAATAAATTGCGTCCTCCCAATTTGAAATTGTTCTTCGAAAATAAAAGGTTGAAAATAGATAATATATTTGTGGGAAACCCCACATCAGAAATTGGGTTACTAAAATTTAGTCTTAATATGAGGAAAAGAGAAATGAAAGGGTCACCACCAAATTATGATCTCGATTAGGAGAACATTGGTGGCAATTTGAGACATATAATTGGAGGAAAAACGTAAATATTTATAGGTAGTGATTGAGGTCATCAATTACAAACAAGTATAAAATTGAGGTCCTTAAATTCATCAATCTATGATGATTTGAAATACCATCGGTTCAACAAAACATAGGGTATTAGGATAACACATTTTTGACGTTTCAAAATATCTTAGTTGAAATCCCACATCGAAAAATGAATTAATGAGGCCTCTATTTAAAATAAAGAGTCGAAAGTATGAAGATTACCGAAAATAACACATACTAGGGTTCCATGTAGTAAAATATGGATATGGAAGAAAAATCTAACCATCAATTACCTGATGGAGAGTGGTAGAGAACATGGCTATGAAAAGGCCAACAATCCCAAAGCCATAAATTAGTGATGATTTAAGGTACCATCTAGGAAAACATTTTTGTTCTAATTTGCTTTTCTTAATATTGAGGATTTTTTTTTGTGATTGGCTAAGATCATATAGAGATATACTTACTTTATAATTAGAGTTTTATCCATTAATAAATTTCTACCACATACTCATCTTTCACTCTAAAAGATAATAGGATGTAAAAAAATTCTATTTACACTATTCGTATAGGGTTCCAAAATAAACCAATTTATAATTCATCTAAAAGATCTTTTAATAAAAACTACATTATTTAATCCAGGACATCTCGTGGGATAGTGGTAGGTGATACACCATTGTCGCCCTTCGGTTGCGGGTTCAAGTCTCGCAGCCTTGCCGGACACGACGGGTTGCCGCCCGACCTCCGGGTTGTCCTTTTATGGAAATCCAAAATAATCCAAACTAGAACTATCCAAAATACTTCTATCCAAACTCACAGTCCAACATTTATAAGAAAGTTAAACATAATATAGATCCTTTTTACCCCGTAATAGCATATGAATACCTTCATCATGTATTACCATATTCCTTATTGATTACATTCATGTTCCCTTATTCCATATAGAATGCTGGATATACTTCATTAATCCAAAAATGTTTTAAAACCCAACAATGATGGAATATACAAATCATTAATCAGCTTCAAGGTAGTCAATAATATCCAATATAATTTATCTAAATCAATCATGCATTATTCCAAAATCACTACCTCAGTATCAGGACTATATTATGATTTATCATTCTCACAACCATATATTTTCCAAAAATTTATCCTGCTATTGAGTAACTTTTCTTTGTTCCACAAAATCTCAAGTCCTTAATGAAATAGTACTGCAGTACAATCCTTATATACTCCATAATTATTATAACAAGTACATTGTTGATACAACACTCAATTGGCATAATCAACATAAGAACTCTAATCATTCCTCTTCATCTGTGGTAGTATCATAACTTGATTATTATCCAATAGCATCATTTGCGGCATAGTCTGATGACTGGGGAATAGGTTCGCGTAGTGTCCAAACTCCTTGCAAATGAAGCATTGTACATTTAAAACCATTTTCTTACCCTTGCAGTCACGTACTTTGTGCCCTTTTCCTCCACACTTATAACAAACTCCCATTCCTTTCAGCGAAGTTCTAGGGTGTTTCTTTCCACAGTTACCACATATGGGAAAATTCTTCTTTTCCCTCTTACTTTTATCCATCTTTCTCTCTTCCATCCTTTTCTTCTCTTGCTTCCCTTCAAAGCAATAGGACTCAGTAAACTCTTTACTTATCTTATCAACACATGATATTATTTCTTCATATGATGATAATACATGGGAGACTATTTCTCTTATAAATTCTAGCTTAAGACCATGAAAGATATGATCCTTCCTTCTCTTTGGATCATGTGCATTTCTGGAGTTCTCATTCCTTCTACTGGGCGCCATTTCTAAACAATGGCATACACTAGATCAGTTTATGAATCAAAATACATAATCCCATACTTATAAAACACTTAACATAAATTGAACTATTTATGGATATAATCCATAATCATAAGAATGTTTTCTTTGAGGAAGTATATACTCATAATCCCTTCAAAATGATTTGTAAAGAAAATGAGAGTTATCCTAAGCATATCCCCCGGGAGTGTCGTAACCAAGAGTGCAGCAAGGCCCGTTGTCGTGCACCAGTTCCCGTTCGAGTCTAACTCAAAGCAGTGTTTTCGGGTTTTACCCCTAGGTACATCTGTTCCAGAGCCGCCTCTACCTGCTCGTATCCAGACAGGGATGTATTGCTCGGAAAACTCACAAAATCTCTACAATACCAAAATTCTAGGAAGTTCTTCTATACTAATCCTCAAAGTTAATCTTAGGTCTACGTGCTCTAATCAGAGTTTATCTAAATCTAGCTTCCAAGGTTTGTACTAAACCTCCTCTGATACCAACTGTAACGCCCCGACCCCAGTTGCCCAGAGTCGGTGCATTAATTACATAACATTGGCATGATCACAAGAAAGATCAAATCTCGAAAGACCGATTGGTTTAGTAGCCTTGGAAACACTAGATATATTCATAATTTTTACATTACATCATAAAATGAAAAACTACTACAAAAACATAATGTTTCCACAGTCCACACTATTAACCCCTCATAAAATCCCTGCAGGTCATTCATAACTTACTTCTTCACATCCTGGGAAAAATAAAACATAGAAAAGGGGTGAGCTCAAATGCCCAGTAAGGATAACAATATGGCGGAAACTTTCATAAATAAGAATAAAAATTTAAGGCAATGCATTACTAAAACAAAATCCTTTTAAACTTGAACTTCAACATAGTATGGCAAAAGTAAAAATGAAATAATGCCATTTACTTATTCACATGTATATCCTACTAATTGAATAATCACATGAAAAAATCAATAACCACTTTCATAATGTTGGAATGCATAATGCCAGACTATCATAACAACATAGTCAAGGCCTTGTGCCAAGACTACAAATAAGATTTTGTCAAGGCCTTGTGCCAAGACACTAGTTTGTCTCATGAGACCTACCGATGCATCGAGGAGCTATAGCGGGCTCCACCCGTCACTTATTAAGTCCAATGCATTCCCATATGAAAAGGTTTAAACATAACATAAACATTCGTATTAAAACTAGTATACGAAATGTCAATACTTTCACCATAAACTATGAATGGTATAAAAATATCACATCCACAGTCAAACATATCACAAAACCTTCAATACAATATAGAAGTTTTGTATCATAATAAATCAACTTCAAATAATCTTAAAATCCATCAAAGGATGTTGACATAGATGAAATCAAAATTATTTTTAAAGAAATATCTCCTTTTATTTTGAAATCATTTAAGATCCATATAAAACATTTTCTTTGAAAATAATCTTATAAGCTTGTAAGGAAAGCTTTTAAGATTTTATAACGGCGTAAAATAACCGCACCCGCCGTATAAGTTAAAAAAAAACATTCTTACCTCAATTCTGTCGAAAAGGTTAAAAAGGACCTTGTTTTGAAAACGACCGAAAGATTCCTTTATAAACAACTTATAAAAGTCAAAAAGGGTATAAATGACTTTAACTCATAGTAAAAAATGTTTTGAAATACATTTTTAAGAAACATGGATGTGGATGATAAAGAGATCCCAGTAGATTATTACATATAAACAACCTCGGATAATGAAGAGGTTGTAAAGTAAACCCTCACCTTGTACTTTTCCTTGGTTGGGGTAGGTTAACCTCCTGTATAATGGTGAAATAATTGTTATTAAATTATACAAGAATCATATACATTAATATGATATCATATATGATCTTTTAATATTGATTTGATAATAATATCTTAGTATTATCATTATATCGGGTGTTAACTTACTTGTTTTCTTTTATATGTTTTGTTACGTAAGAAATGTTTGTAAAAGATAGGTTGTATATTATTCATATCCAGAATGATATCAAGTCCTTAAACATCATTTTTAAATCATCAAATGATAATTATACTTGAATGGATACGATGGAGAATGAATCTCATCGCGTTCGTGGAGACGGTAGTCCGTACGTACGCACGAGCGACAATATCATTCTTTTGATATTAAAATAATATATAAATGGATGGTATATCATATATACAGAATCATTAACATGTTATATTTATTATTTACATGAGTTACACATCATTATTATACCCATCCAAATAATATTATATTGAATAACAATTACACCACGACGTGGAGACGGTAAGCCGTACGTACGCACGTATGGCGACATGTTATTCAAAGGGTGGATAGAATACTGAATATGATTGTACCATACTAATAATAACATCACAGTATATGTGAGATACTGGAGTAATTATTTTATAATGGTAAGAACAAAGGAAGAAGAAGTGGAAGAAGAAATGAACTTGGAGAAGGGTGGTGAAATCATTACCTCTTCTTCGGGTTCTTCCTTTTGATTTGATCAAAAGGGATCCTTAGGTTGGCTTTCTGATCAAACTAAGGCCTCTAGGTTGTAGTGAGGGATGTTGGGAGAGTATTTGGGCAGATTTTGGCCGAACCAAAAGGCTTTGAAGGTGTGAATAAATGAGAAGGAGGAGTGCCCTTTTATAAGAGGGGTGAGGGGCACCTTTGGAAAAGCTAGAAATATTAATTTATAATAAATTCATATTCGGTTTCTAATGGCTCCAAAGTTGATTTTTCAAAGGTTAAGGTGGGGATAGGTCTAAAACCACTCAACCAATAGAATTTAGAAAGGTTTGGGTACTTATATTAACCTTATCTTTAAGTATTAACTCTAAGTTAATTAGTTTCACTTTTACAATGTCTCTTTGTATTTTTATATAATATGGTTAATAAACTTACTATATACATCCAAGAGACCCCCAAGTGGACCATTAATTATGAACCTATCATGATATAAGTCTCTTGGCCGAACCTTTGATTTTTAGGAATTTAATATCAATTAATAATATAATATTTGTTTTAAGAACTCTTTTATGTCAATTTTGACACTATTCAATAGTTGATTTTTGTGAAACTCATAAAAGATTTATTACTTCGAACAAAGTCAATTTAATAAATCCTAATATATCATATTATCCTAGAAAATTAGTTTAATTCATTAAAAGTTTCATATTATATTTATTTGGGTATTTATAATATCAATTATTTTAATTTTTTACTATTATAGTAATTACTGCATCATCATTGTGTCATAAATAAAATAAATTATTTAATGTCTAAAAATTATAAATAAAATATCATTATGTAGGAAATCGTTTTATCTTTCTAATGAATATTTATAATCTAAAATACAACATATATAACCCTATGTAACAATTGGTTTTCTAAAAGATATATGCTTATGTCATTTTTGTATTCATTTTAACTTAATTAAAATAAAGTGTCATTATCACTTACAAGTGGATCCATGGGGTCCCAAAATAGACCCAAAGATGCCCATGGTCGACCATGTATCAACCAATAGGGTTAAGACACGTTTTAGGGTAATTTAGTATTGTTATAATATTATTTTTTTAACCCTTATTTACCGGATTTACCCTTAACCATGGTAAATAAAATATTTACCGCAGTAATTATTCAAAATGTCTAAAAATAAAAGTTACCTATTTACACAATTTGAACATCCTGATTCCAAATATGGAATCCATTTTCTTAAATTCAAAACACAGAAGTGGCAGAAATTAATTTAAAATTAATTCCCGCTGTCAAAACAAAAAGCGTGTTTTTAAGAGATAATAACTATCAAAAGATTGACACTTGTTTATGTTCGGTTTAATTGTAAAATTATGTCCAATGACCAACATTATATTAAATGGTAAAAATATATTCTAAATATACTTTAAAACCACTCAAATTCATAATTTATTACTATTAATTATTTTGATTAAAAAAGTTGTTTTTAATTAAAATTTAGTAATTTTCACTATTCATCAAAATATGAAAGTTATCCGAAAAGTACCAAAATTTCACCTTAGGCTAAATTTGATATTCCGAATCCAAAAATGAAGTCAATTTTAAAATATAAAATATATATAACTTCAAAAAGTAGGTATTACTATTCATAACAGCTAGTTTGATTGGTTACGGTGTGTTAGAACTCGAAGTTGCGTACAACACATGCTACTGTTTTATTCAAAGGAAAGCGTACTGTGGAAGCTTGGGATGTTTCATTTTAAATTTTTTGATGTCTCCATTTAGTCAAAAAGTTTAAAATATTGTATTTAAAAAGGTTTCACTATCAAAAGTTGATAAAAGTGCAATACTGAAAATGAATCTGTTCTTGCATTATGACTAAGAAACTCATAATATGGATTCTAAAATTATAAGGATTATATAAAGTTTAAAATTTAGTTACTACTATTCATGACCTCTTTTAATGGCTTTTTTTTGGTAAGTCATGGTGCAATTGAACTCAGTGTTGCGTGTAGTGCAAGTTATTGAATTATTTTTAATAAATAACACACTATGAAATCTTGGGGTGTTACATGTCTCAAAATATGAATAATGTTAAAATAAAGAAGAATAAAATAAACATAAAGAAGAGGAACATTATGAGTAAGAAGGAGTAAGATAACTTAAGTAGTTCATCAGATGATGAAGTTAATTTCTGTTCTCATGTTGAGAAAGTTTTTGTTTCATCAAGAAGTGAAGATGATGGAGAAGAAAGGATAGAAAGTGAGTGGAATATTAAAGTATAATTTGAATTTTATATTTAGAATGAGACAAAATTCAAGAAAGAAAAATAAAATTAAAGAAAGAGAATATGGAGGTAGTTGATGGGAATGAAGATAATATTAAGAAAGAAATGACATACATTGATAAGATTAAGGGACATAAACTGAATGTGGAAAAATATAAAAATATAATGGATGATATTGAATAAAAAATAGATACTTAATATGAGGAATTTTTTGAGACACAATCCGTGTATCATTTAGTAAAAATTTAGATGAATAAATTCAAAGAAGAAAGGTGAATCCTCTAAAGATGGTGAGAAGAAAGGATTAATAGAACAAGGTAAATATCCTTATAATAATTTTCAAAATGGATCAATTATTTATAATATTTCTGGTTTTAAAATAAAACCTGAATAGATGTGGGATAAGAAAATAAATATGAATACTTATATATTAAATAAATGTAAGAGCATGATAAGGGTTCCATTACTCCCTAGAAAAAATAAGGCTCATACTGAAGGAAGACATCCTCAATATAATGATAGAAAGATATTCCACCAAAGTAAAAGATCATAGTTATGAGATTATTACTTGGGTTTTTAAAGGTATGGTTATAAATTCTTCTCTTATTGGTTCAAAATTTCATTTCCAGAGAATAGATAGAAACCAAGGGGAAGTTTTGATGAGAAAATGAGAGAAAGAACTCAGAGGAAACATGTGGTGTTAATAAATTAAAATAGTTTACCTATGGAAAATATATTTTATTTTTTGGAATATTTTTATGGTACATGTGGATAAAAAGGTATAAAATCTAAGGATAATATGATAAGACTACTTGGACAATCCCCTTTTATTATGAAAGGGAATGCAGTTCAGAAAACTAATAGTCAAAAGTAATGAAATAATGAGAATATTAAGAATTCATGCAATGAGAAATAAAAAGAATTTAGTAAATAAAATAAAGAGTGATTGAATATTTATTATGACCAATTATCCAATTATAAATAGATATAAAAATCTCATATTAATTTTGATGGAAAAAGGAAATCAGGTAGTGATAGTGGAAAAGGATGAAGCACACACGGGGTTATATATGTATAATGACTTGAAGATTCAAAATAATCCACATGAAAGGTGTGAATTTTTTTTCCATAACATGAAAAATTATATTACTATCCTTACATACATATAATAATTAATGTAATTATCAATGAAAGTATAAAAATATGAGTTTTTTCTAAGGTGGAGAAAATTAATCCACACAAAGAATTAGTTTAGGGGAAGAAAGAATAACAACAAACTACTGAGTCTAAAAATAGAAAGAAGTGTATAAATAAACCTTACTATGATTATTTTTAAAGGAAATAATATCCTAGTTTGAAAGTAAACTCTCAATCATAGTGTTACTTATGATTAAAAAAGTCCTCTCCTTAATCCCAAAAACTTTTGTTTATTTGTGCTAACTTGAAAGAAATTAAATAGAGTAGACTGAAAGATTACACAAATAAATATCAAAAAAGATGTTATTCATGGTATATATTAATTTACATGAGGTTTTGAAAATGAATACATCCCTTTAGGGGGAGAAAACATGAGGTGGAGCTATAAAAAATTCACAATATGTATGGATATGGAATTTTTAGACAGCCCTATGAAAACTAGATAATGAGTTATTCAATCATACTTTCATATCATATGTTAATTATATCAAATATGTTTATAAATGGGGAGTGTTAGTTGATGAAAAGATAAGAAAAATTATTAATTTTTGAGACTTTCAGTAGATTTGTTTTGTGTTTGTTGAGATGTGTGAAGGATAAATATTATTTGATAAATATATCATAAGAATCCCAAAAAAGAGAATTTGAGTATGGTATCACATGAATGGAATTTCATGGAAAAAATTTATGATCTTGTTTATATCTCTCTTGTTTTTTTCACACCAGTGTTTCCTATATAAACATGGAGTATATTAATTAAAGGATCATTTCTAATAAAATCATGTGGTATCATTCATATCTCAAGTTGATGAAGTACATTTTTTAGATATATATGAAATGGTAGAAGAGAAATATATCATGAAAATATTTAGAAAAAGGAGATGAGATAAACCTCTATATAAGTCCTTTGTTTTTATTATCAATAAGGGTGAGAATAAAGAATCTATTGAGGTTCACATAATGACTTCTAAGTGTACTATCTTTGAAAAAAATGGGGGAGATTGAAGTGCTCAAGTATGAATTTTATTTATTGAAAATGATTAATGTTTTTATTATGGGGAGGTAGTTAATATGTGATTGGTAAATAAATTTTATGATTCTTGGAGTTTTTTATTGATTCATAAGTTTGAATAGGGTGACATATTTTCTAAGGAATATAAGTTTCTATCATAACGATTGTAGATTACTTATTTATGTAAATAAAGAAAAGTGTTGGTGGATAAAGGTACCCTGGTCTTAAATATTTTGAAATTGGTATTGAGATGTTTTAGGTTGCCTCAAAATTATTTAAAGAGGCCTCAAATTAATTTGAGTAATGTATGGAATTTGAGTTTCAAAGTAGTAATTTCACAAAGGAGTGAATTCATATGACTTCAATGTCATACAAAATGGATTTTATACGATTTAACCTACATTTCATATTATTTCATCAAAATTGTATAAGACTTCATGAATATTAATATTAATTGGAGAATTTATTATGACTTTAGAATAAGTTTCCTATGACTTAATGAAGTTTTATATGATTTCATTAGTTTCGTATGAATTTGAACTGATGTAGGGAAATAAAAAGGCATAATAATATGACTTCATGATCATATAACTTTATCCACGCCTGAAAATTAGAAAAGTTATGAGTTTATTACTTCCCTTATGTTTCGTATGGCTTCAAATACATGTGAAATAAACTTTATATGACTTCATAAGAATTTTTTTATGACTTTATGAGATACTCATACGACTTCAACACTTAGAAAAATTTCTAGTTTTCTAAGTCATATGAAAATTATGAGGAATTTCAGAATATGAAATATTCAAGATAAATTAAGATTAAATAAGATGATTCACATGAGCTGGTATTCATGTAAATATACATCATATTGATTTGAATGAACTATAAATAAAGCTGAAGAGTAATGATCTACACTATAGATTAATGTGATGCTAAAATGGGAAGACATGAAGCCACAAAATAGTAAAGGTTGTGGTGTGTGTAAAATGGAAAGAAGACCTATAACATGTAATGGTGCATTTTATGTGAGTGTTGATAGTGATGATTTTAGATAATAAGATCACATATGAGAAAATATGAGTTACAAAATTCGATGGCCCATTCTTGGGGATTGTTTTGAGTTTCACTTGATGATGGTGGTCTAATAGGGGGAGCACCACATTGTGGGCTATATCGTGTTGTTGTGTTATTAATATAGACATGGAAGATGAGAGAATTATGGAAGAGTTTTGGATGAGGTTAAACAAATACCATGATTTATTTAGGATGAGGTTAAAAAAATACCATGATTTATTTAAAAAATAATTCATTTTACAATAGATACTATTGAAAAATAATATATGATTTAAATAGCCAAATTTTCAGGTGAATAAAAAGTTCCAAATATCATGGAAATAATTTCTCACATAACCTGATAATATACATATATTTATATATATGTGAAGAATTAGAAAGAGGGAAAAAAGTGTTGTTGAGATCTTGATACAGATAAAAGTGTTTAAGAAAGAAGAATTGAGCTCAAGGTAGGGTGGAATCCATGAGGAAGAAGACCTGTGGTGCTCAAGTATTTGAAGAGATGAGAAAGAACTAGATCAATCATGATCCAAGTATAGTTTCAATACTAATAGATCTATCATGATAAGATATTTAAGATCTTGAAGAAATGTACATGAGATCACTAGATATTGTATTCTCTTAGAGGAAGATAATCTTTAGGAAGTGCAAAAGTAGATCTGAAGAGGAATAAGGTATTTCTATCACTGATTCAAAGTTGAAGGAGCTTATGGTTTGGGTTTCTAACCAGTCACTAAATTAGATTTTACAATTGGGGTGTATAACCAATTATTGAAGAGGATATTTGGGAATGAGGTGTATAACCAGTTACTTAAGGATTGTAGTTGGGTTGTATAACCAATTATTGTTATAACTAATTATGTATACAGTGTTTAGTCTATAATGGGATGTATAAACAATAAAAAAATAGTATATATTTATGGGAGAACCTTGTAAATATTCTATGTTTATAACTTTTATTTCTACTGTATATGAGGCGAGGTTGTAAGATAATACTGATTAGACCAATACCTTAACAAATCTAAGAATAAGAATTTGTAAAAAGTGATAATTGTTTCAGCCCCCTCATAGTGGTTAACGAACCCTATAGAACTATAGGATGTCACAACATAATATAATAAGATCTTAATTTTTTAGGACTATGATTTCCAAATACAGATTAGAGAAACAACATGCAAGTCGAACTTCCTCCTAAGTCATTTAGAATAATCACCATATGCATGAGAGTATGCATAAACATGATGATATTCTTCCTTCTTAGAAGAAGGTTATTATATGATCATTAACTCATTCTATTTTCCTCAAACTAGTTAGAAATCATAGATACATGATCGGTTAATCTTCCACTCTTTCTCTTTCTTTGATAAAGGAATTCCTCAGTGAAATAAGTTATTGATATCACTTATTAATTTTTCAAAACATTCATTTCTATTAATTTTTCATTTTTAATATTTCCCTGATAAATTTGAATATTATTTCCATAAGAAGAAAAATAAAATCTCCTTAATTCTATACTATACAATATTTTATGATGAATAGTATCTTAGAGAAATAATAATGAATTTCAAATATTTTAATTTTAAATCTTCATGAACCTCTAACTATCCTATCATTTATTATTAGTAAATATTTCCAATTAATTTTATAAAAAAATAGGATTCAATCATGGATTTGACCATAGATGTGATATTTAATATTTTTTGTATTGAAAATAATCATCTAAATAAATGTATAGGAAAATATTATTAGATATTTCAATAAGTATCCTCAACTTATTAATTACCCCTATGTCACCTTATGTATTACCCCATGCGACCTTATGAAGTTCCCTCTGAGACCTTATGAATTCCATGATTCACCTTATAATCTCTTATAAATCAGCTTACTTAGTGTAAGAATTATCCATTTTCACTATGGTCTTAAGGGTTCAACTTATAAAGTCTAAATATCCACCTTACATAGATTAAACTTCTCCTTTAGAAGATAGTACATATCCACTTTCCTACCTCAGTACAAAAATTCTATACTTTACTCAAATAATCACAAAAGCTCTTCCATCCATTCTGGTACATTTCCAAATTACCCAAGGAAAATTTAAATATATCCATAAACATCCTTTATAGCTTCAATTTCATGGTTCATAATAAATAAAAATCCTTTAAAAATTACATTGGGTACTTCAAATTCCTTTAAGAACACCTGTGGTAGAATATATTTTAGGAACTGATGCTTGTAAATCAATTTTTTAGAAGAGCGTTCAACTAGATGATTTGAAAGTTATATTTGAGAAGCCATTCAGGTTTTCTTATGATTTTTAGAGTAAAATTAATCTATCAATGAACATGGTGAAACACTCAAGATCAAATTATTTTGATAAAATATTTTATTTAATTAAAGAGAAGATGGATAATAATGACATGAAGCTGGAATATTTATCCCACAAAGGATATATTTATGACGTGTTTACAAAAGTAATTCCAAGAGAGAGATTTGAATAATTAAGGTTGAAACTTAAAGTTCAGTATTTCCCTCTCAATTGAGGATGTGTGGGGTAGATCGCCACTATTCATTGAATTATGTTGTCAAAGGGGGAGAAGAATGTAATCTTCTTTATAAAAAATGAAGAGCTAAAATTATTTCATTATATGTCAATCCAAATTTGTGGCTATTAATAAAATAGGGAGAAAATGCGAGTGAATGAAATAATTGATGAGGAGAATATATAAGTCACTTGGAAAAAAATTTCTTATCTTTGAGAGATGTAATTATCTCAAAACATTGCCTTATCTAGTAATGTGATGTCAAGACAATTCTCATTTGAAAAATAATATACTTTGATGAATCTATTATTAATTATTTAATTCTTAAAAAAAGTTGAATAGATTTGAAAAATATTGAGTGTAGTGTACAAAGTTGAATGGATTTCATAACAAATACAAAGGGGTATATTAAAGAAACCAATGGATTTTTAAATGATTGTATTTAATTCAAATGAGATTTGATAATAATTGTAATATTTTTAGAATATTATTATGTTTTTGAGAAGGATTTTGAGATGATTTGAGTTGTGTAAGATTTCTAGAAGTTACAGGATTTTTGTTAATTTAAAGAATAAATGAACTCTTTTGGACTTCACTAGGTTGATATTTTTACTTTTCAAGGTTAGATCTGAGTATATGTTTAAGAAAATGAAATACGAATGAAATTTATAAGGTTAATTTATAAACTTTAAATGGTTTAATTAGTCTTTATAAGGTTAACAAAAATATGAAAATTTAAAATAAAAATTCATAGGGTTGTTTTATATACTTTTTAAGGTTAACCACGATGTGAAAAATTAAAAACTAAAATTCATAGGGTTTATTTCTATACTTCATAAGTTTGATTCATAATTTTTTAAGGTTCATTTTGAATCTTCTTAAGGTTAAACCTAGAATTTGTAAGGATGTTTCATAACTTATTGATATTGATGAAGAGGAGTAATTCTGAAAAAAATTTCAATGTCATGAGCTTCATAAAGTCAATTAAAATTTTATAAGGTTCACTCTGTAACTTCATGAAGAAAACTAAAAGTTTTTAAGGTTCATTTAAACTTTTGAAATTGAAGCCAAGAAAAAATAATTCAAATGAAAATATGATCCTTGAGGTACATTAGATTTATATGAAGTTTGTATGATTCATTTAACCTTATGAAAATGAAGTTATCTTAAAAATTAATAAAGCAATTACCTATAACTAAGAACACAAATACATCCAAAATTTAAATGGTATGATGACATTATCATATAAAATTCATAAATCACATGAAAATGGATATGTTTTTATTCAAGAGGAATATTAAAAGTGTTCCACCATGATGGGATGTGTTATTCTGCAATGATGATCAAGGAAAATTCTAACCAAAGTTGAATTAGGGAAATGAAAAGAGAAGATCACTGCCAAAACATTCTATAATTATCAAATGAAAATATTTGGGAATTATTTTTTTTGATCTCTGGTAAATAAATACCGGATTGTATTTTCCTTTTCAACTAAAACGAGATTAAATGTGAAAGGGGTTATTATGATACTTTCAGTGGAGATAAATAAAAAATGAAAAGGGAATATTCAAAGATCATGGGATCATTCCCTTGATGAAAATTGATTTAGAAAACATGTGTAGGATTATGTTTCATAATTCAGTTATGGGAATGCTCTTGAATGTGTGTTGTCATTGGCTTTCAGAATTAAATTTATTTGTGAATACCAAGTAGTTTTCTATTATGGTTAGAATCTGGGTGAGAGAAAAATGGGAGAGTGACACTAAATGATATTTCAAATGATAAATATTGAGAGAGAAAGAGAGTCTGAAACATATCATCTATAATTATAAAGGAAAATCATTAGAGTCAAAGAATTTTGTGATTCAAGACTGATAAAAATATTTAGAACCAGATCATCAATTGATTCTATATGAAGTTATCAAGGTTTCTTGATCAATGTTAGTACTGAATATCATATATTTATGTAATTAAAAAGGTGATGTTACCTTTATTTTATTATATAGAATGATTGAAGTGGAATATCATTAATAGTTACTAAAAAACCTAAATTTACCTATGATATTACTCTATCTAGTATGAAGAATTGTGTAATGTCCCCATCCTAAGAGCCACTAAATGATGCCCTAGGCCGGGTTGCCACATGACCTCAAGAACACCTCCTCGTACTCCATAGGTTTCCAACTAGTAGTGAGGGTCTAAATAAGTCACATGAGGAGACTATACCCTCTTTAAAATAGTAATACACAATATAAAGTAATATAAATAGCTAAAACAATATGAAGTAACCAAGTAACATGAATAAGAAACATCTCCCAAGTTGGTAACAACCACAACAAAAAAATGGTATGTCATGATAAACAATTCTAAAGTGAAAAAACCCAAAATAAAGACAATCAATACAATACCTAAAATGGTTTTAACTCTATGTATAGAACCTCATCCATGTACATAACATGATCTACTCAAATCCCAAGCATGGGGCCTTTTCCCTTTATCCTGAACTGCAATAATAAATAATGATCTGGTAACACACAACAGCCTAAGAAGGGTGTGAGTGCAACTTAGTAGTCCACCACCAATGATTTCTAAAAAATATTCAATAAATATATAGTTCATACAAGTTCTATATAAATAAAAAGTACATAAATAAAAGATGGGTTCCATTAGTTAACAATGTTCACTTATGTCATTCTTAGAATTTTTCCCAATTTCAATCTTTATACTATCTTTATTACTTAGTTCAATTTCATCACATTATCAACAGGTTAAAAACATCAATTAATATTAATACATAGGGAAAATAAATAAAGTTCCATATATACTTAGGGATAACCACATCATCCCATATATAAAACATATGTTAATTAGGGACAATCACATCATCAATAAGGTTAGAGGGAGGATGAAGAGGAGGGAAATAGGGTGAGGTTTTATAATCTTGTAATGGTAAAACTCAAATTTTTACATGTTTTATAGGGGCAAATGGTTTAACCACACAGTTTCCTAAACCATGAAAACATAATGTGCAATCCACTGTCTAAGGGAATTTGGGTTACACGATTACTTGGGAGGCCCTGCATAGTTTACAAACCATGTGCTAATCGTGCGATATGCCATTTTCCAAAATTGAACAGCTTGGACTCCCACCTCGCACGATTTACTTAACCATGCGACTTGCACATATTGGACCAGTTTTCCTTTATTTCATGTCTTGAAGCACAAAAACACCCCTAAGGCCCCCAAAAATCTCAGGAAATAATTCATTAGCCAAAAAAGGTATTAGAACAAAAATTTAAATAAGGACATACCTTCCTGGATCCCAGGATCTTACAACCTCATCACCTTATAACAACTCATCCTCGAGACGCATTCCTAAGAACCACTGAGCTTCTAAAGATAAAAGACATGGACACTGGGCCCCCATATCTGATTCTTGCTACCAATTCTATTTTGAAACATTCCCATACTGCCACAGAACTTGCACCAGAGGCACAAACTTTCCCCCCAAGAATTTCTCACTATGATCTACAATATGAATTGGATGATCCTTAAAAGACACATCAGACTAAAGTTAAATATTCTCAAAATTAACCACATTTGATGGGTTAGGGTGATACTACCAAATATTTGAAACATGAAAAACATCATCCATTCCACTATACTATTTTGGAAAAGCCAATAGGTAAGACACCACTCCAATTTTTTCCACAATCTCAAATGACCCCACGTACCTGGGTGCCAACTTTTTCTATTTCCAAATTTGATGATGACCCAACCTTTGTGACACCCAAAGAAACACACTATCACCCACCATAAACTCAAGAGGTATGTGACTCTAATCTACATACGACTTCTTTCTGCTCTGAAATGTTTTTATACACTTTTGAATCAATTGAATCCTCTCCGACATATCCTGTACGAGACTGAGTACTAACAAATATGTTTACCTAGCCTCTAAACAACATAATAGAGATCTATATGGCCTCCCATCGAGTGCCTCAAATAGTTCCATCTAAATTATATCCTAGAAATTGTTTTTGTAGGAAAACTTAACAAGAGATAATTGCTTTTACCATAAACCATCGAAATCTAGTAAATAAGATCTCAACATGTCCTCCAACACCTGAATTGTACACTATGATTTCCCATTCATCCAAAGGTTAAAATCCATTCTAAAAAACACATGGGTACCAAGATCCTTCTATAGTCCCTACTAGAAGAATGATGTCAAACACAGATCACGATCCACAAGCATAGTCCTCAGTACACCATGGAACCACACTATCTTCTGAACATACAAATCACCCAACTGATCAATGATGAAAGTCTCCTAGATCAAAAAAAATGAGCCACTTTAGTTAATATATCGACAAATACCCATATTACATTATTCTTTTAAGGTATCCTAGGAGGACCCACAATGAATTACATCATTAAGCTACCCCAATTCCACTCCAAATTGGGCAATAGCTATAACAAAGCACCTAGGTGATGATATTCAGTCTTCACCTACTAACAGGTAAGGTATTACACCAAAAAACCCACAACCTCTTTCTTCATTCCTAGCCACCAATACTGCCTGTGAAGATCATGATATATCTTTTTCAAACTATGATGCACTGTCAACTTTGATTAATGTGACTCATGCATCAACTCTTCTCGCATACTCATTGGAACCACAACATGACCATGAACATGAAAAAACCCATAATTAATATCAACCCAACTAGAAGGTGAATCCTTACCATTAAGATTTTCCTTCATAGCCAAACACTATAGATCCCCAAGATAACTCTGCTTGACCTGGTTCAAAAGCACAGACTCAACTACTATGGATGCGAGGGTCATCTTCCCCTGCCCATCCTACCCCTCCATGTGCATCTGAGTAAAAAGGCAATCATTCTCCACTCAGAGTTGGATTCATGAACCACCTGATTCCGAGTCTTCTAACATAGGGAATCTATAACACTATTCCCTTTTCCTGATATGTAAACCAACTTGAAGTCAAAATACTACATGTATTCTACCCACCTTCTCTGAAAAATATTCAAATCACACTGATAGAAGATATACATAAGGATTTTATGTTTATTAAACACTGTGAACTGCTACCCAACAAGTAGTGCCTCCAACATTTCAAATCATAAACCACCATAGCCAACTCTAGATCATGAGTGGGGTAATTCCTTTAATGATGCATCAACTTCATTGACCCATACAAAACTACCCAATCATTCCGAATCAACAATACCCCAAGTACAACACCAGATGCATCATAGAATAAGGTGTACCTTTTACCAGGCTCGGGTAAGATCAAGATCGATACGGTCGTTAAAAACATCTTTAACTCTTGAAAAGAATTATTGTATGCCTTAGAACACTCAAAATTAATGCTTTTCTCAGTTAAACCCGAGAGTGGTGCTACCAAATGGGATAAATATTTAATGAAACCTCAATAATAAAAGGAAAGTCCCAAAAAATTATGGACATCTAAAACATATTTGGACTGCTCCCCAGGAACAATAGGCTGTACCTTCTCTAGATCCACAGACACAACTACCTCAGAGATGATGTTACTTAAGAAATAAACCTTGTCAATCTAGAAGTTATGTTCTGATAGCTTTGTGTATATCATACTCTCTCTTAGTGTACTCAAGATGGTGTAAATATATTTGGCATGATCATCAAGAGTTATAGAGTACACCAAGATATAATCCACAAATACAACTAAAAAATAATCTAGATATGGGTGAAATATTTATTTTATTAAATCCATGAACACAACCAGTGCATTGGTTAACCTGAACGACATCACCATAAACTCATACAATCCGTATCTTTTCCTAAAAGTTATCCACAGTACATCAGAAGGTCTCACCATCAAATTATGATATCTCAATTCAAATTGATCTTGGAGAACACCGAGGAACCCCTCATATAGTAAAGAAGGCCATCTATTATAGGAAACAGGTATAAAATTTTCACTGTCATCTAGTTTAACCTTCTATAGTCAACACAAAACCGCAATGATCTACCAACCTTCTTGTAAAACAACATAGGAGATTACTAAGGTGATGTACTAGGATTGATGAACCATTTATTATCTAATTCATCTAAGTGAGTTTTATGTTCTTGGATTTTTTTCAGTACTATTTGATATGGTGGAATGGAAACTAGCTACACCCCCAGCAGAAACTCAATTATAAACTCAACATCTCTCTCGGTTGGAAACCCTAATAAATCCTCAATAAATACATTATTAATCTAATACACTATTGTAGGAATGGAAATATGCTCTACTCTCCCATCATCAAACATAAGACAAGACACTAGGGCCGTGAGTTCACCCAACTGCTGACTAACTAGCCCCGCATGGCCTGATTGAACATCCCATTCACCATGAAAGACATAGGTGTCTCCCTCTAGAGATATGAACATTAATTGATGATGGTAATAGTTTATATGGGCCTGGTATTGTACCATTTAATCCATACCCAAAATAATGTCAAAACATGACATCACGAGGCTGAAAAAGTCACATAGAAACTGATACCCACCAAACTCCAAAGAAAAACCTTTACATTTCCTGATATCCTCAACCTGTACACCCAAAAAAGTATCAATTGACATAACCCCAAACACACGATCAACTGGTAGACCCAACAAAACTACAAATTGAGTAATAATAAAAGAGTGCATAACACCTATGCCATATAAAGAATTAGAAAGCATGGATGCTATAAGAATCACACCAAAAACATTAGATGGTCCAACCTCACCACCTCTAGATGTAGACTGGAATATATGAATCAGACCTTCCCCTCTACCCTAGGATACAGTCTGAGTAACCAACACTGCACTACCCTACTGGTATGGATGCTCTTTCCTTGGAGTTCCACATACACCACCCCACCAGTACGACTGATATAACTCCAACTGCATGCCTGATATGAGGTAACAAACCCCATGCCCACACTCGACATCTAACTATGATCTCTATTTATTCCTAGCTATCGAGGGTTACTACAGAACCTCTATACATTTCCCATTATTCCACATGATCGGTACTCCACATGTGGTTGGAGGCACTGACTGTGCAAGTTCCCCGACCTGCCACACTGATAACAGAACACCTTATCTTCACCCTAAGGGGCTCACCATTTCTTATGAATACTCAGAAGAATTCCACCATGATGGAAACTCCCAAAATGATGCTTTATTCCCTCTGAAGTTGCACCACTCATCCGCCTAGATAGTACCACAATACCACTACCTGAATCTCCCTTCAGGTTCCCTTCTAAAATAAGGGTATGATCCAATACTTATGAAAACCTTTTTAAGTAGAAGATATTTACCTGAGACCGGATCTCATGTCTCTACCCATCCAAGAAAAATTTATCCATAACTAACTCATCTCTTACCAATTCTATAATTAAGCATCATAGATTAGTGGAACAACTAAAATAATCCATTACTGGCATTTTCCATTGGGTCAAACTCATAAAATCCACAGAATTTTCATGCCTTAGGGTATTTGGATATAAATTCTATAGAACATTTTACTAAAAATATTTCCATAAAATCCCTTCATTCTATTCAGTCTGAACCATGATTTTCCACGAACAATTTGCCTAATCTCTCAACATATAGGCGCCCAACTAAACTTGTTTCTCAAGAGGTGTCTCTAAATGGTCAAGAATCATCTCGATGTAATCTATCTAGAACTTGATTGCATCTGGTCCACCCTCTATGGTAAGGGTTGGTGGGGGTTGTAGCTAAACCTCCCTGGTTAGCTCAAACATGCTCAGTACAACCTACCCTGGGTCCTGTTCCATCATTTTCATAAGGAGAAAAAGGTTCTCACAAAAATTCTGTTATATATTATCCTAGATCACCAAATTATCTTGCTCTACTAATGGAGAATCATTTTCAACAACATCTTATTATCTCCCAACTAACACACATCTTTTTGGTGGAATTTCAATACAATTCCAAACACGAGCTTTTTATAACACTTACCATGAATCTTTCACAATTTCTTTAAAAGTTGGCCCTCCACTAGCTATAAAGAACCCATTCACATAAACTATTAAAAGGGGTCATAGACACATTCCAATCACTACCCTCAACCATCCCTACCATGGTTCATGGATAACATTGGGTAAACTGACTGCTACAAGCCTTAAATTATACACTATTTCAAAATTATTTCCATACTTACAATTCAAACCATTCCTTTTAGTCACATTTCCCATTTAACAAATTTATTAAAATAAATATCTTAAATCATTTACAACTGTTCACTAGACACAATTCCTAAACCACTTTTCAACATTCTTATTCACTTTTTACCAATTTTCACATTTTATTGGACACCATTTTCTTCAATTTCAAGAAAGTCAAATTCATTATACCCTTCATAGCCCACACACTCATCCCGTGTGTTCTTATTATGATGCGTGCCACTTATATAACTAGGTGACTATAATGATACATGAATGATCAATATTGTTCCATTCTAGACATGATTTAAATATCATAAAATTGTTACATCACACAAGAGGATCATCACCCAATAGTGAAATATCATCAATTTCAAAAACTCACAACAAGAACAACAATTCCCACCAAGGGTGACTTGGGTTTTACCTCATACATGGGTTAACTAATTCCAAGAAAGGGCTCATTACAAAGGCCTAACACATCCTATTCTATTTATTACCATCCCAAATAATAAGGCCACAAAAAATAACCACTCTGATACCAATTTGTAATGTACCTATCCTAGGATCCACTAAATGGTTCCCCTATCCAGGTCTCCACATAACCTCATGTGATCTTACCTATCTGACAGAGGCTTCTGACTAGAAATGAGGGTCTAAATAAGTCATGTGGGGAGACTATACCCTCTTTACCTGAGTGAATCACAATTGAAAATAATATAAATGACAAAAAAATATTAAATAACCAAGTAAAATGCAAAAAAAATATGTCCGAAACTAGGTACAACCACAACCAACAATAAACATGACATGTCTTACTAAATAGTGCTAATGTAAACAAAACCCAAAATAGAGACAACCAGTAAAATCCCCAAAACAGTCCTAAATCCATGTCCAAAACCTCATCCATGTATATCCTAATTCCGAATCAACTCTCATGCATGGGTATGTTTCCCTTATTTGGACATGCAATAACAAAGATTACCTGGGTACCCATGGTGCCCCGAGTAGGGTGTGAGTACAACTTAGTAGGCCACCACCAATAGTGTCGAAAAAATATCCAGTGAATATATAGTAAATGAAAGTGATATGTAAATAAAAATTACATAAAGAAAATTTGGGTGCCATTAGTTAACAAAGTTCACTTAAGCCATTCCTATAATTATTCTAATAAAAATCCTTATACCATATTTATTACTTAGTTCACTTTCATCACATTATCAATGGGTAAGGCAAATTCATCAATCTTAATACATAGGTTAAATAAATCAATATCCCTATAACACTAGGGATAATCACATCATCATATATACAAAACACCCTCCTTGAAGTCTCAGTACAAGTGGTCTCATCGAATGCAACCATTAGGGGAATAGAAATCCTTCCACTTCCCCAATCAATGTATTTTAGGGTAGTGTTTAGAGCCTCAATCTAAATTGATACCTAGGAATAGAACCTCATTTCAATACCCCAATCCACCAAGACATGTGAAAATGATTATTTATCCATCAACCACATATATACCATATCACAACCAAACATAACTAATACCAATAGCAATAAAAATCTATAACAATCAACATGGGAGTTAACAATACACCATAACCCTTTAAAACCTTTACCAATTACATTATATAGCCATTTAGCCCAATTCCCATTTCTTATACCTAAATCACTAATCAAATTTATTAATTCCACCACATTAACTCATTTAAAATATCCAACCCTTTCCATATGTTAATTCAAGTCACACATCTAACATTTCCCATGTATTATCCCACTTATGCATTTTAAGTACAATTCAAAATTCATTTGTCACATTACCACTAATACCATTTAACCCATTATCATTACTAGATCAAAAATCCATTTTAAATTATACAAATATAGTCACAAATACCCATATTCCCTTCATAATTATCACATTGATCAATTAACACGTTCATCTTGGGCTCTACTAAATCATAATTCAATTTCACTCTTAAAATTTCTGTTAACTTTGTTCGGAAGGTCGGCGCACCACATGGGTGTCCCTAAATTGGTCAAGTTATCCTTTATGAATCCCAAAGGGATCATTAAGGGTTAAATTTTTCATTTGAAAATCCATTATATCTAATATCACTAATGCAACCAAGAACAAAACAAGGGGAAAATAAGAACACAACCTTGCATGCAAAAATTCAAATAAAAACTAGGGAATATAACTTATAGACACCCTACCTCAAATATGTTGGTGAAAACACTCTTAATATAAGAATTAGATATAGATTAAAACACCCCTTGAAGACTCAACTTATATTTCCCCAGAAATAGAGGGTTTTAGAGATTTAGAAGAAGATCGCCCAAGATACATGCTGTAATTTGAAAAAGAGAAGAGATTTAAGGATTAGACTCACCTGGATCATTGATTCACAACCAAAGATAATCCAAATGGTCTAAAAACCTCAAATCCTTTTTTCATTTTCTAAATAATACACTTTAAGGGTGAGTGGGAACCTCACAATACTAGATTCCAAATTTCAAACACCAAGATACTAAATTTCAAACATCACAAACTGGCTACAAAATCCACACCAAAACATCAAAACACAAATTCAGATTTCAAATTCAAAAAACAGGATATAACCTTCAAAAAAACACACGACATCACCTCAGTCTGTGATCCTCCTTGAGGTATGCTCCTAGATTCACAATCCACCCCTCATCATCATCACATCACCAAAAATTAGAAGCCCTCGTAATCCACCCCTCATCTAGAATCAAGAGATAACCACCCTTGGGAAGATTTAGGGCTTTTAGTTTATCACTAGAGTTATAGGGAGGAGGAACAGGAGGAAAATCGGGTGAGGTCTTAAAATCCCATAATGGGAAAAATGTAATTTTTCCAAATTTTATAGGGGTGCATGGTATGGATGCATAGTTTTCCAAACCATGAGAAAAGCATGATCAAGCCACAATCTAAAAGAATTTGGGTTTCATGGTTACCTGGGAAGGCCTACATAGTTTAAAAACCATGCAATATGCCACTGCCCAAAATTTCATAGCTTGGCCTCCCACCTCACATGATTTACATAACTGCGCGTCAACTGTGCGCTAACCATGTGCCTTGAAAAAGTTGGCCTAGTTTTCATTTCATTCATGTCCTGAACCTCTAGAACAACCCGAGGCCCCCCAAATCTTGAAAAAAAATTCATTATCTAAAAATAAGGGATTGAAAAAATAAACAAATAAGGACATACTTTCTCGAGGACCGAAATCTTACAACATGCATAACAGGGGGAATCATTCTAACACTAGTGGGATATTGTCTATGTGTTGGAAAAAAATATAGTTAGAATATGATATGAGGTAACACAGACTGAACATTTATTTATTTTATATCATTTTCCATAATTAAAAATATTACATCATATAATAAACTCAATATCATGAGAATCGATAGGTTTAGTGTCTTTGGATACTTTCTACATAAGCTACTTATTTTATAATCCTCATGAAAATTTCCTCATAATTTCATCACACTAAGTCTTCTTCTAAACACATCCCAAGTTAAGCTCATCCTATGCCATGAGAAATAGAAACATAAGAAAGGGGAGAACTCAAATTCCTAGTAAGGGGAAATAAACATATCAACATGTTACTCAGAGTGAGATCATAAGCATTTGAGAAAACATAATTAAGGGATAAATATCATATTAAATGAATATTGAATCATAAAAATGGATCATATGGAAATATTGGAGAATAAATAATTCCATATTATCAAACATATAACATAGTGTTAAGATTGAAAAATCATGGGACTTAAACCATGAGCGATGGATTATAGAATAGTCACATATCAAAAGAGTGTGGCACTAACATAATCATAGAAACAATTTTTTATTAGGAATCACCACATTTTCCCATAGTATATTAGGCATCAAAACTTATTTCTGATTTTAGATTAGGCATCAAAACCTTTTCCCCATAACAAATTTGGTATCATAACCCATTTCTCATTTTAGAAACTACTCATTTAACCATTATCTCATGATATGTAAAGCTTTAACCAATTCAATGAAAGGATATATAGGGCCCAACCATCACTTAAATAATAACCATACACAATGTGTTCCATAAGAAAATGTATAATCATCACATAATTAAAAAATAGGAATAAAAATGGGTTTCATATTAAATTTCAATAGTTAAAACATGAATAACCATATAAACTAGATCAATTTATATCAAATTCAATCACTCAAAAGAGGAACTTTATGAAATCATTTATAGGGTAATTTATAAATCATAACATCATGGAAAATATATCCATTTTGTGATAAATAGTAAAATAGAAGAAAAAAAATAAAGTAGAGTAACAAAGATTATCTTGAAAATAAAATTATGAAGATCACATGAATTGATACATAATTTGATTTCAAAATAATATAGGAGAACATTGGTAGTAAGTGAAACATAGACTTTAATAAAAATCCATTTAATAGAAATCAACACTTAAGAGGATTGGAATTATTCAAAACATATTATAATTTTATTAGAAAAACATTCATGGAAGGGGATTTGAATTAATAAATCACTTTCCCATAAGAGATAAAAGTTAATATCATATGTAAAATGAGATCATTTAATATAGGTAAAATCAAGTTTTGATGTTCACTGTATATCTAAAAGAAATAGATTTGAGTTACCTAAGTCCCCAATGGCTTAAGTAAACTTTGAATCAAAAAAATATGAGAGGGAGTTCCATAATTGATAATTAAAATACCATGAAATGTAATATAATTACCCCCATTAAATAAATAGGGAATTTAATACATAATTAAAAAAACATGGTTTATAATAAGAAGTATGTCTCAATGGATTGAAAATTGAGACAAGTAACCCTTACAATAATGGTAGCGTAAGGATCAAAGAATACATGAGTGGTGCCATGAAATGAACATTAAAATATCATGAATAAAAGATATTAATTACAATTGAAGTCAATAGGGTCATCAATAATTCATATAAAAAGAATTATAGTGTTCAATATCAAACATGTCTCATGGATTTGAAAATGAGACAAAAAAACCTTACCTTTGATCTTATCTTCCATGGATTTGCTCTAACATCCGGTATAACAAACATAAATATATTAATAACTAATTTCAAAACCATATTCATACATAAAACTATATGTAATTTTCATTTATGATCATTATTTATATGTTACGACCCGACCCACCAGGTCCTGACTGGAAGGTAGAAGGCCAGGCCACCACAAACACAATCCCACCTCTAATATTACATGAGTTGACAACAAGCACTGAGAAGTTATAGCATAAATGGGAGGCCTTTTCCTAGTGTATCTATATAAACACACCCAAACATATACATGAAATAGTGCATAGGTATAACAAGAAAGAAAAGTGAAATCTAGAGTAAACAATGCATGAAATACATATTGGGAATACATCAAATTATGAAAAAAAATAAAAACAATGTGTAAAGGGGAAAACTTCATGACCAACCATAAATAAAGCCTCAACTTGACAACAACTAAAATAGAAAATAACTGAGAGAGCATGACTTCTGATCTTTAAGATTAACCAACGTATGTGGCCTATGCACCCGAGTATCCCTATGCTCCACCAAAATCACTATTTAAATACCCATCATCTACATATGACATGATACATGTGGTAAAATCCCATACATGGGTGATTATATACATACCCTGTAGGACACACTGAAAACCTAATAGGAATCCATAAAAGATTCAAAATATGTATTCAGCTCAACCTAAATAGAGAGGGAAAAAAACTCATATATATATATACTCATAAATAATCCTAGATGATAGAGAAAAGGTATCTCTATGTCATATCCCATCCTAGGGTGATGAGTTTTCTAATATCCTCAAAGTTCTATCAATGATTCCCAATATCTCATGTGTATGCTTGAGAAATTTATGAGGAGCCACACCTCGCTACTACTCTATAGCCCGAGGGGGAACAATATCTAATTTAAATTGGACCCATTCCCTAGTACATTATGGGGTTCCACTCTGTAGATGGATAGATGACCCATGCCCTGGTGCGTCAGGGGGATTTCACTCAGTAAATAGATAGAGGTCCCATGACCAAGTGCGTTAGGGGATGTCACTCAATGCATGAAGGACCCTCACCCTAGTATGATTGGGGGCTCCACTCAGTAGGTATCGATAGAGGACCTTCACCCTAGTATATCAAGGGTGCCAATCCATGGGTAGAGAACCCACTCCCTAGTACGTCAGGGGGTTCCACTAAGAGGGTAGTGGAACCTCTCCCTAGTATGTTAGGGGGAACTACTCATAGGGTAGAGGACCCATACCCTAGTATGCTATGGTTTTCCACTTAGAGGGTAGATTATCCATGCCTTGGAATGTTAGGGGGTTCAACTCAATGGGTAAAGGAACCAAACCCTAGTACCATAAGGGGGTTCTACTCAACTAGTATAAGGAGTATGGGGGGCCTACGCCTTGGTACGATGGGGGGGGGGGGGTTACCAACCCCATCCTCTCTATGATGATTTTGTCTGATCACTACCATCTTCAAGCATTTCCTAAAGAATAATCATATTTAGAACATTCCACTTCATATATATAAATCTAATATAAAGAAAATAATTGTGTTCTATGTAGAAAACTTCACAGGACTACTCATGGGATGAAATCCAAGTCCAGATGAAGGATATATGTAAGGTTGAAGTTTCTCATAAGGGTACACAATGTGTATTGGCTACAAAAAGTGTGTGTAATTTCTCTACACAGTGTGTATACCTTCTCCTCTTCCCGGTTCTTTTATCATATGGGGAAGGACCATAGGAAATGTAACCAAACACAATGTGTAAGGGGTCCTACATGTCTTGTCTCAGCCATCCCGGGGCCTTCCCGTGTAATCTTGGTTGTGCTTCTGTTCATCAGGCTATGTCGGTGTACCTAGAAATTATTGGGTACGAGACCATTCCTATATACTTATAGAGTTCATGGAATGTACTCCTACATAGGGCCCTGGCCATGTGCATCTAGCACACAACTTATTTATGTAGGGGGGGGGGGGGTCATATTAAAGGTCATGTTCCAATTGTACAACTTTCGAGATCAATACATGTGATGTATCTAGTATGTGATTTTAGAAAAATTAGATGCGGAACACATCATGAACTTGAGAGATGATTATAGGTAGTGTTAAGTGATAAGATAAAACTCTAACACAATAAAGGATCTCAAAGGGATTAATGTATCTAGGGATCACCTTCCCTTTCTTTTCAAATCTCATAACCAACTTCTATAAAAATATTTAAAGGAAAACCTTATCATTAAATTCAAACTCTAGACCCTATTAATGATTATGTAAATAACTATTATATACAATTTGTGTCACTTTCATATGTTACTGAATTATTTGAACCATCTTCATCATTTCTTGGACAAGGTCAAGACCTATAAGCCTCATCTCTCTAACTTTATCACAATATGTTGGATTCCTACTTATCATCCGATAAAGAGCCTCTTATAGTGTCATTTGAATGAAATAATGGAAAATATTATTATATGAGGAATCTAATAGGGGGAGGTGTTGATCTAAATATCCATAGAAATCCATAAAATAAGATATCAATATATCCTCTAGAGTTTTAATGGTCCTTTCAGACTGACCATCCATCTGAGGATGATAAGAAATGCAAAATCATAGCACTACCTCCAATTATTTTTGAATAATTCTCCATAATCTCAAGGTAAACCTTAGATCCCAATAAAAAATAATGGATGGTAGTACTTATTATAGCCTCAACACTTCCCTTATTTATATCTTGGTGAGTTAGTTAAGGGAGAAATGTTCTTTAATAGTGATAAGATGCATTGAATTCATAAGGAGATTGAATATAATCCATTTAGAAATATGGACTTTAGAATTTTGGAGATTCATACAATTAAATCCATGGTTATGGTTTCCCATTTACATACTGGTATGGGTAATGTTTGCAACAAATCCTTATACTTTTTTTCATTAAACCTTAACATTTTGGCATACCAAGTATCGAGATATGTATTTTTCAATTTCACCCTTCATGCTATCGAACCATAAGTTTTGTTTTAGGTATTTATATATCTTCATAAATATTGGATGACTAGAAAAGTATGGGATATGTGTATCATCCAAATATTACTTAATTAATTATAGTTTTGATGAGACCAATATCTGGGTTCCAAACATTATAATTCTATCTTTATCAAAGTTAAACTCTAGAATATTCAATTCATTTACTGTATCTCTATATCATTTTTAAATAACTATTTGATCTTTATATAAAGGGATGGGTTTTAATTAATTTGTTAAAGATATATTTTTTCATCTTCACTTATGAATTACTGATTTATCCTTTGAAAATCTCCAAGTACTGGGTCTTTTTCAATCCTCTTCATGGATAGAGTGTCATGAACTTTTCTGATAAGAGCATCATCCACCTTATTTTCCTTTACATGATGGTAATGTATTATAAAATCACAATTTTTTATCTATTAAAAACATATCCTTTGGAACATATTCTACTCCTTCCATGTGAATATATATTTCAAACTATTATGATCAAAATATATATCACACCATTTTATGTAGAGATAATTTTTCCAAATATGTAATGAAAATATCACTTCCACATGATACAAATCATCCATTGGGTAATTTTTCTCATGATTATTTAATTTTTTGGAGGCATAATCAATTACAATAACATTATAATTGAGGATGAAACCCAAAACCTTGTTCAAAGTCTCACTATATATTAAAAATCCTTCCTCACTATAGGGTAATGTAAGTACATGAGTAGTGACCAATCACTTTTTTAGTTCCTTGAAAATTTCTTGACATTACTATATCCAATGGAACTTTAGTCCCTTCTATGTTAACTTGTTTAATCGATTATATATTTAAGAGAAATTTCTCAAAAAGTGTCCATAATACCTTATTAACCCAAGAAAAATATAGATCTCTGTTACAGTGGTGGTTTTAGGACAATGCTGGATAACTTCCATATTTAATGGATCTAATGATATAACCTTGATTTTGATTACATTACCCAAGAATTATCTTTATGTAGCTATAATTCACACTTGATAATTTTTTATATGGTTTCTCTGTTCTCAAGATATTTGTCACAATCTATAAATGATATTAATTCAATTTCATTATCTCAATGTATATAATAATATCATCTATAAATACAACCAAAAATTGATCAAGGTTGTCTTTAAATACTCTATTAATTATTTCCATTAGTATGGTAGGATAATTAACCAGTAAAAATATCATAACTATAAATTAATGGTTACCAAATCATGTTTAGAAATATATTTTGAAAATGTCCTTCTTTTCGAACCTTAACTTATGATTTTAAAATGAAAGTTCAATCATTAAAAAGTATTGGCATCCTCTGAGTTAATCAAATAGGTCATCAATATAGGTTAAAGTATATTTTTTCTTAATTATGATATTTTTAATCTCATGATAGTCAATGGAAAGATGCACTAATCCATATTTCTTATTAAGAAAGAGGAATGGTGCTTCTCATGATAAAGCACTAGAGTAGATAAAAACTTGAATAAATTCTCTGTTACATGCCTCTTAAATTCCTCTAATTCAATATAATACATCCTATATAGGCTCTTTGAGATAGGCATAGATCCATGTACTATCAATAACTCAACCTCACACTCTAGGGGAAAACCAGGCAGCTCATCTGGGAATACATTAGTATATTCCCATAAAGTGGGAATGTCATAAATTTTGACTTATTATCTAACCATTTGAGCTAGAAATCCATCATTTATAGGTGTAAGATCACATATTATAGAATTTTCTTCCAAGGGGAGACCATATTTATGTTGATACTTTAAAATAGGATGATCTGGGATACAAAATGGGTTCTCCTTCTCCTAAAAATTGATACGAGCACCATGTATGTATAACCAATGTAACACCCCGAGCTTCCACGATACGCTTCTCATTCAATAATACAATAGCTTGCATTGTACGCAACTTCGAGTTCTAAAACATCGCGACAAATCAAAGTAGCCGTTATGAATAGTAATAACCACTTTTTAAAATTATAGAAATTTTATATTTCAAAATGGACTTCATTTTTGTATTCCTAATATTGAAATTAGCCTATGTTGAATTTTTTGTAATTTTCTGAGAACTTCAAAATTTTTATGAATACTGAAAAATACTTAAAAACAACTTTTTTAATCAAAATAATTTATAGTGATAAATTATAATATTTAGTGGTTTAAAAGTATAATTAGAATATATTTTTACCATTTTGTCCAATTGTGGTCATTAGAATTAATTTAACATTGAAATTGGACATAAACAATTGCCAAACTTTTGATATAAATTGTTTCTTAAAAACACGCTATTTGTTGTAACAGCGGGAATTAATTATAAAATTAATTAATACAACTTATATGTTTGGAATTTTGTAAAATAGACATCATTTTTGAATTCGGAATATCAATTATAGCTTAGGGTGAAATTTTGGCCTTATTCTGAAAAACTTCAATTTTTGATGAATAGTGAAACCACTAAGTGGTAGTTAAATAACTGATTTTTCGTTTAAATGAAATATTACCACTTCTGTGATTTGATTTTCAAAAATCCGACATACATGATTGTCATTAAGAAGTAAAATGTGGTTCAACAAGATTAAAATAATTTTTTGGTGAATAGTAACTTTTAAGTTCTTAATCGCGATTAGAGGTAATTAGTGTAGTTTAAGGTACAAATAATGTTTTTATAATATGAGATGAGCATGACACTTGTCCTAATCCTATTGGATGAGTCATGGCCGACCAAGACAACCCATGGGTCAACTTGGGGACCCCATGGAGACACTTTAGTTAGAAAATGACATAAATACCTTTTATTTAATGTTAAAGTAAAAAATGACACAAACATAAAATGTTTTACTAAAACAATTTTTACGTGGGGTTACACAAGTCCAAATTTTGATTATAAATATTCATTAGAACAATAAAAATATTTCCTACATCATAGTATTTGTTTTATAATTTTTAGACATTAAATAAATTAAATTATTTATGACATAATTATGATGTGGCGATGACCTCATTATTTAACGATTTAAATAAAATGAGAAGATAATGAAACATCCAAGGCTTACACTTGTCCAAAGCCTATTGGATGAAGATATTTCGAACCCTTATCACCTTAGCCTCGAATTATATAAGTGTGGGACCTTTAGAATCCGAAAAGCATTGTGTAAATAATGTAACATTTCAATCTTTCCAAAAGTGCCCCTCCTCTCCACTTATAAAAGGCCCCCACCTCTCCCACCTTATTCACACATTCAAGCCATTTGGCTCGGCCAACCTCTGCCCAAATACTCTCCCAACATACCTCTATTACTCATAGAAGCCTCACTTTGGGCAGAACTCTTCCCAAGGAAGCCTTTGGCTCAAATCAAAAAGAGTTACCCGATTTTGAGGTAATGTCTTTTCTAATGTTGTTTTATTTTATTTTTCTTCTCCAACCCCCTAAACACTTTTTATTCATTTCTTTTTTAACAACAACAGTATCCTCAATATACTAGGATGTTCTTATAAGAAGGATTCGAGCTACACTTACACACACCTACATCTAATGGTTAAAGAACATACGGTTTCTGTGGATGGCGAATTTCTGCCTCACGAAACGATGATTGTTCAACACTCATATAACACCTTCAAAGGTGGCCATTAAGATGTCACTATATTTATATATGATATATAATGTGTTTATGTTTTACTTATGCTTCTGTATTTCTCATTTATGGCTTACTTTATGATTTCCATTATGGGTAAAACGCGATAATTTCATTTTAGGAAGTGCGGACTACCGCCCCCTCAAAGTGATTTGAATCGTTAATGCCATATGTGGGATGTATAAAGGATGGAGTAAATGGTATTATACACTATATTATACTGGAATTATATTATACATTTATATCATTATGATTTAGTTCCATTAAATATGAAATTGAAATGAAAGTAGCGTTCATGCGTACGTACGGCTTACCGTCTCCATGAACGGTGCATTTCATTTCTTACCTCTAAATGTTACGTAATATTATAAATGAATGTATATACTGGATATATAAGATATATATGACATCTAAATCATTAATATAATTCTGGATATAATTGATATTTCACCACATAAACAACTTGTAATTATAAGAAGCTTATTGTTGACTCAAGTTCCAAAGATCGACAAAACGACCGTTATTAACTTAAATAATTACATAATGTTCATATCATTGTAATAAGTGATATAATAAGGATAATGAAATTGAAAATGGTTCTTAATAAGGTATATATTAACTCTAGTTTATTATTCAGGAGGTTAAAGAACGGTTGAGTCAAGTCAGACAAGAGGTAAGGGAACTTCTTAACCCAATTTCCATTCTTTGGGTTAATCTCCTACTTTCAAATTATGTCATGATGTTATTATGTCCTATTTTGTATTTTTACTTTCTTTATGTGTACCTATAGTGAATACACATAATATATCTATTCTATTTTAAAAATGATCTTTTGAAGGACTTCATCTCAATCTCCTTTCATTGAGGCATATTTTGTTTTATACACAAATTTCTTTTATACGGTGTATAAACCCCTTTGACTTTTACGTTTATTCAAAAGGAATCTTTTTATACGAAGCATTTTGCTAAACGACAAAAGGGAATGTTTTTCTTT
Source organism: Viscum album (assembly GCA_963277665.1). Classification (NCBI taxonomy): domain Eukaryota; kingdom Viridiplantae; phylum Streptophyta; class Magnoliopsida; order Santalales; family Viscaceae; genus Viscum; species Viscum album. The sequence goes on along the minus strand of OY728150.1, from coordinate 607,903,183 downwards.
CCGTACTTATGCGGCGACAATGACTTCTCCACCGCCGTGACCATTATTTGAGTTTCGACTTCCTCTACAAGCCATCATTTTTTTTAATGAAAAATAAATACAAAGTTTTAACTTTCTTTTATTTTGGTATTGAAAATGGTTTTTAAAGCGTTTTTATCATATCAAAGTGTTGTATTGATATCTTGTGATTGAAATGTGGAAATGTTATGTTTCCTTTATGCATGTTTTATGTGATACGATTATGTTATGGTTTATGATATGTTTAAACCTATTCATATGAGGAATGCATTGGACTTAATAAGTGACGGGTGGAGCCCGCTATAGCTCCTCGATGCATCGGCAGGTCTCATGAGACAAACTAGTGTCTTGGCACGAGGCCTTGACAAAATCTTATTTGTGGTCTTGGCACGAGGCCTTGACTACGTGGTTATGATAGTCTGGCATTATGTATTCCATCATTATGAAAGTGGTTATTGTTATTGCATGTGATTATTCGACCAGTAGAATATCCATGTGAAGAAGTGAATGGCATTATCTCATTTTACTTTTGCCATATTATGTTGAAGTTCATGTTTAAAAGGCTTTTGTTTTATTTATACATTGCCTTAATTGTTAATGATTATTTATGAAAGCTTCCGCATCATTGTTATCCTTACTGAGCATCTGAGCTCACCCCTTTCAATGTTTTAATATTTTCCAGGATGTGAAGAAGTATTTTATGAATGACCTGCAGGGATTGTCAGAAGAAGATATGAGTGTGGACTATGGAGACTTTGTTATTGTAGTTTTTCACTTTATGATGTAATGTAACGTTTACGAATGTATCTAGTGTTTCCAAGGCTACTAAACTAATCGGTCTTTCGAGACTTGATCTTTTGTGATCATGCCAATGTTACGAAGTAACGCACCGGCTCTGGGTGGCTGGGGTCGGGGCGTTACAGTTGGTATCAGAGGCAGTTTAGTACTAACCTTGGAAGCTAGATTTAGATAAACTCTGATTAGAGCACATAGCCCAAAAATAGACTTTGAGGATTAGTATAGAAGAACTTTCTAGAATTTTGTTATTGAAGAGATTTTGTGAGTTTTCCGAGAAATACATCCCTGTATGGATACGAGCAGGTAGAGGCGGCTCTGGCACATATGTACCTAGGGGTAAAACCCGAAAACACCGCTTTGAGCTAGACTCGAACGGGAACTGGTGCACGACAACGGGCCTTGCTGCACTCTTGGTTACGACACTCCCGGGGGATATACTTAGGATAACTCTCATTTTCTTTACAAATCATTATGAAGGGTTTATGAGTATATACTTCCTCAAAGAAAACATTTTTATGATTATGGATTATATCCATAAATAGTTCAATTTATGTTAAGTATTTTATAAGTATGGAATTATGTATTTTGATTCATAAACTAATCTAGTTTATGCCATTGTTTAGAAATGGCGCCTAGTGGAAGGAATGGAAACCGTATCAATGTACGAACTCCGTGTAGGGATTGCCCTCCTGCTCAAGATAATTATTGTGGATCTGGAGATACAACTGGTGCTGATCAACTTATTACCATACTGGGACAACTCACTCAGGTTATGAATAATAACCTTACTCGTATGGAGCACCCTGATCCGCAACGTGGAGGATCAATGCTAGACCGTTTCATGAGGCAACAACCACCAACCTTTAATGGGAGTACAAATCCTATAGTAGCTGAGCAATGGATAAATTCCTTAGAGAAAATATTCCATGCCTTGGGGAGTAGTGAAAGGGAGAAGGTTGTCATGGCAGTTTACCGCCTCACTGGAGATGCCGATCAGTGGTGGTCGCTGATTCAAAACACAAAGGAAGATGATGACGTATCGAATATGGAATGGAGGGAGTTCAAAGATCTTTTCTTAGAAAAATACTTTCCTCGTGACCATCGAGCAGATATGGAAAGGCAATTTCTGAGTCTGAGGCAGAAGGAGGATGAGAATGTCGCAAAGTATGAGGCTAACTTTACAAGGTTAGCGAGGCATGCTGCCGATTATATACGTAACCCAAGGAGTAAGATTGATCGTTTCTTTGATGGGTTAAAACCATTTCTCCGTCGAGCTTTGGTATCACAATCCTTCTCATCATACGAAGATATTGTCTCGTGTGCTATCAAGACAGAAAATGAATTCTCTAAGTCTTATGACAACAAAGTAAAGCAAGAGAAGAAGAGAACGGTGGAACAAGAGACAGATAAAGGGAAAAAGGGAAAGAAAGAGGCTGTCAAAGTTGAATGCTACAATTGTAGAGAAATGGGTCATTATGCAAATGAATGTCCTAAGCGTCAGGGAAACTTACCTCAGAAAAGGCCAAGGGATCACGGACAATCTTATGCTGTTACTACAGTTGAAGCAGAATAACTAATGTATTGGTGCTTTTGGACTCAAGGATTATATTCTGGTTATAAGAATAATGTGATATATATATAAGGATTGTACTGCCGTAATTGTTGATTTCAGTAAGGTTTTAATATGATTAAGGTAATCATATTTTTAGTATGTGACAATAAGAGAAACTTTTCTTTGTTTGGGGAATCTGATGTTACAATTGATTTTGGAATTTAGAGACCTTTTAGAGAAAGTCTGGATGAAGGTATTTTGGATAACTATAAAGGTTGGATTGGATTAAGTTGAACTTTGGATAGTATTGTTTAAGGTTAAAACATTTATGAAGATTATTTTTGGAATAGTATAGTACTATATTTTTAGGAAAAGGACACCTGCAGGGTGGGGAATAACCCGTCGCGTCGGACAAAGCTGCAGGAATCGAACCCACAACCATAGTACGAAAAGCCTTTATTTCCTACCACTAGCCTACAGGAAGTCCCTGGTTATTACAAAATAGTTTTACTAATCTAAATGGTATGTGTTAACATTTTGAACCATATAAAATTAGGATAAATAGAATATTTTTGAGTTCTGTTACTATTTGGAGTAAAAGTTGGGTTTGTGGTAAAAATTTATTAACGAATGAAAGTATACATAACAAGTATGTATATTCCCTTACATTCTTAGTAAATCTCATAAATAAATTCCTCAACATTATAAAAGGTAACTTAAAACAAAAATTTTGTCGGTTAACTTTTCCAACTGGGGATTCAATGACCGTTTAACCAATCACAAGTTTGTGATTTTCTTATGGTTAAACTTTCTCCTAATCCTGTTTTCTATAACTCTCCATCAGACCTTGATGGTTTGTTTTTCTTCCATATCCATATTTTCATAGAATCCTAGAATGGGCTATATCGGGTGACCTTTGTAATTATCTTGCTTTCTTTTAATGTTATATATTTATTAACCTTATTTCCGATGTGGGTTATCCTCAAAGGTATTTTCTCTTTTCAACCTTTTATTTTCCAAGAAAAATTTCAAATTGCGAGGACGCAATTTATTGAAGGAGGAGAGAATGTAACACCCCGAGCTTCCACGATACGCTTCTCATTCAATAATACAATAGCTTGCATTGTACGCAACTTCGAGTTCTAAAACATCGCGACAAATCAAAGTAGCCGTTATGAATAGTAATAACCACTTTTTAAAATTATAGAAATTTTATATTTCAAAATGGACTTCATTTTTGTATTCCTAATATTGAAATTAGCCTATGTTGAATTTTTTGTAATTTTCTGAGAACTTCAAAATTTTTATGAATACTGAAAAATACTTAAAAACAACTTTTTTAATCAAAATAATTTATAGTGATAAATTATAATATTTAGTGGTTTAAAAGTATAATTAGAATATATTTTTACCATTTTGTCCAATGGTGGTCATTAGAATTAATTTAACATTGAAATTGGACATAAACAATTGCCAAACTTTTGATATAAATTGTTTCTTAAAAACACGCTATTTGTTGTAACAGCGGGAATTAATTATAAAATTAATTAATACAACTTATATGTTTGGAATTTTGTAAAATAGACATCATTTTTGAATTCGGAATATCAATTATAGCTTAGGGTGAAATTTTGGCCTTATTCTGAAAAACTTCAATTTTTGATGAATAGTGAAACCACTAAGTGGTAGTTAAATAACTGATTTTTCGTTTAAATGAAATATTACCACTTCTGTGATTTGATTTTCAAAAATCCGACATACATGATTGTCATTAAGAAGTAAAATGTGGTTCAATAATATTAAAATAATTTTTTGGTGAATAGTAACTTTTAAGTTCTTAATCGCGATTAGAGGTAATTAGTGTAGTTTAAGGTACAAATAATGTTTTTATAATATGAGATGAGCATGACACTTTTCCTACTCCTATTGGATGAGTCATGGCCGACCAAGACAACCCATGGGTCAACTTGGGGACCCCATGGAGACACTTTAGTTAGAAAATGACATAAATACCTTTTATTTAATGTTAAAGTAAAAAATGACACAAACATAAAATGTTTTACTAAAACAATTTTTACGTGGGGTTACACAAGTCCAAATTTTGATTATAAATATTCATTAGAAAGATAAAAATATTTCCTAAATCATAGTATTTGTTTTATAATTTTTAGACATTAAATAAATTAAATTATTTATGACATAATTATGATGTGGCGATGACCTCATTATTTAACGATTTAAATAAAATGAGAAGATAATGAAAAATCCAAGGCTTACACTTGTCCAAAGCCTATTGGATGAAGATATTTCGAACCCTTATCACCTTAGCCTCGAATTATATAAGTGTGGGACCTTTAGAATCCGAAAAGCATTGTGTAAATAATGTAACATTTCAATCTTTCCAAAAGTGCCCCTCCTCTCCACTTATAAAAGGCCCCCACCTCTCCCACCTTATTCACACATTCAAGCCATTTGGCTCGGCCAACCTCTGCCCAAATACTCTCCCAACATCCCTCTCTTACTCATAGAAGCCTCACTTTGGGCAGAACTCTTCCCAAGGAAGCCTTTGGCTCAAATCAAAAAGAGTTACCCGATTTTGAGGTAATGTCTTTTCTAATGTTGTTTTGTTTTATTTTTCTTCTCCAACCCCCTAAACACTTTTTATTCATTTCTTTTTTAACAACACAAGTATCCTCAATATACTAGGATGTTTTTATAAGAAGTATTCGAGCTACACTTACACACACCTACATCTAATGGTTAAAGAACATACGGTTTCTGTGGATGGCGAATTTCTGCCTCACGAAACGATGATTGTTCAACACTCATATAACACCTTCAAAGGTGGCCATTAAGATGTCACTATATTTATATATGATATATAATGTGTTTATGTTTTACTTATGCTTCTGTATTTCTCATTTATGGCTTACTTTATGATTTCCATTATGGGTAAAACGCGATAATTTCATTTTAGGAAGTGCGGACTACCGCCCCCTCAAAGTGATTTGAATCGTTAATGCCATATGTGGGATGTATAAAGGATGGAGTAAATGGTATTATACACTATATTATACTGGAATTATATTATACATTTATATCATTATGATTTAGTTCCATTAAATATGAAATTGAAATGAAAGTAGCGTTCATGCGTACGTACGGCTTACCGTCTCCATGAACGGTGCATTTCATTTCTTACCTCTAAATGTTACGTAATATTATAAATGAATGTATATACTGGATATATAAGATATATATGACATATAAATCATTAATATAATTCTGGATATAATTGATATTTCACCACATAAACAACTTGTAATTATAAGAAGCTTATTGTTGACTCAAGTTCCAAAGATCGACAAAACGACCGTTATTAACTTAAATAATTACATAATGTTCATATCATTGTAATAAGAGATATAATAAGGATAATGAAATTGAAAATGGTTCTTAATAAGGTATATATTAACTCTAGTTTATTATTCAGGAGGTTAAAGAACGGTTGAGTCAAGTCAGACAAGAGGTAAGGGAACTTCTTAACCCAATTTCCATTCTTTGGGTTAATCTCCTACTTTCAAATTATGTCATGATGTTATTATGTCCTATTTTGTATTTTTACTTTCTTTATGTGTACCTATAGTGAATACACATAATATATCTATTCTATTTTAAAAATGATCTTTTGAAGGATTTCGTCTCAATCTCCTTTCATTGAGGCATATTTTGTTTTATACACAAATTTCTTTTATACGGTGTATAAACCCCTTTGACTTTTACGTTTATTCAAAAGGAATCTTTTTATACGAAGCATTTTGCTAAACGACAAAAGGGAATGTTTTTCTTTCCGTACTTATGCGGCGACAATGACTTCTCTGCCGCCGTGACCATTATTTGAGTTTCGGCTTCCTCTACAAGCCATCATTTTTTTAATGAAAAATAAATACAAAGTTTTAACTTTCTTTTATTTTGGTATTGAAAATGGTTTTTAAAGCGTTTTTATCATATCAAAGTGTTGTATTGATATCTTGTGATTGAAATGTGGAAATGTTATGTTTCCTTTATGCATGTTTTATGTGATACGATTATGTTATGGTTTATGATATGTTTAAACCTATTCATATGAGGAATGCATTGGACTTAATAAGTGACGGGTGGAGCCCGCTATAGCTCCTCGATGCATCGGCAGGTCTCATGAGACAAACTAGTGTCTTGGCACGAGGCCTTGACAAAATCTTATTTGTGGTCTTGGCACGAGGCCTTGACTACGTGGTTATGATAGTCTGGCATTATGTATTCCATCATTATGAAAGTGGTTATTGTTATTGCATGTGATTATTCGACCAGTAGAATATCCATGTGAAGAAGTGAATGACATTATCTCATTTTACTTTTGCCATATTATGTTGAAGTTCATGTTTAAAAGGCTTTTGTTTTATTTATACATTGCCTTAATTGTTAATGATTATTTATGAAAGCTTCCGCATCATTGTTATCCTTACTGAGCATCTGAGCTCACCCCTTTCAATGTTTTAATATTTTCCAGGATGTGAAGAAGTATTTTATGAATGACCTGCAGGGATTGTCAGAAGAAGATATGAGTGTGGACTATGGAGACTTTGTTATTGTAGTTTTTCACTTTATGATGTAATGTAACGTTTACGAATGTATCTAGTGTTTCCAAGGCTACTAAACTAATCGGTCTTTCGAGACTTGATCTTTTGTGATCATGCCAATGTTACGAAGTAACGCACCGGCTCTGGGTGGCTGGGGTCGGGGCGTTACAACCAATCCATACCCAATATTATTTGAAATTCAACCAAGGGGAGAAGAATTAGATATGAAGGAATTATCTTCCTATAAATTTTATCAGATGTGATTTATACATCGAATATACAATCATCATTCCACTAAGTGTTTTCATAGATAGTTTAATATAAAAATATTGAGGGGATGATTTGATATTATTAAAAAACCTATGTGATATAGAATAATGTGAAGAACCAGAATCAAATAAGGAATTCATAGATATATAATTGAGGATAAGTGTACCTCGCCTCAATTAATTATCACAATCCAAATCAACAGTAGTGATTGCGTATGCTATACTTTGTTCTCTAAATTTTAGAGGTTTTTGGGGCCTATTATTTTCATTAGCTCTAGGGTTAGAAAATTGATTCAAATAATTCTTGAACTCATTTAATTTTAAACATTTAAGAGTGTGTGTAGCATTAATGGGGACCTTTCTCTCTTATATTGGCCTTTTTTTATACTTTTGACATTCACAAGATTTATTCAAAACTATACCATATTTAAAACATCTTCCTAACCCTCCTAGGAAATTTAAAGGGTGTTTCTTCCCACATTTTTGGAATGAATTAAGTTGAATATTATTTTCCTCTAGATATTTTTCATATGAGTTCCCCTAAAACTCCACCTTCTATTTACTATCTCTAAAGCAATGAGAGTCTCTATCTTCCATCTCCACTTTAAGTGCACATAGAAAATATCATTGTTGATACCAAAGTATATTATAATTAGTTCCCTTTGATGAATTAGTTTAAGGATACTAAATAATTGTTCCTTCTTACACTCATGGTCTATAAAAATATGGAGACATACCTCACTAGTCTTGTGATTTTTTGTTTGTAAGTTCCAATTGAACCATCAACCTTTTGTTTTAACACCAAGAATTACCTCTTCATATTTTTATAAAGTGTGAGGAAAATAACTGGTGAATAACACTTTCTTAAAATACTTCCATACTATAGAGTCCACTTCATACTTATTCATTGTATTCTTAATTAGAGTCCACCATTTTTTGGCTTATCATTTTAACTGATATGTATCCTGGACAAACATCTCATGCTCTGAGTACTGAAAGATGGAAAATATCATTTCAATTAAATTGATAAATTTTTCAGAATTAAGTATATTAGGAGAGCCATTGAAGGTTGGTGGATGTTTTCATATGAAATACTCAAAAAAATATACTCTATCCTTAGTGAATTTGTGAGATCAAAATGATTTATGTTATTATTCATAGCTTATGAGGTTTGGGAGAAAATTACCATGAGTTTTTGTACTCCAAACTACATTTCATTAGGTTTTTCATTGAAGAAATCATAACATTGTCCCTCAACCCATTGTTAATTTGGTTATTTCTAGTTCTATCCATCTATAAAACTAAAAGGGTTTAACATGAGTGATGAACATTTAACATCATAGGTTAATTACCATAATAAATAAAATAAAAGGGATTGAACCTTAAAATCATTTACCATTTTACATCATCACATTAGCATACAATTCATATAGTTCAATCTTAATCAATATTAGTCTAACCTAGGTTACTTTAAGTTGGGTTATTTTATAATTCTCAACTTTGTCCCTCAGAGTAACTAGGAAATTAATAATTCATAGAAGTTATTAAAATTTATATGGTTAAAAAAATAATATCCACCAAGAGTGTCTTTCCCAGTGTACAATCTTAGTCCCAATAATTGTATATTAGAGTAATGATTGAGTCAATTCTTAACTAACCCTTTTTTAGTGGTTACCCCTAGGTAAATCTATATAATAATGCACCAAATTTCTATTATCCAGATATGGATTCATTTCTAGTAAAACCAAACTCTCAAGACATCATCAATATTTTAGGATATAATCCTATACTTTGACTCACCTATAGGGTTTTGACTAAGGTTATCTAACCCTAACACTTAAGGTAACTAGACTAATCTCCAAAAAATAAAAAAACCTTCACTCTGATATAGAATGAGGTGCCCTAGAATATACATGCATTTATTCTACATCATTTCCAAAAATTAAAAACATTACATTATATGATAAACTAAACATATCATAAATCGATAGGTTTCATGTATTTTAAGAATAGGTTCATAAGATACTTATTTTAAAATTATTGTTAACAATTTCCCTTAACTTAATCATATGAAATCTTGTTCTAAACACATCCCAAATAAAACTAATCCTCATTCCTTGGGAAATGGAAACATAAGAAAAGGGTGAGATTAAACACATAGTAAGGTAAAATAAACATATAAAAATGTTAAACTAGTTTAGATAATAATCATATGATAAAAAATAAGCATGGGGGGAATATTAGATTAAAAATAACATGGAATCATAAAAAATTTTTCATATGGGAAGATAAGAGAACAAATATTATTATACGATCAAATATATAACATGGCGTAAAGAAAGAGAAATCATGAAACTTAAATCATGAGCTAGAGATCATAGAATAGTCTCATATAAAAGGAGTTTGGCAGTAAAATAAGCATAGAAACCCAACATTGTGGATCTAGAATCACAACCTTTTTCCTATAATGGATTAGGAATCAAAACTTGTTTCTCATAAAGTATTAGGTATCACACCTATTCTCTATAGCATATCAAGAAACACAACCAATTTACTATTTTAGATCAATCATAACTAATCATTTAAACATTACTATTGATATTTAAAGCATTGCCCATTGCTTTATAAGGTTATATATATCCCACATGTCACTTAAAGATTAACCATACACTTTTGTTCCATAAGAAAACATATAATCATCACATCATTAAAACACAAGAATGATAATGGATTTCACATTAAATTTTAAAAGGTATCATGTGAATAACTATATAAACTCGATCAATTTATAACAAATTCAATCACCCAAAATAATAACATCATAAAATAATTTAGAGGGCGATTTATAAAATATAACGGTATAGAATATTGACCTGTTTTGAGATAAATATGAAAACATAAGTCAAAATGTAAAAGAGAGTAAAAAATATTTTATTTAAAAGGGATGTATGAAGATCAAATTAATTGATACATAATTGGATTTAAAAATAATAAAGGGAAACATTGGAGGTAAGTGAAAACAAATAATTGAAAGAAATATGCTTTCAATAGAATTCAATACTTAATAGGATGAGAATTATTCAAAACATATTATAAATTTATGGTAAAGAAAATAATTCATGGAAGGGAATTTGAATTAATAAATTATTTTATTGAGAGATATATAATTTTAAATCATATTTAAAAATAAATCATTTAATATAGGGAAAATTGAAGTTTTATTTTCACCACATAACTCAAAGATATAGATTTAAGTTACCAATGTCCCCTATGATTCAATGGATGTTTAAATAAAAAATATGTGAGATATTTTTATAATTTATTGGTAAAATCTCATATAATGTAATATTATTATCCCCTATGAATGAAATAGTAAATTTAATAAATAATTTAAAATAAAAAAAGTTGTATAATAAGAAGTATGTCTCAAAGGATAGATAATTTAGACAGTAACCCTTATGGTAATTATAACATAAGAATCAAAGAACATAAAAGGGATAACATGAAATAAACATTAAAATATCATTAAATGAAAGATATTAATTATAATTTTATGTAATTGGGTAGTGAATACAAATTATAAAAAATTTATGGTGCGTAATATAAAACACGTCTCATGGATTTTAAAATGAGACAAAGAAACCCTTACCTTTGATCTTATATTCCATATATCTTCTCTATCCTATTTTATAAGAAACATAACTATATAAATAAATAATTTATAAAATACTTTAATAGCTATAAATATTTATAATTTTTAGTTATAATCATAATCTACATGTATAATAGTTATTTTTTACCAATTTTCACACTTTTGGTGTTTGTTGTTTTGACCGTTTGTACTAATTTCATAGGAGCGATGTCGCTATTATTTCTTCTTCAAAATTTAATAATTAAAAGATAATTAAATTTAATATAATGGATTAATCATAACTATTTATGATTCTTAAATTTCCTTTTATGAGTGTTTCATTCTTTATCCCTGAATTTGAAATCGACAATAAGCACACTTCGGTGATTTTCCTTAATTAATGGAATGAGTTTTCTTATTTTTTGAGTTAAATATTGAACCATACTTTACAAAAATAATAATTATATAAATAATTTTACCATATTATACCATTAATTATGTTTTCATATTCATCCACGATATAATTTTATATCATTGTTCAAGTAGGCGGTCAAACTGACCCAAACATGAATATGATATGATTAATCTATGGTTATGAGGTGATTTATTTATAATATCATTATACTAGTAGAATAATAACATAATTTAGTTTTTATCCAAGTGATATATAATAATTATAAGTAATTATGAGAATACTTTATGGGTATGAAACAATAACATAGTTTGAATAAATTATTTTTCCTTCTTAGTTTTCCTATTTAAGATAATTAATTTTATAATGATTCTTTTTTATTGATATCATTAATAGTATAATAAATTATTATTAATAGAAACATATTAATATCATAAAAATTATATTTATATTTTAAAACCATTATTAGAACCATCCAAGAAAGAAAATAATGAAAAATAGAATACATCGATCCACAGAAGTGGTAGTCCGAATGTATGCATGGATGATGATTTCATTTTTAGAGAAAGGGAGAAAGGATGGATATGGTTCTTTATTTATGAATCTTAAACATGTAATATATATCATAATTATTTATTAAATTACCATTTTATACTATCCACATTATTAAGTGAAGGAAAACATAACATGTTTACTCGTTGAGGCCATCGTCCGCACATATGCACATACACACATTTCACGTTTTTGTTTTTTTTAATGGAAAAGGGAAGGGTGGTTAATAACTGTACCATAATTATAATAACATATAATTATAATATTTATACTGATTTTATCATTTTAATGTGGTGTAATTTAATTTTCATAAGAATAAGTGCACATAAATAAATGGAAAATAGGAAGGAGTGGTTAGAAATTTATGCCCTCCTACTTGGATTATCTTCTTTTAGAAGGGGTTAAACCTTTGAGGGATGAAATTTAAATTAAAAAATAACCTATTTAAGGTGTTTATAATATTTTATGATGGTATAGGGTATATTTTGAGCCAAAATTAGGTGGTTTTTGTGTGAGGGGAAGTGAGGAGAGGAGAGCCCCTTTTATAAGTTAAAATGGATTGCATTTTGCAAATAATCATAACTCTTTGATAATGGTAAGTCAATCTCAAGAAAAGTGGATCAAAAATTTATAAATAATGGATAGTATAAGTTATAAGGTCGACTAAGGCCTCAAACACACATTCCTACACATGTTTTAAACATGTTTGTGGTCATTTACTCTTAGATCTTTACTTTTTCAATTATATATTTTAATACGATAACTAGTTTTTACCTAAGTAACTTATCCTTTATGATTAAAAAAATAAAATGGAACTTATTATATAATTTGAACCTAATTATTAAAAATTTTAATTCCAATTATTTTCATTCATTTTATAAAAGAAATAAAAATTAAGTTTATAATAATAAGTATATAATTTAATAAAAAAATTTTCTTGAAAAAGATATCACTTAGTTCTGAAACATTAAATAAAGGTTGGAAAAATAAAATAAATATTTTTAAATTTATAATATAACTCAAAAAATAAATATTTTTTCTATAAAAGTGTTTTATAAATTTCAGAATCATTCTTATAAACTAATTATCCCACAAATGGAATGATATTTGTAAAAATGATATATTTCACTTTTCACTTAAAAATAATTTTTTATGAATATAATAAATTCATCTTAATATAATATTGAAATTATGAATATGAAAATGAGGTTAATTTTTTCAAATTCATATCCTAAAGTTTATATAATTAATTTTTTTAATTATAAACAAAAAATATCGAGAAAAATGTTTTTTATTAGAAAATGACCTTTTTTAAGTTTTTATTCTTATTAATATTTAATATAAATTAATAATTAAAATATTGTTAACATTTTATTAAAAAAATATGTATTACACTTTAAAAAAATTAAATTTAAGAAAGAAATATTTTATTAGTTTCTTAGTTTCACTAGTTGAGTTAATATATAATGTGAAATTTTTTTTATTGCTTATATATATATATATCATTATTATATTACCACCCTTTATGCCAAAAATTCTATAGATACCATAAAATGTTCAATATTTGTTTGGTTTTGGTGTTGCGTGTGGAGAAAGCTATTGGATATAGTTTTTATTTAAGGAGGAATATTTTGCTAAAACTCAGGTCATTAAATGATACCTACCCATAAACTTGTAATTTATGATGTATTATTATTTTCTAATCTAGGGAATAGACACCCCAATCATAATAAGGAGTATATACCCACACTGAGACCAAACCTTGTAAAAATAGTGTGTGCCTTGTCCATTTTTCATTTTTTTTCTCATTTGGGTATGGCCGATTTTAATATTAATGGGATTAGATCCTGCCAAGTCATGGAAGTTTATTTAAATATAAAGAAATTATAAAAGAAAAAAACCATTTATTGAACCCACATTCTTAGTGGTTCACCCATTACTAGGTGATGTCCAATATATTTACCAATCATAATTTATCATGGATTAATCAAATAATTATATCACACAATGAATATTTTAGGATTTGTAAAATTTTTGTTTACTATATTTTATTTGGATGTAAATATATTTAAATATTATAAATCAGAATAAATATTTCAAGGTTTCATTAAAATAAATTATTTATTAAGGTTTCTATACTACAAAGTTGATGGGTTTATAGGAACATCACATGCTTACTATAGTGGAAGAAAGCTAATAAACATCAGAATCTATCATCATCAAAATAGTATTTACATTAATAACATAATATAAAATGGAATACCCCATTTCTATAAACCACCATCATGATGGAGCCTCTTTGATGAAGATCACTTAGATACAAGAAAATGTCTCTCACCTCCATAGGTAGTAAACTGAAAACTATAATCCTAATATGTTATGAGAGGATCCCTCAAACTCTAAAGGTGTAGTATAAACTTAACCTCACATAAAAATGGAAAATAGGGATGAAGTGAGATTTGAATTAGATATAAATAATCCCTACACACCCAATAGGAGGATCCCATCCTTTATATAAACTCTTCATTCATTTTTGGAGGTCAAGTGTCAGCTACTAGTGTTTGGAAGATTATATATATTATTATAATGTATTCACAATGGTTCATTATAATCATTGAACATTTAAATGATTATAATGTTTTTTATAAATCCATAGATGAATCAATTCCTTGATTAATAACTGATGGAAAACCATTTAGAAGATATGGAAATATAAATTCTTTTGATATATTATATCATAATATGAATCGAAAAAAATTACGTGAGAATTATATGGCTTCATTTTCATTTAATTATTTGAAAAATCATATCATGAGATATAAATTATATGCATATAATTTATTTCTATATGAATGAATCATACAATACGATCTATCCCTTTTAGTGAATATAGACAAATCTCCTACTTTAACTAAAATCTCATAAGAAATTTAATAAAAACATCAAAACTTTTTATGAATCCAAACAAACCCCTTTAGATATAGGTTTTTCAAACTCTATTTATTTTAGATTAATTGTTTTCCAAAATTTAACCCTTATTATAAGTCCTAGTTTTTTGAACCTATTGGACATTGTATGATTAAAAATAAAAGAGAATTTCATAATTCCTAGATGTAATATAAGAGTGACCTCTAGTAAAATATCAGTGCTATTGATCTCGATCAAATGCACTAATATATACATATGTATATATATCAACCATAATATGTATCATATAAATTTTATGTATACATATATAATCTCTTTTTCTATGACATTGATATACCACAAGATATGGAACATGTCAATATAGTACAGGTTATCTCATGTATTCACGATTATTCAAAATAGAGTGAACAATTTGAATGAATACATCATATGCAGTTCATCTATGTAATCAAGAACATCTCATTTCAATCAACTAATAATGGTTGTAAATTTCATTATTCTAAATAAATCATGGGCTCATATGTCATTTCTTATCATATAATTGAAAAATCCTATCTTCGTTGAACTCAACTATTGACATGATCAACAACCTATCCAACCAACCCATGTTAAGATTACATGTAGGGAAGTTATCAATGTATGAATGTTTAAATACTAAGTATCTTTCTAAATGTAGGTATTTGGGATTAAAAAAAGTATACACCTCTGAGTATATAAATGATCATATGACATTTTATGTGATATACATTTACATTCCATTCCAAATAATGATTCCCTAAGTATTATCTCATTATTATATTCTTTTTATCATAAATAAGATTCTACTCATGCTAATCTTGACATTTATTAACAGCCGTAATACTCTATAGTGATAATTTATTAGGGATAAATCAAAGTCAAACTTTTAAGGGGTTTTATCATTCCACTATTTGTGTAATATATAAAAAACACATGAATAAATGACAAATAATATTTTCCTTTATTATAAAACATTGAAAATACCCCATTGAAGAAAATAATTATATCTACACTATAATGTATTTATATATGTAAAATTTACATGATCCTAATACTTATGATATATTAATGTATTTGTGAATTGTTATGTTATAATATCCTATATAGCTACCCAATAGGTCCTTATATTTCCCCTCTTAATGATCTCTTTAATGAGATGATATTTGAGAATGATGGGTTTAGTCCTTCATTAAGACTAGGTTTCATTAGCCTGAGTAATAACTCTATTTTTATCATAATAATGCTCAATTTATCCCATAATTATAGGAACCACCCCATGTTTAATGATGAAATTATTGATCCAAATAGATTCTTTAGGAACATATGATACGACAATGTACTCTACCACTATTTTTGAGTTCACTAAGATATATTTTTTGGAACTCTTCACACTGATAGCTCCACCGTTGAGGAAAAACAAGAAACAAAATTAATAAGGCATTCTATTATTTTAAAATTAGAAACTAGAATTATAATAAACTCTTACAATAGGTTCATACTCACATCAAAATACAAAGACTATATACTTACTTGTTCTTAATTACTTAAGGATAATGTTGATAGAAATCTAGTTACTTTCACTAGCATTGGATTGGTATCTTCTTGTTATGATCAAATCATGAGAAACATCAAGTCAAGTACATGACATGGAATATATGATATATCTTATAGAGGATTAATAAGTAACCCTATCCAAACTTATTAACTATTTAGAAGGATCTTAAATCTTACTAATATTTGTTCCATGAAACAACAGTAATGAACCATTCATTGAGTTATCAATGCTAAACTAATTTATTAATTTATCAATATATGTGTTATGAATCATTCAAAGAAACATGTTAAGTTTATATTTATATATATGTATACTCAGTATGTAGGTTTATTCACCCATGTCTTTCATCAAGAATCATTTCCCTAACCACTCTTTTGTTGAATATAAATTTGGGATTCTGTTTCTGATAATTAGTATGTCATATACATAAAATACTAGGAATGTAACAATACATTCACTAACTTATTTGTATATAAAATAATTATCTAAGTTTTTTATGATACAAAACTATTTGATTAAATCATCAAAACATATATTCCAACCCTATGAAGTTTGATTCAATCCATAAATAGACCATTATAACATGAAAATATTAGCATTATCTTTTGGAACATCAAAATATTCAATTTATATCATATAAATTAACTCAAATAAATTCTCATTAAAGAAAGAGTTTTTTATATCAATATGATATATCTAATAATCAAAAAGTGTTTCTATATAAAGAAATATCTGAATAAAATTTATCATTATATTTAGAGAAATTTTTTCTTTATAATCAATGCCATGAATTTTTTTGTCACCATTTTCCACTATGTGACATTTATAGGTAGACACTCTACTATCCATGTTAATTTTATTTTGGAAAACCCACATTCACCCTATGGGTTTCACCCCTTTATGTTTATCCACCATGTTTCAAACTCAGTTATTCTATATGTAGTCCATTTCTAACATCATGTAATTTAGCCATTTCTGATAATCATAATTTTCTACAGAATATCAATAGGTTATAATTTTATCATATTTGGACATTTATTCATCATCATTTTACATAATGAATCTATATCATTTATGCTCTAGATTAATCATACAATATCTTAAAAATTCATGGGTAACCTGGATAAGTTCTTCCTCTATAACTCTTTGTGGAACCAGCGCAAATTTGATATTAGGAAAACTTCATGTTTATTTGTCATGAACATCTCCAAGTTCAACTTTCTTCCAAGTAAATATTTTATTCATGTGATCCTTCTCAAGGAAAACACCATATTCAACCAAAAACACTTTGTATTCTATAGGATTATATAAATAATAACCCATTATTTCCTCAAGGTAACCAAAAAAAGGATTTTATTTTACTTAAGGTTAATATTCTTAGAATAAAAACATCATATATGTGATTTACAACCTAAAATATTTATAAAAGTAAAATTCAGATTCCTCTCAGTCTATATATCATATAGTGTCTCTATGAATGCTTTAGATGTAACTTGATTAAGTAGGAATGTAGCATTTTTAGAGAATATCCCATGAATGAAATGGAAAGGTCACATTGAATCATAATCGATTAAACCTTTTCTAAGAAGTCATGATTACTTTTCTCCGACACACCATTCCATTATAGCATTATAGGAGGAGTATGTTTTGAAAAAATAGCATATTTTCTTCGATAATTAGAGAATCACTAGCTCAAATATTCACCACACTGGTAAGATTACGAAATCATAATACTTTTACCCAATTAGTTTGGTATTTTACTTGTGAACACTTTAAGTTTTTTAATTGTTTAAAATTTATGAATCTTGAAAAACACATAAATATACCAAATAAATCCATTATTAAAGGTTATTATGTACTTATACCCACCACTTTCTTGAGTAATCATTGGTCCATAAACATCACTATGTATAAGATCTAACATTTTTTCTAGAACATTCACCTTTTCCATTAAAAAGTTATTTTCCCATTTTTCCTAATAAAGAATATTTTCTTTCATCTAATTATTCACAATTTAATGAGTTAAACAATCTATCTCTATGGGTTATTTGAATTAATTTATCATTTATATGTCTAAGGAAACATTTATAAAGATAAGTAGTGTTAGAATCAACATTTACCATCTTATTTTGAATTTTATAAACTGGATTATCCATGTCAAAAATTTATAAAACATTCACCACATTCATAATCCCATTAATCATTTCATTCATGTATATAGAATAACTCTTGTTCTAAATAATGAGAAAAATATTTTCTTATTGAAACAATATACAAAAATCATTTTTATGTGGGAACATAATAATAGTTTTCTAACACTTGTATTAATCCCCTAGGTAGACATGGATTATAAGTGTTAACATCCAATGGAATAACACCTACCCATTTAAAATATATATTTTTTTGTTCACCATTATTCAATTATATTTTATTTATAACTCTATTTTTATTATCAAAAATTTGTGTTGCACACTTGGTATTAAATACCCATGTGTTTGAATTGAAGAAATTATTTTCTATAACATTTACATACAAATTCTTAGAACGATTCCCTTTTGAAAGTCTTTTCAACCTTTGACACCAGTATAAAAATAATTTATAGGTCATACCTATGAGATAAATTGAAATGATAATCATGATACATGCCATAATTTACAACAAAAACATATTTATGGGTGAGTATCATGTTTTATATCTTTTCACTAAGGAATTTAAAAAAAGTACTCCCACTAAAATGAAGACCCCATATAACATTACCTTTAGTGGTGCAAGTTCTATATTTCAATACGTTTTAACTCAAATTTAGTGTTCCTATAAATTAATAACTATTTAGATATGAAATCATGTCAATCATATAATATATGATTTTGTGATAGTTTAGTGGAAAAACCTTTTTCCCAAATCCATAATATGGATATTATTTTAACTCTATTCCTACTGTATCTTATCTCATAGGGTTTCCCTACAAAATGTTACCCAAATTTAATAGCGGGATTTGGTAACCTAACTCTTAGTGTTATCCATATCATCCATGAATTACACAATATAATTAATGGGAAAATAGATTTATCACAAACCTATCTAGTTGGATGATCAAGTTATTGATTTTTTTTTATTTTAAAATTATCTTTCACTTAGTATTTTAGGGGTTTTCTTTAATCTCACAATTCAATACACATTACACGCATATTAAATCCATAACTATAAAATCATATGAAATAATTATCATCTCATATTTTATTCTTATATTTATGTATTCTTCTAATTATTTAGTTTTATAATCCTTTCTATATAAATAAAATTAATATATTAAAACCATATTAATTGGTAACTCTTTACATAACTCATAGTCTTCGTTAATCATCCAAAAATAGAATCTATATATATTTACACATATACAAAGGAATACCATGTGTAAAACCCCAAGTATTTATAAATAAATTTAATATTGAATGCTTGAAACACTGAGACTCTACAAAACACCACTATTTTATAACCTAGCTAGTAAACATAAATTTTCATCCTCTGTGGTTCGAATTTTTGAAAACTGACATACACAGTTGTGTTTAGTAAGATATTTAGAGTCTAATAAGACAAAATTAATTTTTTTATGAATAGTAACATAAACTTATAAATATTAATATTAATAGTAATATTACCCTTATAAATAATAAATCATATTATTATTTTACTGCCTTAAGGTTATAAGATAATGAGATCTTTATTGTTTTTTCAATGTGATTTAAAATGTATTATAGTTTTAAAATTGTTATTTTTCAAATAAATTATGATTTTATTTAAAAATTAAGTTAATAATATTTAGAAAATTATTTTCAATAAATGGAGTTAATTTTTTTCATTTTACACGTCAAAAATGGTTTAGATGATATTTTGTGATTTTTCTGAAATACTCGAATTTTTGATGAAAAGTAAAATATTGTAATTTACCGTATATACACATCATCAATTAAATTAACTATTCCTAGTATCATGGATAATTTAAGTACAATTTTTTTTACTCAGATTCAATTATTACTATCATGGGTCATATGAATCAACACTACTGGTTGTCTTGAGAGAAATAATAAAATAATGAATAAGATTTTCAAAAATCACTCCTCTCCTCCACTATAAAACCCCCCTCACTCTCTCTTCTATTCATTCTTATCAAGCCTTATTCCTTATCTAAATTCTTATCAATTATCATCCAAATCTCCTTCCCTATGTCCATATTCCCATGGTTTCATAAAAAGACCAAAACCTCTCCCCTAAAGAGGCTCTTAAGGAAGACAACTTCAAGAGGTAAATTCCCCTTTTCATTTATTTTATTTTGAGTTCCTTTATTTTCTTTTTCTTTAATAATTTACTTTCATCCAAATGTTATGATAACTATAGTACATTACATGTACTTGAATTTTGTTATTATAATATAATAATTCATCATCATCTCTCATTTACCCTTCTTTTATACTAGAAATGAAAACACCATCTGAGATGTGTTAATTTGTCACATTCAAGGATGATGGGTTTGCAATTCCAATTAACATCTTAAATATTGGACATGAAACAATTTTTATGGTTAAGAAGAAATATAATATATGTATTATAGTTTATTTAAGGTTATAGAATCATTTTTTTACACATGATATTAATTTATAAATCGAAATGAGTTCGTTGTGATAAAAAAATGACAATTAACCCAAACAATTATCATTAAAGTTTTATATTACGATTCTTCTTAAATACTAATAACCAAATGAATTTTATAAAAATTTAATCTTATGTATGTTAGAAAATAAAATAAAAATTCTATTCTCGAAAACCATTCTCATCTTACATGTTTATCCTTAAATGTGTATGAGTAAACAAGTAATGAATACCAAGGAAGAAAACACTCCCAAAAAATAAAATTGAAACTCTTAAATTCATCAAGAAGTCCATGAATGAAATTTATAAGGATAT
Organism: Viscum album; assembly: GCA_963277665.1. NCBI lineage: Eukaryota > Viridiplantae > Streptophyta > Magnoliopsida > Santalales > Viscaceae > Viscum > Viscum album. The sequence goes on along the minus strand of OY728150.1, from coordinate 607,881,869 downwards.
AATAAATAAATTAAAATATTAATTAATGAATTTAATTTGGTTATCCAGGTCACTAAGACCAAGTGAATAACACCATCAGACTTAAGGTAAGGGTTTTCTACCCAAACCCCCATTTTCATTTGGGTTACTCTTATTCTCTAATTACCAGAATTAAATACTTATTTATTCATATTTACTCCTCATAAATTATATTTTAATGTTATATATATGTGTAACAACCAGAATCATACTTTCATTTATGGTGAGTTATATGTTTTAAAAGGATATTTCAAAAAGTCTTCCCGAAATTCTAGCCCAATTCAAGGGAATTTTTCAAATTATTACCTTTTTCAAGGTCACTCTATAATATGTTATTAGAAGAAATAATCTTTAAAAAATAAATCATTTTATTATTTAAATACTATCTTAATTCAATTCTGGTTTTATATAAATATTTTTCCAAAAATAACTCTCCTTTTCAAAGTAAATGAGTATTTATCTCAAGAATTAATCGATGATTTTATAAGAGTATCTTCATCTATTTAAACACTCTTATTGATTATTATACATTACAGTGATTAATCTGTTATGATATCATCTACCATATTTAATTGAATGGTTTATGATTTGTTTAACTGTGGAGGTTCTATCTTAAAACCATTCTATAATTTACTCGGAATGGGTAGTGTTTATGCTTAATGTTTGGGGAACATTATTTACATTTTATATGTTAGTTTTAATATGAATGTATATGTTGTTTATGTTTATCCAAATTCATACAAGGAATGAATTGTACTTATTAAGTTATAGGTGAGGCCCTCTATATCCCCTATATGCATCGGTAGTTCTAATGAGACAAACTACGGTCTTGGAATGAGGCCTTGAGAAAATGGTAATTTATGGTCTTAGAACAAGACCTTAATGGTATGGTTATGATACCAGAAATTATGAATTACCTCATTATGAAACTAGTAATTGAAATCACATGTGGTTATTCGAATAGGAGAATAGCCATGTTTATGCTTTATTATGGAATTATTTATTCAGGTCTAATTTCTTCCATAATGTGTTCAAATTTATTATTTTAAATGTGTGTGTTTTTAGTTATTCACCATGCCGAATGTTTATGTTTATAATATCTTCATCTATATTGATTACCCTTAATAAGAATTTAAGATCACCCATTTATTATGTTTCATTTTCCCAAGACATGAAAAAGTATATTATGAATGACATGTAGGGATGACCTAAGAGTTATGGGTGTTATCAAAGGAATTTATATATTCTATTTCCTTTCATATTGTAGTGTTGAACTTATGTATGTATATGGTTTTCCAAAACTACTAAACTATTAGTTTCTTTGGGATATGAATTTCTTTTAATCATTCCAGTGTAATGAAATGAGGCACTAGCTCTGGGAAACTAGGGTCATGGTCTTTACAGTTTCTATCAAAGGATGTTTAGTAGAAAACTTGTAAACTAGATTTAGAAAATGTGGGTTAGGGAAAAAACCCTAAGATAGTCTTTGAGGATAAACATACAATAACATCCAATAATTTTGGTACAGAATAGATTATTTGAATCTTTCAAGAAAATATATACCTATCTAGATAATATAAGTGGACGTGGTTCAGGCACACATGCATCGAGGAGTAAAAAATCCAACAAGGAGTTTTGGGCTTGACCCAAGGTATCCTGGTACATGACAATGGGCTATACTACACAGCTAGTTTTACACTCCTAGAGGATATGTTTAAGATAATTCACATTTTCTTTACAATCTATTATGATATATATAAATGTAATTTTATTTATCAAAGAAACCATGGTTATGACTATGAGATTAGCTATGTATAGGATTTCAATTTATGCTAAGTATTTTTATACATTGAGATTATACATTATGATTAATAACCTAATCTAGTGTATGCCATTATTTTGAAATGGAGCCTAGTAGAAGTAATAGAAACCACATGAACGTGTGTATCCCATGTAGGGATTCCCCTCCAATGAAAGATAATGACATTGGATCTATTTCTGAAACTAGTATTGAGAAACATATAACTATAATGGGATAAATGACTCAGGTTATGAACAATTAACTTACTTGTATGGTGCATCCAGATCTACAATGTGGATGATCTATTTTAGACCACTTTATAGAACAAAAACCTCCATAATTTAATTGGATTACAACCCCATTTGTAGTAGAGTAGTGGATAAGTTTATTAGAGAAGATATTTATCGCTTTGGGATATAATGAAAGAGAGATGGTGTTCATGCTGTTTTATCATCTATCGGGATATGAAGATCAGTGGTGGTCTATAAATCATAACATAAAGGTGGATAAAGAAATATAAGAAATGGAATAGAGGTATTTTAAGAAAATATTCTTATAAAAATACTTCCCTTGTGAATAGTGATAAGGTATGGAAAGGAAGTTTCTAAATCTGAGGCCAAAAGAGGATGCGAATGTTGCAAAGTATGAATAAAACTTCATAAGGTTAGAAAGACCTGACATAGAGTTCATACGTAATCCAAGGAGAAATATTGATTGATTCTTTGATGGTTTAAAAACATTCATCCAAATGGATCTAGTCACCCAAAGTTTCTCGTCATATGAAGATATAGTATCATGTGTTATCAAGATGTAAAAGGAATTCTCTAAGCCTTATGATTTTATGGGAAATAAAGAGAAGAATAGGGATGCTAAAAAAATCTAGAAAAGTAAATAAAGAAATGGGGAAGAAAAAAATATTTGAACTTCCACCCGATGATAATTGTTGGAAGAGACACCCTGGTACTTTTCGAAAGGGTATGGTTGTTTGTTACAAGTGTGGATAAAAAGGCCACCCATCCCAATATTGTAATGGGAAGAAAGAAGCTGCAAATGTTCAATGATACAATTGAAAGTATATTGGAAATTATGCAAATGATTGTCCTATGCATCAAGGAAACGTTCCCCAATGAAGGCCAAGTGAGCAAGGCCAATATTATATTAATACAACTAATGATATTGGTGTTCCTAATGATGTGGTGGCATGCATATTAATTCTTTTATCAAATATATACAATTCTTTATTTGATTTAAGATCATCACATTATTTCGTATCTTCCATTTTTTTCAAGAAAATTAGACATTTCAGATTTTATTTAATAAGGGAGTTGTCAGTCAAAAATCTTAAGGGAAGTATCATTGTAACAAATATGTGCCAAGAAGTCCCCATTATGGAATATGAACGTGATTTATCTTCTAATTTTATTATCATACCGATGATTGACTTTGATATAATCCCCAGTATATACTATATTTTGAATCTAGATGTGAAAATATATTTCAAGATGAAGGAGGTTAATTTTTTTGATAATGATGTATAATCCATCATCTTTAGGGTAGAAACATCACTATTTGATTCTCATATAGATCCAACCTTAATAGATATACTGAATTTAATTATTAGGAAGGAAGATAAAACAATACCTATGGGTGAGGAAATAAATAATCAAATTGAGGATATAATTATTTTGTAATAATATGATGATGTATTTCTAGAGGATTTACCTGGACATCCTCAGGAGTGGGAAATTGAGTTTTCTATTGTTTTAATTTATAGTGCAAGACCTATATCAATGAATCCTTATAGAATAGCCCCAATGGAATTAGTGGAACTAAAGAAACATCTAGTGGAGTTGAGTAATAAGGGGTTTACTATACCTAGTGTTTCTCTATGGGGTGATCATGTTATTTTTGTTAAAAAAAGATAGATCTATGAGGTTGTTCATTGAATAAAGGGAGATAAATGCTATTATAATAAAGAACAAGTATCCTCTTACTCGCATTGATGATTAATTTGATCAACTTCACAGAGCCAAATATTTTTTGAAGTTTGAACTTCGATCTGGATATCATCTATTGTGTGTGAGGAAGGAAGATATTCTAAAGACAACATTTCAAACCAGGTATGGGAATTATGACTTTATAGTGTTGCCTTTTGGATTGACTAATGCACCCTCTATTTTCATGGATCTAATGAATAGGTTTTTCAAGGAATATCTTGATGACTCTTTGGTGGTATTTATTGATGATATCTTGGTATACTCTAAAATATACAAAGATCATGAAAATCACGTGCACATTATTATGAAGACTTTGAGAAGAAATTAATTATATGGGAAGTTTAGAAAGTGTAAATTTTGGATTTAATAGGTTTCCTTTATTGGACACATTGTCTCTAAGGATGGAATATCTATTGGTCATATGAAGACAAAGGCTGTTCAAGAATGGCCTTCTCCATCGAACATAACTGAGGTACATAGTTTTATTGGGTTTGTAGGTTATTATCAGCATTTTGTTCACAACTTCATCCATTTACCCAACCCAATGATCAATATTACACATAAATGGTCAATTTCATATGGAAAATAGAATGTAAGAAATGTATTGAAAAACTGAAGAGGATATTAGTGAATGCTCTGATCCTGAATCTACCATCAGGGAATGATGGTTTTTTGATATATAATAATGAATCAAAGAATGGACCTGGTTGTGTACTTATGAATAATGATAGAGTTATTTCCTATGCCTCAAGAAAGTTAAAACTTTATGAACAAAACTATCATACTCATGGTCTTGAGTTAGATATTGTGATCTTTACTCTAAAAATATGGAGACACTATCTTTATGGTGAAAGATGTGAGATATATACAGATCAAAAGAGTCTAAAATATATATTCTCATAGAAATAACTCAACATTAGGAAAATGAGATGGATATAAATACTCAAGGATTATAATCGTTCAATACACTACCACCTAGGGAAGGAAAATAAGTTAGTAGATGCATTAAGCAGGAAGGATCATGGAACCCAAAATAAAACGAGGATTGAAAGGGATCTTGTGTTTATGGATCTAGTAAAGATGAATATGGGAATTATCAAAGAAGGTGAAATATCATTACATTTTCAATTGGTTTCCCAACCATATTTTTTAGAAAGGATTAAAATCTCTCATCTAAATGATGAGAACCTTCAAAAGAAATTTAATGCTATAAATGATGGAAAGTTGGATGACTTCATGTGGGAAGATGTAATTTTAAAATTTGGGAAGAGGATATGTGTTTCCTCTATACCAGAGATAAAAAGGGAGTTATTGGATGATTCCCATAGATTTAATTTCTTTATATTCCCTTGTAGTACTAAATTGTATATATATTTGAAGGAATATTTATGGCGGGACAACATGATGTAGGAAATTGCTGATTATGTATCAATATTTTTAGTATGTCAACAGATGAAGGCTCGAAGACAACATCCTATAGGAGTCATGAAACCTCTACCTAGTTCTACATGGAAATGGTATGACATAATCATCGATTTTGTTATTTGATTACCCAAAACTCCAAGAAATAATGATGCAATATGGGTAATTATAGAATGACTTAACAAATATGCATATTTCATCGCTATAAGGGAGGATTTTCCACTAAAGAAACTTACATAACTCTATATAAATGAAGTTATAAGACTTCATGGAGAACCTATTTCAATAGTCTCTGATTTAAATCCTTGATTTATATCAAAATTCTGTAAAAATATTCAGAAAGATTTGGATACAGAGCTTTGTTTGAGTACTGCTTACCAACCTCAAACTGATGGGCAATCAGAAAGGATGATCCAAACTTTAGAATACGTGATGAGATCATTCTCACTTTATTTTAAAGGTTTTTGGGATCAGTATTTACCTTTTATGGAGTTTTACTACAATAATAGTTTCCATTATAGAATTCAAATGGCACCATACGAAGCATTGTATAGAAATAGATGTCGTACACCAATATGTTGGGATGTAGTTGGTGAAAGGAAGCTTGTGGGCCCAAAGCTTGTGGAGAAAACAACAAAAAAGGTAAAGATGATTCAAACCCATATCAAAGTATCTTAAATCAGGAAAAATATCTATGTTGATAATTGAATAAAGGATTTGGAATTTCAAGTAGGAGATCATGTTTTATTTAAGGTATATATATGGAAGGGTGTTATAAGATTTGGAAAGAAAGGGAATCTAAGACCTAGGTAAATTGGACCTTTTGAGATCCTAGAGATAATTGGAGCTATTTAATATCATTTGGCTATGCATTCTATCCTATCTAAAGTACACAATGTGTTCCTTGTCTCATTGTTGAGAAAGTACATGCCAGACCCAACACATGTCCTCACTTCCGATGGTATAGAATTGGAACCTAACTTATCTTACTATGAAGATCCTATCTAGATTCTAGACACTAAGGAATAGGTGTTTATAAATACAATGACACTACTTGTAAAGTTACTTTGAAAAAATCATAGAATTGAATTAGAAATATGGGAACCTGAGGATCTTATAATGACATTCTGGTAATTTTCAGAACAAAATTTTTGAAAGGGGGGAGAATATAACACCCCTAGGATTTATAAAAAAATTTAAAATTGAATACATGAAACACTGAGTCTCCAAAAAACACTTCTATGTTATAACCTAGATAGTAAAAATAATGTTTCCAGCTCTGTGGTTTGAATTTTGAAAAACTGACATACACAGTTGCATTCCGAAAGACATTTAGAGTCTAATAAGAAAAACTAAATTTTTAGTGAATAATAACATACTGTTATGAATAGTAATATGAACCTTATTAATATTAAATAATATTATTATTTTATTGTATTAAAGTTATAAGATAATGAGATCTTGATTAATTTTTCAAGCTGATATAAAATGAATTATAGTTTTAAAATTGTTATTTTTCGAATAAATTATGATTTTATTTTAAAATTAAATTAATAATATTTAGAAAATTATTTTCAAAAAATGGAGTTCATTTTTTAATTCTATATGTCAAAAAATGGTTTTGGTGAATTTTTTGGATTTTTCAAAAATACTCAAATTTTTGAAGAATAGTAAAATACGGTAATTTACCATATATACACATTATCAGTTAAATTCAGTATTTATAGAATTATGGATGATGTAAGAAAACTTGGTTTGAACTAAGATTCCCTTATTACTATTATGGGTCACATGAATCAACACTATTGGTTTTCATGATGGAAATAATAAAATAATGAATAAGATATTCAAAAATCACTCCTCTCCTCCACTATAACCCCCTCACTCCCTTATCTCTTTGCTTCTATAAAGACTTGTTCCTTGTCTAAATTATGATAAAATATCCTCCCAATATCCTTCCCTACGTCCATTATCCATTGGTCTCATAAAAATACGAAAAAATCTCCCCTAAAGAGGCTCGCAAGAAAGATAACTTCAAGAGGTAAATTCCTCTTTTCATTTATTTTATTTCAAGTTCCTTTGTTTTCTTTTTCTTTATTCACCTACTTTCATCCAAATGTTAAAATAAATCTAGTAACTTGTATTTAATTTAATTTTTTTTATGATAATTGAACAATTCATCATCATATCTTCTTTCCCCTTTGTTTATACTAGAAATGAAAACACCATCCGAGATGTGTTAATTTATCACATTGAAGGACGATGAGTTTTCAATTTCTATTAGAATCATAAATTATTGTCGTGAAACCATTTTTATAGTTGAAACAGACTATAATATATGTATTGAAACTTATTTAAGGTTCTTTAATCTTTATAAACACATGATATTAATTTATAAATCAAAATGAGTTCGTTGTGATCAGAAACTGCCCATTAACCCAAACAATTATCATTAAAGTTTTATATAATGATTCATCTTTACTCAAAATAACCAAATGAATTTTATAAACATGTAATATTATGGATGTTAAAAAATAAAATAAAACTTATATTCTATACAACCATTCTAATCTTAGATGTTTATCCTTACATGTATATTAGTAAACACCAGTCATGAATACCAAGAAAGAAAACACTACCAAAAAATAAAACCGAACCTTTTAAACCCACAGAGAAGGACATGAATATAATTAATAAGGCTATAATAAATAAATTAAATAAATAATATTTTATTTAAATATTAATTATTGAATTTAATTTGGTTATCCAGGACACTAAGATCAACTGAAGAACACCATCAGACTTAAGGTAAGGGTTTTCTACCCAAACCTCAATTTTCGTTCGGGTTACTCTTATACTCTACTTACCTCAATTAAATATTTATTTACTCATATTAAATCTTCATAAATTATTTTTCAATATTCTATATATGTGTACCAACCATAATCATACTTTCATTTATGGGTAGTTATATGTTTTAAAAGGATCTTTCAAAAATTCTTCTCGAAATACAACCTCGATTCAAGGGAATTTCTCAAATTCTTACCGATTCTCAAGGGAACTATATAATCTATTTTTAGAAACCATTATCTTTAAAAAATTACTAATTTTAATTTAAAAATACTACCTTACTTAAATTCTTGTTTTATACAAATATTTTTCCGGAAAAAACTCTTCTTTTCAAAGTAAAAGAGTATTTTTATCAAGAATTACTCGATAATTGTATAAGAGTATCTAAATAAATTTCAATACTCTTTTTGATTATTATGTATTACTAGGATTAATATTTTATGATATCATCTACCATATTTAATTTAATGGTTTATTATTAGTTTGACTATGTATTTTCTATCTTAAAACCATTCACCAATTTACTCTGAATGGTTAGTGTTTATGTTGTTTGTTCAGGGAATGTTATTTACATTTCATATGTCAGTTTCAATTTGAATGTATATGTTGATAATGTTTATCCTCATTCATATGAATAATTAATTTCACTTATTAAGTGATGGGTGGGGATCTCTATTACCCCTCGATTCATTGGTAGGTCTCATGAGACAAACTATGGTCTTGGCACGAGGCCTTTACAAAATTGTTATTTATGGTCTTGGCATGAGCCCTTGATGGTATTGTTATGATGTCCGAAATTATGAATTAAGTAATTATTCATGTGGTTATTAAACTATTAAAATACCCATGATTATAATTTATTATGGCATTATTTATTCATCTATTATTCCTGCCATAATGTGTTCAAGATTATTTTTCTAAAGGCATGTGTTTTTTTCTATTCACAATACATAATGTTTATGCTTATGATATCTTACACTATATTTCTTACCCTTACTGAGCATTTGATCTCAACCCTTTCTTATGTTTCATTTTCCAAGTACATGAAGAGTTATATTATGAATGACATGCATGGATAACCTAGGAGTTATGAATGTTTTAAAAGGAATTTATATATTATATTTACTTTCATGTTTTAATGTTAAACTTATGTATTTATCTAGTTTTCCAAAACTACTAAAACATTCTTTCCTTTAGGATATGACTTTCTTGTAATTTTTCCAATGTAATCAAATAAGGCACCGGATCTGGGAAACTAGGGTCGGGGTCTTTAAACCATGAATATGGTATGTGAATTCCTTTATATAAAGTCCTTGAATTATATGTAATCAATAATTACCACAAGAGTAATATTGGAGAGGCATATATCCAACCCATACTTTTCTATACATGGAATAGGTTTCTAGGTCAGTTTATTGTTTGACTCAACGTCTCTCTACCCATGGATACTTTATTGAAGATATAATTCAATTCCAACCTAACTATAACACCTAATATGAATAAACTATACCCAACATTTAAATTCAATCTTATAACTTCATCACAAACTGAAGTCATGGTACATGAAAACCAAATATTATGTTTTCAAACCCAGTATGTAATGCATGGTATGGAAATTTTATGAGAATCAATTTAGCACATAATTTTAAACAATACATAATATTTACATCGTATAAAAATTTTATATTCATGAATATTTAAAAGGAATAAACAAATAAGCTAAAAATATATTTATTTTCCCGAAATAAGATACTCATATGAATATTTATTATTTTATTTATACATAACAATATACCATTTATAATTCCCAACACTTATATTTTATAAATTATTTTTAAATAATAATCATTTCTACACAAATTTATTCATTTACATTTTATCCCATATCATATTTTCTTATACATAATAGTATTATCTATCATAATCTAGTATTCTATCATAGAAAACCGTATGCATTATTACCAGTTTATAGTTGAATATTATGATATACACTATCATATATCATGACTTATCATATGGACTATATTATAATCAATTATATCACTTATATATCCATTAAGATTCAACACATTATTTTGAAAAACCTAAATTATTAGTTTCACCCTATGAAAAGACTTATCATATCATATCACATAGTGTAAAATCATGAGTTTTGATGAATCATATGCTATAATTCAACCATTCATACCATAAAACCATGAAAAACAATTAATCACATATTATGATATATCGTATCATAAACCGAGGCAGAGTGATCAAGTGGATAATCTTTAGACATGAAATATCATATCTTAGAATATAAAATTTAATAACTTATAAAAACCATATTCTTTATAAAATCAATATAAAAACATATTTAATCGATGATGATGGTGGATATGATACCACGAATGGGTTTTATAGGAACATATCATGCTCATAAAATTAGATGAAACCCAATAAATACTTGGATCTATCGTCATTGAATCAACATGAAAATGAAAAAATTATATAAATAGAAATACCTTATATCTAAAAATATCCATCTTGATGGAGATTACTCAGCGAAAACCAAAATACTCTTGCCTCCATAGGTTATCCACTATCCACTAGAATCCTTATAATATATGAGAGGATAAAAAAAACTATAAAGGTTTGATAAAACCTTATATAAAGTGATTAGGTCTATTAAAATTACTAATATAGGGAAGGGGTGAATTATTTATCATTTTTCCTTTTTATAATTTAGATGAAACCCAATAAATAGTTGGACCTATCATCATCAAATCAATATGAAAATTAAAAAAATTATATAAATTGAAATACCTTATATCTAAAAATCTCCATCTTGATGGAGATTACTCAGTGAAAACCAAAAGACTCTTGCCTCCATAGGTTATCCACTGGCCACTAGAATCCTTATAATATATGAGAGGATACAAAAAACTATAAAGTTTTGATAAAACCTTATATAAAGTGATTAGGTCTATTAAAATTACTGATATAGGGAAGGGGTGAATTATTTATCATTTTTTCTTTTTATAAATTTAACACACTAAGATTTTAAAAGAAGAAAATTATTATTAATAGTGTAAATGAGAAGAAATGATGAACTTAGATTAGAATGTAACTCCCTGAGTCTTCACAATATAATTTTTTTTAAATAAATTTAATCTCTTCAACTGAATGTGGTACACCCGACCCTAATATTTTTATTTTTGATGGTGTATCTGACACACACCAGCAAGATTAAAGAAATCATAATATATATAACTACTATAACATAGAAATTTAATTGTAGGTATGATTATTAACTAATTTATTATATATATATAAATATATGTTTCGTAATCAATATAAACTATTAATAAATTTTTATTAAATAATCAGTCAATTTTTAGTATAGTAATGTTCTTATTCAAAAACATGTTTTCTTGAAAAATAATTTTTATTACTTTTCATAAAAAAATATTATAATTAATTTTTGGAAATTTTAGAAACTTTATTTGATAAAATTAAATTCATTTTTAAAATAATCATATCAAAATTTACTTTGTATGAAATATTGATATTTTTCGAAAAATATTGATTTTTCAGTGAATAATGAAAAAGACCATTTTTTTGTAACAATGTAATTTATTTTCAATAACTTATATAATTTAAAAGTATATTTATGTTTATAATATGATTTAAAGTAACATAATTATTATTTAGTTTTATTTAATCTAATTAATTACATTTGAATCATCATTATACTGTGTTTTAGTATAAGTTTTATTTGGGTTTAAAAACGATATTTTTTTTCTGAAAATTGTTTTAACGTACATAATGTTTCTCCATTTTAATTACACTAAATAACTACTAATGAGGAATTAATTAAATAAAAATTATAGATTATATATCAATAAATACTAAATTACATTCACATAGAGATTATTATTAAACATAGAGTTATTAGAAAATCATATTTTTTCGTGAAAAAATACCCTTCTTGAAAACATATTTTTTCATCACATCTATGTGTTTTGTTTTAAATTTAATTCTTTTTAAAATTTCATAAAATTTGTTTTTAAAAATAAATTTTAAATTTTAAATCATAATTTCAAAATTATATTAGGTTTAATTTTTGAGAATTTTCTAAAAAGATTAATTTTGTGATGAATAGTGAAAATACTGAATATTAATTGAATACTACCATTTTTTTTAAATTATTTACAATGTTAAATTGCAATTTATATTTTTTTTAATATAAATTTTGTTAAATTATATATCTATTAATTCAATTTATGACATTTTTATATATTTAAAATTGAAATTGTATATAAAATCTTTGTAAACATTTGAACATTTCTCTTTGAAAACCCGCTTTCACATCAAATATGCAGGATTAGTTTTAAGTTAAATCTTTCCACTTATGTGAATTTAATTTAGAAAAATATATTAAATATTTTTAATAATAATAATTTATATTATATAACAATTTCAACTTAATCTTTGACCAAAATGAATAGTGAAAATAGTAAAAATTAAATACTGTGGTTAAGGTAAAAATAAGTTTACCGACGGTTATACTTAAAAGACAAGGTTTCAAATGACCTAAAAACATGTCTAAAATATATTTTATAGAAAATTTTAGACATTATCCATTATATTAGAGACAATTGTCCATTATTAGATCCTTTTTACATGAATAAAAACATGGGTCTAATTCATTCTATTTTTTTAAAAATAAGTGTGCCACTCACCTCTCTTATAAAAGGCCATCTATATCCTTCTCTCTTCACACCTTGAAAACCCATTATTTCATACATGAAATCCCAAAATAAATTCTATATTTATCACTAATAATTTTATAATCCTTAGTCTACTTATAAATCCGACCAAGGAATGCCTTTTGTGAAAGCAAAATGTAGTTAGTCGAAGAAGATGAGGTAAAAGCATATTCAACCAATATGAAGCATGAGGTATAGAATGTCTTAACACAATTTCCATTAATTGGGTTAAAATTATACTTGATTAATTATTTCATGCTAAGATTACATGCATAATTAAATTTTATTATTTTAAGTGGTACTTCCACTTTTTGTTTGCGGATTTACATTTAATACACATAATCATTTCAATGATTAATCCCCAATTCAATGATATGATCTTTGCAGTGGATTTCATGACTCAATTTCCATTAATTAGGTTAAAATTATACTTCATTGATTATGTAATGCTAAGATTGTGCGTGTAATTACAATTTATTATTTAATTTGTTATTCACACTTGTTTCATGTGGATCTAAATTTGATACAAATAATAATTTCACTAATTAATTTCGACTTTAATGACATAATCATTGTAAGATATTTCTTAACTAAATTTCCATTAATTGGGTTAAACTTCTAATTGATTGATTATATCCTACTAATATTATGTGTGTAATGAATTTTTATAATTTTATTTTGTACTTCTTGTTTTATGTAGATTTAATTTTGATGCACATAATCAATTCATTGATTAATCCCCACTTCAATGATATGATCTTTTAAGGATTTTTATCTCAATTTACCTTATTTTATACTTATGTCATGTTATGAACCTATCTTATTTTATGAGGTGTATATAAAGATACCTTTACATGTAATATCATGAATTTATTTATTTTCATGATATTTTATGTCTAATTTAATGTAATACTTTCATGGGGATTACGATTCAATGTTACCAAAGTGGTAAGACTTTTATGTCATAATCTCATCAATTATTGAGATTCTTTATGCTTAAATCTCAAATTTTTTAATATTATGATCTACATCTCAAGGATTCCCATTTTTTTCCTAACCTCTAGTTAATCATGCTATTTTCAATTAATAGTACCATTTTCCCACTCTTTGGTACAAAAAATAATTTAGAAAATAATTTTAAGAAAAATATTATTTATTTCTCTCTTCAGTAAAAAACCAATTTCCACCCAAAAACATGTTTTCTATTTTTTTAAAAATGATTTTATAATTATTCAAATGATTTATTAAAGATATTTTTACCCATGTTTTACTTTTTAGAATTTTTTTGAAATAAAACTTCATGTCATTTTCTAAACAATGCTCATTTGTCTTTAAAACAAATGTGAAAAGAATCTTTATTTTAACATGACCTGAATGGAATTTTCTAAAATCATGAACATTATTTTATTCAAATATTACTTTATAATTTTTCAAGGTTATTTTTAAATAAAATTATTTTAATTTTTTATAAAATGTGTTGTTCAAAATGTAAAGGATATTTTACTTAAGAAACATTTTAGATGATTTTAAAGCTTCTTTTATATGTTTCCAAGGTTGTTTTCAAAGAAAATGATTTTAACAATATTTTATGAATTTTTAGTTTTTAAAAATTTATTTTTCTCAAAATGAAAATGGTAATTTCTTCCAAATGTATTTAATTATATTCTAATAGTATCCTCATTCAACAATTTTAACAACCCTTATTGTTAATTATGATCCAATAGATATATTTTCTTATGATACCATCATAATTATTTATCTAGATGGATTATTATTTTTTCAAGGATATTTTTAGGGAACCTGATTTTTTCCCATGGGTTATTTATATTTCAAAAAGATTACTGTGGAACCAATTTCTTTTCTATAGGTTAACCATATTTCAAAGATATTGTCATGGAACCCGTTTCTTTTCCATGAGTAAACCTTATTTCAAAGTGATTGTTATAGAAGCTATTTCTTTTATATAGTTTAATTATGTTTCAAAGATATTGACATGAAAACCATTTATTTTCAATGGTTAAACCAAGTTATAAAATGAATAATGGTTGTTTCTATGATTTTTATGATGAAATATCTATGTAATTTATTCATGTTGTGGTTCTTAGACATTATATACGATGGGTTCACCCAAATAACATCAGGTGAGACCCTTATAGCTTATACTATGGGTGTTCTTAGATAGAAATGGGTGATAACATTATATTTTATATGATGGGTGCACCTAGATAGAACCAGATGAGCCTATTATATATTATACTATGAATGCGCCCAAATAGTGTCGAGTGAGCCTGGTAAAGCTTAAATTATGAGTGAAAGTATATAATGATCCAATGCATTCGGTAATGATTATTTTTTCTAGATAATTACATTAGAATAAATATATATGTTTATTTTATTTTTAAGGGTTCTGTAAGGGTTATCTAAGTATTCTATAAAGATGATATTCCAAGATACCAACACCTTTTATCTATTCTTTCCATGAGTTTATAATATTTCCTTTGATCAAGATTGATATCACATGGCTCATGATTATTGATTCTTATGAATATTTCCTTTGATAAAGACTTATTCCATGTTTCAAGATTGATTATTCAAGTATTGATGGGTATTATTTATTTTATGATTCACTCATGCACTCTGATTATGTCTTCATAATATTACCCAATTATTATACAAACTGATGAAATTAAATTATTAGTGATCATCTTTACACTTACTGAGCATTTTAAATCACCCTTCTTATGTTTCATTTTAACTAGGTTATCAAGTATGCTGTTAAATTAATTATGTATAGAAGGGTTTTTCATGGATGATGTGGATAAACTATTATGAAACATGAAAATATATGTACAGTGGGAAATATACTCTCTTAAATCCATGGGTATTATTTATGTAAGATATTTTCTTAATTATATAAAAATATAATCCTAAATGGTCCTTTAGAATGTAAGTGATCCAATTTTTCAGTTTTTAAATTTTATATTTTAGATGGAAAATATTTTGTCATGGACATCGATATAAAAACTAGAAATGTAAAGCTTATGATTTATGTACTAGATCTGAGAGTACGGGTCCTGGGCTATTATAGTAGGTATCGGAGGTTGGTTTAGATATATTTAGAGATTAGTAGGTCATCATATGAGGTTATCTTAAAAGTTATGGAAACCATTATAGGTCTGTAAGATTAATTATGATTATACGTTCAAATTATTAGATCTTTTTTTTTTGTTTTTAAGAGATCAGAGTGTAAAGTGATTAATGTAATTTTAAGAGATGTTTTATTAGGTTGAAGTTTATCAAATGATTTGTTTTAACCTGAAGTATGCATTTAATTTTTTTTTGGAAATTATTTTTAAGGAATTAATAAACTTTATGGTTTATAGGATCTTGGATATTGAGGTAGTTATGGGATCATAAGTTTTATCATATGGATAACCATGGTATTGAAGATTGATTTGGTGACTAAGTGATTAATTTAATTTTAAAATATCTATCTATATTTGTTTAGGTAATCTGAAAATTATAACATATCATTTAAGGTGAAAATGCTCTTTAATATTGATGTTGTTGAGGTTATTTTGGATATAGGGTTATTCATTCATAGAATGATTTAGTTTCAACTTTGGTTATTACCATTAAATTTTGAAGAATAATATAACATATAAAGGTTTATCCACTTTGGGAATTATATTACCATGTGAAAAAATATTGGTTTTGGTTAATGTATATAGACTGATGGAATACCATGATTATCCCTTTTATAGGTATATGGTCCTCAAAAGTTGATGCTAGCGCTTTAGGCCTTGAAAAATTCATCATGAATACTCATAATTTGGTAAAGAGGATGAAATTTTGGTGGAAATTGATAGAAATATGAAATTATAATCATAAAGTATTTTTTCCTTATTCACTTAGTTTAGATGGTAAAGTAATTCCTCAACATTCAAAAAATTATCTTGAAACAAAAATGTTATCCTATTACATTTATATCCGAAGAATCAAGTAGTCTTTTAAATAATCAAATATTTATGATTTTGAGGTACTTATATTTCCATTGATCATTCAACTTTTTTTTATAAATGTCTGAAATCACTCTCCAAAATTATTTATTCTTTTTATTCCCTGGCCAAATCTCTACTTACAACCAATGTTCTCATATTTGGAAACCTAGTATGTGTTATTATAGATGACCCTAATAATTCCCTATCAATTTTATAAAGAGGATGTTTTTTTAACCCATTTTAATATGTGTGAATACAAAAAAAATATTTTCAAATACCCACACTTTGATTACTGAGATAAAGTTTGAATTGTGAGGGTGTAATTTATTAAAGGGGGAGGATGTACCACCCTGTGATTTTGAGAGAATAAAAATGTGTTTGATAGCATAAACAACACTAAAAAATTGAAATTAGAAGACAAGGTAAATCCCAGTGACTTTAAAATATACTTATTTTTAAATAAATTTAATCTATTTGATAGCTTTTGGTACACACAACCCTGATATTTTTATGGTTGATCACATATTCAACACGCAACAATGAGTTTAAATGATCTCGGGTATATATAACCACATAACCTTGCCGTTAAATTGGTGGGAATGAATATAATTAACTAATCTATGATATATATATATACACTACTCAATATAATTTATTTATAATTCCTTAGTAAATAGTTATCAATTTTTAGTAAAGTAGTTTTATTCTTAAAAAATTTGTATACTTCAAAAATGATTTTTATTATTTTTAATGAAAAAACTATTATAATTATTTTTTTAGAACTTTAAGAAAATTTATTTAATAAAATTAACTTCATTATTTGAATAATAATTCAAAAAATTACTCTGGGTGATATTTTGGTATTTTTCAGGAAATATTGATTTTCAGTGAATAGTGAAAAATATTGATTTTTGTAAAAATGTCATTTATTATCAATAAATTAAGTAATTTAAAATTCACATTATATTATTAATATTATTTAATATAATAAAATTATTATTTACTCATATTAAATCCACTTTATAAAATTTAATCATTATTATATTGTATTTTAGTATAATTGTTTTTTAGTTTTGAAAGCATAATTTTTCTGAGAACTACTTTAAAGTACATAATTTTATCCATATTAATTAGTTAAAATAACCCTTAATGAATAATTATTTAAATGAAAATAATCAATTATATATATATAAATATTAATTTATATTCATAAAATTATAATTGTTGTACATAGATTTAATATAAAATCATCTTATAGTTGAAAAAACACACTTATTGAAAACCTTCTTTTTTGTCATGTATGTGTGTTTTAGTTTAATTTTTTTTTCATTTTTATAAAATTTATTTTAAAAAATTAAATAAAATATTTAAATCTTCATTTCAAAATTATATTAATCTGATTTTTTGATAATTTTTTGAAAAAGATTAATTTTTGATGAATAGTGAAAAAATGATGAATTTCAGTTAAAAACTATCTTTTTGTTCAAATTATTTATAAAGTTTAACTATGTTTTATATTGTTTTAATGTAATATTAGTTCAATTATATATGTATTAATGCAATTCAGGTCATTTCAATTATTTTGTAAATGAATTTGGATATAAAAACTTTATAAACATTTGAACATTATCTCTTGGGAAACTCGCTTTCTCATCGCGTATGTGAGATTAAGTTTAAAATAAATAGTTAAACCTCTATGAATTGAATTTGGAAAAATGGATTCCATATTTTAAATCAAAATAATTTATATTATCTAATAATTTTAACTTAATTTTTTTACCAAAATGAATAGTAAAAACAATAAAATTATTTACCGCGGTTAATGTAAAAATGGGTTTACTATAGAGTTAAAATAAAAATATAAGGGTTAAAATAACATAAACGCTTATCTAAAATCCATTTTATGGATATATTTTGACTTTAACACTTATAGGATCAATAATGGTCCATTATTTTATCTTTTTGATATGAAAAAATGTTGGAAAATTCACTCTTTTCAAAAATTACAAGTGTGCCACTCATCTAAATTATAAAAGGCAACCCTTATCCTCATCTCTTAACACCTTCAAAACCCATTGGTTAGGTCAATACCAATGAAATTAACTTATAAAATTCCCTAATATCATCCTAGAAGCCTTAGTGTGGTCATAAATCCAACCATGTAAGATCTTTTGTGAAAACCAAAAGAAGTTACCTGAAGAAGAGGATTTTAAAGAACATTAAACCAAAAGGATGCATGAGGAAATATATTTATTAACTCAATTTCCATTAATTGGGTTAAAATTATGATTATTTAATTATTTCATGCTAATATTATGCATGTAATTACATTTTATTATTTTATGTGGTATTTCCTTTATTTATGTTGATTTTCATTTGATATACATAATCATTTCATTGATTAATCCTACTCAAATGATATGATATTTGTTGGGAATTTCTTAACTAAATTTCCATTCATTAGGTTAAACCTATAACTTATTGATTATTTCATGATAATATTATTTTTGTAATAATATTTTACTATTTTATGGGGTAGTTCCATGTGTTTTATATGGATTTACAATTGATACACATAATCATTTCACTTTTTAATCCCGACTTCAATGATATGATCTCTTTAAGGGATTTCTTTACTCAATTTCTATTCACTCGGTTAACATCAACTTTTCTGAATATGTTATTCTAATATTATGTGTGTAAAAATATTTAACTATTTTATTTTATATTTCCACTTGATGTGTATTTAAATTTGATACACATAATAAATTCATTGATTAATGTTCACTTCAATGATATGATATTTGTAATGGATTTTGTCTCAATTTTCCTTATTTGATAATTATGACATGTTATAAACCTAAATGATTTTATGGGGTGTATATACAACCACTTTTACAAGTAATATAATTAATTTATTTATTCTCATGATATTTTATATTTAATTTAATGTTATAACTTCATGGTGAAAACTATTCAATGTTACCAAAGTGGTAAGAGTTTTATGTTACAATCTTGTCAATTATTAGGACTATTTATAATTAAGTCTCTAATGTTGAAATATTATGATCTACATATCAACAATTCTCATGATTTTTCTTATCCTATGGTTATTCATGATATTTTCAAGTAATCTTACCATTTTCCACTCTTTGGTACTTAAAATAATTGAGAAAACATTTTTAAGAAAAATCATCTTTATTTCTATCTTCGATTGAAAATCCTTTTTCTCCAAAAATCATGTTTTCTAAATTTTTTTTCAATTTTTTAACATTATTATAATTATTTATTAAAAATATTTTTACCCATGATTGACTTTTTACAAAATGTTTTTAAAGGAATCATTATGTCATTTTCAAAACAATTCCTATTTGGATTTTACTAGAAATATGAAATGAATCTTTATTTTAATATGTATGGGATGAATGAAATTTTCCACCATCATTATCATTATATTATTTGAAGATTAATTTATAATATTTCAAGTTTATTTTCAAGTAAAAGGATTTTAAATTTTTTTAAAAGTTTTTTTTTCAATATGGAAGGGATGTTTTCCTCAAGAAAAGTTTTAAATGATTTTTAAAGCTTCCTTTATATGTTTCCAATGTTGTTTTAAGAGAAAAGAATTTTCTTAATATTTGGTGATTGTTTTAAAAATTGATTTTTTAAAATGAAAATGTGACATTCCTTTGAATGCCTTTAATGAAATTTTAATGGAATCCCCATTCCTCAATGTCAACAAAACTATTTGTTAGTTGTGGTCTAATGGGGGTAATTTTTAATGATACCATCCACATTATTTCTATATATAGATTAAGATTATTTCAATGTGATTGTTATGGAACCCATATCTTTCCCATAGGTTAATGATAATTCAAATAGATTGTTATGGAACCTATTTCTTTTCCACATGTTAACCATGTTTCAAAGAGATTGTTATAGAACCCATTTATTTTCCATGGGTTTTCCGTGTTTCAAATAGTTTATTATGGATCCCATTTAATTTACATGGGTTAATCATGTTTCAAAGATATTTACATGAAACTCATGTATTTCCCATGGATTAATCAAGTTATGAATGTAATAAAGATTGTTTCTATGATTTTATAATGAAAGATATATGTAATTTATTCATGTTATGGTCCTTAAAAATTATATATGATGGTTGTGATCAGATATTATCATGTGACCTCATTATATATTATATAATGGGTGTGCTTAGATATAATTTTTTGATCTCATTATATATTATGTGATGGGTGTTCCCAGATATCACCAGGTGAGCCCGTTGTTCCTTATATGATGGGTATGCTCAGATTGCACCAGGTGAGCCCGATATAGCTTAAATGATGGTATGCCCAAATAGCACTCTAATACATTGGGTAGTGATTATTTTCTCTAGATAATTATATTGTAAGTGAAATGTATAGTTATTCTATTTGTAATGGTACTGTAAGTGTTCTATGAATAAGATATTCTACGATACCAACATGTTTTTATCTATGGTTTCCATGAGTTTATAATGTTTCCTTTGACCAGGATTGATATCACATGGATATTTATTATTGATTCTTATGACTCTTTAATTTTTTAATGTTTTATTCCATGTTTCATGATTTATTATTTAGGTATTCATGGGTATGAGTTCTTTTATGATTTTCTCATGCACTCTTATTATGTCTTCATACTCTTATTCCATTCTTATACTCAATAATGACATTAAATTGTTAATGATTATGTTTACCCTTATTAAGTATTTAATCTAACCCTTAATATATTTATTTTACCCAGGTTATCAATTATTATGTTGAATTAATTATTCCTATAAGGGTTTCATATGGATTATGTTGATGACCTACTATGGAATATTAAAATATGGGTATAGTGGGAAAGATACTCTCTTGAATTCATGGGTATTATTAATGTAAGAGTTTTTATTAATTTTATAAAACTTTAAACCTAAAATTTCCTTGAGAATGTAAGTGATATGATTTTCCCCTTTTGATATTATACGTTTTTGAGGAAAAATTGGCTCACCTCTATTAGTATCAAAGTATGAAATGTAAAGTTTAGGATTTCATCAATGGATCTGGGAGTAAGGGTCCTGGGATGTTATAACAAAATCCTCATTTAAATCAATTTTTTTGGGTTATTAAAAGCCTCAGTATAATAATATTGTGTTATAAAACCCTAGAAAAATTTTATAGTAAATGAAAGTCAAAGAAAATAAGGATTTATAAAGTTAAATCTTAGAAGCCTACTCCTTACCAGTTTCAGTATGTGTTTTGAGACATGGTTTCTCCACTATAAATAACTTGAGTAGAGTCCCAAGTTATATATAAAAATATATATGTATAATCTCTATAAATACTTATCAGACAGTCTATCAAAATTTATAATCCTTAAGTGATCATAGTAGCTACCTATCGATGAGTTATTTAAACTATCTTCTGATAGTTGAATCAATGTCCTAAAAATATTATTTCCACCTCTTATTGGAATCTTTATACAGCCTCCCGATAATCATTAAAAGACCCTCCCAAACCCCTTATTTGAAAAATTATTAAAATTCTTCTTCAATGGTATAAATTCATCTTTATTCCCCTTTAATTATATAAGTTATATCTTTTTAAGGATCAATTTGTCTTTCTCACTGACTCTCCTAGTGAAATGATAATATTTTATATAGTAGGAAGTGTTCATACTTATAACTTTCTCCACAAATCCAACTCTGAAGAAACAACATTGGGTTTCCTCTTCTTCTTCATTTATTCATAGAATATCCTGAATACATTTGAGTAAGTACTCCTTCATATTCTTTAAGAGTGCCTCTAGTTCTCTTCTCCTATCACAATTGTTCCATACCTTCTTCTTCTCAAGATGTGTATTAAATTTAGGATATCTCACTATATTTTTCTTAATACACCTAAATGCTTAATTTTCAATCAATACTCATGCTTTATTTTTGGGTCTTCTCATATTTCCAAAAATGGAAATAACTCATTAGATTTCTACAAGTATAGAAAGTTACATCACATGAATTAACTAATTTTCCATGATCTACATGAGAATTAGGATCTAATTTTTCATCTACCTCATGTGGGTTGTACCCAAATTCTAACTTTCATCATTATAAAAACTCAAAATAAATCATAGTCCATTAAAATCATCATGATAATTGATTAATGAGGAATATAACATGGGAATCACTTGATTTTATTCTCTATTTATTCATAATATTTACTCTGAATATTTATCATATTTCCACTGACATTCATACTTATAAAGTTTTCTTAAGTTTGTAGTTTTTCTCAATATTTGGAAAATTTTATAATTCATATGATGATGGTGTATATGAAAATCATGGTTACAAAGACTGGAATCATTCTTACATAGTCTTATCCAAACAAAAATAATGCTTATAAAAAACTTGAAATGATACCTACTCACATGATACACCTTTTAATGATGCTTACCTAGGTAATGGATAATGTTTATACATATAGAATTCATTTGTACCCAAAAATGTATAATATTTGTACAATATTAGAATGACAGTTACATAATCGTAGGATGATTATTACATAACTAGTACTTTTATAATTTTTCAATGTCTTCTACTATATATAAAGGCCAGAGATGCTATATGATGTATTCATAGAACAAAAAATGATTCTTACACAACCTCCATTCATCCTTATATTGCATAATTATTTGATATAGGTGTAAGTGATCTTTATACAATCTATAGAATTATAAACCCTTCATATAAGAGAGTATAAACACTAAATACAACAACCAACATTCTATGAATTCCAAGAATGATTTCTCAAATTTCATCTTTCTCTTCCTTGAAACATTGAACTTGATCTAATCATTTTAAATCCAACTTTTCAAGTCGTTCATTAGGAGTCAAAAACCATATCTTCAACTTCAAATCATTCTTTCTTAACATGATGTGGAAAATTATTTGCTAAATCATTAGCAATTTTCACGGTAAAAAATACCATCTCAATAATGATCACATGTAAAGGGATTATACATTGAATATTTCTAGCCACATTATCTATGAAGAAGCCAAAATTAATTTATCATTTATGATGGAAACACCTTATAATATTTTAAACACATACCCACCACATATTGACTGGATACTATCATCATAATAACCTGATGAAAAAAATGAAATCAATTAATTGGATCTTCAATCCCCCTTTTTATTTATTCGAAAACCCATTAAACATCTATGTAAATGTGGGTATTTGAGATACTTTATTCTCACCATTTTTTTAATAAATTTAAATAATATACAGGGGGTTCAATTTACTTATAAAATTCTTATTTTTTTAAGATAATGGTTTTTTATATATTCTTCTTCTCTAACTTTCTATCATAATTTCCTAATTTTTCTTTTAAGAGAGATATATGGAACCACAAAAAACATATCCAATAGCCTTTAGTTGGTCTACTCTAAGTCTATATAGAGAAACCCAATATAGAAAACAATAGAGTCTTTAATAATATGTAAATACTCTATATAAATTCCCACTCATGTGATAACACTTACAAACTTCTCAATTTAGGGGGTAGGTAACAGATTAATCAACAATTTCATGTATCTTATTCATATATCAAAAAGTTCATCAAAAAATTTCATGTTCATGAAAATTTATTCCTGCTTTTCCTTTCAAACACATTAACCAACACTCCCATTTTGTAAACAGATATTCTATAATAAAAAAAGGTGAAAAATATAAATGGAATACATTGACCTTCAATTATTATAAGGTTTTCCAAAATTCTAGAATCAATACAGAATCATATTCTGATATCTCTTTTTCTAAATTACTTCCACTCAAGAGGAGCACACACTTCCTCTTCATCATGGTTGACTATTCTTCAGCAATGCTACTTGATAGTCACCTTTTTCTTATTGTACATAGTAATTAAAATACTCATCTAGTTTCCACTGATTTATCTCTTTAAATTACTCATATATGAGTATTAATAAAAAAATAAATGGGAATAAGGAGCGGGTTAATTTTTTATTAATAATATAATCAAGGTTGAGAGTTGTATCACAACTAGGTTCCAACATGTTTTTTAGTATTATCACTTACAGTTCCCTTAATGACTCCTCTTTTGAATTTCATTTTATGATTTTTCATAGAAAATGTGGTGTTATAATTTTTCTCAACTATATAATTGTGTAGATACTCATTATTGTGAGCCATAAAAGAAAAATCACATTCATAAGTATTCTCCTTCTTATGCATTGGATTTTTAGGCTGATATGATAACACTAATGAATTACTTTTTGAATCCTACAAAACTTTCTCAAGCTTCCCACAAACCATATAATATTATTACTAGTTTTTAAATTTTAATAACCTTTAAAATTATTGTAATACTTCTTGTCTATATTTATCATATTAATTATCTTGTTCCATTTTCACTTTTATCTTTTTGAAAGAGTTACCTTGACTAGAAATGTTTATTTAACATTTC
This sequence comes from Viscum album, assembly GCA_963277665.1. Classification (NCBI taxonomy): domain Eukaryota; kingdom Viridiplantae; phylum Streptophyta; class Magnoliopsida; order Santalales; family Viscaceae; genus Viscum; species Viscum album. The sequence continues at coordinate 607,856,521 of OY728150.1, read as the reverse complement.
TTTTTTATTTTTTTCACTCCAGAAGCCTATAATTTCTATCCTAGAAGTATTATCATGAAATATTTAGTATTTTGAAATTAATGGAATCATATTAAATAAATATACTCTAGGAATTCATATTTATTTTTATAGACAGACATGCAGATTTTCCATCAACAAACTGCCATATTCTAAGAGTGTTTCTGCTTTTAAAAGAACCACTCCTATTCTTTTTATATATTCCCCCCTCGATTCATTATAAATCCATGGGATTTACATGTTATACAAAAAAATGTAGGATTTGTGCCTAAATGTCCTATAACACAAATAGTACCCTTTGAATCTTGATTTTTCAAAACATTGGTGAGTCTATATATTAAAAACTACTTGTTGTCCAGGTGTACTAGAACCTTGATTTTACCCTTTTCCATGGGATGATTTCTTTATTTCATCAAATAAAATATTACTTGTTATTGTAGTTAATATATTACATATTAATTTATCATGATAAGTAATAGTTTTATCATTAATACATGTGCTAACTGCCAATAGATTCAACATCACATGAAAAACTAGGACTAATCTATACCATTATATTAGGACTGGTCTTCTCAAAATCCTTGGATGATACTACTATAATTTACACTTATTTTAAAAAATATTTTCTCATGTTATTCAATGTGTTTTAATATTTAAGACATATATATTATACATCAAGAAGAACTTATTCCTTACCATCCAATTATTCAATAATATCTTCAAGAATATTATCCTATTCTATATTTTTACCTTGGAAATTTTTTATCTCTTTGATTAGATCAATGTATTAATAATTTTCAATTATTTTATCTGTTTATGGAAACTTTTCTTTCTTTTTGATCTTGTAATTTTTCTCAAGGCAGACTGAAATTTATATCTCAATATATTCTTAGTATAGCTTTCCACATCTTTCTTATCTTCACTATATGATGTGTCATCATGATTTATAATCTTAACTATGAATGTTTTTTGATGAATAATTTTATTATCCAACTCACTCAAGGATTATTCCAAGTATTTAGTTTGTTATTTTATCATTAAAATTTTCATGAAGTTTATTAAAGTTTTTTTTAAATCACTTTTTTTTTGAATTTTATAGAAATTCCCTTTTAAAATATTTTTTACTCATGAACACTTTCACTTTCATTATACTTCTTCTTCGGAAAGTTGATAGAAAAATTCCTAGAGAATCTATAATAAAATATTTAATAGGAAGAAAACCATTGTATTTTCCTTTCCATCTTTTGATGTTCTAAGAAATAATTTTCAAAGATTTCTTATACTCCACATTCCATCATCACTTTTAGAACCCAAATTAAATTCAAAACTATTATCATTTTAATTTTGTTTCATCAGGGATTTGAATTCTATCCCCTAATTTTATTTATTTATGAAAACATGTGTTTTTATCGATTCATGGTTAAAGAGGGTATTTTGTAGTTTATTAAGGGAGAGATCACATGTATCCTCCAAAACTGATATATTTGAGTTAAATCTGTCAAGGAAATTCCTTATTAGATTCACTAAAATGATGGAATCTTCTATATTATCACCAAATCCTATAATATGGTTGTAAATATCATTAAACCTAGAAAATTAGTTATCTATACCCGCATCATCTTCCATGTGTTTATATCCATACTTTTCTCTCTAAATATGATGTTTGTCTTCCTTAATCATCAAATTTCCTTTATACACATTTTAACCTTTTCCCACATATCCTTAGAAGTTTTAAGTCACATTATCTTGGTGTAGAATTTATCAAATAGAGATGATAAAATTGAATTTATAGCTTTATAATCCACATAAAGATTATTTTTCTTAGAAAAAAATCACAATAGAATCTCTTCCTAGTGGAGGAAATACAGATATTATAGTATCACTTACCTCAAGGACCTATGATAAAAAATGTGAGAGTATTTAGTTATTACATCCATAAAAATAGGCACTCCTTAGTTGTTGATAATATCAAGTTCCTCCGTGCTTCTATTTGTATCTTTTAAAGGCATCCAAGATTTTAAGTAAAATCCTTGATCTAATCTTTTTGTGTTATAAAACATCACCTTAATAGTTTAGTAAATGAAAGACATGGAACATAAGGATTTACAAGGTTCAACCTTGAAAGCCTATACATTTATATATTTCGGTTATGTTCTAAGATCTAGTTTCTATGCTATAAATCACTCAATTATAGTTATAGTCTATATATCAAAAATATTGAAGGATAACCTCAAAAAATTCCCATAATAAAATCTCTTGAAATGTATGGTCTTTATGTTATCGCAGCAGCCGCCTTCTGACGAGTTCTTTATATTGGATCCTTCCAATTTAAGTTATCACTCAAAAATATTCTTATCAACTCCTAGTGGGATATTTATTCTCCCTATGTATAGTTCTTCAAGGGTCCTCCCAAAACCCTCCTTTGAACAGGTCTTCAACTTCTTTTTCAATGGTTGGTAGTGGGAATTTTAAATTCTCCACATCCTCTCTTTATAGGGATCACTTTATCTTGATCATAAACTTTCCTGATGATATGATGATTCCATAGGTATAAATAACTGATTTATTATTCTCACTTTCTTATCATCTTCAACTCTACAACAATAACATTTGGTTTTTTATTATTCTTTTTATATTCATAAGATATCCTAAATATAGTCGAGTTCTACTCCACATTATTTCAGAGTTATTCTAGTTTTCTTATCCTCCCACAGTTGTTCCATGTAATTCCTTAGCCATGGGCCACTCATTAATGCCTAGAACAAAGATCCATTAGACCTCAATAACACATTAACATATGCTAGAGGCTACCAAATAGTAGTGATGGTCTAAGGATGTACGTTGGGGAGACTATAATCTCACATTAGAGTGTATTAATAGAAAAAAATAATTGAAATCATATACCTCATCAGGTAAAGAAGTAAACATACATAAAAAAGTGTAAACTTGTAACCATAGTGCAGATATATAAAAATAAACTATATACATATCAAGAAGTCATATATCGTAAATAAGGTAGTATAAACCAATATAGATAAAGGAATTTTGTTTCCAAAAAACTCAGAAACTCTATAATAAATAATCTCATGTCTTAGTCCAGTACCAATATTCCATCCTCCATCCTAGTAGTCCAAATAAAGAATTAGTCATAGGGAACTTTCTATTGTCTTGACCAGTAACCAAGAAGTATTATGGGTATCAAATTATATCTTGAGATGAGGGTGAGTAAAACTCATTGTGCCACCACCAATTATTTCTATAAGAATATAAAATTTGAACAATAAGTGTATATTTACGTGCGTACTAAATAAAACAATTCAATTATTGAGTTCTAAAGTGACAGCTTTAATCAGCCATACCCAATTTGATCTAATCCAGATGTCTCTATGCATAGTATCTCAAGTAGGCTTACATGAATCTATGGAGTGAATCTATATAATTATAAAACTGTAATCATTATTAGTCTTATGGGGGTTTCCCCAAAGCATTATAAACCAGAATCATCACAAATTCAAGGGGAATTTTCCAATTTCATTCAAAACTAGAATCCTAATGAATCCAAGGGAGATTTCCACAAGGAATTTAAAACAAAATTTATCTACATAAACCTCAAGTGGTTTCCCCAAGGAATTACAAAATATTAATAAAAAATAATATACTTATTAAATTAAATAATCAATTATTTTAGTTTATTTTTAATAGGTCTCACATAAAAAACATGTACCCTAGATCCAAGATTATGATATAAAAACCCTAAACTATTCACTCATGAAAAATTACTCATTATTGTGAACCCCTAAGGGCATACCTTTCATTACCCAATTAATTTACCAAGTCAAGCATGCCACAAGTTTGGCTAAAGTTTTGGTTGTATTATCAATGAGATTTTTGTGGCCCATGGAGAAGTTTAATTTCATGAAGGAATGTCACAAGATATTTATTTTTAATTTTTATATCAACCAAATGGTGTTATTATGTGACCAAAATTCACACACATAATGAAATTGTGATACTTTGAAGGGATATCTTACAAACCACTTACCTTATGCTTTTAAATATCTACTCATCCAAAATTAGCCACTTATTTAATCTAAAATGGTAGAAATTAGGAAACCATAAGAATACCTTAAAAATAAGGAATGATAGATGAAAATAAGATGATATATATTGGTAGAAAAACAAATGAATAAAGTAAGAGAAAAAACTAATAGACTTACATCAAGATCCTATTAAAAATGAATGGCATTTGATTCCATGGAAAAATGAGGGAGAATACCAATTATGAAGGGAGAAGTCTAATGGGAAGGGAGGAGAACATCATGAATTAACTATAGGGGAAAACGTTTTTATATTATGAATCCTACCATTAAAATAATTAATTAATATAAAAAGGTCTCCATGCATGATTGATGTGGTAAAAACTTGGTTTATTCCATTAATTAGTCAAGGTAGGATCCCATCCCCTTTTACTGGCCTTTTTATGGTGTGAATCCAGGCTTCATGCCTTGAATGGTTGTAGTCTATAATCCCTTGGATATAGGCCTACCTGATCATCTTGAAAATTCTCTTAAGCCATCCTTGACCATAAAAAAAATCATGACTAAATAAAATAAATGGGGTTTAGTATTAATTTAAAGGAATTTATACCTTGAAAGGTCATGGGTTTTTAAACACCCCCAATATATAGTAATTCATCCTTGAGGTTCTCTCCCAAACATCACCAAGAATCAACAGAAAACAACTCCATCCATTAGGTCCACATATTAGACTCTCTCCCTCATGCAACCTCTTGGATATGTCTATGCTACCATTGTATATGCATGAGAGGAACTATCTCACCATGAATATCATTCTATCTATGATCCACTATAGGTACTAGATGCTCCCCAAAATACGCATCAGCCTTAAGATCAACATCCTTGATATTGAGCACTTGAGATAGATCATAATAATGTAGTAAAATATTTGAGATGTGGAATACATTATGAATAGCACTAAAATTGTATAGTATATCCAACTAGAACACTACTAGATCAATCCTCTCCACTATTATTAATGACCCCACATATCTAGGTTCTAGATTTCCCTAAATCAAAATACAATGGTTTCCCAATGTTGGTGGAAATCATAAGAATACCAGGTCACCCACCTAAAACTCAAGAGGTTATCATCAACCATTTTTATAAGATATTTTTTTGACTCTCACCAAATTACATCCATTTATAGATCAACTGAATATGATCTGATGTTTCTTTCATGTTATTCGATCCAATCATTACTGAATCACCGGCATTAAACCAACATAGAGTTGAATGACATTTTCGACCATATAAATCTAGGTTTGGTGATATATATATATATATTAATTCCTAATAACTATTATTGTAATATAATTCCACCAAGGCTAAGTGGTTCTCCCAAGAATGACCAAAATCTAGGATCCATTCCCTTAACATGTCCTCTATGGTCTGAATAGTGTGTTCAAACTACCTATTTATATAGTGGTGATATAATATGACTAGACACATCCATGTATCAATCGCATTTTACAACATCTGTCTACATCTCCTCATGCACCATTCATGAACTATAATGGTCATTGAGACCCAATGCAAAAACCATATTATATGCCTCCCTTTAGTTAGGTTCTTGCTAACTCTACACCTAAAATAGCTCTACTACTCAAAACCTCATCGAAAAACACATCATAATGCTGATAAGTTTAACCAACTCCACCATAAATCCCCATTTCTAGAAGCATTCAGGAATTCATAAGTTTACAAACATCACACTACATTGGTTGATGTCATTGGTCTATACCATCCCATTTATCATCTAAAATTATTATCAAACCCCACAATCTCTCTCTATAGGGTGTCTATAACACAAGGCCTTTCTTTATTATTCATGTACGCATACTATCTTTGGAAAATTATATCCCACATACTCAATTACCCTACATGCCTTCTTCCTAATATACACACCTGGTCATACCAACCAACTCTTATCTAGTATCTAGTAGTTTTCAAATACTAATCACACTACCCACAACCAATTTTCATCAAAAAATTTCCATACTTGAATACCTTCCCTTTTCGGCACCTAGACTGACCACTTATACTCAAGTAGTACCACAAACTACAATCCCCTTCAATTGGATTCATAAATATGTCACTTCTAGTATTTAAAAAATATTGATAAAAAATGAGCATCACACACTCAATCTGTCCATGGTGTGCTCCCCACTAAAGGAATTACTTATTACTAATCTATGAGAATGATCATATCTAGTATCCACCATCATCCAAACACTATTATTCCCAATCCCCACTCATTTAAAATTAACAAGTCCCCATATCAAGGCCAACTCTAGACTCTATTAACATTGTAGTGCCACATGAAACTAATTTTGAATAGTATCCAAAAATATCCACCATTCACCCAGTCCCGCTGAACCTAACACAAGGTCCATGAACTTTCTCAACATCCTGTGGCGCTCATGTTTTATCCACCTATGGGCTCTATATAGACTCAATAGTAACTCTTATTCATGTCCGTACTCATATTTCTATAGTTAAGGGATCTCTTGGTCTTAGAGCCATCACACTATGTGAATTAACACCTTGATTTCTCACGAGATCCATAAATCATCACCCTATAGATCACACCTTTAACACATGTCATGAATCATCAATGACATGAGTTGACCATCAAAACATTACAAAACCCTCATAAAACCATGTTCGATTCATTATCATTTACAAAGACCTCATGTTACGCATCAATCAAACTCCAAAGTATCCACTCCCCAAGACAATCTAGAACTATCCATATCCTAGAGTAGATCCTACACTAACAATAATATGTCTTGGTATCAAGGGTCTACAACCAATTATTATTCCATGTTCAATAAGTAATTTCATACCTTTTTAGTATCACCTCAGACATATTCATCCACCAGTCCAATCGATAACTCATCACCTCAATCTATATAGTCAGAGAAAACTAAGGAATATTAGACCCCACTAGAACAAATTGTAACCTCATATGGTCTTAAAACCAATAGGTCTCTAGGGAACCAACACATACTTCCCAAAACAGTCCATCCATACACTAGGATAGAATCAAGTGAAACCACCATGAATTTCCATCTCTTATCATGAACATACCGCAGGAGTCATGTATTTACCCAACTTAATATTTTAATCCTAGAGATTTATTAGAATCCTCCAATAAAATTATTTCAAATGAAATCCAAATCTAGCCACAACAATTAAAATACAAAGATTACCTCTATAAGGATAATATTAGGTTTCACCAATCCACCTAACATGTATGTTAAAAAACCACTCACTTAGTACATGCTAATAGAGTTTCTCATTCAACCTTTCACAACAGTGCTTAACATTACCTATTTCCCGCCAGACATACCTAGAAATAATACATTCTAATGTCATACTATTACATCATCTAAATCGATTATACCAAATAATATTCCATTAATCCAAGGATCATCTTCCTAATAACCTAGTTTAACACACTCACTAGACATAAATATCAACTAGATGAAAGAATTTAATAGATTCTTTCTTTCTAATAATCCTAGAGAATATCACTTATTCTATGGAAAAAAACATGATCACCAACCACCCCAACTGTCATTACAAAACTAGAAGTGTCTACCCATTCTCTACCCATTATATATCTAACCATCTAGGATCACCCATCCAATAAAGTTAGTATTCTAACTGATCCTTCCTTTCAAAACCAAGACACAACCCATAAAATTAAGGTTGGACATCAATATACAAAATATATAAGGCACCTACATGCCCTTCCCAAGTATTTTTTAGCACTTACACGCATCAATATCAATGTAAAGCATCTATCATGCTTCTTTTCACTAAGGCATACACCAATATGGGCTAACCCCTCTCTTAGGTTATCCTCATATATCACATCTATCACCAATAATAATAGGAAAATTCCCTATTACTCAGTCGAAATTCTTAACTCACCAATATCCTAATCCCCATTTCAACATCATAAAGAAACTCATAGACCATCACAACCCCTCTATGGTTCATACAAAAACACACAAGTAACCCGTATTAAATCCAATTACCCACTCTATGGTTAGCCTCAACTTATATTCCTACAAAAAAGAGGGAATGAAATAAAATATGATACATCTCTCCAATTCAATCAGGTCATACAACATAGTGGTATCATATAAAATCTTGAGTGTAGTCCACCCCACTCACTATTAGGTTATTCATAAACCTACAAAGGTTATAGATAGTCATGTATATCACATTTTTCAATGTCATAGTTAAAAAAAATCACAAGATGTACAAAATCCCATTATCTTACACACCCAAAGTCATGAAGGTCTCACAATATGGCCTCCCTCTCTACCCCCATCTACCCATTTTCAAGATCAATTCATGCACAATTAATATTCACATACTAATATATATATATCTATTCAAATCTTGGATATCATAGTTCAAGGAAAGTAATAATGTGAATAATGACCAACTATTCTTTGCATATCCTATAAGTGGAACCTTATAACTCATGCACTCTCAATATCCCCATCTACCCATACACAAGTTTAATACCATATACCCATGAATTACACATTGTGAACATAAGATCCATATCATCACACTTTTCCTTGTTAATTTAATGATATTTTTTTACAATTCAGGCTCAGTAAAATTAAATTACAATTAAAAGTTATAAAAGAAAATGATTTATAAGTTACAATTTGATTTTTATTTAGTCACAAAGACATCATAATTAAGATAATAGATAATTTAATACACATCTTAACCATTTAAAAGATTGGTTAAGTAAGACACCAAAATAAATTTATACGGGAAATCACCATATAAATTATTGTCGACACTTTAAATAACCTAACATTATCATATTACAAGTATCAAATCTTAGGAAATTATAAAAATGATAAGTGATTCTAATGTGCCTAATATGATTCACTAACACATTAATGCCCCAGCTACAGGACACTCAACAATACCTTGATCAGAGATCCACTAGACATCAACTATGCCTCCTCGTTTTCCAATAGTTTCCAACTACCAGGGAGGGTTTAAGGTGGTATGATAGGAATATTATACCCCCCATATAAAAGTTCAATAACAATATAAATAATAAAAATAATAAACATTTATAGAGTTTATATTTTTAAAATTTTCTTGTTTATTTCAATGATTTTATCCCCACTAATTTGTATTTTTATGTGAAATAGCATCATGTTGGGAATTTTGATGAGTTTTGAGATAAATTGTAAAAATTTCATAATTATATAATTTTAACAGTTATTTTATAACTTTGGTATTTTAGGAATAAACTTTTTAGTATAGATCCAATTATCGAAATTATTTTTTAAGATCCCTTGTCTCCTTAGATACATTTATTCCAAATGTTTGAAGTTCTTAATCGACCATTTTGAGGCCCAAAACAATTATTCAAAACTGGAAGATGAATAGTCATATAGAATTAACCTACCTTTAGTAAGAAAGGAATAACATGAGCTATATTTTTCTAAACGTTGTTAATCCATTTTGATAGAAATAGGACTCCAAGTTTTGTATTTTCATTAAATGTCATAGATAAATTTGCTCAGTAAGGTAGTTTATTAATGTGACCAAGTGTAGGAATATAAAGGGATACTTCATCCAAAATAATTTATCTTCAGTAATTTGTTCATAAGATTTTTCACCACATATAAAACTGATCTCAAATAATTTGTGTGAACAGATAATAAATTTTAAAACAACATTCAATAAGGGAGCCCAATGATATTTAAACTCCAAATAGGAAGAAATTTAGAAACATTATAGAGGATAGAAACTGGAAAAAATATTTTTCGCCCCTCTTCACTATATATTTTTACCTCCACTTCATTTTATAGGATTTTTAGAAATAGGGAGTGGGATATTATGGAGAGGATATTCTCAATATGGGTAGTTTTTATGAAGTAATCAATCCATGAAGGGATAAACTCCAACTATCAGTGGAAAGTGAAGATCCAAAGACATTGTCATTTTGATTTGGAGATTTTCATCATAAACTCTTTCCTTATGAATTATTATATATACCTTTTTCTTGATTTAAGGAGGTATATTTCTTTCATGTTTGAACTTTATTTTAATTTTTTGTAGTTTTTTTATAAACTTATGACTGGAATATAATTTTATTGTTTTTTAAAATTCGATGAGAGAGGACTCATTATTGGGAAAAATAAGTTAAATTATATTTGGTTTCTCAAAGGTCATTGGGTAATAAAAATAACTTTAATAAGAGTATAAAACACATATTTGAGGTCTCAATATGGTTTTTAGTCAATTAAGGTGTATAACAAGAGGTCTTGAAGTATAAATTGGGTAATTAAATTGGAAAACATTTTTTGAAAATGATAAATGGATTGTCCAAGTATTAAAGATTATTAATTTCTATTACCTTTATCTTGTCATTTTCAATTTGAATTGATTATAATTTCACATTAATAACTTTAACTTCTCATATTAATCTATTTTTTATTTAATTTTGGTTAAATCCTTTAAAATAACAACTTCTAGTTTTAATTTAACAAACAAATTAACAAAGTGAGAGTTTTATAACTTAGTATGAAACATCCTTATGAGAAAACCCCATGGTAACCATTATTCTATATTTTAAAGGGGAAATTATATATTGAGGTAACATTATTGAATCCTCACATCAACTGGAGTTTTTGTGAGGGATGTTACATAAGTTTTGTTTAAACTTATAGGATTTTAACCACTAATTTAGAGTCTTTTAAAAAAATTTATTATCATAGTGACTAATCCTATGCTCGCAACCCTAAACCATGCTATATAAAAATAAAATATTTACATTCTAGATAGTTATAGATACCAAATAGGGTAATATACACTAATAGAAAAAAATAAAAAAACCTAAAACTAGGAAAATCCACAAAAATTGTCTTTATTCCTATCTTGGTCCCAATGTCCCAAGATCCATCCTAGTAGTCCAAAAAGTTAATCAATCATGGGGATCTTTCCCCTATTTTATCCTACAACCATGAAGATTTCTCAAGTACCAAATGGAGGACCATGAAGTGTGTGAGTTTGAACTAATATACCAAAAACAATGAAATCTATAAGAATATACAGTCTAAAAAAATAAGTGCATGTTAATGTACATATTAAATAAAGGAAATCATAATAAATAAACCAAGTAGATTTTTGGGTTCTAAAGCGACACCCTTAATTGGCCATTCCTTCTTTGTCCTAATCCATATATCTCTATCTATATTACCTCATGGCCCAAATGAATCCACAGAGTGTATCCATGACATTCCAAACTAGTAATCATCATGAATCCAATGAGGATAACTCTAAAGTATTCAAAAAAAAAACCATCATGAATCAAAGGGGAGTCTCTTAAATAATTCTAAAATAGAATCATCATGAATCCAAGTGGGATTTCTCCAAGACATTCCAAACTAGAGTTATTAGAACAAATTCAAGGGTGTTCCCCAAGGAATTATAAACCATTAATCAAAAATAATGTACTTAGTAAATTCAATTAATAATTATTTTAATTTATTTTCAATAGGTATTACACATTAAACTTGTTACCTAGATCCTAAATTATTCATTAAGCACCCCAAAGTATTTAATCATGGTTAATAACTCATTCTTGATCACCCCAGGGTCACCCATTTTAGTAAAAAAATAATTTATAAAGTCGATCACACTATATGGGTTGCTAAAGTTATAGTTTTCTCAGTAACTGGTAGTTTGTGGCTAGTTTAGAGGTTTAATTTCAGGAAGGAAAGCTAAAATAAATTTATTTATAATTTTTAGGTCAAGCACATGGTGTTTTGTTAGATTTCACATCAGGTACACTACAAAATGGAAGTCATTTTAAGGTATATCTTACAAAACACCTACCTTATTATTTTATACACCCAATCATAAAAAACCTACCACCTGTTAAAGAGAAAATGTTAGAAATAATGAAAGAATAAGAATACCATGGAAATAGGGATTAATAGATGAAAATCACATGATATTTCTTGATAGAAAAATAAATAAAAAATGAGGAGAAAAACAAATATCCTTACATTAAGATCCTGATTACAATGAATATTAGTTAGTTCCATGGAGAAATGTGGGAGAACACCTCTTGGGAAGGGATAAATCCAATGGGAAGGGAGGCAAAAGTTACATATAGACCAAAGGGGAAACCCTTATTCATATATAAACCCCAAATTTAAAATAATTAATTAAAGAAAAGGTCTCTATTCATGATTCATGGTGTGAAAATTTGGATCACATCATGAATTAGTCTACATAGAGTCCCCTACCCTCTACTTGAACTTTTAACATTGTGAATCTAGGTTTCAGGTTGTAAATCATTATCGTCTGCATTCCTTTAACTAAAATCCTATATAATCCCCCGTAAAACACTTACAAGTCATGCATAACCCCTAAAACATTCATAACTAGAGAAAATACACAAGGTTAAACAAAAGTTGAAGGAATTAATATGTAGAAAGGGATGGGGTTTTAAATTACAAACCTTAATCTTCTTGATATGTGTAATTAATTCAAGGAAACTCACTATATTTGCCTCAATAAAATCATGCACATAATTGTAATTTTTTGTACATGTTTTCTTTTTTAGGTCTTCTCATATTTTTATAAATCAAAATAACTCAATGGATGCATACAATCATATAATGTCAACTCAAATATAGAAACCAATTTCGTATGATCCTGATGATCATTAGGATCTCATTTTTATCAACCTCACAAGGGTTGTCCCCACATTCTACATTTCATAAATTTAAAAACTCATCTTGACTAATAGTTTATTCAAATCAATATGATTATTGATAGATGAATAAAGTCCCATGAGCATCACCTAATTTTATTCACCATTTATTCAAAATATGTACTATGAACATTCCTCATATTTTTCACTGAAATAAATCATTATTTAGATTTATTTAGTTTTTAGATTTTATAAAAATTTAGATAATTGCACGATTCACATGAAAATGATGTATACGCCGATCATGGTTATATAGACTGGAATCATTCTTTCATAGTGTGATTCCTATAGAAATGATTCTTAATTAGAACCTCAAATGATGCTTATGTACATAATTTATGAGTTAGTTCTATAAAACCAACTTATTTAGTACTTGATTACATTTTTTTCTTATTAATTATGTTTTTTATAAAATCATGATTTTTATTATAGATAATATTATTTTTTGTGATAATTTCCTTAGAATATATATGTCACGCTGAAAGGTCATATTAGTTCCCCATTATGATGGGAACCTAGAGGTGTAAAAATATTATTCTTTAACATTATTTTATAGCTAGATGATATTGTTTGGATATACATAGAAAATACATGATATCAGAGGAAGGAGGATCATAAGACATCGAGACACCTTTTACTTATGTTGTCCCTTGATAATCTCTAATATATGAGGTTACAAGAATAGGGCCATCAATTGGAAATTCACATTTTCATGTGTCATTGGATGTTCCAATCAAAAAACATGTGTATTGATCCATAACCTTTATGATTATAATTAATGGATATCGTGACTAATTTACTTTGATATATTGATGAAAAATACAATGAAATTTGATTTTGGTGAAGTAGGATACGCTGGGTGAGTCATGAGTGATATAGAATTAATGGATAATGAGAAAATTGATTTATTCCATTTGTCTCTTGATAGAAGTTAATATCTTAGTCCCTTTGATGGGAATGAGACCACATAAATAAATCCATGTACATGGAGTTCAATGGGTGAGTTCATTTTTGGAAAATCAAAGAAAGGGACATCCAGTATATAGGTAAATGGAAACGACATGAGAACATCTTGATTTGAGATATTGTGATAAAAGGCGTATATTTCATGGTAAATGTTCATAAAAGGTTGGACATTTTTACGACATTAAATTCTTTCTCTATGGATTCCCTGGTGTAATAATAAATTATAACCATATACATTTAGATGTTATGCCTAATGACACTAGGAAATTGTTATAGAGGACCACACACAAAGTGAAATAAAATCTAAATTAAACTACATTACTGAATTTAAAAACTAAGAATAAATAATATTTATTCATGTTTGATTGATCTTTATATTTTAATCACAAGATATTTGAAATAATTTGCGAGTTAAGTAATAATAATAATTTTTTTTCATTTTGGGTGAATATAATATTTAATATATTTAATAATGGATAATACAGTGATATTTATTTCTCAAATAAATTGTCATTATTCAAGGATCGGTAAACGTGGATGAGGGAAAGTGGACTATGTTTAATGGTTTGATTGGAAATGGTATAAATGATATTAATTTATATTCTTTATGTGTATCATATATCAAGTGTTTAATGATATTATTTATATTATTATTACTGGACATGGGGTTAACTAAGAATGATAGAATTGGGAAAGGGAGAGTGTGAAATTTAACAACCCTAAACCATAAAAAATAAATATCTAATTATATATATTTCTTAAAACACAATTAGTGTGTACACCTATGACAACATTTTTATTTATTAAAAATTAATTCATGATTTTTTACATAAGATTACACATATTATAACTTGGAAGATTGATAAGTATAGTGAATTTTGGAATTAGGTACATAGAAAAACATCTTGAACATGGGATACAACAACATTTTTGAAAACTTCCTTAACATGATTATAAATTTCATAGTTGTTAAAACTACACGAGATAAACTGGGGCCATACATAAGAAAGGCATGAGATATAAAGCTTAGTAATGGAGAAAACAAAGAATAAAATGATAGAATAATTAAATTTTAGAAAATAGACATTTAAATGGTATATAAAAGGGGTGTGAATCAAAAACAAGAATAATAAGTCATTATATGGCCTTGTAACATAAAGGTAATATGGGAAATGTTGAAACAACTTAAAAAATAGCATCATAAACATAGGTCAAGGTAACTGCCAATAAATCATGATGGAAAAAGTCATTTGATGGATTGGGTTCACTCCTTAATCTCTTGTAAGACGTTTCAAGAGACTAAAACATTTCACAACACATTAGAGCACTATATAATACTAAGCACAACCAAAAATTACATTTTGTTCACATGTATAATTATTCCACATAGATCATACGACATGAAATCATTTATCAACACATTTTATTACATGATAAAGGAGTGTGAAATACATAGATGTAAGTCCCCAGTCAATGAAGTATAAGTCCATAAAGGTGAACACCCTGGATAGGAAATGGGTACGGGTATTCACTACACAATTATTTAGCATGGAAAATCATGGTGAACTTTCAGTAGCATAAAAGGGGAGTATAAGTGTTCATTGTAATGTCTGAGTTTTTAAATCGGGTTTAAATCCTCTCACATTTTGATTTTTTGAATTAGTGGGTATTCAAAATTATTTTTTGGATATCAGAACTAAATTCAGAGTGCTTACCCAATCCAATATGATTATTTTGGATGGATTTATCCAAAACCTAGGGTGTTTAGAAGGGGTTTTAGATGCCTCGGAGTCCTAAAGGTATATTTTTGGAGTTGTAGGTTAGGCTTTACAATTTGGGGTAAATCATGCAGCCACTTCCAGCTAACTGCGTAGCCCATTTTCATTGATCATAGTTTGGGGGAAACCATGTGTGTAGGGCACATGGTCGTGCGACATTGTCTGTAGTTTTTGATAGAGGTTTATGCTCAGTTTGTGCAATGTTTGGAAAACTGTGCGGGGTAACTGTGTGTACCTAGAGTTTTGGATATTGGGTGTCACATATTTGGCGCACATTTTTCCAAACCACGTGAGCCAACCATGTGCCTCTTTAAAGGGGTGATTTTATGGGTTTCTCTCCTCTTAGATTTCTATTTTCTCCTTATTTTTTCCTTTATTCTCCCATGGGAAACATATATTTTAGGATTAAATCATCCGTATTCCATCCTCCTAGAATGTTCTCTAGATCCATCATTTGTGCTCCATTTTTAGATCCATTAGGTGTTTTAGAATCTTAGTGGTAAGGATGTCCTCACACTAGCTTCTCTTCTCCTTTTCTCTCATCTCACAGAGCACTAAGTAAGTTTGAGATGTTTTTTGAAATTTTCTAAATGTTCAATGTAATCATAAATTTCTTCCATTCTGTTTTGATTTAGAGGCTAATAATAGACATCCCCATGTATACAAGTACAAGGTTTGTGGTGCATACCTTTTTCATGTATTCGTATCGGTTAGGGTGTGATAATTTAAGCCTGCCTTTGGGTAGTTCAGTAAGACCCTATTTTTCTATGTTAAATTGATTTTATGACCTTATGGGATATCATTGGGAATTACCTAGCCATTTTTCTTATGCATGACTGGTTTAGAGGCTATCAACCAACTTAGGTAGTTAGGTCAAGCTGAGTTCTTGGGTTAATTTGAAATGTTTGTTTAATTTGAATTCTGAAATTCATTTTATATTGAATTTTTTGATTATTTGAGTTGATTTATAAATATATAATGCATGTGATATATTTTTGAGACCTATGGGGTCGTGACGGGCTTGTACTAGGGTTGGAATGGTGATGGAAATTTAAAAATGAGGCAATGTGATCATTTGGTTAGGCTTGGTATATATTACTTGGGTGGTGTTGACCATCGGTTGGGCATCATAGATGTTTCTTTGAGGTGGTGGGGACATCATGTTGATGGAATGGCCCATGATATTGGATGGAATGACCACCAGACTTGAGAGACATGGTCTCATGGGCATGAGTTGTTGGCTGGATGTGTCTTAGTTATTAATTTGGTAATTACCACTCACCTGAGATGGCCAAAGAACCAATTGGAGTCATGTGGACACAAGTTGACTCAGTGGTGAGGTGGTTTTGATCACTCATTTGGGTAGTTGCCCTCGATAGTGCATCTTAGAAAAATGTGTTGGGGGTGATTGTCATAGAAATCTATGGGGAAAATAATGAGTATTCAGATGATTGCATTGAAGCTATCAGTTGGGGGATGAGGCTTACCGTGTTGAGTCTATTGGGCCTGGATTATTTTGGGGGGATGTAGATCACCGTTTCTAGAAACATCGTGTTATGAGTTGACAGTGACTTTTATTTTGAGGATATATATCATTGTGACTCTGGACATGAGGCCTTGAGCTGATGAGTGCTTTTGAATAGCAGTATGAGGGACTGATTACTTTTGTTTGGGGCATGACTTTGGGACGTTGGTGCTTTGTTGAGACACAAGGTGTAAGGAGGGACAAGGTGATGGGTTGATTATTGTAAGTGGAACATAAGGGTTCACTGAGTTTATTTTACATTAAGGGATACCCAGGCCATGGGATAAGGATCCTCTCCACTCTAGTGATTACAACATTGGCCAAAGAAGGAGACAAATTCATGGTGGCCGTTGAGAAAAGGGGGAGTTTTTTTGTATTTATTTAAATTTAATGAGTTTTTGAAATCATTTACTATTATATTTCATCTGCTTAAACACTTATGTTGGGTAAGAACACTTAGGTGGTATCCTACGGAGACATGTTCTCTCACCCTACAAGGGCCCTACGGGATGCCTGTAGACTTTATGATGTTTCATTCAGTTAAAGGATTGGCCTCAGGTGCAAGATCATAATGGCTATTTGGAATGGGATGTTGGCATGGGACCTTGAGGTTGTGCCCAGTTTTATTTTTCCTTTTTGGTTTACTTTTCTATTCATTATGCTACTTGTTTATGTATATACTTTGGTCAACCATTGGTTACCCTTTTTTTGGATATTGTATTGTATGAACAATATTGAATTAATATTTTGTTTAGTTTTTAAAAGTGGTATGCTAACATGTTTATTTAATTATGATTCTATTTATTATTATTGATTCTGCTATTTATCAAATATTGACCACACATCCACCTTTTGTAGGTCTAGTTTGAGTCTGCTAAGTCTTTATTTCTTCCACATTTTATCATATATATATATATACTAAAACCAGTATTATTATCTTCACCTTGAGGGTATAGACACCCCAATTTTCTATTTTTACACTCTCGTTGCTAGTAGACAACCTTTAGCATTTGGAGAGATGCACATATGGAAAATGAAACCCATCTTAATAGCCCGGTTCAGGTGGATAATCAGGTTTGGATGATAAAAGTGGTATCAGATTACTTCTTTACTTGAATTTAGTGGAATTTTAAATCTAGATACCAATGAGATCGATATTTATTTTTATTTATTTCCTACTTGACCTACTATTTTGGTTGTGGTAGACTTGATAGTAGGATGTGGTTATAACTGGATTTATATATCGTGCTTGGGTTCCTATATCCCTATGAAACGGGAAAAAAAAGTTATCAAGGGTGGGGATTTCTGTTCTTTTTTTCTCATTTTACAATAATATGATTTCTACCTTTATTGGTATTCTTATAATGTTAATTTTTATTGGTTATGGAATGTGATATGTGATCCTTGGCCTAGTCTGATAAAGGGTGAGACTTTAACCCTTAGCATGATATGGAAAGGGGTTGATTGTCTGATTTTTTATGATTTTGTTTAGGCAATGGTAGGATGTTTTAATTATGTAAGTCATGTTCCTGGGAAAATTTCTTATGAATTGTGCTATATACATATAGTGGTGTTGTGATATGAAATTTCCTTGTAAAATGTGAGGATCTTACATCATGAACTATTGTGTTGTGATATATATAAAAATGTTACATTCTTTTTAATATATATAAAAATTTCATGTGATATGTGAAATCGGCCTGGGTCTTATATGTGTAGGTAGGTATTATGAAATGTGGTGATGTTGATCACTAGTTTGGGTGATGAGGTCCTTAGTTTGAGGTGACATAGTTCATCAGGATGGACGTGGCCTGGGGTACTTTTGATAATTGGATTTGTTGAGGGCCAGTAAAGAGGACATGGGGATGGGATGTAGAGTGACATGGTTGAGATCAGAATGGGTAAGGGTAATGAGGATTATATTCCTATTATTGATTTGGATATACATATTTTATAAATATGTTATATATATGGGATATATGACCATGTGATGGTATTCAGTGGGTCCCTCCTAGAAGACTTGGATTGAGTATCAGGCGGTTGATGTTTTAGTGTAACTAGAGAATGAGAAGGATTAGACTCCTATTGGAAAGGAAGAACATGGAAAATCTCCAAGATAGGATTAAGTACATGTTCCAATGTAGGCAGTGCAGTCGCTAAACTTGAAAACATTTGGATTGTGGCTAGATAAGTAGCTCCAAGAAATCTTGGTTAATTGGATCTAGGGGATCAATAGGGGTGATCAGGGAGAAAATCATTCTATGTAATATCTTACCTAGGAGTTTTAGTCATATAAACCATTGTTTTTAGGGTGAGGGTGGTCCACAGATGGTTGATAACTAGATCAAATTGATTGAAATGATCACAAAGTTGTTGAATACAACTCTTGGGAGGAGGGTGAAACTCACAATTTATATTCTTATAGGACTAAAAAAGTGTTGGTGGAATGTGGAGGTATAGGTAGGAAAACACAAGGGACTAGCCTAGAAGGATTTTGTGGCCAGGTTTTTTTTCACGTTTTCCTAGAGATACTGAGGGTGGAAAGAGGTTGGGAGTTCTTGAGCCTTTAGTAGGATGACATGTATGTCATGGAATATGAATCAATGTACAATGAATTGTCTCACTTTGCACCCGGTATGGTGAGTGATGACACCTCGATGGTGAGGCGCTTCAAGGATGGTTTACAGAACACCATTCAGGTATATGTAAACATATTTAGGTTGACCTAATTCTAAAATGTGGTGAATTGGGAACTCATAGACAAGGGAAACCTAACATAAAATTTATTCTAAATCTAGGAAGAAAATTCATTTGATGTTAGTGGTGACACTTCAGATGGAAGGAAGCGAGGCAGATAAAAGTTCCAGTAGGATAGTCAGGAAAAGGAATTTGGAAGACAACCTCATAGTAAGTCTTCAACAGTTTTATTTCAGTGTGGGAATATATGAAATTTATGGGATTAGTGAGAGTGGCCCCCAATGGAGTGGTAGACATGAGGACAAGTCAGAAATCTCGATAGGTTCTCCATGAATCCTTATCGGATAGCTGACAGTCAGGGACCGGGGAAGCCTTAGGTGTTTGAGGTCGGTTTAAGAGTGGTACTAGGTGATGGTAGTTAAGGTTCAAATTCACTTGGTGATCATAGAAGAGAAAGTGGTAAATAGTAGCGAGGTTAGTGGTTGGTGGATGGTGAAACACTGTAGGTAGGTTAGGCTTTAGGTAGTCAAGATTTCAGCCAAGTGCATGTCATAGATCTGCCAGAGGTTCGGCAGGCTGGTGAGTCGATGACAGTTAGAGGCACTCTATGGGAATGACTGACGTTATGTTTATTTTTGTTTTGGCATGGCCTATTGAGGCTTCTCAATTATATATATGGACTAACCAGATACTGGTTAGTGGGTTGGAACCGGATCAGGTGCGTGATATATATATATATATATATATATATATTTATATATAGATGTGTATGGCACTAGGTTTTGTATGTGAGTACCATTAGGTGAGTGAAAATTGAGGTTATTAGGTATCAGGACATAGAGGATATGCAATTACTAGAGTTTTAAGGAATCTGGGAATCATTGCGGTGTAATACTTAATTGAGGATTGGGGTACTGGGTTTGTATGAGCATCTGTTAAGATGTAGGACCTCGATGGTGTGATGTGTGAAATGTATATGGGGTGGGTATAAATGGGTTATGGGATTCTGATAGGTGTCTTGTAGGAAATTATAACACTTGATGAGGTTCATGAGTAATGATACATCACAAGAGGACCTTGGGTATGGGAATAGGTCAGTGGACCATTTTTTGATTGATTTTTTGTCGAGATAGACCAAGGCATGTCACTCACAATGTAGAGATCTCCCTTGAAGTGGCTGACCTATTCCCTTGAGATCGAGGTGGTCCATATTTGTTTTAAACAGGATGGGTATGTTCGGTACCATCTATGGGTTCTTTTTGATAGCCCGAGGGTCAGATATGTTATGGTGAAGATATTGTAACATCTTGAGTTTTTGAATTAGGTCGAAAACCTTTTCCATGTTTAATTTTTTAATAATGTATAGTCCAAATTCTTTTTCGGGCATCAAAACTCAATTACAATAGTTTCCTCAATCCAATATCTGTTTTGGATGGTTTTATGGGTTTAAATAAATCCTTAGGTGTTCATAAGGGGTTTTGGAAGCGTCGGAGGTACGAAGCCCTATTTTTGGAGTTGTAGGTTAGGAAATATAGTTTGGGGTAAACCATTCAGCCTATTCCAGCTAACTGTGCATCCCATATTTTCATTGAGTATAGTCTATGGAAAATTGTTCATGTAGGACATACAACCATGCAACAATTTCTATAGTTTTTGTCAGACGTTCACATATGAGTTTCACAAGGTTTGGATAACCATGTAGGGTAACCATGCTTAGTTGTAACACTGGATAATGGGTGTTTCTTGGTTTGTGCATGATTTTCCAAACCGTATAATCCAACCATGTGACTCTTTAAAGGGGTGATTTTATGTTTTCCCTCATATTATATTAATATTTTCTCCATCTTTTTTACATTTCTTCTCCCATGGGTCACACACACAGTAGGAGGAAATATTCATCCTTCTCTCCTCCTAGGGTGTGCTCTAGATTTGTCACTTGTTCTCTGGTTTTAGATCTTTCTGATGTTTTGGAAACACAATGGTAAGGCTCCCCTCACCCCAGATTCTCTTCTATATTTATCTCTCCTTATAGAGTGATAAATCCAATTGATCCATTTTACCCTATTTTCAGGTTGTTTGATGGAATAATCAATTTATTCTAATCCAATTTGAGTTAAAGGCTAATACTTGATGTGCCTATGTATACGAGTCAAAGGTAGGTGGTGTATACTTTTATTCATGTTTTCACAGTCATTTTGGGGTGCATATTTTATAACAACTTTGGGTTGTTAAGTGAGACCCTATTGTTTGATGTTAAATTGATCATAAGAGCTTATGGGATACTATTTGGAATTCCTTATCCATTTGTATCATTTGAGTTTAGGTTAAAGGTTGTCGACCACCTTGGTTAGTTAGGCCGATGTGTGTTTTTGGTTTAATTTGAAATTTTTGTTTAATTGGAATTGTAAATTCATTTTATATTTAATTTCTTGATTATTTGTGTTAGTTTATAAATATATAATGCTTGTTATATACTGTTGAGACCCATGGGGTCATGATGGGCTTGACCTGAGGTTTGAATGGATATGGCCATTAAGAATTTATGTGATTTGATCATTTGGACGGGATTGGCCCAGATTACATGGGTGGTTTTGGTCATCAGTTGGGCATCATGGATGTTGTTTTGAGGTGGAGAGACCATCAGGTTGAGGGCATGGCCCATGGTCGCAAGGGAATGAGGTTCTAGTTTGATATATCTTACTTATTAATTTGGTGATTTCTGCTCACCCATGATGTCCAAAGCACTGATTGGTGTTATGTGAAAATAAGTAAACTCAGTGATGAGGTGGTTTTGACCACTCAAGTGGCTAGAGTCCCCCCAGTAGTGTGTCTTAGGAATATTTTTTAGAGTAATTGCTGTAGAAAGACACAGGGAAGGTGAGGAGCCTTCAAATGATAGCGTTGAGGCTATCAATTGGGGGATAAGACTCAGCGTATTGAGGCCGTTGAGCATGGATTTTGATTTTAGTATGAAGATCACAGTTCCTTAGGACATAATTCTATGATCTAATAACAAATTTTAATTTGAGGATAGATAACACTATTCCACTAGACATTAGTGTTGAGATGACGAGTGATTTCGAGCAGGTGTTTGAGGGACTTGTTACATTTTTTGGGGGAATGCACTAGAGACATCAATGCTTTGTTAATAGAAAAAGTTGTTAGGATGCATGGGGTTCCATGTTTCTTATTAAAGGTGGAACCTGAGGGTTCACCTGGGAAATTTGACATCAAAGGATACCTTAGACCATTGGCCAATGATCCTCTCCACTTCAATGATTCTACCATTGGTTGAAGCAGGTGGAAAGTTCTTGGTGGCTATTGGGCACCAGAGGAGTTCATTTTTATTTATTTAAATTTCATGATCTATTTACTTCATTTAGTTTTATGTTACACATTCTTAAACACTTATGTTGGGTATACACACTTGGGTAGTATCTTATTGAAACACTATCTCACACACTAGACAAGCCCTTTGGGACGTGTGTAGACTTTAGGATGTTGTGTTCAGGTAAAGGATAAACCTCATGAGATGGATCATAATGGCTATTTGGAAAGGGATGTTGGAATGGGACCATTAGGTCATGACCAGTTGGAGTTTTACTTTTTGGTTTACTTTTATGTTTAACATGTTTCTTTTTTATGTATATACAATGGTCAGCCATTGACAACCATTTTTGGATATTGTATTGTATGAACAATATTGAATGGATATTTTGTTTAGTGGATGTAATTGGTATTCTGAAATGTTTATTTAATTCCACTGATGTTTATTATTACTAATTCAGTTATTTATCTGATATTAACCATGATTCGGCCTTTGGAGGGTCTAGTTCGAGTCTATTGAGTCTTTATTTCCAATACCAATTATCATATATATATACTAGGACAAGTATTATTATATTTACTATGATCGTACAACTTCCCCACTTTTAAATCTTTACAAAATCACTACTAGTTAGAATCTAATGAAATTTTGGGAGGTGTGCCTAAGGCCAATGGAACTTGGCCCGATAACACTATTTGTGAGGCTAATTGGGTCGGGGATGCTACATTCATGGAAAGGATTAATGAGAGTTAAATGGATATCTCATAATTTATACATCATATGGTAATTAAGAAGATATGGGGGAACATATACCTACATTAGTAAATGGAGATAATAAGGATAATATAATGAAGATACTTGAATAAAGTGGAGAAGAAGAGGATCCCTTACTAAACTTCAGCATGGTAACAGTTGTACACAAAAGTTAATATGAGGGATTAATGAGAGTGAAAGGGGTATCTAATTATTTAGAAATAAAATGAATAGTAAGGGGTATATAAAAGAATATATTATAAAATAAAAAATGTAAATTAATAGGCATAACATAAAATAAGTTCCTAAATAAAAAGGAGAGTGGAAGATCCCTTACTAAATTTCAACACAGTAACAAGTTTACATAATCATTCATGGGAACGATTAATGAGAGTCAAAGGTTACTATAATAATTTAGTCATACAATGGAAAGTAATGGGATATGAAAGAAAATATCACAACATGAAAAATGGAAATTATTTGGTATAACATAAAAGAGATTCTTGAATAAAAAGGAGAGTGGGAGATCCCTTACTAAACTTCTACATGGAAACAAGTGTACATAAAGGTTCATGGGAGGGATTAATGAGAGTGAAATAGGTCTTTAATTATTTATAAATAAAAGAGAGAATAATGGGGATATTTAATAACCTATTCCAACTTGAAAAATGGAAATTAAGTCGAAAAACATAAAACACACTCTTGAATAAAAAGGAGAGTGAGAGATCCCTTACTAAATTTTAGCATGGTAACAGGTGTACATAATGGTTCATGGGAGGGATCAATGAGAGTTAAAGGACTATATAATCTTTTATAAATAAAATAGACCATAATGGGGATATGGAAGAACATATAACAACATGAAAAGTGTAAATTAAGAGATATAACATAAAATTGGTTCTTGAATAAAAATGAGAGTGAGAGATCCCTTACTAAATTTCGGTACAATAACGGGTAAGGTAAATTATAAAATGAGAGGATATAAATAGAATATAATTGTTATATAATAAAATGGATGGTAAAGGTATCATTATAATGTCATGAAAACATAAAATATTTAGAATCAAAAGGATAATTACAAAAAAGGTGCTTGAATGGAAATGAGAAGAGATAAATGCATTACCCTGAGAGAGCAATTTCCCAAAGCATTGGAGGAGCTTCTTAAGAGCTTGGGGGAAACTTGTGAGGACTATATAGAGGGTATTTCAGAGTAAGGATATTATAAATGTTTTTTTAATGAAGATAAATGGGATATTATGTGGTTTTTTATAGGAAAATAGAGGAGATTTCTTCATTATTTCACAAATTTAGGTTTAGGAATCTATATAATAAAATAACAAAAACCATAAAACTCAGCAAGGTTTTTCAAATGGTTTCTACCAAATAGGGGTGGTTTTCATTATTTTATAAGGGGAAGGGCCGAAAATATTAAAATATGACCCATGTTAATGTGGAAGTGAGTCATGTCCTTAAATAAATGATTTTCAAACCATAAAATATAATATTGGTTCTGGAGGATTCAAAAAAGCTTTATAAAATTAATAAAATAAAATTAATATTAAATTATTTTAAAGGGGGAAAATATATTTGGTTATGGATAGAATTTAAAATATTTATTTAATCATTTTTGGTCATTATTGTGTCTTAATACACACTATATATTTATACTGTATTTAATTTTTACGTGAAAATTCGACTATCTAAGAAAATTATGAAAAAATCACCATTGGATAATGTCGATGTGATGATTCTAGAATTAATATTTATTTTATGAATTTTTTTCTAAATATAAGAATTTTCACATTCAAAACAGATTTTACATATTGATAAATTCTTGGTTTTTGACAAAAACTGGTTTCGAACCATTATAGAAATTACACTTGACGGGATTAAAAATAATATTAAAAAATAGACTTATAAACTATAATTTAATAATAATATTTAATTAAAATATCATTTATTTCAAAAATCCATTTATTCATCAAAATTAATTCCTTAATTGAAATTTCATTTACTAAATAATATAATTTTCCTTTTATCATATCATAATATATTTTTTTGTCAAACTGATTACTTAATCATTTATAAAGTAAACAAATTAGGAATAAATAGAATAATAATTTCAATTAAAAGGAAATATAAATTTTTATTCAATTGGGGTTACTTTTTTTCCAGTCTTTGTAAAATTATTTTTACCCTTAATTAACCTATTTTCCTTTTACTGTGGTAATAAATATTTACTACAGTTACTATTCATATTTTTCAAAAATTAAGTTGACCATATTACCTAATATTAATTATTATTATTCCAAATATGGAATATATTTTATAAAAATTAATTCACAGATGTGGACAAGTTTATTTTAATATTGAACCTCTAAGCATGATTAAAATTGGTTTTCTGAATTATACACTGTTTAAGAAAAATATGATTTTACTTTAACTCTATAACTATTAATATTCATTATATTAATTTAAATTCATAAAGATAGATATATAATCTAAAAATTTAATTTATAAAATTTATCATTAGGGGTTATTTTATTCAATTAAAATGGATAAACATTATGCATTTTAAAGTAGTTATCATAAATATGTGTTTTTAATCCTAAAAATAATCTTTTACTAATATAGTATAAAAATTATTTAAAAATAATATATTATTTAAATAAAATAAATAATACTTATTTTACTATTAAATCATATTAAAATAATAATTATACTTTTAAATTAGTTAATTTATCAAAATAAATGACAATTTTACAAAAAAAACATTAATTTTCACTATTCACTAAAAAATATATATTTTCTGTAAAATCAAATACATTCACCCTAATTTAATTTGATAGGATGATATAAAAATGGAGTTTATTTTATCAATTACATTTTCTAAATTTTCTAGAAAATAATTATAATATTTGTTGACAAAAATAAATAAAAATATTTTTTGATGAAAACATATTTTAAAGAACAAAAATTAATTTCTAGAAATTGATTGATTTTTTAATAATAATTTATCAATATATATAGGATAAATATATATTTATATTTTAAAAATTATTTAATACTAATCATACCCATGAATTTAATTAATGTTTAAAATGGTAATATTTAAATAGTAAATTATTTGGGTTTAGTGTTTTGTATCACATACGCTATTAAACACAGTTATCTCTTTTAAAAACAAAAGGCATAGAATTGTTACCCCTTTAATAATTTCTTACTCACAATTAAAACATTATCTTGACAAGAAATGTTTTGAAAATAGAAAATATTTTTATTGAAAATAGACATCATAAAAAGGGTTAATAAAACATCCTCTTGAAAAGAGAGGAAATGATTTTTGAAGGTCATCACATGACTAAGTTTCCTTATAGGATGATTTTAGTGGGAAGTGAAAACATAGACATGGTAGAGAAAACTAACATAAAAGAACTAATTGAGAGCGATATAAAACATGGTCACGAGATATTTAATGACCAAAAAACCATAAATTTGTGATGGATAAAATGACCATCAATTCATTGGAAAAGATTTTAATAAGATGAAATTTTATATTCAAGAATATTTTCCTAGATTTAAGGAATTCATTTACCATGTTGACTTGATACATAAAGAAATATAATTTCTTTTCATGTTTAATTTCATCATTTAATTAATTTCCAAAATAACCTCATCTTTTCTCTATATAATGAGTACTTTTGAGCTGTTAAACACAGAAATGATAAACAAATTAACTTTAAATAGATAAATTATAAATGACTTTTATCCCTTAACTAATTAATTTCTAGGCTTCAATTTATATTATCCATGATCTATTTCCTAACATCGACTCTTATAGGCATTCTTTAAATTAATAATGATTCATAATGATCTTGTTAATTCACTAAAGAATATACCCTAGGAGTGTCAAACCATGAGCATCACCTGAACCACTATCGTGCACCAGTTCTCCATCGAGTTTAGCTCAATGTAGTGTTTTCTAGTTTCACCTCTAGGTACATCTATTCTAGAGCCCCATCCATTTGTAGTATCTATATAAGGATTCATTTTCCTAGAAACCACTTGATATAAACTTTACCAAAATTTTGGGATGTATTGTTATGTTTAGTCTTATCCCTAAGGATTTTTCTAAAGTTTTCAAATCCTAATAACAAAAACAACTAATTTTTTATTTAACACCAATTATGACAACCCTACTCTTTATTACACAATAATTCATGATTTATTACATAATATTACACATAATTTAACCCAAAATTTCAAGAATTATAGTTTATTTGGGAATTAGGTATATAGAATAAAATTTCAAACATGGGATACAAAAAAATTATTAAAATCTTCCTTAAAATAATTCTAAAATTCTATTACTCTTAAAACTACATGAGATAACCCTGGGACATACATAATAAATGTATGAGCTATAAATCCCAGTAATGGAGTAAACAAATCATAACATGAGGGAAGAATTAAATTTTAGAAAATTTAAATTTCAATGGGAAATAAATGGGTTGAGAATTATAAGCATTAAAAAATAAAGAATGATATAAAATGGTAACATAAAGAAAATAATGGAAATGTGAAAAAAAACATAAAACATTGCATTATAAACACAGGTTAGGGATAAATTCCAAGAAATTATTATGGAAAAAGTAAAATGATATATTAGGTTCACTATATAATCCCTCTCAATGTATCTCATGAGGATAAAACATTACCCAATGCATTAGAGCGCTATATAATTCTATGTGCACCAATCACTTTTATTTCATTCACATGTATAAGTGTTCAACATAGGTCATACATCATGGTATAATTTATCATAACATTTTATTCCATGATAAAAAAGTGTGTAGTAAACACACTTAAGTCCTAAATAAAATAAGTATAAGTTTTTAAATGTGAAAACCCTTGATAGTAAATGGGTATGGGTATTCACTACACAATTTTCTAGCATGGAAAATCACAATGACATTATAGTAGCATAACGGGGGAGTATATGTGTTCAAGGGAGGGTTTAATGAGAGTGAAATGGGTCTATCATCATGAAGAAATAATATGGTCAGTAAGGAGGATATGATAGAACATATCCCAAAATTATGAAATAGAGATAAAGGGCATAATATAATTAAGATACTGGAATAAAGATGAGAAGGATTGGATCCCTTACAAAATTTCAACATGGTTACAGGGGTCCACAAAGATTCATAGGAGGGATTAACAAAAGTTAAATGGGAATTTAATCATTTATACATCAAATTTATAGTAATAGGGATATGTGACAACATATCCAAACATGGATAACAGATCTTAAGAGTCATTATATAAAATATGTGATTGAATAAAAAGAAGAGTGAGAGATCCGTTACTAAATTTAGGCATGGTAAAGGGTGGACATAAAGGTTCATGGGTGGGATTAATGATAGTTAAATGGATATATAATCATTTAAAAATAAAATTTAAAGTAATGGGATATGTAAGAACATACCCAAACATAAAATAATGGGAATTAAGAGTCACAACAAAAAAGAGCTATGTGAATAAAAATTAGAGCGGGAGATCCCTTACTAAAACTTGTCATGGTAATGGGTGTACATAAAGGTTCATGGGAGGGCTTAATGAGAGTGAAACGGGTATATCATCATTTATAAATAAAATTTAAGTTAAGTTGGAAATTTAATAACATGTTACAACATGAGAAAATGGAAATTAAGAGTCATAACATTAAAGTGGGTCTTGAATAAAAAATGAGAGTGGGAGATCCCTTACTAAATTTCAACATGGTAACAGGTGTACAAAAAGGTTCATGGGAGGTTTTAATGAGAGTGAAATAGGTCTATCATCATTTAGACTTTAAATTTAAAGTAATGGTATTTTAAAGAACATTTCCTTACCCAATCAAATGGTAATAATGAAGTATAACGTAAAAAGGGGCTTGGATAAAAAGAAGAGTGGGAGATCCCTTAGTAAATTTTAGCATGGTAATGGAATAGGTAAATTCTATTATGATAGGTGATAAATGGTATTTAATTATTATATATTTAAATGGAAATTTTATATATAATTATTAAGATATGACAACATAACCAATTGAGATTGAAAAGGATAATTACAAAGTGGGTTCTTGAATGGAAATGAGAAGAGAGAAATCCCTTACCATGAGAGAGTGATTATGAAAAGATTTAAAGGAGATTATTGAAAGATTGAAGGAACCTTGGGAGGAATATAGATAGGTTATGGAATATTAAAGACATCATCCAATATTTTTTAGTGAAGATAAATGGGATATTGGGTGGGTTTATATAGGAAAAGAGAGGGGGGGTCTTTATTATTTCCCAAAATTATGTTTTGGACTTTATATAAAAAAATCATGAAAAACACGAATATTACCATGGTTTTTTACTATGATTTAAACCAAATAATGACTTTTTCATTATTTTATAAGTTAAAGATCCAAAAAATTAAAATAATAACCTTTCTAATGTGGAAGTGAGTTATGTCCTCAAAGAAATGATTTGAAAACCTTAAAATATAATATAGGTTTTGGAGGATTCATAAAGGATTTATAAAATTAATAAAATAAACATAATATTACATTATTTTAAATAGGAAACATATCTTTTTTCATTTATACCCTTTATATTATTTATTATATCATTTTGGGTCGCTTTGATATCATAATACACACTCAATATTTATATCACATTTAATTTTTACATGAAAATTCGAATATCTCAGAAAATTATGAAACATTAACCATGAGATAGTTTAAAAGTTATGATTAAAAAAATATATTTAATTTCTCAAAATATTTTTCCAAATTTAAGAATCTTCATTTTTAAAATATAATTGACAACAATTTGGAAATGATGGTTTTTTTGACAATAACAGTTTCAAACCGTCATAGAAATTATATTTGACATCATAAAACTTATACTAAAAATTAAATTTTCAATAATAATTTAATAATAATATTTTATAAAAATATAATTTATTTAAAAAATACATTAATTCATAAAAATTAATCTATTAATTGAAATTTCATATTACTAAAAAAAATAAAATTTGTATTTTATCGTATCACACTAATGTTTTTTATAAAATTGATTAATTAATCATTTATAAGGAAAAAACAATAAGGAATAAGTATAATAATAATTTCAATGAAAATGAAATATAAATATTCATATTATTAGGGTTACTTTATTTCTAGTCATTGTTAAATGATTTTTACCCTTAATTAACATATTTTTCTTTTACTTTGGTAATAAATATTTTTTATTGTTACTATTGATATTATTAAAAAAATAATTTTACCTTATTAAATAATATTAATTAGGATGATTCCAATTATTGAATCCATTTAATCAATATCAGTTCACATAGCTGAAAAAATTTAATTTTATATAAAACCCACAAGCATTATGGAAAGTGGTTTTCTGAAAGATATATATTTTTAAAGAAAAAGTGATTTTACTTTAACTTTATAACTAGTAATATTAATTATATGAATTTAAATTTATAAATATTGATATATATAATCTAAAAAATTAATTTTTATCATTTCAAATTAGGTTTTATTTTATTTAATTAAAATGAAGAAACATTAATCATTTTAAAACAATTTTACAAAAAATGTGTTTTTAATCCTAAAATAAGCTTATACTAAAATCTATTATAAATATAATTTAAATGTAATAAATTGAATTGAATATATTAAATAATACTTATTTTATCTTTAAATAAAATTAAAATAACAATTGAACTTTTAAATTTAATAATTTATCAAAATAAATGACAATTTTACATATAAATAGTGTTTTCATTATTCACTAAAAAATATATATTTTCCATAAAATAAAAAAATTTAACTCTAATTTTATTTTAATATGTTGATATAAAAAATGGATTTATTTTTATCAAATATATTTTTTATATGTTCTAGTAAATAATTATAATATTTTTTTTTTCGTATTATCAAATAAAAATCATTTTTGAAGAAAACATATTTTGAAGAAAAAAAAGACATGACCAAAAATTGATTAATTAATTAAAAAGAATTTATAAATATATATAGGATATATATATATATTATAAATTATTTAATCCTAATAGTATTCTCAAATTTAATGAAAGTTTAAAATGGCCATATTTATATAATCATTGTTTTTCTAGGTTCAGTGTTGTGTATAGCGTACACTATTAAACACATATTTATCATTTAAAAAGTAAAGGAATTAAAAAAAAGAGAGATAGATAAAGAGATATAGAGTACTTTCTTATCTTCCTCTCTCAATACAATTATATATCATCAAGAATTCTTCCTCTCATGATAAGAATTCTTCTACGATCAACCATGAACAATGCAAGTGAATAAGATCGCATGTGCTAGCACTAGATACTTTTATGGCATCATTCAGATATTGTGGTGCCCTGTGGATTATCACTAGAGGGATCCTTCACTTGGATACTATAGTGAAATGATGGTACAACAATATCTTATTAATCATATCATCAATGAAAGAAGAATTACAAGATGAGGTAATTCTATATTTTCTTATAAATTAATTATAAATTACATGTAAAGATACACTAATTTTGGTTCTGATATTTTAATATAGTCTGCTAATATACTATTTTGATTGAAAATTACATTTTCATCATGTAAATAAATGATTATATTATATTTATGACTAAAATATAAGTTATTCATACTAGTGAAGGGAACTTCCACTATACCCAAAACCAACAAGTTATATCAGAGTGGTCACATGTTTAATTTATGATTATTTTTTATTATTGGATTGGTTGCATGTGATTACATTTTATTTTACTTAAAAATATTCTTTTTAATATTTTACATCATTGTATCTTCTATTTCTCCATTCTC
This sequence comes from Viscum album, assembly GCA_963277665.1. Taxonomy (NCBI): domain Eukaryota; kingdom Viridiplantae; phylum Streptophyta; class Magnoliopsida; order Santalales; family Viscaceae; genus Viscum; species Viscum album. The sequence goes on along the minus strand of OY728150.1, from coordinate 607,823,708 downwards.
TATAATATAAATAGTAATCATTTAATGATTAATAATGAAGAAGAATTTGAGTTACACGATTTGGAGGTGACAATGGTTCTTCCTAAAGAAAAATAGAGTTCATGGATTGTAATTTTACTATAAATTTCATGTACTTTTGTTTTATCTTTCGCATCAGATGAATAAATCAGATATATCAGATTCAATCAAATCTAAGATCCAAAAAAGTGGATTAATGTGTGGATCTCAATAGATTGGAAGATGGCATGTAGAACTACATGCCATGTAAGTACCTTACACACCATATGGCCCCTATCATCTCATGTATGAGAACACAAGGTATCATCTTTAGTCATGTATTAGATGTATGACATGGGTAAATACATGTGGTGAAACTCAGAGGTTACATTCTATGTATTCATAGTAAACACCATGTACCTCAAATAATTTCACAGTAGGAAATATGTCTAGACTCATGGAATGTGTTGTGGATATAGGAAGTAGGCAAGTACACACCATGTACTTGACAGTACATTCCATATCATAGGATTAATAATTATATATTAAATTAATTTCCTTTATAAAATTTTTATGAACACACCAGGTTACCTCCACGTATACTTGTCCACTGAAATAATTTTACATTTAATTAATTTTGTTTAAAATTATAGATGATGGGAAGTTAAGTATTTTTGGTTGGAATTAAGATAAATTGAATTAATTCATTGCACATTATTTTAATTAAGAATAAAATAGAAGTAATTGATAAGAATATTGAAAATTTATTCTATTTTCATGATTTGTGGATGATCATAAGATTATACTAGCACTTTTGTGTTTTTTTTATTTTAATTTATTATGGTAAAATTATTATTGATGGACTTTGAGTCAACCTATACTTTTTATTATAAAGGGAACTATGTTCCTTTGGTTTCTTTAATGTAAACCCCATTTATGAAATCCACTTAATACACTCACTTGTTTGTGAGTAAAAGATTATATAAGGATAGATATACCAAGAGAGTGGAGGTGGTCCAAGTTAAGGAGACAAGTTGAAACAAGTTGGGGTGATGCATAGGATCCATGGTTGAATACTGAAATATGAACCATGATATGATTAAAGGTTTTTTCCTATAGGGTAATAGTTTAGCCTATCATCCACTAGATAAACTAATCATTAGAAAATATAATTATCACACCACTTATATTTTATTTATTTTAGTTTAATGGTTAATTATTTATGTTTATGAATGTTATGTGATCACCTAGTAAATGAATTAACAAGAATGAAAGATAGAACAAAATATAATCAGATTATGTGTAAATATTTTATCAGGACATGATTAATAACTTAATTAAAATCTACAATATATTAACAAGGAATCTAAATGTATAAAATGTGATTTATTATTAAGGATAAAAATACCTCAATTAAAATATTATGTCAGTATTATCCTTCCAATACATAAGTTATAATTGACATCATAGTTCAAAGTAATTGACCAACCCATGTTAGGGTGTGTACAATTATCGTGGAAATTTTAGCTTGATGTTTTGGGTTGAATTAACTAATTTTAAACCATGAGTTGAATTCCCTAGAAGGAAATAGTTTAAATAAGAGGAAAAGTTCAAGGAAATATTATTAAAAGATTTCCAGATTGGGGATTCCACTCAATAGATCAAGGAACCATGAGTTAATGTAGTTGGAAAGTTACGCCTACCTCAAACCATTAAAATATCTTGTGAGGACCAATTTGGGGTTCTGATAGGTGAGTATGGATCATTTACACTATAATGTATAAGAAAAAAGATATTCTAAAATATATGGTGTGGGATATTAGATTTCAAAAAATAGTGGAACCTTAATAATAACTTAATTAATTTTAAATTTATTAATCTTATTTTATAATCAAAATTAGTAATAATAATTTTATCTTAATTTTAAAAAATGGAAAATCAAGAGACATTGAAAATATCATCAAGATCGATACTTAAGGATAACCTTCTCATCAATGTGAATTTCCAGGAATGGTATTGGAACTTGTGCATTATACTACACGACAAACAGAAATTATACATTTTGAAACCCCACTTCCCATGTTCATTTCCAAAAAGGATAATGAGAAAGATGTTTCTCTCTATCTTAAGCATGTGGAAGACACTATGGATTTCTAATGTTTTATGCTATACTCCATGTCCAATGAGATTTTAAAACAATATGAGAGTATGGATGTGTATAAAATTATATACCACCTTAAGGATTTCTATCAAGAGGAGAGATATGAGATCTCCAATGCACTATTCACATAGAATCTTGGAGATTCGACACTATCTGGGGAACATGTAGTCCTGATTTTCTATATTAAGCATGTGGACATCTTTAGTTTTAAGATCCCTAATTCCTTTCATGCAGATCTAATTTTTACCTCACTACCCAAAATCTTCTCTAGTTTTATTGAGAACTATAATATGAAAAATAGTAAAAAGACACTTTTGTAAATTCTTACACTTATTCATTAGGTTGATAAATACATGGGGAATGAGAAACTCATTGTCCTTATGGTGAATAAGAAAATGAATAATTAGGAAAATGAATCAAAGACTCATTCTATGTCTAAAGATCCTGATAACTTACCTTCCAAGAAGAACAAGATCCAAATGAAATAAAAGTAATTAGATGAGGTATGTTTTTCATATTCTAAGTAGGGCCACTATAAGAGGAATTTAACCTATAAAAATATTCAAGGGAAATATTTTGGTGAAATTTATATGGATTATAATCTTCATATATCTACAAGTTAGGTATTAAGTGATTCTTGTGGTGCTCAAATTTATATCCAAATATATGAACAATATATATTTCATAATATTATTAGGGATGGGGTGGATATATGGGTTTCCAATGGAGTTAGGTTGGATAATTTATCCATTTAATAGTATCATCTAACATTACCGAATTGATTGATTTTTGTTTTCAAGAAATATTATTATGTTCTTAGTATTACCAAGAACATTTTCCCATGTACTGTTTAGATATTGATGCATTTATTTTCAACTTTAGAAAAACGGGTTTTACTTTTATAAAGATATCATATGTTATGGTATGGAATATATGAATAATTGACTTTATGTATTAGATAATGAAAACAAAATATTGAAAACTGATAATGAAACTAATACATGTGACTCATTTGACACCCATTTTTGGCATCATCGCCATGGTCACATAAATGAGAATCATTTGAAAAATATATATCAAGATGGTTATTTAGTCTCTTTTGAGATAAATAAACATAAAATATGTAGATTAAAAAAGAAAAAGTTATTACTCAATGCGAAAGGTCTGTAGAGTTTCTGGAATTGGTACACACTAATGTGTGTGGAAATTTTCAAGTAGCAGCTAAAGGTGGATACATATAATTCATTACTTTTATCGATAAATTGAGTAGGTATGGTTATATATACTTAATGAGGCAAAAGTATGAATCCTTTCTGAATTTTAAAGAGTCCATGAATGAGTTTGAAAACCAACTTGGTAAAAAGGTAAAGAAAATTCAATTAGATTGAGGTGGGGCATATCTTAACCACTACTTTATCAATTTTCTATGGGAGTATGGGATTCTATTTCAAATCACTACACCTTATACACTAAATTAGAATGATATTAGTGAAATGGGGAATTATATATTTTTTATACATGATATGGTAAATGATGAGTCAAGAAAGCCATCCATTATCATTTTGTGGATATACATTACAAACAACATTATACTTACTAAACTGAGTACCAACAAAAGAGGAAAAAGTATTACCTTCAAGTTTGGACTGTAAAGTAACCCATTTTGACCCTTGTTCGTACATTAGGTTGTGAGGTATTTGTTATGGATAGCACAAACAATAAACTAAAACCCTAAGGCATGAAGTGTATATTTTTAGTGTATCCCAATGAAACAATGATATGCTATCTATACAACCCTTTGGACAATAAAGTAACAATTAAAAGATGGGCCATCTTTCTTTATAGGGAGAACATACTCAAGGGGTATAGTGGTGGAAATATTGTCTTTAATGAAGTTGATTCTCAATATACACTAGGTTTGGTACAAGAAACGATTCCATAAGACCCCATGGAAAATGATATTCCTGAAACACAAGTACTACATAGGTTTACAAGAGAGGTAAGAGAACCAGAGAGAAATGTTTTTCTAGTCACTGATGTTGGTGACTCATTATTTTTGGAAAATTATGATCCTATCTCATTTAAGGAGGAATTATAGAGATTATATGCTATAATATATAAAGAATCCATGAATTATGAGATGGATTCCATGTATCAAAACCATATTTGGGTTATGATTAATCCTCAAATTGATGTAAATATTATTGGGTGTAAATGGGTATTTAAGATAAAATTATACATGGAAGGTAAAGCAAATACATATAAATCATGACTATTGGATAAAGGGTTTGGAAAACATCGAAAAATTTACAAGCATTATGAGTTTTCAATAAATATATTTAGAGATATCAATTATTGTATTATTTTTATGTATTTAATGGATCATATCTTACAATAATATAATGTGGATGATTGAGAGGTCCTAGTAGATACTTACGTAAAAACATCCGGTTATGTTGAATGATTTATATTTATTTTATGGCACATGAACGAATAATTTCATTATGAGATTGGTGGGACCTATATCTCCCTCCAATGTATTTGGTAAATATTTATATCTCAGTTTCTGTGATGTCTAAACTTTTGAGATGAATCTGGGAATAGAATTTTGAGGAATTAGAGTGCTTGGTCTTGAGGGAAAGATTTGAACGAGGGTAGACACATCTGTAATGGTTTCTATATCAATCTCATTTTAACATTCATATTATTTATGTTCAAACTTTTATCTAGTGAAATTACATATTTTTCTATCAAAAGACTACAAATAATATTTTGTCAAGGCCTTGTGCCAAGACACTAGTTTGTATTATGTGACTTACCAATGAATCGAGGAGCTATAGATGGATCACTATGATGAAAAATTTTCTACAGTTTCTATGTTTAAGTCCATTATAATTTTACTTATCATAGTAGTTTACCATGAATATGAGATTTATAAAATGGATATAAAAAGTGATTTCACTAATAATAATCTTCAAGAGGATGTGTACACAACTAGAATTTTTTGTGACTCTATAAAATGTAAAAAGGTTATGACAATTACATAGGTCCATTTATGGATTCAAGTAAGAATACAGGTCATGGAACATTTGATTTTATGAATCCATAAAAGAATTTGGTTTAATTAATAATTAATGTGAGATATTTGTTTACAATAAGTTTAGTGGTAATGAAATTATTTTAATATTTGTGTATGTTTATGACATATTATTAATTAGAAACAACATACAAAACATATAAAATTTTATGTCATGGTTGAGCAAGTGTTTCTCTATGAAGGACATAGGTCAAAGACCCTATATTCTAGGGATCAAGACCATGTGTGATAGATCCATGAGGATGATCATACCATGTCAAGGTACATATATTGAAAATATATTAAATTGGTTAGGTATAGAATAACTCAATAGGGGATTGGTTCCAATGTCACATGGTATACATCTTTCCAATAAAATGTTTCCTTATACACAAGAGGAAAGAGAGAGAATGAGTAAGATCCCATATGCTTCTGTGATATGATCCATCATGTATGACATGTTATGTACAAGGATTAATGTTTCCTATGCTTTGAGAATGGTAGGTAGATTTCAAGAATATCTAGGTGAACAACATTGGACTTTTATTAAGGTTATCTTTAAGTATCTTAGGTGTACAAAGGATACATCCTTGGTGTATGGAGGAGATACAAAGTAGTCATCAGGGGTTATACAGATGATAGTTTTCAGACATATCAAAATGATCTAAATTAACAATCTTGATATATCTTTTGTCTCAATGGAGGTGTGGTGATCTAGAAGTGTTCAAAGTAGCCAGTTTTCATTGATTCTATAAAAAATTCCAAGTATATTAAAACTTATGATGCATCCAAGGAAGCAGTTTAGATTCAAAACTTTTTCTAAGAGCTATAAGTGGTATATAGAAGTAAAGATACAATCATATTTTATTGTGATAATAGTGTAGCAGTGGATCACTCCAAATATCTAAGTTCACACCAAAGAATAAATCAAATACTTTGTAAGTTTCATATCTTGAGGGTTTTTCCTCAATGAGGTGAAGTTGTGGTTAGCAGAGTATCCATGGAGGAAAACATGGTGGACCTCTTGGAAAAGGCTTTATCTTAGCTAAAGCATGAGTATCATGTGAATGCTAGTGGATTTAATGTTTTTATAGTTAGATCTACTGAAAGTGGGAGTCTATTGGAGTTTTTTCCATATAAAAAACTTGTTTAGTATCTGATTCCATTTTTTTATTATTAAAGAAGTTTTATTATCACCTCATGATTGTTCTTTTACATAATACTTTTATATGATAATTTCCTTATATTATATTATCTATATTAAAAGTTCATATTAGTTTCCTGTTAAGATGAAATTCTATAGGTTCCAAAATATTATTATTGAAATTTATTCTATGGCATAATGATATTATTCGATGGGAAACATAAAATATAGGATTTTAGGGCTCAGATGCTCATAATACATCAAGACACCATCTCAGAGTGTTCAATGTAATGACTCGAACATTTATAAATTAAATTTTCATTGTGATTCAACTAAATGTATTATTATATATTATGGATATAAAAAACACATTCCATTATCTAGTTTTATTAGATCCTATAGGAACTAAAATACCATTAAGAATCATTACCATTGATAATATATCCATTGAACCGTGATGAAATGATTAGTATAAATATAGGGTTTTAACAAATCCAATTGACACAGAAAAAGGAAGTGATGACCTCAACCAATATGATCATACCCTACGAAGCACATTCATCTGAGCTTATGGTGGAGACAGTATCACTGTGATTTTCCCCAAATCAATCCCAAGATGATATCCAAAAACATAAGAATGAGTTTAACCATTTATGGGAGAAGTCCATGCACCTCAAGATCATAACCCAAACCATGTACATCAAACCTCCCCATGAAAGTCTCACCATCGCACACCTTACTCTTAAGGAATTTGCTGGTATATTAAAGGGATATGTATCAGGACCCTAATAATAGGAATATGTATATTTTATAGAATAATTAATATATTTTCATCTTATCACTATTACTTTATAAGTGATTTTAATTTTGATTAATTAAAACACAAATTGTATTTTTAGATAAAATTCAAATTCAATTAAGGAATTTATTTTGATGAATTAATGGTTTTTTGAAATAAATAATATTTTATTGAAATATTATTATTAAATAATATTTATTAAATATAAAGTATCATATAATTTTTATGAAGTCAAATGTAATTTTTATAAGGGTTTGAAAACTATTATTGTAAAAAAAACAAACAATTCATAATAAATGTAGATTCTTATTTGAAAAGTGAAAATTAAAATATATAGAAAATTATTTTCATAGAATAAATATTATTTTTTTAATCAGAACATTGAATTCATCTAAAAATTAAATTTTTATAATTTTATGAGATAGTTAAATTTTTAGGTAAAAAATGAAATATGGTATAAATATACAGTGTTTATTGTTACATAATAATGACCAAAAAATGATGTAATAAATATATAAATGGTTATCCATGACAAAGTATATGTTTCCCATTTTTAATAATGCGATTTTATGATTATTTTATTAATTTTATAAATCATTATGAATCCTTAAAAACCTATAATATATTTTATGGTTTTAAAATCATTTCTTGAAGGATATGACCCACTTCCACACCAAAAAGGGTATTATATTAAAACGTTCGGATCATGGAATAATAAAATAACAAAGAAATCTCCTATATGATTGAAACCATGGGAAAAACTATGGTAAGTTTTATGGTTTTGGATATTTTATTATATAGAGTCCAAAACCTAAGCTTAATAAATGATAAATAATTCCAAATTAATTTCCTATATAAACCCACCTAATATCCTATTTATCTTAACTAAAAATCTCTATATCATGTAATTATTATTACCTACCCTCTATATATCCTCCCAAGGTTACCCCAAGATCTCAATCAGCTCCTCCCATGCATTTGGAATCACCCTTTCAAGGTAAGGGATCCCCTCATTCTCCTCTTTATTCAAGTATCTTCTTTATCTTATGTGTTTTATCTAAATTTCATAATGTTGGGATATGTTATTACATATCCCTATTACTATCCATTTTATTTATAAATTATTATAGAACCAGTACACTCTCATTAATCCCTCCCATTAACATTTATACACCCCCATTATACTGTCGAAATGTTTCAATGCTTTTCTATGACAAACAATTGTGTAGAGAATATCCATACCCATTTCCTATCAAGGGTGATAACCTTTATGAACTTATACTTATTGATTTGGTACATGAATGTATTTATTTCACACTCCTTGATCATGGAATAAAATATTATGATGAATAAATCCATGTTTTATAATCTATGTGGTGCACTTAAGAATGAGAATAAAATGAAAGTGATGGGTGCAGTTGAAATTATATTGTGATCTAATGTATTGGGTATTATTTTAGTATCATGATACTTCAAGAAAGGTATTATGGAGTGAACCTAATTTATTCTGGGAATTTTTGTTTTATTATTCATTTCAATTTATCATTGAACATTGTTTATTATGTAGTGTTTTAAGTTGTTTCCATATTTCCCATGTTGCCACATTTCCCATGTTTACATAATATTATCATGCTATATCATGCATCATTGTTCATTTCTATGATTATAACTCCTTTTATGTTTCATTTATATGACTATTGTATCACATGTATTACATTATTCATGTTATTACATTTTTACTCCCTTGCTAGGATTTATAGCTCACCCCTTTCTTATGTATGTCCCTCGGTTATCCCATATATTTTTAAGTACGAAATAATATTTTGATCATGTTAAGGAATTTTTCAATAAGGATGATGTATTTCCTATTTTAAGTTTTTATTTAATTTAACTAATTACCAAAGACACAAAATTTATCAATCGTCTAGTTTTATATGTGTAATATTCTGTAATAAATCATGAATTAATGTGTAATAAAGAGAAGGGTTTTCATAGTTTATATCAAAGGAAAAGTTTAGTTATTTTTGGGATTAAGATTAAAAAACTCTAGATAAATCCTTAAGGATAAGAATAAGTACAAAAAATACCTAAATATTTGTAAAGTATTTATTAAGTAGTTGATAATTAAAATAAATCCTTTTATGGATACTACAAGTGAATGTGGCTCTAGAACAGATGTATATAGTTGTAAAACACAAAAATATAGCGTTGAGCTAGACTCGACCAGGAACTGGTGAACAACAACATGCCTTGATACACACATATTTTGATACTCATAGGGAATATTATTTGGTAAATTGAAAATATCACTATGAACCAATATTATGGGAGTGAAAATTTCCTTAAGAATATAAGTTATAAAATAGATATTGGATAACATAGATTGAAGAAAAAACTCATAAGTTAAGAAATAAATTTCATTTATAAGTTATCCATTTAATTTCATTTTATTTTTGTTTATGTGTTTAATATTTTAAAAATACTAATCCCTAATTTTACCTTTATTCTATCCAATGTACAGAAATAGGAGGAATCAAGTAAACCACTAATGTGAATAGAAATGTTATGACTTCCCAAATGAGATGCCCTACCTCATGGGATGAGGAATAGAAAAATCTACGATGATACTCTCTTAGCTAAATCATGTTATAAATAGAAACCAGGATCAAGATGATTTACCAAACCCCCATAAGAAAGAAAAAGATTAAATTAAAACATTTATGTGAAAAAGGACTCCAAAATTAATGGGATCATCTGATCCCTTAATTAAGGAATAATGGATCAACTCTATTGAGAAAATATTCTCCATCCATCAATATTCTGAGTAAGAGAAGGTTATACTGGATGTTTATCATATAGATGTAAAATATGATCAATGGTAGAAATTGATAAAGAATACAAAGCCTAAGGAAGATATTAAAGAATTGAGGTGGAATGACTTTTGGAATATATTTCTCAATAAATATTTTCCTCACACTCTATGACTTAAAATAGAAATGGATTTTCATTATCTCAAGATAAAAGATAATGAATCTATCGGGTTGTATGAGGAAAACATCAAAATACCTTCAAGATACACCTCTAACTTGTTGTTACCCCTGAATGGAAGGTTTATTGCTTCTTTTGTGGGAAAACACATAGTATACAGATTCCCTGACAATTTGAGACTTTGGTAGCTATGAGTATATTTTCTGATGTTCCCTCGAATTAAAAATGGAGATCGGTAAATCTCAAGGGTATCACGAAGATAAAGAGCATAAAGTGGAATTTAATCCTATCATACTGATGGAGAAATCTAACAGTGATAATAAATTTTAACACCCCACTTGTCAAATGTGGAGAAAGAAGAACCCCAGAAATTGCCTAAGGGTGATGAGAAAATTCTTTAGATGTGAAAAGGAAGGAAACCTAGTTACGGATTATCAAGAGGAGAAAACCACTAACAAGAAGTAGGATAGGAATGTCCTAGTAAACCCTAAACACATTTTTCATTGTTTCAATTTCAATGAACAAGAGAACTTTGAAAACCAATGCACTAATAAAAGTGTTTTTAGAGACAACCAACAAACTCTATGGTAGAAAGGGTGAGCTTATGACATCATAAAAATAGAGGTGGATCCAAAAAACGAAGTGGTGATAAGTATTATAGTTATTCATTCAATAACAGGGAACATAATTGTGATTCTGGTTTTATGCATTTGTTCATATCAAGCATGTTTAGTATAACTATTCCAAAACCACAAAAAATCAGGGAAGTAGAGTTGTCAGTTAAAACCAAAAATGGGGAAATTATTTCATTTTGAGTATATAACCCCTACCTAGTCAAAATTTGTGGGTTTCTGTTTTTAGAAAACTATATTATACTTCCTTAAGTTGACTGTTATGAAATTATAGGCATGGATATGATTTCCTTTTGTATATCCAATATAAATTTCTAAGAGAAGGAAATCAGTCTTTATATCATGAATTTTCCTTAGATTCAGTACAAGTACAAGGAGGATGGTGAATCTTCTTTATCACTAACATCACAAGCATGGATTTTATTTCCCTAAAAAAATAATATCTAGCTCAAATTATTGAGTCTAAGGAAAGGATCATCCTTTAATACATGCCCATTATGAGGTAATACATTGATATATTTTCTAAAGATTTTACTAGTCTTCCTCCTAGCTGACAGGTTGAATTTTTAATCGATCTTATACCTGGGGAATTTCCATTATCCAAGACTCTATATATAATGGGTTTTGTGGAACTTGGGGATCTAAAGAAACAAATATATGAGAATCTAGATAAATTGTTCATACATAAAAGTTCTTAACCTTGGGGTGTAACTGTCCCTTCATCAAGAATAAGGAAGGGTCAATGTGCCTTTTCATTTATTATCAGGAGCTCAACAAGATCACGATAAATAACAAGTATCCTCTTACATGAATTGATGACTTTTTCGATAAATAATGTGGAGAAAAATACTTATCCAAGGAGGATCATTAGTCAGTATATTATAATGTAAGGGTGAATAAAAAGTATATCCCCAAGATTGATTTCCATAAAAGGTAATATCACTATGAGTTCCAAGTAATTCCATTCAGACTCACTAATTCTCAAGTAATATTCATGGAATTGATGAATAGATTCTTTATATATTACATTGAAAATTTATTGTAGTATTTATAGATGATATTCTAATATACTCCAAAAGTAAGGAGGATAATGATGAGCATTTAAGAACTGTGATAAAGACCTTATGAAAAGATAAGATTTTAGAAAAGTAAAGTAAATGTGAGTTCTAATTGAAGGAAGTCTCATTCATACGTAATATTATCACAAGAAATGGGATATATATGTACCCTTAAAAATATAAGAAATTGAATGATGATCGAGTCCAACATCTATGAAAAAAATACATAGTTTCCTTATATTAGTTGGGTACTATCATTGATTTCTAATAAATTTATTGTGATTTTCAAATCCTATAAATAATCTAAATTATGAAGGAGTAAATTTTTCTTGGAAAAATTAATATGAAGAAATATTCAAGGATTTGAGAAAGTGTCTTATCACTACACCTATATACACAATACCCACAAGTGGATAACTTTTCATGGTATTCAATGATGCTTCAAAGAATGGATTGGGTTGTGTGTTAATAAAAAATAAAAAAGTGATAGCCTATACTTTAGGGAAATTGAAAGCTCATGAATAGAACTACCCAATTTATGATATAGAGTTGGATTTAGTGTTCATCATGTTGAAAATATTGAGACATTATCGCTTTGGGGATAAGTGTGAAATATATACTGATTAAAAATCCTCAAGTATATATTCACAGAGAAAGAGATGAATATGCACCATAATAGATTGTTAGAGATGATTAAAGAATATGATTACTCAATACAATACCATCCTAGGAAAGAAACTAAAGTGGAAGACACTCTAAGTAGAAAGGATCTGGAAATTTTATCATTGATCAGAATTGAGATGGATCCAATATTATTTGATTTTAAAATGGGGACATAGTGCTCATAAAATAAGGGAAATCATCAATCCTTTCAAAAATGATTGCTCAACCATTCCTAATAGAGAGTATAAAGGATTCTCAAAGAGATGATGTGGGAATTAAAAATAATGTGGAAGCTATAATAAAATTGAAATCCTTAGAGTTCAATGTTAATGAATAAGGTTTTGTAATATTTAGGTCACATCTATGTGTACCATCAAATCCCAAGTTAAATGAGTTTTTGTATGATACACATAGTTAAAATTTCTCCATCTATCTAGAAGAAAAAATATGTATTAAGATATCTGAGAGAAAAATTGGAGGGAAAAAATGAAGAAGGATATTATATAATACACATCAAGATATCTTGTATGTTAGAAAGTGAAGGTGGAAAGGAAAAAAGTCCATGGGAATGGTGCAACCATTACCCATACCTACATGGAAATGGGAAAAAATCACCATAGACTTTGTCACTAGTCTTCCAAAGACATAAATAGTAAATAATTATATATGGGTTGTGGTGGATTGTATTATAAATACTTATCATTTTATTGTAAATTTAGAGGGCTTCTCACTCAATCAACTTACAAGGATACCCCTTAGAGAAGTGGTGATGCTGTATGAAATACCACTATCAATTGTATCTGATCGAGACATGATATTTACGTTTAAGTTTTGGATGAGTCTCCAAAATAATATAAATACTGAGCGGGTCTTTATCACCGCTTATCTCCCCCAAAATTATATCCAATCTAAGAGGAATAAACATACACTCGAGGACATGTTGAGATAATTCTCAATTGGGTTCAAAGGTGGGTGGTTTCAAAATATTCCTATTGTCGAGTTCTCATACAATAGCAATTTTTATTAAAACATCCAAATGGATCCCTATGGTGTCTTTTATGTGAAGAGGTGTATAACACCTACATGTTGGGTTGAAGTTGGAGAACACAAACTGATAGGTCCTGAATAGTTGAGGAAATGGTGGAAAAGGTCCAGACCATTCAACAACACATCAGGGCTACTCAGAGTAGAAAAAAGATCTATAGTGAAAATTATCGATGAGACTTAGAGTTTGAGGTTGGATAAAAGTTATTCCTATAAATATATCCATGAAATAAAGTCACGAGATTTGAGAATAAGGGAAATCTTCGTCCAAGATACATTGATCACTTTGATATCCTTGATCATATTAGAGTGGTGGGCTATCAACTAGAAATCCCACCTGACCTATCTCAAGTACATGATTTATTCCACATATCACTCTTGAGGAGGTACATAAAAAACCCTCACATGTACTCAATATAAATATGGTACCATTGGATAATGTTTTAACTTATGGGGAGAAGCTGGTGACAATATTAGATTGTAGAGACATAGTTCTATGAAAAATGACAATACACTTGGTCAAAGTGCTATGGAGAAACCAAAAGTATGAAGAAGAAATGTGGAAATTTATGGAGGTGATGAAATAGAGTTACCCTTATCTATTTTAGTATGTGAAATGAAAATTTCTAGTGTGAAAGTTCTGAATGGGGAAAGATTGTAATGACCCAAACGTTTATAAATGAAATTCTCCCTGTGCTTTGATTAAATGTCTTAATATATATTACACATATAGAAAATACATGAACTTATTTGGTTTCATTATTTCCTATAAGATTTTGAAGACCATTAAGAATCATTACCCTTGAAAATATACCAATTTAATAGTGATCATATGATTAATATAAATATTGGATTTTAATAAATCCAATTAACATAGATAAAGGAAGTGATGGAATAAACTAGTAGGATCATACCCTATGAAGCTAATTTATCATTAATTTAGAGGGATATAACATCAATGGGTGTTTCCCTTGAACAAGACCCATCTAAGAACCAATAACTTAAGCATGAGAGAAACCATTTATGGGAGAAGTTCAAGCTCGTTCAGAACATGACCCAAACCCTCTATGCCGAACCACCTCATAAAAGTCTCAAAATCACACACATTACTCTTAAGGAATTTTATGGTTTATTAAAGGGATATGTATCAAGACCCTAATAATATAAATATGTATATTATATATAATAAATAATATATTTTCATCTTATTATTGTTACTTTATAAATGATTTTGATTTTGATACAATAAAACACAAATTGTATTTTTGGATTATATTCCAATTCAATTAAAGAATTTATTTTGATGAATTATTTCATTTTTAAAATTAATTATATTTTATTTAAATATTATTATTAAATATAAATTATCATATAATTTTTATTAATTCAAATGCAATTTTTATGAGGGTTTGAAAAAAATTATTATAAAAAAACCCAACATTTCTTAATAAATGTCTATTATAATTTTAAAAATTGAATTTAATATACTTACAAAATTATTTGGATAAAATAGATATTATTTTTGGAATCATAATTTCAAAATTATCTAATGGTGATTCTTTCATAATTTTCTGTGACATTCAAAATTTCTGGTAAAAATTAAATACAGTATAAATATACAGTGTGTATTATGACATCATAATGACCTAAATACAATGTAATAAATACTATAATGGATATATAAGAACAAATATATATTTAACATTTAAAATAATGTGATTTTAAGTTTATTTTATCAATTTTATAAATCCATTATGAATCCTCAAAAATCTATAATATATTTTATGGTTTTAAAATCATTTCTTGTAAGACATGACTCACTTACACATCAAAAAGGATATTATTTTTATATTTTCTACCTTATCCTAATTAAATAATTTAAAACACTCATATTTTTCATAAACCATTTTAAAATACCATGGGAGGGTTTGTGGTTTTGTTTATTTTATTATATAGATTCTCTAACCTATGTTTGAGAAATGATAATGAATTCCCCACTAATTTCCTATATAAAGCCACCCAAGATCCCATTTATATTCACTAAAAAACATTAGAGAACATCATTACCATTACCTAAGGTCTCTAGAGTCCTCCCAATCTACCCCCCAAGATCTCAATAAGCGCCTCCCAAGAATTTGGAATCAACCTCTCAAGGTAAGAGATCTTCTCCTTATTCTCTTTATTCAAGTATCATATTTATCTTATTTATTTTAAACACGTTTCATAATGTTGGGATATTTTATTCCATATCCCCATTAATTTAAATTTTATTTTTATATGATGATAAAACCCTTCCACTCTCATTAAGAACTCCCATGAACACCCATACACCCCTGTTATGGTGTAGAAATTGCACCATGATTTTCCATGACAAACAACTATGTAGTGAATACCCATACCGATTTCATATCAATGGTGTTAAAATGTATGCACTTATACTTATAGATTGGGAAATTAAATGTATAAATTCTACACTCCTTTATATTGGAATAAAATATGATTATTAATTAATCTATGTTGTATGATCTATGTGGCACACATAATCATGGGAATGAAATGAATGTGATGGGTGATCCCAGAATTATATAGAACTCCAATGCATTTAGTAATGTTATAGTCCCATGATACGTGATGAAAGGGATTGGATATTAAACCTAATCCATTAATATTGTTTTTTTGCAGAATTATTTATTTGAATTTATCCTTTAACGATGTTTATAATGAAATGTTTTATGTTGTTAACACATTTCCTATGTTGAATTTATGTTATCATTCTATATCATGACTTATTATTCATGTTTATATTTCTCACTCCTTTATGTCTAATTGATATACCTACTGCATAACATGTATTACTTTCTTTATGTTATTCCATGTTTATCCCTTTACTATGCTTTATAGTTCATCCCTTTCTTATGTATGTCCTAGGTTATCCCATTTAGTTTTAAGTATGAAGGAATATTATGATCATTTTAAGGAATTTTTACATAAATATAATGTATTTCTTATTTTAATTTGTTATGTAATGTACCTATTTTTCAATTACACAAGAATTATTGATCTTCCAAGTTTTTATGTGTAATATTATGTAATAAATTATGGATTAATGTGTAATAAAGAGAAGGGTTGTCATATTCACCCTTGATAATCTCCAATAGAGGAGGTTATGTGAAAAAGCTCATCAATATGAAATCCATATTTCCATTTGTCATTAGATGTTCCTATTTACAGATGTTTGAATTAATACATACACATTAAGATTATCATTAATGGACATATAACTATCATACATTGATGTATTGATGAAAACCATGATGAAATATGCTCATGGTGAAGTAGGATATATTGGGTGTATCACAAGTGATATAGATTTAACAGATAATGTGAGAAAGGATTCATGCATTATCCCTCCAAAAAAATGTTAATATCTTAGTCCCTTTGATAAGAATAAAACCACCTAAATAAATCCATGGACAAGGTGCTTGATGTATGAGGTCATTTATATAAATTCAAAGAATGAGACATTGAGTATATAGGTTGATGGAACTAACATGCAACCTACTTGATTTGAGATATTATGAGAAAAGGATTATATTACATGGTAAACATGTGTGGGAGGTTAGATGTTGTTGTGATGGTAACTTATTTTTTATGGATTACTTTGCATTTTTATAGATACTAACATTTTACTTTTGGATTCTATGTCTAATTCCACTGAGAAAGAGGCCTGGAGGGTCACACAGTAAGTGAATTTTCAATCTCAGTTAAATTATAGTATTGAATTTAACAAGTTATAATAAATAATAATGATTCATGTTTAGTTGATTGTCATAATTTAATCATAAATTATTTTAAATAATAATCTATTTGAATAATAATAATAAATATTTTTTTTTTCAATTTTGTGGAATATAATATTTATTATATTTATTGATGAATAATTTAGTGAAATTAATTTATTAAATAAATAGTTATTATTTAAGGATCATTAAATGTGGATGAAGGAAAAAAAACCGTGTTTAATGGTCTGATTGGAAATGGTATAAATGATATTTATTCCTATTCTTCATGTTTTTCACATGTCAAGAATTTAATTATAATATATATATTATTATTATTGTACATGGGGTCAACTAAGAATTATGGAATTATAAAAGATATTGTGTGTGATTCAACAACCATATACCTGCCAAAATAAATATATAATTATATATCTTTACTAAAACACAATTGGTGTGCAAAAATGATATTGATAGATAAAGATATCTAGAGTTCTATACTCCCTTACCCTCTTAACCCAACAATAGATCATCGAGACTTCTTCCTCTCTCAAGAAGAATTATTTTGTGATCAACCAAGAACAATTTATGTAATCAAGATCTACTGTGCAAGACCCAGATGGTTCTACGATATCTGTCATAAATTTTTGTGCACATGCGGATCATTGTTATATAAATTATTCACTTGGATACTACAATAAAACACAGGTAAGAAAAGATCTTGTTAACTAAGTCATCAATGAAAGTGGAATTAAAAGTTGATATAACTCTATATCTTCTCATAAATTATTTATAAATTACATGTAAATATCCTTTAATTTTGGTAATGGTGTTTTACTCTTCTTATGTAATCTATTTTTTTCATTGTAAATGATTTTTCAATCATGTAATGTAATGATTATTTGTTATTTATGACTAAAATGTGAGTCTTTAATACCAACAAAGGATGCTTTCAATATGCCTATAATCTACACAAGATTCATACTTAGATGATGTTTACATAGGTAATGGATGATGTTTGTGTATATAAATTTCATGTGTTTTCTGAATTGAATGGTGCTTACATAGAAACAAAACGATAGTTACAGAATATTAGGATGATTCTTATGTATCCGGTACCTTTTAATTTTTAAATATCTACAACATTTTATGAAGGATACATAGATAATAAATAATGTATACACATAGTATAAAATTATTCTTACATGTACACCAATCATCCTTATGTTCTAGACATATTACATATATGTGTATGGAATTTTATAACCATTTTAATCCTTCTAAAACCTTAATCCAAGAGTGTATAGACACTAAATATTGCAACCAACATGATATAATCTCCATAGATGGTTTCTCTACTTTCAGATAACTCTTCCTTCAAACTTAAAACCCATTTTATTCATTTTATATCCACCTTTTAAAGATATCTAGTAGGGATCAACAACCATCTCTTAAATATAATTTATTTCATTCTAAACATGTTTTAGATAGTTCTTTTCAAACTTCTTAGTACTTTTCATGTCCATATATAGTAACTCAAAAATCATCACATGTAAAGGCCAACTATATTTAAGCTATCCAACAGAGCTCTCCAAGAAGTTGCCAAAAATTATTCTTTTATTTATAATGGAAGAACATTGGACTCTTTTCAACACTTCACTAATGAAGATTTGTAACCTAATATCATCGTATTATCCTATTCCACAAATAAAATTGAAAAATGGACTCTTTATTCTTTGTAAAGACAAATTGAGAACAACATAAAAGAGATATTTAGCTTAGCAATACACCAAATAGGAGGATTTTATACTTTATATAAAATCCGTTAATTCATTTAAGAAGCTCAAGAATCAATTTTCAATGTTTTATAATAGATTTTTTTACCATAATGTATTCTTATTCATTCATTATAATCGTTTTCCATTTCAATGATTATAATGCGTTTAAAATTCTATAAATAAGTCAAATCTTTGATTTATAATGAATGAAAAACCTTTTTAAGACCTAACCGTATTGATGCATCTAATATCTCATATCATAATCGAAATCATAAAAAAATAAATAGGCATCATATACCATTATATGACTTTAATGATATGAAAAAAATCATATCCTATAATATGGATCATATTCATATCATGGATTATGACATGAATGAGTCACATAATATGATTCATCCCTTTTAGTGTATATCTATTACAGGTAAAAATATATTTACTCTTATAGAGCGTTTGAATAATTTAAATCTACCAACTAGTAAACAAGAATGCACTAAAGCTTCAATAGATTTCATTGAAAATAAATATACATGACATCATTTTTATTTATTTAAATACAATAAAATTCTTAAAACCTATTCTTTTTGAAATATATATATAATATATTCTAGATATTCTATTATATATATTTAATAAATTAGTGTAATATAATGAAAAACTTATATACTCATATTTTTCATTATAATTTCAACTAATGGGGGATGATAATCAATTAATGAATACATTTATAATATAATCATAACAAGTTATTCCCATCACATAGTATATGTTGTATGCTGTATAACTTCTAACCCAAATGTTTTCAAAATTTATCTACCGGGGAGAGGATCTCCCACATATTTTAAGGAAGGAAAATTTTATTGTGAGAAGTAATGTGGAATAATATTCTATATTCACAACAAAAATATCACTGCAAATATTATTTTAATATCATTAATAGTTTTTATAATAATATTCACTTCAGAAAATGATTGAGAAATCCATTTATCAAATTTTATAACTTCCCAAATATTCTTGATGAACATTCAAATATGAGTGACAAATATTATATGAATTATTTTATATTATCTAAGGAATTAAATATAAAAATTAAAATTATATTCACATAAGGGGATGAATTAATTCATTTTATTTCATGATTCACAATTAATAATTCATTATTTATCAAAAATGATTATCATTTATAAAAGGAATAATTGCATTTAGTAATATAATAATTATTTAACCACTTTAGGTGGTAAAGTTATTTTCATAAAATGTATTCAATTATAAATTCTATATAACTCTATAATCACGTTTATAAACTATTAGAATAACAATATCCACTTTGGGGGATAATGTTGAATGAATTCCATGAGATGGTATTGAGAATCCACAATCACAATATAAATATTATTTTTTCCCTTGTTATTTGATTCAAATTAGCAAAAATTGATAAATGAAAATATTCTTTATTATAATTTTTAAATAAAAAATTTTCATATCATCCTTCAGGGAGAAAATATTTAATAAACAACAATAAAATTCATTGGGATCTTTAAATATTTATTTCTATTAAACCAATCTTAGTGGTTTTGTTAAGATAATTATATCTATCCAAAAGGTAAAATACTTCTTTATAGAATAAAAGAAAAAAAACCAAATTCTGAAGTATGGTTTTTTACAATAACCCCTTTAAAAGAGAGAAAATATCTCATCAGGAACACCATTGATCTATGTCAACTCAGGAGCAGTTATCCCTTAATTTAAAAGTCGATCCACTAAATAGTTCTCTTAATGATATGCATGTGTGATGATATAATTCATTGATGAAATGAAGTACATTCATTTGATCCAACTAGAAGTATCTATGGGAGATGAATAGTTCCAAATGTGATGGCTTTCACAATTGTAGTGGAATCATATTCAAGCCATAAATTGCACCAACCTCATTTAGTTTCCATTTTGACTGCATTTATAATACCAAGGATTTCAGCATCAAGAGATGTAGTGATTCTATATGGACCATATATATATATCCCATTACATCTGTAAAGACCCGCAAATTTCAAGGAAATTTTTTTCTTAATTTTCTTTGGAATTTTACATGAGCGCAGCTTCAGACGGCACCTGATTCCGAGGCCCGGTGTGCCCGGAATCAATTTCCAAAGTTTGGCTCGGGTACGTTCAGTGAACGGACGAGCGGGTTTTTCTATCTTTTGAACCGGTGCCCGGAATCGAATTCTGAGGGCACCGATGAAATCGCAGCGCCGGTATTTGCTTAGAAACGCCTCTTCCGGGGTTGCGTTTGCTCAGACGTGGTTTTTAAATTTTACGGCTTTAAGTCAGAAATAAAATAAAGTTTGTGCGACAACTTTATTTTATTTCACTTAAGCTGCTTGGAAGCCACTTGAAGTCACTTAAAGACGGCTTGAACTGAGTTGAACTGGATAGGATGCTATCCAGAAATATCCTACCCTCTTGGTAGGATATTTGTGAGGCAGGGCCCGCACGAGCCCTGCCGTTTCTTTCGCTAAGTAACGCACCCGCGAAAACCCGTCAAAGTAACTGAAAAGTCAACCGACGCGTTTTCTTTAATTCTTAACAGACCATTTAATTGGGCGGTTTATTTCGTGAATTAAATGGACTGTTTCTTCGTGAATTAAATGGGTCGTTTCTTTCGTTGAATTAATTCAACGAATTGATGGATCGTTTCTTAACCGGTTTCGTGTGTTGGCATGTTTATAAAATAAGACCAACCCAAAAATCCATGGAAAGGATTTGAAAGAATCTTCGTTCCTCCACCCTCTCCGCGAAGAACGCGAAGAACGCGAAGGACGCGAAGAACGCGAAGAACGCCGGCGACCGGAATTCGACGACGCACACCAAGATCTGCGACGTCGACGAGATCTACCCGCGACGTTCTTCGGCGACGCCTCTTCTTCCGCGGCCGACCCTCGTTCGGCAACAAAGGTGAGAATCAGATCTTTTCTTCTCCCTTTTTAATTTCAATATCAACGGATTTAAACTAATTAAATCCGTTTGATCTTGATCCGGAGATTGGCGACGCGACGCCGGATACCGCGACGACGCGACGATCTCCTTCCTCCGCGACGAGCGATTCCGCGACGACCTCTCGTCCGACGACGACGACAAGGTAAGGGTTGATTGGAATATTTTCCTTCCCGTGATTTATTTCTTTTAAAGTAAAGAACTTGATCTTCGAACAATTTTAACATTTAAAATTGTTGTTGATTGTTTTATTGTTCCTCCCGTGGATTATGACTAACGCGGAGGGTGCGGGTCTAACGAACAAGACCCGGCAACCCTCCGCCGATCTTCTCTTTTTGTGCGGATTTGGCGGACGACGACGAACCGTGCGGCAAGGGCAATTTGTTGGTTCCGCAGTGAAGATCGTCCCCCAGGAGGAGCATCGGCGCAGACGGGAAAGAAATCGGGCCACCGGAGCATCTCCGGCGGCCCGCGGAAGGAGGCGGCGGCGCCAGGCGCGCCGCCGTGGGAATCTTCCGCCGCGGCTGAAGCCGCGGCGGCGGCGGCAGCCGGTTCCGCGGCCGCGCGGAACCGGGACGGACGCGGCGGCCCGGCCGCGTCCGCGTGACAGGCGGCCCCCCGTGGGGGCCGCGTTTTCTCAAAGCCGCGGGTCAAACCCGCGGCGTCTCTTGTTCGGCCGCTCGGCCGAAGCCGAGCTGGCCGGTCCGGTCGGCCGGGCCGCGCCCAGGCCGGAACGGACCCGGCCGAGCCGGTTCGGGCCGGGTCGAGCCGACCCGGTTCGGGCCGACCCGGTTCGGCCGACCCCAGGGGGGGGTTCGGGCCGGGTCGCCCCGGGCCCAGTACCCCCGTTTCGGGCCCTCTACGGTCTTTCGCCCATATCTTGGGCCTGGGACCTCCGATTGACGAACCGTCAGCGGCTACGCGATCCTTGGATCGAGACGGTCGTTTCGGTATATTATACTCAAGGTTTCGGAAGACTTTGGGTTCGGCCGGGTTGGTTCGTACACGAAGCCAACCGGGCCCTCGGAACGGAAACGCTCATATCTTGAGCTACGGACGTCCGATCGACGTACCGTCAGCTGTGGTAGTTTCCTCTAAGTGAGACGGAACTTTTGGCATACCCCGCCCGAGGATCGGATACAGGCGGAGTACGGTCGGGTTGGTTTTGCCCTAAAAACCAACCGGGCCCCTGGGACGAAAATGCCAATAACTCTCAGACCGGGCGTCCGATTGACGCGCCGTCTGTCGCGTTGAGATCCTGTTGTCGATACAGAACTTTTGGATACATCAACTTCGGACTACGTGTCAGTTGATGTATCAGCCCTCGGCTCGTGGAGCGGACCCTCCTAAACGAGCTCGCTACGTGCGGGAACCCTAGCGCTGGCTGTGACCTCGACGGCAGAGCAGAGATCCTCCGTGGACTGCGACGACGGCAGAGCAGAGATCCTCCGTGGACTGCGACGACGGCAGAGCAGAGATCCTCCGTGGACTGCGACGACGGCAGAGCAGAGATCCTCCGTGGACTGCGACGACGGCAGAGCAGAGATCCTCCGTGGACTGCGACGACGGCAGAGCAGAGATCCTCCGTGGACTGCGAGGACGGCAGAGCAGAGATCCTCCGTGGACTGCGACGACGGCAGAGCAGAGATCCTCCGTGGACTGCGACGACGGAAGAGCAGAGATCCTCCGTGGACTGCGACGACGGCAGAGCAGAGATCCTCCGTGGACTGCGGCGACGACAGAGCAGAGATCCTCCGTGGACTGCGTCGACTACTGCACTCAGCGATCCTACGTGGATCAGTGCTACCGGTTCTGTGTGAGCCTCTGCCTACAGGTTCTGTGTGAGCCCGATCCTGTGTGGGTCCTTACTACCGGTTCTGTGTGAGCCACTGCCTACAGGTTCTGTGTGAGCCCGATCCTACGTGGGTCTCTTGCGGGGGTTAGTACCTATCGATCCTTCGTGGGTCCGACGACTTAGATGGATCAGTGATCATCTTTGACGTCATCTGAAAAAGTATACCTGGTTGAGCTGAATCTTATGTTACTCTCCTTTGTGGATTGTGTTGAACTATCCTATGTGGATTTACTATTTACTCTCCTTTGTGGATTGTGTTGAACTATCCTTTGTGGATTTACTGTTTACTCTCCTTGTGGATTTGAGTCTTGCTTTCCTTTGTGGATTGAGTTGTTCTTGAGCTCGTGAGCAGAGCTAGAATTGGGGACTTAGGTATATGTATGGGCATATACCTAAGTCGAGTCAGATGTTACTTCGTGATTGCATCTTTCTTTTGTGCTATATCCTTTGTGGATTTCGGGAGACCTTCGGGGGTCTCGGGGTCCTTACTGAGTAGTTGTACTCACCCCTGCACGGGCTATGCCCGCACCTTGTTGTGTTGGATGCAGACGACGGACAGCGCTGATCACGGTTGGGGCGTGGAGCAGGACGGTACCTGGAGGTGGACCACTGGTCGGGACGTGCTCGGAGCGGACGTGGGACCCGAGGAGCCTGGAGGCTATCTGTACCCACCCTTCAGGTGGGATTGCCAGTGGACGACACGAGGCCGCCGTCTTTTCTTCAGTTGCTGTACTTTACTTTTCAGTTGTACTTTACAGTTGGGCTTGTATTTCCGGCCCCTTTCCTTTTCTGCACTTTACTTTCCGCTTGCTGACTCTGTGTGGTTGTTACTTATAAAGGCAATGCCTTCCCTGTTTACTGGGATTTTACGCCTTGGTGCTAGTCGCCAGCCCCTGGCCTATGGAAGGCGGGCTTGGGGTAGTCACGGCACGGGCCCCGAGGACGGGTCGTGACAAATTGGTATCAGAGGTGGTCGGTTCTACCGCAGACTCTGATCGTCCTTTCTTTCTATGTGAAGCAATAGTGTTTAGTGTATTGAGTGTGGTTATCAGTTCAGGGAGCCCAGTGTTGGTGCGGCGGCCGACGTATCCGTACACCAGGACCCTGACTCCTGATTTCCGACTTAATGCATGAAAACATTGATTGCGTGTGTGTTTCAAGTTTTCTTTGTGATTACTTGTGTCAGCTCACCGGGTATACTGATCTGCTTTACGAAAGTCTCAAGTTTTCTTTGTGATTACTTGTGCCAGCTCACCAGGTATACTGTTCTGACTGTGGTGCCCTTGTTCGGAGCTCGGAGATTCCGACTGAGCCGTTGGCTCGATCCTTACGGCTAGAGACTCCTACGGGAGCAGACTCGACGATTACGCACTGGTGCCGGCAGTGTGAGCTTACTCTAGGAGGCGAGAGCTTCGGCTGGGATCTCCTTGTAGCGGCGTCGAGGCCTTACGACGTCATCTTGGGCATGGATTGGCTATCCACGGTTCATGCCCAGATCGACTGTTTTAGGCGCAAGGTGCGATGTGTTCGTACCGACGGGAGAAGGTTTACCTTCACCGGCGAGAAGGGAACCTTTGCAGCACAGGATGGACTTCCGCGGAGGAGAGTGTAGCCCATCTCTCATCAGTTGGCTAGCCTCATCCTAGGAGCAGTGGACGTGCGGAGTCCGGCTTTTCCTGCAGTGGTGGACCAGTACGTGGACGTCTTTTCCGACGACGTTCCAGGGCTACCTCCTCGTAGAGAGGTAGACTTTTACATCGACTTGTACCCCGGGACAGCCCCGATATCTACTCCAGCATATCGGATGGCCCCCGCCGAGCTTCGAGAGCTGCGGGTACAGTTGGAGGACTTGCAGAGCAAGGGGTTTATCCGACCCAGTGTTTCACCCTGGGCTTCCCCGATTTTGTTCGCCAAGAAGGCGGACGGGAGCTTGCGACTATGTGTCGACTATCGTCGCCTGAACCAGGTGACAGTGAGGAACAAGTATCCGCTGCCACAGATTGATGACCTCTTCGATCAGCTCAAGGGAGCGCGGTGGTTCTCGAAGATAGACCTCCGGTCAGGCTATCATCAGCTCAGAGTTCGAGACGAGGACGTGCAGAAGACGGCCTTCAGGTGTCGGTATGGCCATTATGAGTTCTTGGTTATGCCATTCGGCGTAACCAATGCTCCAGCAGTGTTCATGAGCCTCATGAACAGGATCTTCCAGCCATACCTCGACCGATTTGTCGTTGTCTTCATTGACGACATTTTGGTATACTCGACGACTGAGGAGGAGCATGCATACCACCTGCGGGTTGTGCTAGACACACTCCGAGAGCACCAGCTTTATGGAAAGCTCTCAAAATGCCAGTTCTGGTTACGTGAGGTCCATTTCTTGGGGCACGTCATTTCTGAGGCGGGAGTTGCAGTGGATCCCGCGAAGATCGAGGCAGTGCTAGCTTGGGAGCCACCCAGGAGCGTGACAGAGGTGCGGAGCTTCTTGGGCCTAGCGGGATACTATCGGAGATTCGTGCCAGACTTCTCCAGAGTTGCGGCACCACTCTCAGCGTTGACGAAGAAGGGGAAACCCTTCGTGTGGTCAGACAGATGTCAGCAGAGCTTCCAGGAGCTGAGACAGAGATTGACCAGCGCACCTATCTTGAGGTTGCCTGAGGAGGGAGTTGGGTACGTAGTTTACTGCGATGCATCAGGGACTGGACTCGGGTGCGTCCTGATGCAGGAGCGGGCCGTGATCGCCTACGGATCACGTCAGTTGAGGCCGCATGAGCAGAACTACGCCACTCATGACCTGGATTTAGCAGCAGTGGTCTTCGCTCTGAAGACTTGGCGGCACTATCTGATGGGCGAGCGCTTCACAGTCTTTTCTGACCACCAGAGTCTCAGGTATATCTTCTCTCAGAAGGACCTGAACCTGAGACAGCGGAGATGGCTTGATTTCCTCCAGGACTATGACTTTGAGATAGTCTATACTCCTGGGAAGTGGAACGTGGTAGCCGATGCCCTCAGCAGGAGGACGGGCATTCAGCTACTTGAGGAGGCGACGGAGCAGCTAGCCTCCTTGCAGATATCCTTCGTGGATAGAGACGGAGCAGCCTTTCTTCAGTCTCTCACAGTCTCTCCTCCACTTCTACAGCGGATCAGAGAGGCTCAGCGTGAGGACGCCGACTGTGAGACCCGGCGTGCACTGATATCCTCAGGTCAGGCGCCTGATGGTTTCTCCCTTGGAGCAGAGCATGACATCCTTTTCAGAGGACGTACCTTCGTACCAATTGCTTTACGAGAGGAGGTGCTGAGAGAGTTTCACACTTCTCCCTTGGCGGTACATCCCGGAGTGGCGAAGATGTACCAGGATCTCAGACGACAGCACTGGTGGCCGGGCATGAAGAAAGCTGTGGCAGAGTTCGTTTCACGATGCCTCACCTGCCAGCAGGTGAAGGCAGAGCATCAGGTACCAGCAGGCTTGGTACAGCCCTTGGAGGTCCCGGAGTGGAAGTGGGATAGCATATCTATGGACTTCGTGACTGGACTTCCACGTACTTCCAGAGGTCACGACTCCATTTGGGTGATTGTCGACCGACTCACCAAGTCGGCACACTTCTTACCCATCAGAGAGCAGGGCTCAGTGGAGAGCTTGGGACGTCTTTACGTCCAGGAGATCGTACGGCTTCACGGTGTGCCATCATCTATCGTCTCCGATCGAGATGCTCGTTTCACTTCCCGGCTTTGGAAGGGGTTGCAGGAGGCGTTCGGGACGCGGTTCCATCTGAGCACATCCTTCCACCCTCAGACGGATGGTCAGACGGAGAGGACCATACAGACACTCGAGGACATGCTCCGTGCATGTGTCCTCGACTTTGGTCGCAGCTGGGAGGACCACCTACCCTTGGTGGAGTTTGCGTACAACAACAGCTACCACTACACCATCGGGATGGCACCATACGAGGCGTTGTACGGCAGACCCTGCAGATCACCGTTGTGCTAGACAGACCCTGGGGAGTCAGCACTCGTGGGACCAGAGATGGTCCGAGCCACGACAGAGAAGGTCCAGATCATCCAGGAGAGGATGAGGACAGCTCAGAGCCGGCAGAAGTCATATACTGACAGGAGGCGGAGGCCACTAGAGTTCGAGGATGGCGACCACGTCTTTTTGCGTGTCTCACCTCGACGTGGTTTACGGAGATTTGGCCGAGGCGGCAAGTTGTCTCCACGCTTCATCGGGCCTTTCCAGGTCCTCAGCAGGATAGGAGAGGTGGCTTATCGCCTGGCTCTACCACCTCAGTTGCACCGGGTGCACGACGTCTTCCACGTGTCTCAGCTAAGGAGATACGTGCACGACCCGACGCACATCATCGACTTTGGGGAGCTGGACGTGGACGATGGGGCGACTTTTGCGGAGGTCCCAGTGGAGATCGAGGATTGACAGGAGCGGGTCCTACGTGGGCGGTCGATTCCTCTTGTGCGCGTCAGATGGCAGCACGGGAACCTCCAGGAGAGCACTTGGGAGCGGGAGGCTCAGATGCGTGCTCAGTACCCCCATTTGTTCCCCTAGTTTTTGATGTATCTTTACGGGGACGTAAAGCCTTGAGGTGGGAGTAATGTAAAGACTCGCAAATTTCAAGGAAATTTTTTTCTTAATTTTCTTTGGAATTTTACATGAGCGCAGCTTCAGACGGCACCTGATTCCGAGGCCCGGTGTGCCCGGAATCAATTTCCGAAGTTTGGCTCGGGTACGTTCAGTGAACGGACGAGCGGGTTTTTCTATCTTTTGAACCGGTGCCCGGAATCGAATTCTGAGGGCACCGATGAAATCACAGCGCCGGTATTTGCTTAGAAACGCCTCTTCCGGGGTTGCGTTTGCTCAGACGTGGTTTTTAAATTTTACGGCTTTAAGTCAGAAATAAAATAAAGTTTGTGCGACAACTTTATTTTATTTCACTTAAGCTGCTTGGAAGCCACTTGAAGTCACTTAAAGACGGCTTGAACTGAGTTGAACTGGATAGGATGCTATCCAGAAATATCCTACCCTCTTGGTAGGATATTTGTGAGGCAGGGCCCGCACGAGCCCCGCCGTTTCTTTCGCTAAGTAACGCACCCGCGAAAACCCGTCAAAGTAACTGAAAAGTCAACCGACGCGTTTTCTTTAATTCTTAACAGACCATTTAATTGGGCGGTTTATTTCGTGAATTAAATGGACTGTTTCTTCGTGAATTAAATGGGTCGTTTCTTTCGTTGAATTAATTCAACGAATTGATGGATCGTTTCTTAACCGGTTTCGTGTGTTGGCATGTTTATAAAATAAGACCAACCCAAAAATCCTTGGAAAGGATTTGAAAGAATCTTCGTTCCTCCACCCTCTCTGCGAAGAACGCGAAGAACGCGAAGGACGCGAAGAACGCGAAGAACGCCGGCGACCGGAATTCGACGACGCACACCAAGATCTGCGACGTCGACGAGATCTACCCGCGACGTTCTTCGGCGACGCCTCTTCTTCCGCGGCCGACCCTCGTTCGGCAACAAAGGTGAGAATCAGATCTTTTCTTCTCCCTTTTTAATTTCAATATCAACGGATTTAAACTAATTAAATCCGTTTGATCTTGATCCGGAGATTGGCGACGCGACGCCGGATACCGCGACGACGCGACGATCTCCTTCCTCCGCGACGAGCGATTCCGCGACGACCTCTCGTCCGACGACGACGACAAGGTAAGGGTTGATTGGAATATTTTCCTTCCCGTGATTTATTTCTTTTAAAGTAAAGAACTTGATCTTCGAACAATTTTAACATTTAAAATTTTTGTTGATTGTTTTATTGTTCCTCCCGTGGATTATGACTAACGCGGAGGGTGCGGGTCTAACGAACAAGACCCGGCAACCCTCCGCCGATCTTCTCTTTTTGTGCGTATTTGGCGGACGACGACGAACCGTGCGGCAAGGGCAATTTGTTGGTTCCGCAGTGAAGATCGTCCCCCGGGAGGAGCATCGGCGCAGACGGGAAAGAAATCGGGCCACCGGAGCATCTCCGGCGGCCCGCGGAAGGAGGCGGCGGCGCCAGGCGCGCCGCCGTGGGAATCTTCCGCCGCGGCTGAAGCCGCGGCGGCGGCGGCAGCCGGTTCCGCGGCCGCGCGGAACCGGGACGGACGCGGCGGCCCGGCCGCGTTCGCGTGACAGGCGGCCCCCCGCGGGGGCCGCGTTTTCTCAAAGCCGCGGGTCAAACCCGCGGCGTCTCTTGTTCGGCCGCTCGGCCGAAGCCGAGCCGGCCGGTCCGGTCGGCCGGGCCGCGCCCAGGCCGGACCGGACCCGGCCGAGCCGGTTCGGGCCGGGTCGAGCCGACCCGGTTCGGGCCGACCCGGTTCGGCCGACCCCAGGGGGGGGTTCGGGCCGGGTCGCCCCGGGCCCAGTACCCCCGTTTCGGGCCCTCTACGGTCTTTCGCCCATATCTTGGGCCTGGGACCTCCGATTGACGAACCGTCAGCGGCTACGCGATCCTTGGATCGAGACGGTCGTTTCGGTATATTATACTCAAGGTTTCGGAAGACTTTGGGTTCGGCCGGGTTGGTTCGTACACGAAGCCAACCGGGCCCTCGGAGCGGAAACGCTCATATCTTGAGCTACGGACGTCCGATCGACGTACCGTCAGCTGTGGTAGTTTCCTCTAAGTGAGACAGAACTTTTGGCATACCCCGCCCGAGGATCGGATACAGGCGGAGTACGGTCGGGTTGGTTTTGCCCTAAAAACCAACCGGGCCCCTGGGACGAAAATGCCAATAACTCTCAGACCGGGCGTCCGATTGACGCGCCGTCTGTCGCGTTGAGATCCTGTTGTCGATACAGAACTTTTGGATACATCAACTTCGGACTACGTGTCAGTTGATGTATCAGCCCTCGGCTCGTGGAGCGGACCCTCCTAAACGAGCTCGCTACGTGCGGGAACCCTAGCGCTGGCTGTGACCTTGACGGCAGAGCAGAGATCCTCCGTGGACTGCGACGACGGCAGAGCAGAGATCCTCCGTGGACTGCGACGACGGCAGAGCAGAGATCCTCCGTGGACTGCGACGACGGCAGAGCAGAGATCCTCCGTGGACTGCGACGACGGCAGAGCAGAGATCCTCCGTGGACTGCGACGACGGCAGAGCAGAGATCCTCCGTGGACTGCGAGGACGGCAGAGCAGAGATCCTCCGTGGACTGCGACGACGGCAGAGCAGAGATCCTCCGTGGACTGCGACGACGGCAGAGCAGAGATCCTCCGTGGACTGCGGCGACGACAGAGCAGAGATCCTCCGTGGACTGCGTCGACTACTGCACTCAGCGATCCTACGTGGATCAGTGCTACCGGTTCTGTGTGAGCCTCTGCCTACAGGTTCTGTGTGAGCCCGATCCTGTGTGGGTCCTTACTACCGGTTCTGTGTGAGCCACTGCCTACAGGTTCTGTGTGAGCCCGATCCTACGTGGGTCTCTTGCGGGGGTTAGTACCTATCGATCCTTCGTGGGTCCGACGACTTAGATGGATCAGTGATCATCTTTGACGTCATCTGAAAAAGTATACCTGGTTGAGCTGAATCTTATGTTACTCTCCTTTGTGGATTGTGTTGAACTATCCTATGTGGATTTACTATTTACTCTCCTTTGTGGATTGTGTTGAACTATCCTTTGTGGATTTACTGTTTACTCTCCTTGTGGATTTGAGTCTTGCTTTCCTTTGTGGATTGAGTTGTTCTTGAGCTCGTGAGCAGAGCTAGAATTGGGGACTTAGGTATATGTATGGGCATATACCTAAGTCGAGTCAGATGTTACTTCGTGATTGCATCTTTCTTTTGTGCTATATCCTTTGTGGATTTCGGGAGACCTTCGGGGGTCTCGGGGTCCTTACTGAGTAGTTGTACTCACCCCTGCACGGGCTATGCCCGCACCTTGTTGTGTTGGATGCAGACGACGGACAACGCTGATCACGGTTGGGGCGTGGAGCAGGACGGTACCTGGAGGTGGACCACTGGTCGGGACGTGCTCGGAGCGGACGTGGGACCCGAGGAGCCTGGAGGCTATCTGTACCCACCCTTCAGGTGGGATTGCCAGTGGACGACACGAGGCCGCCGTCTTTTCTTCAGTTGCTGTACTTTACTTTTCAGTTGTACTTTACAGTTGGTCTTGTATTTCCGGCCCCTTTCCTTTTCTGCACTTTACTTTCCGCTTGCTGACTCTGTGTGGTTGTTACTTATAAAGGCAATGCCTTCCCTGTTTACTGGGATTTTACGCCTTGGTGCTAGTCGCCAGCCCCTGGCCTATGGAAGGCGGGCTTGGGGTAGTCACGGCACGGGCCCCGAGGACGGGTCGTGACAACATCAACATTATGATTTCTCAAAATCAAAATATAAACCAAAGGACCTAGATTTTCTTTTAAATCTCTACATGTGTTACATTTGATCTAGTCTAGAAATGGGGTGAATCATAGGACTCCAAATATTCCAGAATGAGGATGATAATTACCTGTAAATCTAAAATTTTTAAGTAAAGTAAGATAATTTATAGAATAATCACAATACCCATTTTGAAAAACATTCAAATTTTTTACAAAAATAATAACTCAAATCAGAGCTGAATATAGAAAGAAAGTGGTATTCTCATGGATCAATTTTTTTGGTCCGTATCATATGGACGACTTCAGAGGTATCTAAAAGGAATATATTCATAAGATTATATTATATAGGAATCTTAAAAAATGTATTTATGTATTCCTAAATGCTGGTAGTGGGGGGATATTCACATCAAAAAAATTAGTCATAGTTGTCCATAGCGCAGTAGTAGTAACAAATCATAGAAATAAGTGGTAAATTCCATCCCAATGTTGATTATATAAAACAAATATCAAGAAAAAATTGATTCCAAAAAATTGAAGAAAATATTTGGTATGAATTCTAAAATACATCACTCTCCAATCAAGGGAAAATATGGATGTGAGAATCCATTTTTATCTCAAACTCTTAGCCAAGCTATTCATATTCCCCTACATAACTTCCCTATTGAATAATTTGGAGGAGAGCCTCCCATTAAGAGTAGGTTACCAAACAAAAATTACATATCCATAATAATGTTATAATTTGAAACCCTTTCCTTGATTTCAATAGGAATCATGTCTATATAATTATCCATTTTCTCCTTGATCATCACATTTGTGTCAAGTGATGGGTTAGGATAAATTATTTTGATAATAAGAGGTGTACCGATATAAACCTCTAACTCGAATTTAAGAGTAAAATTGATGTTGTCCATCCAATGAAAATTCACTAAAATGATGGAGAAATAATCCTTGAGTGTAGTTATTATGGAAGAGTCCACATAATTTATCTTCTAATATTTGAGCCTATTGAAAAATCTAGATCTCAAAAAAGAAAGTTATTCTAATTTCTTATTGATGAGACTCCCCATAAAGTTAGCCTATAAAGATTGATTAAATTTTTAGATATTTTTAATACCAGGCCTTACATATTTAATAGGATAATTTTTTCTCTGGGACAATATAAATTCTTCCCTGAAGGATGATTCCACTATAGATTAAACTTTTGAAAGAAGTGATTATATTATTTATTAGGGAATCCATCCATTTATATACCATAAATGAGTAAATTTTTTTGGTAAAATAATTAGTTTTCATAAGGATAAACCTACCTTCCATCGATAGTGTTTTTACTTTCTAAGAAGCCATATAATTTCTAACTTATCTCACAATGCGAGAAAAATGCCTGATATGTGGTTTTAACAAAAACACAGGTACACTAAGATAAGATAACATAAATAAAGAGTCTTTCATTCCTAACACATTGATGATTCCCACCTTTCAATATATAGGAATATTTTTTCTGATGACTAAAAATGCCTGATATGGGTCATCAATTCCATTTTTAAGATGACAACCTTTTAAAAAATGACTAAAAAGTGTACAAACATCACCACTAATAGTCTCCCAAAAGGTTTGAAGGAAAGAGTTAATGAACACATCTTGTTGGGACCAAGTCGACTGGAGATGTTTTTGGAAGTAAGAACATGTTATTTTCAAGAGTGTAGTCTTTTTTTGTCAAAAGGAAAAATAAATTCACTTAGTAAAATCCTTGGAAAATATGATGATGCATTGTTGATTTGTATTTCAAAAATATCATAAGTTTTTTGGAGAACTTGTGATACAATCCTTATAAAGTAATAGGGGATTAAAAAATTTTCCAATCACATTTAGCTTTGATTGGAATGAAGTATGTTGATGGTAGATAGGGAAGTTATAATACTTTCCTTATAAAACCTAACGATGCTAATGATGATTGATTAAATGACTAAAATCATGACAGATATGGTTCGTGATAAAAATAGATGACCACAAGACAATTTGATTAGTGTTCACAATGATTTTTTAAGGTGGCACCATTTCCTAGTATTTTCCTAATTTTTGGGGCTTAAATTGAGGATTTTATTATTTTGGAAAAGGGGGATTTTTGAAAAGGACTCTATAGAGTGTAGTACGTGGACCACGAAGGATAGTTCATAGAATTAATATGAGGTACATGGACTGGTGAAGGAAAATTTGGAAATGATGGATTCCACATAGTAGATCTTTGTGGACCAAGAAGTGGAGTACGTGGATGGTATGCTGAATGCGTAGGAGAAATGGTTCACATGTGGGTCATAGTTCGCAGGAGGATTTTAGTTCATAAGAGGTCAATAGTTCCGGACAAAGGGTGTCATTCGTATAATGGAGGTGGTGATTTAGGCCACCGTGAGGGAATAAAGGTAGTATATAGACCTCATACAGAAATGGTTCATGGAATAAATTGGTTCACAAGACAATTTCAGTTCGCAGGAGAAGCTTACTATGGGGTGACGACTGTTCCATATTGAAGATTTGGGAGATTCTGAATAGCAATATATTTATATATATTTTCATATATAAGGAGCGCTTGTACCACCATTAGAGCTAGGGAATTTTTTATTTAATATCGTCACTATGGAAGAATTTTGGAGAAGTCTGAAGTAGTTCAAAAAAATGTGTCCATGAGGGAGAAGTGTTCGCAAAGGATAGTTTCTATGAAGGAAGAATTAGTTCATTGGGGATCATTTCTATGAACATAAAATAGTTTGTAAAGATAGTATAGAGAAGAAGTTTGTGAGGAACTATATCCCATAAAAGAAAAAGGTACCCTGTAGGAGAGGTGGTATGCAGAGCATTAGATGTACGTGGGGAATTTTCTATCCATGGTGCAGATACGGTTTGTGGGAGAAGAAGAATATCCGTGAAAAACTCACGATACATAGTGCAATTCAGTTTGTGAAGAATATAGGCAGTTCCCTGCGGAAGTAGGATGGTTCTATGAGGAATCAAGGAAGTTCCTAGAAGATTATGGGTAGGAAAGAGAAGAATTACATTGAAAGATCAAATTTGTGAAATATGATCATGAATCCTGAAATATTGAATTGTATAACTTTGTGCTAGGAGAAGCACATGCACTATTGGATTGTTTTCATAGTTCTACACTAGTGCAATGTCATAGCCTACTCATTGTATTCCACATCAACATATTGTTTTCTAGTGTATTGTGTGGTATTTAATCATTTCCAAACCAAACGAATGATGTTTCTACTCTTATCGAGTAGTGAACCTTGTAAATTATTGTGTTCTTGTGGATGTGTGCTTGGATTTCGTTCCGTAGGGAAAGAACTATTTAACAGGAGGTGAAGATTATTTCAAAGTAATCATAAATGAAAAAGATAACACTGATTCACCCCCTCCCCCTTTCAGTGATAGTTGAATCCTAACTGGGAAATGTCACATCTGATATAGGAGAGATACCAGAGTTAAGAACAAACAAAATATATTTGATTTCAAATTCAAAGGAAATTGCAAAAAAGATTTGAATTATCCTCATGATTTTAAATCACGGGAATGATGTATTCCCTTAAGTTAGTATTAGTGTTGGGACCATCAAAGAGGTTCTTATAATAAGAGATAACATGAGTATCCAAATCCTCCATATTATCAAGAAATTCCACACAATCACATAGAATAGACAACGGTCTGTTCAGTTTTATAACTCATTGATTAGATTTGAAAAATTTGGTTTTCTTATCAGCCTCCTTAATCTATTTAACTTTAAATACCTATGTATTCATGCCTTCTTTGAGGTTTATGAGTATGCTGAGATCATGATTAATCACATTTTCCTTCACAAGAACTATGGAAAAGTCACCACAAGTATCATTGTCTTGGGTTTTATAAAGTATAGATTCAAGATGAGAAATATTTTCATCAATGTGACTGAAACACTCCCAGCTCCATACATTCAGCTTTATTTTTATCATTTTTATCTTTAAAACACAAGACATGGAATCGTCCTTATAGTATAAAGAGTTCTAAGTGTCTTGAACCAATTTTTTATAGTCAGGATGAAGGATCTGAGAATTTTTGATTTAGACACTTTTGATTGTGTTTTTTCATCTTTTAATTTGAATATCTCAACTATTGACATGATTTTGATAATAAACAGTCTCATTCACTTTAGAAAATTGAGTAAAATTTCATAGTAATGAGTCATTAATTCTCTATAGCAGTTAATTATTTTTTCCCAAAATAAAATATTAAAAAATAATTTATATGTTTTTTCACACGAAGAAGATGAAAAATAAATATAAAATATATAGGATATAAAATAAGAATTATTGATATAGATCTTTGAATGAGTGGAGCTGATGCACACATTAAAGAGTATTCTAGAAAAATAATATGTAGAAAAACATGATACATACCTTTTTCATGTAAGAATTAGAGAGTCAATGATAGTGATGGAGGTAACATCATCACAATGAACAATATAGTGAAAATGATCATTATGATAACGTGTTTTGGAATGAAATCATAACACCAATTAAAACTGAGTATTTGAAAATGTGGTCCTCATCATTGACTATAAAGGAATTTAAATGTTGATTGAAAGTGAGTGTGATGATGAATAAATGTGAGTACACAATTGAAAAGTTAAGATAATAGAGAATGGAGACAAATAATAGAGTGAATAAAAGTATGAATAATAGAGTTTAAAGTCTAATTTCATTATCATATTGTCACACATGTGTAGGAAATATATACATGCCACCAATAGTCTATATTAATCCTTCTTTCCAAGAAAGAATAAATGTTATGATTTTTTACAAATGATACAGATTGGGAAGATAAATGTCCATTGTAATTAAAACTCCTGAGAATAGAGACCATGAGAATCACCTCATGGAAATTATGACATCCATTTTAATTATTTTATAATAGCCAACATTTAAATATTTATATAATTTTCAATATGGGATCTAATTTTATATTTTTCAAAGTATAAAAATAGATATCATGTTATTTTTCCATATAATATCCATTTAATACGAATGAAATAATTTATTTTAAAAGAATCAATGTATTTATTTAAAAATATTATATTGATATTATTATCATTTTTAATTAAAAAGAATGATGATTAGTAAAGATAATAATTACTATGTTATTAATTATAATTCTTATCAATATTTGTGATAAAAAATATCATAATAATAGTTGATATTTGAAATTATTATTAAATATTATTATTAATAATAATGATTAAAAGGATAAATTACAATTGTTATTTTTTGATTTATAAATATTATGGATTGATAATTATAATTATCTAATGATATTAAAAAATTAATAATTATTATTTTTAATTAATGATAATAATGATAATTATTAATTATAGTTTTAATGAAATTTTTTATTCTTAATAATAATATTATTAATTATAAATAATATATTAGGTTATTATTCTTAATGGTTATTAAAGACAATTATATTTGTTCAAATTTTTCATCGTCATGATTAAATAATTATAAAAAAATATTAATATTTTTTAAGTAATGTAATAATATTTTATATTTTTATTATCTATTAATGGTAAAAATTATGATTAACAAACAAAATAGAAGTAGTAGATCTATTTGAAAACTAGGCCAGAATGGATAGTATGACTAATCTGACCGCCATTCAGTCTGGTTTTTAGTTTGGTTCAAACCATGGATCACTTTTCATGCTTAGGATGGATTTGGATTCCTAAAACCGAAAGAGTTCTGATCGAGCCACACAATTTCTATAAATTCGAGATCAAATTGAGCAATTTCGAGGGGATTTGATATTTGTTGAAAATTTGATGTTTAACTTTTAAATTTTTAAATTTTCATTATGAAAATTCTATATTTTTAGAATATTTCCTTTTAATTAGAGTTTATTTTGTTTATATATATATATATGTGTGTGTGTGTGTCTGTGTGTATTTTTTTAGTAAAATATATATTTAATAAATTGAAAATATTTTAATAAATATATATTTTGTAATTAAATAACTACCAATATCCACTTTTATAGGAGGGTCTCATGGGAAATAAAAAATAATGCTAAAAATACTATTAGAAAAAGGTCAAAAGTGACCCCCAAAAGCTATCGCTGAAGGCATATATTGGCTGATCACCAAAAACTAAACGGTGAATGATTTTTGTCCATCGTTGTTAGCTATAACATCCCCCAAATGGTGGTCTATAGAACAACCCATGGGGGATCAATAATGATTACCATACGACTGTTGTTTTAGGGAACATGGGGCTGGACTATAATACCCACCATTTAGTAGATAATATAGGTCCTCAGGGTTTGGTCTATTTTGACCGCCAAAGGGACATCACTATATCTTAGCTAGGCATCTCCTATAGTTATGGTCTTTTGGTGGCTATTATAGGTAATTTAAAAAATAATTGGAGTAGAATTAAAAAATCACAAAACAACCAAAATTTAAAAATTAAATAAGTTTCTATAGAATATATAATTCCATAAATTCATAGATAAACCACTTTAATAATTTTTCATTCTTGGAACCCCTTATCTCAAATAAAAAAAATAAAATAAATTAAAATAATAGATAGTACAATAAATAAAAAAATAAAAAAATAATAATTTAATTTTCATAGAATAATTTAATTATAACATAGTATAATGAACAACCCAATATCTTTTTATTTACAATATATACTAGTCTAAAATTATTTTGAAATATAAAATAGTTTATTCATTCCATTTGAGAACATCATACTTCTAATTGATTTATCATCTACTCATATACATCAAAAATAAAACAAATACAATTTTCAAATGATTTCATGTCATTCAGATGTCATTTTCTCTGGTTTTAACCAACACACACACGTTTTAGTGTTTTTAAAACACTATAAGTGAGTTTTTGGTCAAAACAAAGAAACAAAATTTCTGATAGATGTGTCGTCTGAAAAAAAATTCCAAAATCAATCTATGGGATTTCATTGTTGGCTATATCATCCCACAAATGGTGGTCGTTATAGACCAACCATGGGGAATCTATAATGACTGTCATCTGGATATCTTTATAGGGTGTGCGGTGATGGCCTATAACACCTGCGATTCAGCGGTCGCTATATATCTCTAAGGGTTGGAAAACCAAACACAATTCTAAAACCAATATTAGAAAATGGGTAAAATAGACCACCAAAAGTCATCACTAAAGGTCTACATGGTCCACTCTCTAACGAACAAATGGTGACCGCTTTCGGTCTATTGTTATTGGCTATAACATATCCCAAATGGTGTTTTCTATAGACCAAACCTAGGGGATCTATATTGACTATCATCAAGCTGTCATTGTAGGGAACACAATGATGAACTATAACAATAAACATTTAGTGGATGTTATAGGTCCCTGGGGGTTGGCCTATTCAGATTTCCAAATAGTCATCACTATATCTTGGCCAAACATCGCCTATAATGACTGTATTTTGGTGGCCATTATAGGTAATTAAAAAAAATTATAATTATAAAATCGTACGAGTAACCATGATTAATATATTAAATAAATTTCTACATAATATATATTTTTATAAATTCAGACATAAACTCGTTCAATAATATTTCACACTTCACAACCATCATTTCAAATAAATATAAGTCAAATAAATGAAAATAAAATTTATTATAATACAAAAAAATTCAAAAAAATATAATAATTGAAATCCATTAGAATATTTAAATTATAACTTAGTATAGTAAACATTCCAACATCATTTTAATTTCAATATATACCAGTATCAAATCATTTTTAATTTAGAGCTGCTTATTTATTCCTCCTAAGCACATCACACATCTGATTGATGTGTCGTCTACTCATATACCTCACAAAAAAATCTAAATATGATTGTACTAGGATTTCACATCATTCAGATGTTATTTACACTAGTTTAGCTACTACACACATGTTTTAGTGTTTTTAAAACACTAAGAGTATATTTTTTGGTCATCTCTAGAAAATGAGATGTACGATTGACATGTCCTCTACTCCAACATTCCAAAAATCATTCTATGGTCATCATTGTATGATTTTATGATAATCAGAGGCAATTTTATTAGTTTTGACCTATGTCACACATTTTCAAAGGTCATCAAACAATTAAAAACTAATTTAGTCTATACGAGCACATCACACAATCTATTAACATGTTTTCTACTAATAAAAATAAAAAAATTATTTAAATACATTTTTACTGTGATTTGAAAAAATTATGATGTTTTTTGATATGGGTTGAATTCCACACACACATTTCAGTGTTTTTAAAATAGTAAAAGTGAGTTTATGGGTATCCCAAGAAAACAACACATCTAATTGAAGTGTCAAATCCTCCATCATTTCAAAAATAACTCCATGGTTTTTGTATTATGATTTCACTACAATCGAAGGTCATTTTCATAGTTTCTTACTCCAAACACATGTCTTTAGAGGTCATCAAATCATTAAAAACCTCTTTATCGATCTGTCAAAGCACACTACACATTATAAGAATTTACATTATACTCGTAAAAGTCAAAAATAATACAAATAATATTTTACTATGATTTCATGCATTTAAAAGGATGTTTTTCATAATTTTTATTATCACATTCATTTTTAGTGTTTTTAAAATACTAAAATTCCATTTTCTATCATCAAGAGAAAAATTAACATCCTATTTATATGATGTCTACACAAAAATTATCAAAATCACTATATAGTTCTTTTTTTTAATATTTCATGTTAATCATAGGTCATTATTTTTTGATTTTCACCCCATGAAGTGCAATTTTAAAGGCTTCTAAACCATTAAATACTGCTTATTCAGTCCATTTAAGAACACCATACTTTCGATTGATATACAGTCTACTCGTTAAAATCAAATATTATTCAAAGATAGTTTCACTATGATTTCACATCATTCATAGGTCTTTTGATTTGGTTTTCACCATCACACCCACATTTTAGTGTTTTTAAAACACTAAAAATGTGTGTTTGAATAGTACCGGTTAATGTTTCATCTAAAAATTTTATTTACAAATCACTATATGGTTGTTTTAATATTATTACACTCTAATAAGATGGCTATTTCTTGATTTTGATATCCCGAAACACATTTTTAATGGTATCTAAACTGTTAAAAACTATTTTTTGGTCTATCCAACAACACCACGCATCTGAATATCATGACTATAATAACCCAAGATCCACACTCTTGGATCAGGTGTAAAAACCATAAACGTTACATTTATGGATTTGATACCGATAAATGTGACCCAATTTAAAATATCCAAAACATTTAAAATCAAAAGAAACATTTGAATACTTTCATGTTGAAGGACCTTTTAATTTTAGTGTTTTAGAGAATTAGACAAAGATTTTACATATCCTAAAAAAATAAACAACTACTGCATAAAAATTTATATCATCGCCCAAAATTTCATCATGCCAAGCACCATTGTTAGACATACCCTACTTAAAAACATTCTTCATAACACGGGGAAAAGAAACATAATAAAATGGTCATCTCATATGCTCAGTAAGAAGAAACAAGGGAGATATCAATGATTACATAAGTATAACATGTGTATAAAGGCATAATAACATGAATATAACATTTTTAAATTATACCCTTTATATAAAAAATCACAATTTTTAGTCATGAAATAAATATTATTAGTTTATAAGATATGAATCACAAAGTAATCAAATAAAATTATCTATGAGAGTATATCATTGGCACAAGTCATGGAATTACGTCAAAATTATAATCATATAAAATAATTTCCTTAGTAGTCAAGGATATTTACCAATATTATAATAGTGGAATAAATTCACTCTCCAAACCATCATAGTATTCATGGTTCACTCCCAATACTATCATAGTATTCAAGGATCACTCCCAAGTCGATCATAGTAGTCATCGTTCACTCCTAATACTATCAAAGTAGTCAAGTTTCACTCCTAATACTATCATAATAGTCAAGGATTACTACCATGACTTTAATAGTTGTCAAGGTTCACTCCCAGGACTATTATGGGGGACACAGTCTTTTAATAAACTAGGTTCAGTCACTATTCCAATCCTTTTAATCCCATTAGATATCAATATTTACTCAATTCATTAGAGGGATATATAATATTCACAAATCACATAATAAAAACCATACATGTTTGTTCCACAAGATCATAAATATTTCATCATATTAGAACCCATGAAAATAAATGAATTTCATAAACATTTTATCACAGCATAACCCATGGAAAAGAAATGGGTTTCACAATAATTTCATCTTTTTCATTAGTAACATAAACCATCCAAAGAAAGAATATAGATGGTATCCTTGGATCATAACCCCAGTAAATTATTTTTAACATTAAAGGTTGTCATATTGGATGGAAAATTATTTTTAAAGATCACTTGAAATAATTCTTTAGGAAAACAACTTTTCTATTTTAAAATAACTTCACTTTTCAAAAAATATGCATGCTTATAAATGAAAAGAAATTAATTGAAAATAAACTTTTAAACATGTAAAGTAAGATTAAATTAATTGATTCATCATGACTTTGAGAAAATATTCTCATATTTTATAATTTAAAAATACATTATTTCCTTGAATTCGTAAAAAAAATCATAATGTACCTCAGTTGTAAAATGAAAAAAAAATTCTTTTCAAACAATTTTTAAATAGTAATTCAC
The DNA here is from genome assembly GCA_963277665.1 of Viscum album. NCBI lineage: Eukaryota > Viridiplantae > Streptophyta > Magnoliopsida > Santalales > Viscaceae > Viscum > Viscum album. Next base: position 607,780,641 of record OY728150.1, on the reverse strand, counting down.
TGAAAAATTGAATTTAAATAATTGTAGGAGAATGGTAGAAACATTTTTAAAAACATTTTTAGAAAATATGGACTTGGAATTGAAATATTTTGCTATGGATACTTAAACATGAACAATAAACAAATGATGAGATTGTAAAATAAACCCATACTGCTTTGGTAACTTTTAATTCATAACCCATGAAAAAAACATAATTAAATATGTAAATACCCATAAAATTCATAATATATATGAAATAATGTTTTCATTTTAATTATATAAACCACTGAAAATAATCAAGTTTTGAATATTTCAAGTTTCTCACAAAAATAAAAGTGAGACGAAAGTCCCTTACCTTAGGTCTGACTTCCTTTAAAAGTTATTTAACATCTTATATAATAAATTTAAAATTATTATAAATATATACCCAAATAATTTACATGATTATTATATCATATATATTCATTATATATATATATATAATGTAATCGATAATGATAAATATATAAAATTAATCACACCATTCACGATGATGGTGGGCCAAACGTACACATGAACTTGTATTCACTTATTGAAGGATGGACCAAAATAGTGATAGATAATAACTAAACTTTATTAAATCATTATATATCATTTATATCATATATATTCATCATATCCAACATTCGTAACATCCAATTAAAGTAATAATGAAAAAAAAATAACATATTTAATGTAGGTGGTAGTCCACACGTTTTCATGAGAAACATTATCATTTCCCAAAGGTTTGGAAAATTAAAATATAGATATGATATTATCCTTAAATAAATATAATTATATTATAAATATAATATATATACATTAAAAAATTCATAATACCCATCCATAATATATGGTTATGAAAAATGAATTGTATCACATCGATGAGACGGTAAGCCGTACGTATGCACGAGCGATAATTTCACTTCTTATTTGATGGGAAAGTGGGTGTATTTTGGTGTTTTCATAAGCATAATAACATTTAAAAATATTTATGATACTTATGTTACTATTTTACGATGAATATGATAGACTTTTATGTGGTAAAGAAGAGTAGAAAAATAATGTGATTGGTTTGGGCGATTGCCATTTCTTTGAGATAACTCCCTTCGATCTCATCTTAAGAGATGTATGGTTTGCATATTGAGAAAACCATATCCTCTATAATGTGTAAAAAAAGTTTAGAAGTAAAATTTTAACGGTATTATATATATATAAGGCTACAAGTGGTTTCAATAAGTGATGGTGGAGGGACCCTTTCATACCTGAAGAAAGAGGCACTTTTGGATTTTCTCAAAATATAAAATTATAATAAGTATATTCTAAAGCTGAATCCTTACAAATGGTATATAAATAAATATTTGATACCATTTTAGACCACATTTCATCCCATTTATCCCTATGTAATATTTATATGATTTTAAAAAAAATTAATAAAATATTATTTTCATAAAATATCATTATTATCAATTTTGGAACTATTCACTACTTTGACTTTAATAACATAAGTAAAACAATATAAATGTGAAACAATATTTTAATACATCCATAATATGTCATGTTAATCTATAAAATTCATGGATAACATAAATTATGTCAAATTATAAAACTTTTCATTTTTTATAATAATTTATTTGATTTTTTCTTTAATTGAATAATTACTATGTCAGCATTGTGTAAAAACATAAGGTAATTATTTAATCATTGAAAAGTAAAAATAAATTAATATGTTAAATATAAATCTTTTATTTTAAACAATAATATTTATAGTTGAACACATCCTTTGTTTAACCCTATATTAAAAATATAATACTTATTAAAAATAAGAGTGTGATAGAATTGTCTTGAAATAAAATACTATAAAGGTGATAATCTCATAAAAATGGCCAAAAAGGTCATATAACAAAAATATTGATGTGTATAGATGAAATTAACTCTCCCAATAAAATTTAGGCAAGTGTTGTAAAAACTTAACAGTCCATATCACGTTTTTTAAACTTAAATCGCCTGATTTACCCTTAACAAGGTTAATAAAAATAGCAAGTTCACTATTCCTATTGACTAAAATAAAATTTAATTATTTAATAGATTTGGAATCATGAATTTATAATATCGAATCATTTTCCAAAATTCAACACAAAAAGTGGCATAATTTAATTTTAAATTTAATAGAAAAAATGCTATGAAAAATGGGTTTTATGAAAATTTTGATTTTTAAATATAAAATATCATTATAATAGATTAATGTGTAAAATCCTTTTAAAAAAATAATTATTTTATTTTTAATAAAAAATAAATAAGTAAATTTTATTAATAATCAAAATATAATTTTACATTTTAAAAAAATACAGCTTTAAAAAATCAGTATTTTGACTATTCATTGAAATCTCATCCTTTTAAAAAAATTATAAAAAATTTATCTAAAGATAATTTGGACATGATCAATTAAAAAAGTAAATTAAAAATTTCCAATACATGTTCTAAAAAATTTAATATTTAATTATAATATTAACCAACACAGAAGACTATTTTTGGAGAAAATATATTTCGGAAGAATAAAATGACATTAATAAAAACTGAATGATTATTTACTATGAATTTATTGAAAATTTTATATTAAGTAGGACATATATATATATATTTCAAAAATTATATAATCATATTCATACATTCCTAATTAATTTATAGGTTATAATGGTCTTGTTAAATAATAATATTTTAATATTATATCATGGTTCGTTTAACTCAATGTTGCATGTAACAAAAGCCATCAAAGAAATAAATTTTTTTAAAGAGATATATTTTCTAAAATCTCTAAGTGAAACATTATACCCCCTTAATAAATTTCATCCTTTCAATTTTAACATGTAAACGGTATTCAAAGGTTTGAAGTTTTCTTCGCAAATTGAATTTTTTGAAACTCACATCGCAAAAGGTGCTAATAGAAATTTCTCTTGAAAATAGAGAATGAGAAGTAGAGAGGTAATATGGAATAAAAAATAAATAAGTTTACAAATGGGATAACATAGGTGGGAAGTTAAAGCATTGAAATAGAAGAAAAATCAAACTACCAAGGCATTAAAGAGAGTGATAGAGATCATGGTGAGGAGAAAGTTAACACTCACAAAACAATAAATTTGTGATGGGTTAAAAGGAAATTGATTTCTCAGTTAAAAAATTAAGGGGATAATGTTTTTATTTCAATTTCGTTTCCTTAGTATTGAGGAATTACTTTACATCCTAATCTAGGAACAAGAGGAAATATACTTGACAAGAAATTTATTTGTCTTTAATTAATTTCCAACACATTCTCGGATTTTGTTCCAAATGATTAGAATTCAAGATGATTTTTTCTTCCCTGAAGTTCTAAAATCAAATTCTAATGGATATCAGATTCCAATATATAATATAAATATATTCCTCCCATATTTAGGCACTAAAAAAACCAAAATTCCTAGCACATGATAAGATAATTCCCCAAAAGAATAAACCGTCATATGAGGAAAACTACATTAAATCTCCAAAATTCAATAGTAAAATTCAAAGTTAAACATAAATCATCCAATAAATAAATATCCTTAAAATTCCTCAAAAATTATCTAAAATAATATTGAAACCAAGACATTAAGTTGATTTGATCACATAATCTTCCATGATAAATGTCACAAACTGGCACAGGTACCGTGGTAACCTCATAAGTGAGATGACCCTAACATGTCCTAAAAAGAGTTTCTGATCCCCATGGGTTGGTGAATAAAAAATATAATCATACACAAATAATGTGGTAATGAATTTTCTACAGACATTTTGAAATAATGATAAAAAATCAATATACATACAAGAGAAACTCCATAGGGAGAAGTGTACCAAGATTAAAATTGGTAAAAATATGTAATGTACTACATAAAAGTACCATAAAATTAGAAAAATGACAAATTCTCAGTAAAAAAACTCTCCAAGACCAAGGATCAATAGACACTACCACCTCCAAGCGGCTCCTTACCCTTTCTTGAATGTGGAAGAAGATTATATACAAACACCCGATAACAATGGTAGGGTGTGAGCCGAAATCCTTGTCAGGTATCAAAATGGAATCCATAATAAGATGCCAAAATTTAATTAACCAATTAAATATTTCAATATTAAATGAACATTTTTGGAATTTGAAAATAATATTTATAGAAGTCAAGATTTACATTTAAAATGATGGAAATACTTTAAAAAATGACTTCAAAAGCTTATTATATAAAACAGTTTATATAAATTCATAAGGAATGAAAAATAGTTTAAAATAATAGAATATATTCATTTTAAATTCAAAAAAGTGGGAAGCATTGTCAAATTCATAAAGGTACAATTGTTCTAGAATAAGGGAATCCACACAATCAAAGGGACACAAAAATATATGTATATAAACATCCCTTTGATACTGGTCAAGAGGAAGTCATCACAATCCCATCGGGGATGTAACATTCTCGATTTAAGTTTTGGAACATTTTAAATCATAGATTTTTATCCAAATAACTCAATAACTATATAAGGATTTATATTTTTCTAATTACAAACAACATTGGGAAATTTATTTTAAGACTTCATAAAATACAATTCATCCCATTCTCCATTCAAAATATACCAATTTTCTATTTAAAAACCAAAACATGCATTTAATCAAAACATTTCTTTCACAATAAAACTAATGGGTTTCAATGAAAATAATTTTAAGCCATTTTTTGTCAAATAGTAATTTGAAATAAATCAACAATTAAATATCACAATTTAAATTCCATAATTTAATTTAAAAAATTTAATTCCACAAATTCCATTAAATTCCATAAATTCTCCCTAATTCAATGGAATTGGGGGTTTTCCCCAAATTCATTCCAAAAATCAAATTTCATAACCAAAAACCCAAATTCAATAAAATTGGGTTTTTATTAAATAAAAAAAATAAATTTCAAAAAATTGAATTTAAATCAAACAATTGAATTTAAATCAAGCATGTAAGGGTTAATAAAAATTGGGCATCATGAGAGGACCACCTACCTCAAGATTGTGATATCTCAAAATTAAAAACCCTAATTGGGATTCACCAACATATAATAATGAAAATGGGATCCTAGAATTATTCATAGAACTAAGACCAAAACAAAGGTCATTTGATCAGCTAATAGAATGAAGATCCACAAAACCCTTTGAAGGAGAAGAGAGAGTGAGAGAGTGGGAGAAAATGAACATGAAGATGAATCCAACTGAGTAGAGATAAAAGGACGTTATTCAAGCTTTGATCTTCTTCTTGGAGGGTGTATAGGGGAAAACATCACCTCTTGAGAGCTCACCTGGTAGAAGAAAATGTTGGGGGTCGAAATCAGTCCATCAAACACCTTGAAAGAGGGTTTTGGGTATTTTAAAAGAAAATTTTGGATTAAAAAATCTTATACACATGATTATTTAGGTAGGGTCACATGGTTAGACCAAACAGTGTCCCATTTTCATATGCCCCCTGTAAATTGGTTTCATGGTTTCTCCTAGGTGGGTAAATTTTTTTCTAATTATGCACCAACTTTGAAAAACCCCATTGTCCAAGTTTTCATGGTTTTCCCTGAGAGGCAGAACTATTTGGGGAAACCATGTGACAATCATGAATTTCCCATAAACTTCCCAAATTTTCAATATTTTCACTCAAATAACCCTTAAACAAAACCCAACCAAAGAATGGGAAAAATAGGTGTTTAGGAATACCTAAAAACAGTAACAGGATGTTACAACCTCCCCACTATAGAAACTTCTATCCAAAGAAATCCTACTAAAGAGCTTCTATGCCCAAAAGATGTTGAAACTTCTCTCTCATATATTCCTCCCTCTCCCATGTTTCATGAGAATTAGAACCATTCTGCCTTAAAACTTAAAAAGGAACCTTCCCCTGATAAAGTACCTTGGATTCATAATCAACTATCTTGGCTGGATGATTAGTCATAGATAATCTAGGTTCAACCTCAAGATCCATCCATCTTCTAACATGAGATGGATTAGATAGATACTTTCAGAGTTGAGATACATGGAACCCGTTATGTATCGATGTTAGATGTGGTGGAAGTGGTAAATGGTAAGAAACTTTCCCCATATTGCCCACAACCTCAAAAGGTCACACAAAATGAGGATAAAAATTCCATTGCCTCCCAATCTGCTGATGATCCAAATGAGGTAAAACTTTTATGAAAACTTGGTCACCAATTGAATATAAAAAAATTATATGAAAATTATCAACATAAGACTTATAATAGTTTTTTACTATTAATATTCTCTGATGAATCAACTGAATCCTTACTTTCATCTCTTGGAATACACTCGATCTAACCAAATATTTTTCACCAATCTATGACCATCACAATGTAGATCTATAAGGCCTTCCATAAAAGGCCTCAAAAGAAGCCACCCTAATCATGGACTGGTAACTATTGTTATAAGAAAACTTAACTAGAACTAGATGTTCATCCCTAGCTCCCCTAAAGTTAAGAACTCATGCCTATAGCTAAGCCTCAAGAATCTATATAGCTCTTTATATTTGTCCATCCAACTAAATATGGTAAGCCATACTAAAATGGACCTAATACTTTAGTTCCTCTTGAAGGCCACTCCAAAAGAGAGAAGTGACCCAAGGATCTTTATTAGAGACTTTTTAGGTAAAAATCCATGAAATCAAAAGATCAATTTCACATAAATATTTCCAAACTCCTCAACTTTGGTTGTATCAAAAATGGGTAAATAGTGAGATAATTTTTCAACTAATCAATCACAACCCATATCACATTCTTCTTTCTATAGGAACACAAAAACCTAAACCCAATGTCCATAGAGATTTCATCCCATTTCCAAGTCGGTACTGGAAGTGGTTGAAGCAAATTTGAGGGTTTCTAGTGCTTGACCTTTTCCTATTGTCACATATAACAATGAGATAAAAATTCAACAATGCCTTGTCTCATACCTAAGAACCTTAATTTCTACCAAATTACCTAGAACATATTCATGGTTCCTGGGTTCACTTTCCATTGAGATTTATAGAAGTCCCCCATCACATATTTCCTAAAACTGGTAGTAAAAAAGAGATTATGATAGAAAAAAATTCCCTATGTGTAGAATGACCACATAGGTATGGTATCCCCACCATAAATAGAGTTTCTAGTACTACATAAGTCGTCACGAAGGTGATTCTCTTGAAGAATCATCTCAAGAAGAGTATACATCAACTGTACTATAGAAAAGGAAACCTCGACCCCTTATTCCCAAAATCCAATATGGAAATGTGAAAAGAGAAGCATCAAGTTCCACTCATCTGATGATTCTTCCACTGTCCGGGTCTAATGTTTCCAGCTAAAGGAATATGCGATGAAATTACCTTTCCTAAAAGTATAAGAAATTTCAAAGGAGAAATACTACAGGTATTGCACCCAAATCCTCTGGAAGTGATTCAAATATTTTTGAGATAATATATAACTCAAGATCTTGTGGTATGAAAACATGGTAAACCTATATTTATAAAGGAAATGTTGCCAAATCATAAGCGCATGCATCATATGTGTGAGTTCAAGGTCATTGGTATGGTAAATCTTATCTTGTGGCTTAAACTGAAGAGATCCATAAGCAACGACATGATCACCCTGTATAACAACACATCCCAAACTTTAACTCAATGGATTACAAAAGACCATATATCCTTCATCATCCTTTGGGAGAGTCAACCCTAACACTGTAGTCAAAAGTCGTTTTAGATCAAAAAAATAATTTATAACTTTACCATCTCAAGAAAAATTTACTCCCTTATGAGTCAAATAAGTCATAATAGAATCCAACTTTGAGAATTCCTTAACAAAAATACGATAATACCTAAGTAGCCCTATGTATCTCCAGTCTCAAATTTTTTTTATGGTTGTTCCCATGTGAAAAAAAAACATTACATTTTTAGGATTAACTAAAATACCATGTTCCGACATCACATGTCCCAATAACTTCACTTCCTGAATCCATAAATTAAATTTTGATATATTGGAAAAAATTCGGTGGTCCTTCAACAATTCCAAAACTACTATTTGAGGACCCAAATGATCCTCCTTGGACCTAGAGTAAAAAAGTATGTCATCCAAAACAACCACCATGAATGCATCAAGATACTCATGGGAAATAATATTCATCAAATCCATAAAGACTTTAGGAGAATTGGTTAGAACAAATGGCAATATAAAGTACTCATAAAGATTGTACCTGATCCGAAAGGTGGTTGTATGAATGTTAGATTTTTTTATACTTAGCTGATGGTAACCATAGTGAATATTAATCTTTTAGAACCACTTCAACCCCATCACATAGTCAAACATATCATTAATCCATGGGAAGAGATACTTATTATTTATCATAATTTGATTGAGTTTTTGATAATAAAAAAATGGGGAAGTGAACCATTTAATGTCAAAGTAATGAGAACGGGCGCCAGCAATGGTGAAACACTCAGGTATTTAAATACTTTATCTAGAAGATTATCAAACTACATATTCAGTTGTTTTATTTTAGTTGGTTCTATGTGGTAATAAGGAATATAAACTTTTTGAGTACCAAACACTATATCAATAAAGAACTCAAACTCCCTTACCAGTGGAAAACTAGAGATGTCAGAAGAAAACATGTCAGGAAAATCAATGAAATTTGGATGAAGATCATAGGTTAAATATTCTTGATCCAAATTAAAAAAACACAAATATTACTTCCCCCAACTATGGATAAGAAGGTACAGCTCTGCTCGACCTTGGTTCCCATTCTCCTTGAAATATACAACACACCCCATTAGGTCTAGTGAAGGATATCCATTGAAGAGAAAAATCAATCTAGGATTTATTGGAAACAATCCAATCCATACTGAATATGATGTTAATAAGTTTCATGTTGAGAACCAAAAAACTCCAAGAATGATCAACATCTGATAGAGAGAAAATAGAAGTGGGACTATGTAGACCATGCTCTCTCTTTGTTCCAAGGGGTGCAGTAATATCCTCTACATAAAGAAAAAATATCCATATAAAGATTTAGTTGATTAAAAATAAAAGTTGAAATAAATGAATGAGATACACCATTTTCAAATAAAGTAGTCACTAATGAAAAAGCTGTTGGGATAGTACCTCCCAAAATCTCTAGACCCGTATCCTATTCCTCTATATAATCATATATTTTGTAAAGAATCTTCGTTCTAGATGCTAATGGTTGGAACCATTTTAGTCATGAACCAAACTATTTCTTCGTAGTTTTAGAAGGTACTGATGATCCTGTGCCACTATACAGAGTGGAAATAACATAGAATAACTCTTGTAGGTGTCCTGAGTGTCCCCATGAGCCACATATCTTGGGTTCCATAGTGAAACCCCTTTTTGAATTCCTAATCTTACCATACCGGTAGCAAATCAACGAGCCTCTACCAAGAACTATAAGGGGTTTGGAAAACCCTACTATCGAGGACCACAATAAAGATCACCGCCCTTACTCTTCCTCTTAGAAGGAAAAAAAATAATAGGTGGAGAAGAGACTTTAAATGATTATAAATTTCCTTCCAGGTCTATATTGACTATAAATTCTCTATCCATAACATTAGAATAAGATGAAAACTTTATCTAGAAGACTTGAGAAAAAAAATACCAGATTGAAGTCCCAACTCGAACTATAGAGACTTTATCTTAACATTTGATAATATCTTAGTTGAAAACAACACTAGCTCAAAAAAATGGTTTTTATACTTTGTCATGGTCCTATCAGCCTGGTCTAGCTTTAAAAACTCAAAATACTTGGCCAATACCATTGAATCTAGATATAATTGGTTGGTGAAAATTGACCTAATGTATTTCCACTCTATGACATCATGTTTCTTTTTTTCCCACCATCTCATGCTTGTACCCTACATCATGACGATATAACACTTCACTTTTATTTCCTCAGGAATTTCAAAGAACCCAAAAAAAACACCCCATTCTCCTTAACCATTCCTCAAGATCTTGAGGATCATTTTATCATTTTAATTGTGGTGGATTATGGTAATGGTACTATGAATAATGATTCTAAAATACATTCCTTTAATGTTCCACAGCTAGAGCTTGAATAGGAACTGGTGCTGGTGCCTATGCTAGAGCTTGAATAGTATGGAAAATCACCTCAAACAGATTCAGTTCTGTAAGAGGATTTTATTGCTATGGTTTAGCAGTGACTTACTCCTAGATCTGATCCACATGTCTTTATGGAGGCATGATACTACACATCATCTGTAGATAACAAATAACATATCATATTAACACTCAAATAGAGAAATAAGAGAAACTAATCCTAGCAGATAGATAATAAGATTTTTATTTCATCCAATATAAATCAAATATAGCAAAAATACTAGGAATAATCCACAAGACACCTTTCCCAAACCCCCTAGTGACTTAAGGCTTATTACTATGAGATCTATCCTGACACAGAATCATAACTACCTATTAGGTCTTGATAAAAAAACAAAAATGCATACTAAAATCAAGACAAGAAACTCAATTAAGAGATCTGATACCACATTATCATGAACCATACTAGTTACCCTAGTAAACTGATCACCAAGATGACCCTGACGTGGACCAATGGGAATTCATGATCCCGACGGGTTAGAGACTAGCACCTGACATCATAAAAAATGAAGGTGGAAACAAATTTTCCACAAAAATTGTTGAAGAAAGATAACAAATTAGTATGCATACAAGAGAAGCTCCATAGATATAATTTTACTAGAATTAAAACAGGTAAAAGAACCGAATGTTCTACAACAAAGTTTCAGATAATAGGAAAACTGCCAATGTCCAAGTGGACATAACTATCCAAGACCAATGATCAACAACTAATACCACCTCCAAGTGATGCCTTAATATTTCTAGAACCTGGAAGAATATAATCTTCAGACACCCAAAGGCATAGGTAGGGTGTGAGATGAAATCCCATTAGGGCCTCAAAAAGGATTCCATAATAAGATTCCAAAATTTAATCAACCAAATAAATCTATCAATTATAAATAAACATATTTGGAATTTCAAAAGCATATTTATACATATCATATTTTATATTTCAAATGATGTAAATAATTTAAACAAATTTCTTCATAAACTTTTTATATAAAACACTTCATATAATTTCATTAGTAATGAAAAATAGTTTACAACAATAGAATATATTCCATTCAAATAAAAACTAGTGAGAAACAAGGTCATATACTTAAAGGCACAATTGTTACATGCTTAGGGACTCCACACACTGAAAGTGACATGGAAACATGTGTATACACATGCCCCTTTGACACTATTCAAGAGTACTTCATCATCATCCCTTTAAGGATGTGATGCGATGAATTTATGTTTTGGTACATTTTAAATCATAGATTGATCTCTAAATACCTCACTAACTACATAATAATTTAATTTCCTCTAATAATAAAAAATTATGGGAAATTTATTTTAATACTTCTTCAAATAATATTCATACCATTCTCCATTTCTATTATTCCAATTTTCCATTTAAGATCCAAAATCATATTTTAATCAAAACATGCATTTTCAAGACAAAACCACTGCTTTTCTATAAAAAACATATCAATCCATTTTTCTCATATAATAATTTGAAATAAATTCACAACTCAATTTCAAAATTTTATTTCACAATATAAATTCAACAATTTTAATTCAAAAATTTAATTCCAAAAATTTAATTTCACAAATTCCATCAATTTCCATAAAGACACCCCAATTCAATGGAATGGGGGGGGGGGGTTCCCCAAATTCATGCCAAAAATCAAATTTCAAAACCATGGATATTTTTTAATGGAATTGGGATTTTAATAAATGAATTGAAATCAATTTCTAGAAATTGAATTTAATTCAAAAAATTTAATTTAAATCAAGTAATTTAGAGTTATTATAAATTGTGAATCATAACGGAACCACCTACCTTGAAAATATGGGCTCTCAAAACATCAAACCCATGTTGGGATTATACAATGGAGAATGAGGAAAACATGATTTAGGAATCATGCCTAGATTCAAGATCTAAAACTAAAGATATTGGCTCTTCTAATAGAATGAATACACACATAATCTTAGTGAGGAGATGAGAGAGAGGGAGAGTGGGAGAAAGGGGATGAGGATAGGAATCCTTCTGGGTGGAGATTAAGTAATGTTTTTCATGCTTCGATCCACTTCTGGGAGGGTGTGGAGGGGACACAATTGCCTCTTGGGAGCCCATTAGAAGATGAAAATGTTGGGTGTCAGAATAGGTCTATTAGGAAACTTAAATGAGGGTGTTGGGTGTTTTATATTTAATTTTCTAATTAAAAAACCCCGTTTTCATGTTTATCTGGGAAAGGTTTCATGGTTAGAGCAAATTTTTCACCCTAGACATGCATCCCTTTTAAATGAGTTGCATGGTTTCTCCTAGGTGGGTGCACTGTTTGTTAAACCGTATTCCCACCATGCAAAACCCCACTGGTTGGCTATAAATTATTTTTCATGAGAGGGATCAAAGTTTTGGAAAACCATGCACCCACTGTGCACTACCCAAAAACATCCAAAGCTTCCAATGTTTTTATCCAAGTCACCCTTAAATGAAACCAAATTAAAGCATGGTAAAAACAAGGGTTTAGGAATACCTAAGAATAGTAACAAAATGTTACAATAATTTTAATATTTATCTCTCAAAATGTATACTCCCTAAACATATAATCTATAAGATATGATAACTATTTCCATTGATAACATGAACCACCATAAACCCACAATAAAACCATATATTCCTCATAAAGATAATTCAACCTTTATTCCTCACATAAAATTGCATAATAGTCTATTTACCTTAGTCACATATGTAGAGACATGAAGCTTGAAATACATGAACATTACATTACTTTAGCAGAATACTTAATACATAACAAACACAGACACACAAGGACCGTAATAGTTTAGTGTCTTTGGGAACTCAGAATATAAACATCTAATCCTGTTAAAAGATCTTCAATATCTCCTATATCGATCTTCCCCTTTTTTCCTTACCTAAAACCTTTATTTATATCCTGGTGAAAAGAAAACATATAAAGGGTGAGATCAAATGCTCAGTAAGGGTAATCATGGATTAATTAAAGAAAATCATATACATTTGAGCTTAAAAACATGAACATAATGTTTAAACATCAAAATATTGAGCAATGACATAAAACATGGCAGTACGTAAGGCATAGATCCTGAAGAAACATTAATTATGATAAATTATCATGGGAATAAAACATGTAATTGTGGCATCTATTAAGCACATGTAATGATTTCCATAGTAGCCAAGGCATTGCTGCCAAGACCATCTTAGTGGACAAAGTCCCATTCTGAATTGAGTTCACTCCTCGTTTCAGTCCTGTAACACTGAACCGGATTAACTTAACGTTCCAGCCATGTCTATCTCATGACATATAAAATCTTTACCCAATGCATTGGAGGGAGATATAGGTCCCACCCATCTCATAATGAAATCATTCTTATTTGTTCCACAAAATAAACATACATCATTCATAATAACCCAACGAATATAATGGGTTTCATAAACATCAGCCCATCATCAAATAATCAATATAAAAGTAATGGATATAATTTCATAATAATAAAAGTGAAACCATGTAAATCATAGAGACATTATACTTGAAACATACACATATGAAATAATGTCATCTTAGATGAAAAAATGGTTATGATAAAACACTTGAAATTAATTCTTGAGGAAAATATCCTTTCTTCTTCAAAATTATTTTACTTTCACAAAACATCATGAAATTTTAAAAGAAATATATTTTGTTGGAAATAGTCAAGAAATATTTTGGAGTAATCTTCATGAAAATAAGGCTTTATAAAATCGTAAAAATCCTTTCATGCCGTATAAGTTAAAAAAACATTCTTCTCGTACTTTTGCCGGAAAAGTAAAAAAAGTACCTCGTAATGTAAACAAAAAAAATATTCCTTACATACCATGTAGTAAAAGTAAAAATGGGTAGAAAGGACTTTAAAAATACATGAATACACATTTATAAAACATGGACATGGATGATAGCAATAACCCCCAGTAAATACTTACGAATAAGCAATCTCAGATAAAGATGAGATTTGAAAAATTATCCCTTACCTTAGGTCCGATATGCTTCGTATGTATCCGAACCTCCTGTATAATGATTTAAATAATGTCATTGACTTATTACAGAATCATATTCATTGTTATGATATCATATATGGTTTACTTATGACTTTATATTACCCGTTCTTTTGTAAATTCCATGTTCAAGAGTGTTTTGGGTAAAATCGTTTCATTTGTCGTCCGTGTTTTGACTTGTAATTATTCATATGATTACATAGATCATGATTACTTAATTACAGAATATAAAACATGATTTATATATAATATATATTCAGAATATAAATATATATAATAGATCGATAAATGGAATGAAATACACCGTTCATGGAGACGGTAGGATGTACGTAAGCATGAACATTGTTTTCGTTTCCTCGTTGAATTGAATGGAATTAATTGGATGACATACATATATATATACATAAATCCAGTATCATTATTATGTCATATATTTCATGATTACTTATTATATATACTTTATAATAATTTATGAATGGTTAATCATTGAGAATGAATCTCATCACGTCGTGGAGATGGTATTCCGTACGTACGCACGAGCGATGATATCGTTCCTATGATCGTGAAATTTTATTGGACTGTATATATACTATTACAGAATCAATATCACTTTACAATAATCATATATAGTTATTATTTACACCATTATACCCATCCAAGAAAGGTGGTGGTGGAAAATAGATTACACCACGGCGTGGAGACGGTATTCCGTACGTACGCACGCGCTGTGATTTCATTTTCTGTAGGATGGATAGATGGTGAAATAGGGTTGTTTCATATTTATAATAACATATCAGTATATGAGTGATAATTATGTTATTACTTCATAATGAAACAACCTAATAATAAGAAGTGGAAGAAGAAATAAGGATGAAAGAATCGGTAACAGACATTACCTCTTCTTTGAAGCGCCTCTTTGAGACCTCCTCTTAGGGCACTAAAATTGGTCTTTGAAGAAGATCAGGACCTCTAGGATGTTTCTAGGGAAGTGGAGAAGAGAAATTGTCAGGGGTTGGCCGAGATTGAAGGCTGAAAGTGGTGTGAGGAAGAGAGGGAGGATGTGCCCTTTTATAAGGGAGGAGAGGGACACCTTTGGAATTCTTAAAAATATTATTTTATAATAAATCTAACCCCACATAAAAACCTCAAGAAATGACTCAAATACGAATATTAGATTATATAGGGTTGTAATCTCATCAACCAATAAAATTTAGACATGTTAGGAATTTATTTTAAATATTATCAACTTGATTTATCCTTATTTAATCAATTTAATTATATTTGTCGTAATAAAATTCTAAATTTTATATTACAACAAAAAGTTACTTATTTGTTGTGAATTGTACATAATTGGATACTTTATAACATTTTAGACCATATAAATTTAAATTTATAATTTTTAAATATTCTTGTGATTTTTAAACAATTTTATAATATGTTATGTTTATAAAATAACAACAGTGTCAATTTTGACACTAATCATTTATATGAATTTAAATAAAATATATACAGAAGATATGTTCTAAATAAAAGCTTTAATTGATTCATAAAATTTCATATGTATCTAGAAAATTAGTAGAGAACATTAAAATGTTCATATAATATTTATTTTATTATTTTTAAAACCATTTATTTGGTTTATCTCTTAATAAAATAATTACTACAACATTTTTTTATAATTATTTAATATACTTATTAGTTGCATAAAAATTTAAAATAAACTCCTATGATGATGATAAATATATTAACTTTCGGAATAATACTTTTACTCGAATTTATCAACTTAAAATCTCAATATTTAAATTGTTATATTTATTAAATTATTAAGGTGACAACTTTGGAATCATTTAAAATAAAATAATATAAGTGTCATAATCACTTTTATAAGACTCCAAACGGTTATATATTAGGTCATTGGATGATTATGTTATACATATACACTAAAAATAAGTTTTGGTCAGGTTTTTGGGCCTTTTAATTGGTATTATTATTTAAATAAAAACTATATGACTAATTTTTCACTTAATAAATAATTTCTGCATCATTAATGTATAACCATTAATGACAATTATTTAATCCCTAAATATTCTAAATAAATTATGATGATGTAGATAATTTTATTATATTTCAGGAGACTATTCATGTTCGAAGTTTTATGATGTTTATCACTAAATTAAAATTATTATACTTATAAGATTTAAGAGAGTGTCATGTTGTCACTTTCTTTGGATTTAATAATAATTAAATTATTTCCATGGTCCAAAGTCCATAAAATGAATATAATATGACCCTTAGGTGATATGGGTCTACCTTTATCCATACAATAGAATTTTGGAATGTGTTAGGGTAATTTTATAATATTATATTTACCCTTAATTACCTAATTTACCTTTAACTATGGTAAATAAAATTTACCATAGTTACTATTCATAATTCTCAAAAATAAAAATTAGCCTATTAACATAATTTGGACCCACTGATTCCAAATATGGAATCAATTTTTTCAAATTCAACACACATATATTTCAGAAATTAAATTAAAATTAATCCCGATGACGAATGAATACGGGTTTTTGATTAAAACATTGCAAAAGATTGAATTGATTTAACCTTCAACTTCAATGTAAAATCAATGATAATTACATACATTATATTAAATGGTAAAAATATATTCTCTTTATACTTTAAAACCATTCAATATTATAATTTATCCACATAAGTTATTATGATGAAAAAAGTTGTTTTTAATTAAAATATAGCGTGTTTTTACTATTCATTAAAATATGAAAGTTATCAGAAAAATATCAAAACTTTATCCAATGTAAATTTTTATATCCTGATTCAAAAGAAGAATTTTATTTTGTCAAATTGATCTTATAAACATGTCAACAACTAGATTTAAAGTGGGTGCACCATCAAAAGGCGGCAAAACTGCATTTTTTAAAAAATACTTATTTTACCCGATTTTTTTTGTTCTTATACCGTGTTCTAGAAAATGTGTAAGATGAATAATATTGTTATAAAATTCAAAATTTAGTTAATACTATTCATAACGGCTAGTTCATAATAATATTATAATAATATACCATTGTTTAGTAAAACCCGGTATTGTGTATGACACACGCTATCGAAGAATGTTGCAATTGCATGTAATGCAAGCCAAGTCAGGGTTGCGTATAGTGCAAGACTCCTTTTTTGTTTCGTTATAACAGAATCCAACCATTTTTCATTTATACATTGAATTTATATATATACCCATTCAATGTTGCGTAGAATAACTTCTATCAAATGAACTTGAAATTGTGTATAACACGATCCAAGAGTTGTGTTGCGTATACTGCAAGCTAATACGATGTTGCGTATAGCACAAGATAATCTTGGTGTAGCATACAACAAAAGATATGAAAGAAATTAAAATGAATATATCTTATAAAATCTTGGAGTGTTACATTCTACCCCCCTTAAAATGAATTTCGCCCTCGAAATTCGTTGGGGTTATAAATGGTTTACTACTCGAAAGTTTCTTTAATAGAAACCCACATCGTAAAAAGGAATACTAAATCTTCATTTAAAAAATGAATGTTAGAAACATAACAGATACCCAAATAACTCATCGCTGAGTTTCCACATAGGAGAACATAGGTGAAAATATGGATATGGAAGAAAAATATAACCATCTTGTTCTGATGGAGAGTGGTAGAGAACATGGCTATGAAAAAGACAACAATCACAAAGCCATATATTTGTGATGATCTAAGGTACCATCTGATTCATTGGATATAAGGGAAGTAGGACAATATTTTAGGTTTTCAAGATCATTTCCCTAAAGTTGATGAAATTGAAATTAGAAGAAATACTTGCTTGATTTTGGTACAATCTCACTGTTGTTCGTTCTTTGAACAATTTCCACTTCATCTCTTAAAGAAATGAAGTTGAATTTGTTATTCGTGAAGTGTTAGAAGATCATGTGATAGAATTATGGGTCATTCCATCTATTTCAAACAAAAGGTTAGAAAAAGTTATAAGTCCATCTTATGGTTAGATTAATCGTATATGGTTCCAAAAATGAACTTATACTTCATATATCATACCTCTTAATAAAATAAAACTAGTTTATACTAAATAGGGACTTCTTGTAGGCCAGTGGTAGGCGATAAAGGCCTGTCGCACTTCGGTTGTGGGTTCGATTTCCACAGCCTTGTCCAACGCGATGGGCTGTCGCCCGTCCTACAGGTTTTCCTTTTTCTAAAACTACATTACTATAACATCCCATCAATAATATCAAAAAAAAGTTCTATCCTTATACAATACTAACTTATGTATAACATAATCCATTCCAATCTTTAGTATTATCTAAAAGTACTTCGGTCGAAGCTCATAGTATAAAGAAAACAATTACTAGAAAGGTTATCTACGAAGAATGTGAATACAAGCATTTATCCCACATATATAAGAAGATATATCTTATTGGTTGCATTCCAAACACATGAATACCTTAGTCATATATTCTCTTGAAGCATAAATTACCATAGAACCTTAGTGAAAACATGAATACTGTCAAAAGGTAACTCTTTCCACATACCAAAATCCCAAAAAATCTATATAATCAAACCATAATATCACTTAGTCCTTATATCAGTCATGAGCTCATGAATACAATCAAACATCTCATTATCTTCTTATCCCTTCATAATGTGCATATCATCTACTTTCGAAAAATATCTAAATAACCTTACATGGTTACTGGTACCATTGAATATATACTTTCATATACTTTAGGAAAAACAATAGTGTAACAATCTTTAGATGATTCTTTATTCTATAGTACCATACATTATTATTTATAAACATGCAATCATTCCACTAACTTCTTAAACCACTAGCTAAGATTCATCATTTATTTCATCTCATATTTCATTTGACGTCTCTTCATCATCATCCATATAAATACTACCCGTATGAGCATGCTGATTCTCTTCATGAGATTTTCCCTTAGGGCATTAGTTTGCATAATGCCCATACATTCCACATTTAAAACATCTAATCATTGTTTATGTCATAGCAATACCATTATCCTTGTCCATGGTGTTAACTGAACCTTTTCCTTTGCACTTACTGGCTTTGTGTCCTTCTTTTCCACACCCAAATAATCTTCCAGTTACTTTGAAACAATCTCCCTGATGCCTCTTCCCACATGATTTACATGATGGAAATTGAACTTTCTTTCCTCTATGATCATCATTAAACTCCATCTTTCTCTTATTATCTGAGTCGGGAAAATTACCAAGGTTGAGATTATTGATCATATTATGAGATTGCTGATTAGGAATAATAATGATGTTTGGACTTCCAAATCCCATTTCATTTGGTTGCTCATGAACAATATCATTCCATTGTCCATCATATCCTCCATTATTGTGAATCTTCCTGTTTCCAACCATTTTCCAAAACCCAAAAAGAATAGTGTGAGAGGCAAAAATCATGCTAGGGAAAACAACATAGTAAATGGGGAGTACCCTCAATATCTAACATCTTGGGTTAAATTCTAAGATCGTTACTGTAGTTCTAGGACTATAACCTATACTTATACTTAACCTTAGGGACATCCCTAGACATACCTTAGAAATATCTCTAGGGATCTCACTATAGTTTTCGCATCCTAGTTTCCAAAGGTTGACTAAACCTTTGCTCTGATACCAAATGTAGAGACCCGAAGCTTGACATACATGGACATTACATTACTTTAGCAGAATACTTAATACATAACAAACACAGACACACAAGGAACGTAATAGTTTAGTGTCTTTGGGAACTCGAAATATAAACATCTAATCCTGTTGAAAGATCTTCAACATCTCCCATATCGATCTTCCCCTTTTTTTCTTACCTAAAAACTCTCTTTATATCCTGGGGAAAATAAAACATATAAAGAGTGAGCTCAAATTCTCAGTAAGAGTAAGCCTGGATAAATTAAAGAAAATCATATACATTTAAGCTTAAAAACATGAACATAATGTTTAAACATCAAAATCTTGAGTAATGACATAAAACATGGCAGTACGTAAGGCATAGATCCTGAAGAAACATTAATCATGATAAATTAGCATGGGAACAAAACATGTAATTGTGGAATCCATTAAGCATGTGTAATTATTTCCATAGTAGCCAAGGAATTGCTGCCAAGACCATCTTAGTGGACAATGTCCCATTCTGAATCGAGTTCACTCCTCATTTCAGTCCTGTAACACTGAACCAGATTAACTTACCGTTCTAGCCATGTCTATCTCATGAGATATAAAATCATTACCCAATGTATTGGAGAGAGATATAGGTCCCACCCATCTCATAATGAAATCATTCTTACTTGCGCCACAAAATAAACATACATCATTTATAATAACCCAACGAATAAAATGGGTTTCATAAACATCATCCCATCATCACATAATCAATATAAAAGTAATGGATATCATTTCATAATAATAAAAGTGAAACCATGTAAATCATAGAGATATTATACTTGAAACATACACATATGAAATAATATCATCTTAGATGGAAAAATGGTTATGATAAAACACTTGAAATGAATTCTTGAGGAAAATATCCTTTCTTCTTCAAAATCATTTTACTTTCACAAAACATCATGAAATTTTAAAATAGAGATTTTGTCGGAAATAGTCAAGAAATATTTTGGAGTAATCTTCATGAAAATAAGGCTTTATAAAAATGTAAAAATCCTTTCATGCCATATAAGTTAAAAAAACATTCTTCTCGTACTTTTGCCGGAAAAGTCAAAAAAGTACCTCGTAACGTAAACAAAAGAAATATTCCTTACATACCATGTAGTAAAATTCAAAATGGGTAAAAAGGACTTTAAAAATACATGAATACACATTTATAAAACATGGACATGGACGATAGCAATAACCCCCAGTAAATACTTACGAATAAGAAATCTCGAATAAAGATGAGATTTGCAAAATTATCAATTACCTTAGGTCCGATTTGCTTCGTATGTATCCAAACCACCTGTATAATGATTTAAATAATTCCATTGACTTATTTCAGAATCATATTCATTGTAATGATATCATATATGGTTTACTTATGACTTTATATTACCCGTTCTTTTGTAAATTCCATGTTAAAGAGTATTTTGGGTAAAATCGTTTCATTTGTCATCCGGGTTTTGACTTGTAATTATTCATATGATTACTTAGATCATGATTACTTAATTCCAGAATATAAGACATGATTTATATATAATATATATATTCGGAATATACATATATATAATAGATTGATAAATGGAAATAAATACACCGTTCATGGAGACGGTAGGCCGTACGTACGCATGAACGTTGTTTTCGTTTCCTCATTGAATTGAATGGAATTAATTGGATGAAATACATATATATATACATAAATCTAGTATCATTATTATGTCATATATTTCATGATTAATTATTATATATACTTTATAATCATTTATGAATGGTTAATCATTGAGAATGAATCTCATCGCGTCGTGGAGACGGTATTCCGTACGTACGCACGAGCGATGATATCATTCCTATGATCGTGGAATTTTATTGGAGTGTATGTATAATATTACAGAATAAATATCACTTTACAATAATCATATATAGTTTTTATTTACACCATTATACCCATCCAAGTAAGGTGGTGGTGGAAAATAGATTACACCACGGCGTGGAGACGATATTCTGTACGTACACACGCGCGGTGATTTCGTTTTCCGTAGGATGGATAGATAGTGAAATAGGGTTGTTTCATACTTATAATAACATTTCAGTATATGAGTGATATAGATGTTATTACTTCCTAATGAAACAACCTAAGAAGAATAAGTGGAATAAGAAATAAAGATCAAAGAATCGGTAACAGACATTACCTCTTCTTTGAAGCGCCTCTTTGAGACCTCCTCTTAGGGCACTAAAATTGGTATTTGAAGAATACCAGAACCTCTAGGATGTTTCTAGGGAAGTGGAGAAGAGAAATTGGCATGGTTTGGCTGAGCTTGAAGGCTCAAAGTGGTGTGAGGAAGAGAGGGAGGTGGTTCCCTTTTATAAGGGAGGAGAGGGGCACCTTTGGAATTCTTAAAAATATTAATTTATAATAAATCTAACCCCACTTAAAAACATCCCAAAATGACTAATATAAGAGTATTAGATTAGATAGGGTTTTAATATCATAAACCAATCAAATTTATACATGTTAGAAATTTATTTTAAACATTATCAACTTGATTTATCCTTATTTAATCAATTTAATTTTATTTATGGTAATAAAATTGTAAATTTTAAATTATAACAAAAAGTTACTTATTCGTTGTGAATTGTCCATAATTGGATACTTTATAAAATTTTAGACCATATTAATTTAAATTTATAATTTTTAAATATTTTTGTGATTTGTAAACAATTTTATAATATGTTATTTTTATAAAACAACAATAGTGTCAATTTTGACTATTCAATTATATGAATTTAAATAAAATATATAGAGAAGATATGATAGAAATAAAAGTTTTAATAGATTTATAAAAGTCCATATGTATCTATAAAATTAGTGTAGAATATTAAAATATTCATAAAATATTTATTTTATTATTTTTAAAACCATTTATTTGGTTTATCTCTTAATAAAATAATTACTACAACATTTTTGTATAATTATTTAATATACTTATTAGTTGCATAAAAATTAAAAATAAAATCCAATGATGAAGATAAATCTATTGAAATTCACAATAATACTTTTAATCTAATTTATCATCTTAAAATCGCAATATTAAAATTGTTATATTTATTAAATTATGAAGGTGACAACTTTGGCATCATTTAAAATAAAATAATATAAGTGTCATAATCACTTTTATAAGACTACAAACGGTTATATATTAGTTAATCAGATGATTATGATATATATATACACTAACAATAAGTTTTGGTCAGGTTTTTGGGCCTTTTAATGGGTATTATTATTTCAATAAAAACTATATTACTGATTTTTCACTTAATAAATAATTTCTGCATCATTAATGTATCACCATTAATGACAATTATTTAATCCCTAAAAATTCTAAATAAATTATCATAATGTAGATAATTTTATTATATTTCTGGAGACTATTCATGTTCGAAGTTTTATGATGTTTATCACTAAATTAAAATTATTATACTTATAATATTTAAGAGAGTGACATGTTGTCACTTTCTTTGGATTTAATAATAATTAAATTATTTTCATGGTCAAAAGACCATAAAATGAATCTAATCCGACCCTTAAGTTATATGGGTATACTGCTAGCCATACAATAGAATTTTGGCATGTGTTAGGGTAATTTTATAATATTATATTTACCCTTAATAACCCGATTTACCTTTAACTATGGTAAATAAATTTTACCGTAGTTACTATTCATAATTCTCAAAAATAAAAAGTATACTATTAACATAATTTGGACCCAATAATTCCAAATATGGAATCAATTTTTCCAAATTCAACACATAGAAGTTGTATAAATTAAATTAAAATTAATCCTGATGTCGAATGAAAACGGGTTTTTAATTAAAACATTGCAAAAGATTGAATTGATTTAACCTTCGAATTCACTATAAAATCAATGATAATGACATAAATTTTATTAAATGGTAAAAACATATTCTATTTATACTTTAAAACCATTCAATATTATAATTTAACCACATAAGTTATTAGGATGAAAAAAGTTGTTTTTAATTAAAATATAACGTGTTTTTACTATTCATTAAAATATGAAAGTTATCAGAAAAATATCAAAACTTTATCCAACGTAAATTTTTATATCCTGATTCAAAAGCAGAATTTTATTTTCTCAAATTGAACTTATAAACATGTGAACAACTAGATTTAATGTGGGTGCGCCATCAAAAGGCGGCAAAACTGCATTTTTTGAAAAATACTTATTTTACCCGAAAAATTTATTTTGTTCTTATACCATGTTCTTTAAAATGTGTAAGATGAATAATATTGTTATAAAATTCAAAATTTAGTTAATAATATTCATAACGGCTAGTTCATAATAATATTATACTAATATACTGTTGTTTAGTAAAACCCGGTATTGCGTATAACACACGCTATCGAAGAAGGTCGCGATTGCGTGTAATGCAAGCCAAGTCAGGGTTGCTTATTGTGAAAGACTCCTTTTTTTCATTATAATAGAATCCAACCATTTTTCATTTATACATCAAATTTATATATATACACATTCAATGTTGCCTAGAATAACTTCTATCAAATGAACTTGAAATTGTGTATAACACGATTCAAGAGTTTTGTTGTGTATACTGCAAGCTAATATGGTGTTGCGTATAGCACAAGATAATCTTGGTGTAGAATACAACCGAAGATATGAAAGAAATTAAAACGAATATATCTTATAAAATCTCGGGGTGTTACAACATAGGCTTCTCGAAATAATGAATGTATTTTGATATAACATTAATAAATTAACACCAAATCAATTTACAATCCCATAGTTATCTATATGATAAAACATATGTTCCCAAAATGAATATAACTTTTATCTATCAGATATTTTAAATACATAAAAACAATGTCATACTAATCAGGACATCACATAGGCCAGTGGTAGGAGATGCACCCTTATCACCCTTTGGATGTTGGTTCAAAGTTCACTACCTTTCTGGATGTGATAGGTTTCCTCCAATCCCATGGGTTATACTTTTTATAAAACTATATTAATATTATTTTAATAAAATTCTAGAAAATTGAGAAACATACTAAAAAAATCTTAATATATTCAATATTAAATAATTTTTTAACCTCAAAGGTTATCTCAAACCTTTCATTTTTCATCCAAAAATGTAGTAACCCATAATTACCTCAAAATAAAATATCCTTAAACCCTAAAGGATACTAATGGATTTAAATATAGGTTTTTCAAAATTAATTAAATTCTTCCACAAATGATATTTTAAATAAAACCTACTGTAAACCTAATGGTTTTATTACTATAAATGTATATTGAAATAATCTTAATCATCTTAGTCATTCACCACTTAAAACCTCAAAGGGGTGTTTAATACTTTGAACTTATGATGAACCATAAGATTGTTAACACATAATGGTATTCATAACTATTAAGATTACTACACCATAAAATATCCCAATCTCTAAAGTTATCTAAACTGACCTATGATAAAAACTATAATATCCAAGTACCTGTACTCAAAAATCCATTGTCTAAAAAATAAAATTTACATTTCTGGTGTTGATATTGATAAACATAACCCAATTTAAAACATTGAAAATTTCAAAAATCAAAAGAAATGTTGGATAACTTTTATATAGAAGGAACTTTTAGGTTTATAGTTTAATATAATTAGGAAAAACTCTTAAAAATGTTATAAAAATAAACAATTAGCTCATACAAATTAATATCAACTCCCAAAATTTCATCACGTCTAGCACCACTCTTTGACATACCCGAATTAAAACATTTACTCATAACACGTGGAAAGGAAATATAAGAATATGATGATATCATATGTTTAGTGAGGGTAATAAAGGGAAATATCAATGATTAAATAAGTATAACATGATCACAATGGAATAATAACATTAACATAATATTTGAAAATTATAACCTGCATGTTAAAAATCAAAATTTTTATTCAAGGAATAAATCTTGATAGTTCATAAGATACGAATCATAATGAAATCAAAGAAAATGATCTATGAGATAATATCATTAGCATAAGTAATATAATTGTGGAATACACATAAGAATAGAAAATTATTTCCTTAGTAGTCAAGGATTCTTTCCCAGACTATCATAGTGAAATCGGTTCACTCTCTAAACCATCATAGTAGTCAAGGTCCACGACCAATACTATTAGAGTAGTTAAGGATCACTCTCAAGACTATCATAGCAGTCAAGGTTCACTCCAAATACCATCATAGTATACAATGTTAACACCCAAGACTATCATAGTAGTCAAGGTTCACTCCAAATCTATTATGATGTACAAAGTAATTTATTGAACAAGGTTTACTCCACATTATAGTTTTATTTAACTCATGATATATTAATGTATACCTAATTAATTGGAGGGAGATATAGGTCCAAAACATCACATAATGAAATACATACATATATGTTACACCTGAGTATATATCATTTATCATATTAGATGTTATTAAATGAAATTATTTTCACAAACATTTCATCATAACATAACCCCTGGAAAATAAATGGGTTTCATAAACTTTTTATCTTTTAATTATAACGATAAACCATCCAAAGAATGTATATTGATGTTATAATTAGATAATATTTAAATTAAATTATAATTAACATCAAATTATGACATATTATATAGAAACTTATTTTTGAAGATCACTTAGAAAAATTCATGAGGAAAATAAATTTTCCTTTTTAAAATAATTTTTTTAAAGATTCACACTTACTAATGATTCTTTTCATGGAATATAGAATTTTAAACATTTAAATAAAAATTAAAATCATTGATGTGTCATGAAAACAAAAAATATTCTCATTTTGTATGAGCTAAAAAATCATTCCTTCCATGCTTTTGTTGAAAAAGTAAAAAAGTATCTCGTTTTGATAATGAAAAAAAGATTCCTTTCTAAACATTTTGAAAAAAGTTAAACATGGGAAAATTAATTTTAAAAAATAATAATAAAATAGAAAAAAACATTTTAAATTTTTTTAGAAAACGTATACATTTAAGTGAAATATTTCCCTTTGTATACTTAAACATGAACAATCTCTAATAATGATGATATTGTGAAATAAACCATTATCGCTTTGTTAACTTTTAATTTGTAACCCCATGAAGTAAATAAACATAAATGGATATGTAATTTTAAATTAAATTGATTATTTATATCTTAAAATCTATTCCTTATAATTTTATTCACCAAAAAAGGAATAAATTGGTTAATATGGCATGCATCATACCGAAATAAAATTGATATGAAAACCTCATACCTTAGGCCCGACTTCCTTTAAAAGTTATCGAAACTCCTGTATAATAAATTTAAATTTATTATAAATAGACACCAGAATAATTTAAATGTTTTTTAATCATATATATTATATTTATATATTTATGATAATCAATAATGATAAATAGAGAAAATGAATTAATGATTCATGGAGACGGTAGGTCGTACGCACATATGAATGCTGTATTCACTTTTTGTTGGATGGAACAAAATAATGACAAATAATAATTCAAATTTAATGGATAATTATGATATAATGTATATCATTTATATTTATCATATCTATACTACTTAACATATAGATAAAATAAAAATGAAAAACGAATCATAACTTTTAGAAGAGGTGGTAGTCTACACGTATGCACGAGAAACGTTATAGTTTTACAGAGGTTTGGAAGGTAAGAAGGTAGATATGATATTAAAGATTAATAAATATAATTATGTTATAAATATAATATATAAACATTAAACACTTCACAATATGCATCCATAACATATCGAGATGAAAAATGAATTGTATCATAATATGGAGACAGTAAGCTGTACGTACAAAAGAGTGATACTTTCACATTTTTTTGATGAGAAAGAGGTTGTATAGTGGTATTTTAATAATAATAATAAAAAATTTAAGAATAATTAATATATTCAAGTTATTATTTTATGTTGATTATAATATATTTTTATGAGGTAAATAAGAGTATAAAAAGAAAGTGAATAGCTTGAGAGATTGCCTCTTCTTTGAGATGACTCCCTTAGATATCCTATTATGGGCTATACTGTTACTCTATTGAGAAGACCAGAACCTATATAATGTGAATAATGAGGTTTAAAAGATATTTTTTTGGTTTTAGTCAATATATAATGCTCCATGTTTTTTCAAGAAGTGAGGTTGGAGGGAACCTTTTATAATTAAGGCTATGGGCACTATTAGAATTTATAAGAATATTAAATTATAATGAGACTATTCTAGAAAAAATTACTTCCAAATGAATTATAAATTAATATTTGAAGACATTTTAGGCCATATAGTATTATTTATGTCTCTACTTAATATTTTTATGATTTTTAAATAATTTAA